>CM077098.1:90219163-90819163 GCA_039513925.1 Platanthera zijinensis | reverse complement strand
GCCTCAAACCTTGTATATACTTCTTGAATTGATAATTACAAGTACGAATACATTTATATAGGAAGAGAGGAAGAAGAGAAATCCCAATTCAAGATATGAGACTAATACAAAGAAGAGAAAAGAGAGAAAATTGGGCCCGTAAATGGGCCCTTAGTAGGATTTTCTAACACTCCCCCGCAAGTTGGAGCGTACAAGTCGTAGGCACCAAGCTTGGATAAAAATTGATAGTATAGCGGTCGGAGAGAGCTTTAGTCAGGATGCCAGCAACTTGGTTTGTGGCAGGAATATGCTTCAAATCTATCTTCTTTGACTGTACCTTTTCTCGGATAATGTGAGTCAACTTCAATATGCTTTGTGCGTTCGTGAAAGACTGGATTCTTGGCAATATGTATTGTTGCTTGACTATCACAAAATAGAGTCGTCAGTGATGAGAGACGAACACCTAAGTCTTCCAGAAGGCTCTCAAGCCAGGTTAACTCGAAAACAACAGCACTCATAGCCCGGTACTCGACTTTAGTAGAAGAGCGAGCAACCACAGTCTGTTTCTTGCTACGTTATGAGATGTCCACAGAAGTAGGTACAGAAACCAGTTGTGGAACGCTTGTAAACAATGGATCCTGCATAATCAGCGTCAGAGTACGCGACAAGAGATAGAGATGTGGATGGCTTGAACACAAGCCCTTGTCCTGGAGCGACCTTGAGATATCGAAGAATGCGCTCGACAGCTTGAAGATGAGATGTCTGAGGCGCATGCATAAAACGACTCACGATTCTCACGGCAAAAGAGATGTCTAGTCGAGTAACCGTAAGATAGATCAGCTTCCCAACCAAGCGTGTATAGTATTCCGGATTTGTAAACAGCTTGTCGGAGTCAGAGCTGTGGGCTGAGAGCTTGTGATTGGCGTCCATATGAGTATCCGCAGGTTTGCATCTAGAATAGCTGGCATCATGAAGGAGGTCCATACAATACTTCCTTTGGGATAACAAAAGACCATCAGGGCGACGTGCAACCTCAAGGACAAGAAAATACCGAAGGTTGCCAACATCTTTGGTCTGAAAGGCGGAGTTTAACTGTTGTTTAATATGTTGTATCCATGTAGTATCGTCGCCAGTAATGAGGATATCGTCAACATATACAAGTAGGATCACAGTTCCGGTTGATCGGTGTCGGGTGAAGAGAGAAAAGTCAGTCGAGCTCCGAATGAAGCCAATATCACACAGACAACCTTGCTGAATATGTCAAACCAAGCGTGCGGGGACTGTTTGAGAACATAAATAGATTTCCGAAGATGACAGACCCGAGATTCCCCCGTGGTCTCAAACCCGGGAGGTTGGTGCATATAAATAGTCTCCTGTAGATCGCCGTTGAGGAAGGCGTTCTTAACATTCAGCTGATAAAGGGGCCAATGACGATGAACAGCCAAGGAGAGAAGAACGCGGACCGTGTTCAATTTTGTCACTGGAGAGAAGGTCTCCTCATAATTAAGGCCATGTTGCTGAGTAAAACCCCGAGCCACGAGGCGGGCCTTTAGACGCTCAACGGTGTCATCCGCCGCATGTTTAACAACAAAGAGCCATTTGCAGCTAACACAGTGTTGACCTGCAGGAAGAGGAAAAAAATCCCAAGTTCGGTTAGCCAAGAAAGCCTGCATTTCATCGTCCATTGCGCCCGCCACCCCGGCTTTTGAAGCGCCTCCTGCACAGTGTTTGGAATAGAAATAGAGGAAAGAGAGGTGACAAAGGCGTAGAGAGGTGAAGTCAGCCGATGGAGAGAAACGTAGTTGGCCAAGGGATGAGCTGTAGAGGCGGGAGCTGGATCTGTCATTGTTGTGATGTCGTTGGGAGCAGGTGCAGGGAACCATCCTGGGAGCGACGATGAGTGTAGACACGGATAACGGGCGGAGGAACCCGAGGGGTGCAGGGAGAGTGGAGGAAGGAGATGGCAGAGAAGAGGGCGTGATCGGTACGGCAGGACGGGGAAGAGGAGGAGAGGAAGACGGGGTGGGAAAAGGTAAGTGGAAGGGCTGGTATTCGCAGAAGGTGACATCCGCCGAGATGACCAGCTTGCCATCAGAAGGAGAATAGCAAACATATACCTTTTGAGTACGGGAGTAGCCAACAAACATATATTTGGCCACCCGAGGAGCAAGTTTGTCGGTAGGGGGGCCAAGAAGATGAACATAACAAACACACCCGAAGACCCGCGGGGTGAGAGAGATGGGGTTGGTGGAAGGATAGAGTTGGATAGGTGAGGCAAAGTCAAGAACAGACAAGGGTAGATGGTTGATGAGATGACAGGCTGTAGAGACAGCAAAATTCCAATATTCGATCGGAACCTGTATTTGAAACATGAGGGACCGAGCAACATAGAGAAGATGACGATTCTTCTGTTCGACCACCCCGTTTTGCTGAGGGGTATACACACACGAAGTTTGATGGATGACGCCAAATTCGGTGCAGAGATTGGAGAAGGTGCGACCAGTATACTCGCGAGCATTATCGGTGAGGATGATTTTGAGGGGAGTGGCGAACTGCGTACGCATCTCAGTTAAAAAAGCATGAAACACAGAGGTAAGTTCGGTACGATCATGCAGTAAATATAGCCACGTAACACGCGAGTACTCATCAATAAAAGTTACAAAATAGCGAAATCCAAAGATACTGGGGACTTTATAAGGACCTCATACATCAGAATGAACTAAAGATAAAGGAGTACTACTTCTGGTATAGGCAGGGGGAAGAAAGAACGATGTTATTTGTTGTAGATACAAGATTCACAAGAGAACTCGCGTAAAGGAACATCAGGAAGAGCCCGCTTGAGAATCGGAAGGGGAGCATGCCCAAGGCGGCGATGCCAATCGACAGTGGAGACGGAGGAGAGAAGAGTGGGTGGGATATCCAAGATGTAGAGTCCATTCAACAGCTGCCCCTTACCAATGATACTCCGGGTGCGGCGATCCTGCATAATAAAAAACGGAGAAAAGGTTATGCAACAATCAAGGTCGTGCGTCAGGCGAATAACAGAAAGTAAATTGAAAGGAGACCCCGGAACGTGAAGAACCGAGGAGAGAGAAAGGGATGGTGTAAGTTGGAAAGTAGCGGCGCTAGAGACCGGTAGGGTGTCACCATTGGCCACAGTGATACACAGAGGATGAGCCGTCTGGAGATACTGGGGGGCTTCTGGGAGGTAATATGGTGAGAAGCGCCGAAATCGACGAATCAGCAGGGGCTATGAGAGAGACAGGTTATACCTTCCGCATAGAAAGACGCAACCGAACCGGAGGAGCGGCCGAGGGCACCCTGTAGCTGTTGGAGTTGGGTGCGGAGCTCATCTATATCTTGGCGGGTAGTGGACGCTGAATATTGGGCAGAAGCCCCAGTGGGAGCAGGAGCAGCAGTAGCAGCAAGGTGGGGAGGTAAACCATGCTTGCGGTAACAGGTAGCCTCAAGATGACCATCCCGGCCACAATATGTGCATTTCATAAAAGAACAAGCACCACGTCCTCGTCCCCGAGACGGAGGTCGGCCCCCTCGGGTGGAAGATGCACGAGCAGGAGGAGGGGTCGGAAGGAGAGGCTGTTGAAGAAGAGCTGGTGCAAATCCGGGAGGAGCCTCAGTAGGAGGCGTAACTTTAAGCAGCATTGAGCAGACATCAGACAACGAAGGAGTCGTTGTGGAAGAGAGGATTTGGGCCCGAACACTATGCAGGTGGGGAGGAACACAGGACATCATTATCGGGATGGTGACAGCCTCTTTCTAGACCCGTTGAGTAGCTAGATCAGTAGTTGGAGGCTGATGTTGAATCCAAGCCTCGGACAGTGTCTTGTCCTGGGCAACAAAAAAGATTATATCGCCGGAAGCACCAGGAGCAAGGTTCTGAAGGTCGGAGAGAATATCATATAAGTGTTGAAGACTGTTGTGCCCAGAGTAAAAGGAGTGGAGCTCCTCCCACATGGTCTTGGTCGTGTCATGATACATGACCATCCTGTAGGGCTCGGTGTCCATAGAGTTGAGGAGCCAGGACTGGACCCGACCATCATCGCGAATCCAGTCATCGAAGGGAGCAGCGGGGGTAGCTCGAGTCAAGTGGTGAAGAAGACCCTTTGTCTACAGAACACGACGAACAGAGTGAACCCATTCGACGAAATTCTGTTTCTCGGTAAGAGAATTGGTAGTAATCCGTAGCTCATCACGAAGTTCAGGAGCCGCAGCAGGCGCGCGAGCAGGAGGAGAAGATGTAGCAGCGGAATGTTCGGAATCCATGCAGCTAGCAAAAGAGTTCGGGCGGTGCACAAAGGAAGTCGGGCGAGTAAGCAGAGAAAGAGGTCGGGCGGCTAGAGAAGGAGGTCGGGCGGCTAAGCAGAGAGAGAGGTCGGGCGGCTAGAGAAGGAGGCCGGGCGGCTAAGCAGAGAGAGATCGGGCGGCTAGAGAAGGAGGTCGGGCGACTAAGCAGAAGGGGTCGGGCGGTTAGATAAGGAGTCCGGGCGGCTAAGAAGAGGAGGCTGAGCGGATAAGCAAAGGAGGTCGGGCGGCTAGAGAGAGAATGAGGTCGAGGAGAGAAGCCAGTCGGGCGGCTAGCAAAAGAAGCCCGAGAGGCTAAACAGAGAAAGAAGGCGCACGGTCTTGGCGGACACACCAGCGACAAAAAATGTCGCGACCAGGATGCGGCTAAGAGAGGGAGAAGGAACACGGCTAGATAGAAGGCAAAGCCGGCAGCGGAGAGAAGAAGGAAACCGCACGATCACGGTGAGGCACACCAGCGACAAGAGAGGTCGCGACCAAAGATGCGGAGCCCGAAGAGAGGAAATAGGCCGCAACGATCACAAAGGCAGACCGCGCGACGAGCAAGCCGCGATTAAGGAAACAAACCGGGCGGGAAGGGAAACAAACTGCACGACTAGATAGGCTGCGGTTCAGGCAAGCAGGCCGCACAAACCGCAGCGAGCAGAACCAAAGAAGGGCCCACGGTGGTGAGAGGGAAGGCTATAAAAGGAGAGGGGAAGTAGGTGGGTGGAGCCACGGAGCGAGATGCGGGTAGGGAGAGAGAGACCGCGGAAAGGCCGCGAGTAGGACGGGGGACCGCCAGAGGAAGCCGGGCGGCCAGAGAGGAGCTCGGGGCGGTCAGAAAGAAAAGGAGGCACCGCAGCTCAGGGCGGTTAAAATGCAAAAACCGTGAACAGACCGGGATACCCAAGGAGAGGACTGGTGGCTCTGATACCATGTAAAGAGAGGCCTCAAACCTTGTATATACTTGAATTGATAATTACAAGTATGAATATATTTATATAGGAAGATAGGAAGGAGAGAAATCCCAATTCAAGATGTGGAACTAATACAAAGAAAGAGAAAAGAGAGAAAATTGGGCCCCTAAATGGGCCCTTAAGTAGGCTTTTCTAACAATATGTATTCCTGTAATACCATCTCCCGTAATCAAAATATCATCAACATACACCAAGAGAATCATTATGCATGTTGGACGATGACGAGTGAATAAAGAGAAGTCAGTTGAACTACGAGTGAACCCAACAACACTAACAGTCTGAAAAAATTTGTCAAACTATGCTCGAAGAGACCGTTTAAGACCATAAAGTGACTTCTTCAGACAACAGACAAGAGACACCACCGTGATCTCAAACTCGGGAGGTTGTTGCATATAGACGATCTCCTGCAAATCATCATTAAAATAAACATTTTAGACATTCAATTAATGCAGCGGCTAGTGTCGATGAACAACAAGAGAGATCAAAACACGAACAGTATTGAGTTTTGCGACTGGAGAAAAGGTCTCATCATAATCTAGATCTTGTTGTTGAGTAAAACCATGAGCTACTAGACGAGCTTTCAAACGTTGAATCGTCCCATCCGGACCATGTTTGATGGTAAACACCCACTTACAACCCACGCAAGTCTGTCCAGAAGGAAGAGGGACAAGATCTCACGTGTGGTTCGCCTAAAAAGCAGACATTTCCTCGTTCATAGCCGTCTGCCATTCCGGATGTTGGAGATCCTCATGCACAGAAGTAGGTGTGGTAATAGAGGATAAAGAAAGAGCAAATTGTCGGAGTTCCAGAGAGAGGCGGAGGAAGGAGATATAATTTGTCATCGGGTGTGCAGTAGAAACAGTTGTCGGATCTGCAGGCTGCAAAATATCATCAGAGGAGGACATCTCTCGTAGGATACTAGACGAAGGAGGAGACGAGTATATACGAATGGGGTGTGGTTTGGGTGGGAGTGGCGTGGGAAGGAGAGGTGGGTTTGGTGGGATTGGCGTGGGAAGGAGAGGTGGAAGATTGGAAGTAACAGGGATAGCAGGCCGCGGAAGGAGTGACAGAAGCAGAGAATCAGTTGGTTAAGAGTGATAGGGCTGGTCTTCGAGAAAGGTGACATCAGCAGAAGTAACAACCTTGTGATCATTAGGAGAGAAGCAGACATAGCCCTTCTGAGTATGGGAGTAACAAGCAAACATATATTTTGTGGCACGTGGAGCAAGCTTGTCAGAGGACAGCCCAAGACTATGAACATAGCACACGCAGCCAAACACGCGAGGGGTGAATGAAAATGGAGGTGGAGCGAAAAAGAAGATTGAAGGGAACCGCAAAGTTGAGAATAGAGGAAGGAATGCAGTTAATAAGAGAGCAGATAGTAGAGACCGTGAAATTTCAATATTGTTTGGAAACATTCATTTGAAACATAAGAGAGCGGGTGACCTCAAGGAGGTGATAATTTTTGCGTTCAACAACGCCATTTTGTTGAAACTCAGCACACAGGTTAGTAAACGCATGACTAGTGTATTCACGGGCATTGTCGGTAAGGAGAGTTTTAATTGTAGTAGAGAAGTGGTTGCGAGTTTCAATGATAAAGACACGAAATACACCAAGCAGTTCAGAGCGATCGTGAAGAAGATACAGCTATGCCACTCGAAAGTAACCATCGACAAATATAACAAAGTAATGATAGCCAAAAAACTGGCAATTTTGTAAGGTCTCCAAATATCAGAGTGATCTAGATCAAAAGGAGCATGACTCCAAGTAGGATAGAGTGAGAAAGTAGACCGATAATGTTTGCCAGAGATACAACTCACAAGTGATATCATGGAGGGAAACATCGGGAAGAGCTTTTCGGACTATGTTTAGAGGAGCGTGTCCAAGACGTCGATGTCATTCAATAGAGCCAAAAGAAGAAAATATTGTCGATGGGAGGGGTGAAAGATGTAAAGACCATTCGACAGATGCCCGTTGTCAATGATAGACTGTGTCTTGCGATCCTGCACAATAAAGGAGGTTGAAGAGAATGTTACGGAGCAATTAAGGTCTTGAGTGAGAAGACTAATAGAGAGAAGGTTGAAAGGCGAGCCCGAAACATGAAAAGCTGAGTGAAGGTGATGGAGGGAGTAAGGTAAAAGTCGGCTGAACGAGAGACAGGAATGGTGTCTCCACTCGCAACAGTAATGAACTTGGGGTACACAGAGTCCAAGTAGTGTGATGGTAGTTGTGAGGTAATGTGATGGGAGGCCCCTGAATCCAAGATCCTAGACAAAGTATGGGTAAGACAGGAGACGCCGCCATCTGAAATTGACATAACAGAGCCCGAAGAATGATTGATCATCCTTTGAAGTTGATGGATTTGGATGCGCAAGTCATCAATGTCAGTTTGAATGTTGTTTGGAGTAGAATGTGCGGCCATGAATAGAGGGCCAGCTAGGATCAAGTCAGTGAACCAGACACGGCAAGCACCGCAGTACACAAAAGCAGGCGGCAAGAGCAAACAGCGGTTGTAGCATACACAAGGAGAACAATTGGCCAGAAGTGGCGGTCTAACGGCTAGCCAAGACGAGCTGCGACAAGGCAGAGGGCCTATGCGGCGAGGGAGTAGCTACAGCGGATAGAAACCAGCTGCGGGAAGAAGGGGTGGCTAGCTAAGCGGCAGGCGACAACAACAACAGAACAAGCGGACTGAGCAGTCGGGAATTGCGGCAAGCAGCAACCAGACAGCAACGGCCAGATCCTGAGGAACAGAAGACTGAGCAGCTGACGGACTGAGTAGCTGCCAACAATGTGCCGGCAATCTGCGAAGCAGGAGAGGAACTGCGGCAAGCAGGGAGACTGCAAGGGCAGCGAGCAGAAGTCTGCGACAGCGAGGGAGACTAGCAACCTCAGTTAGGTCAAAGCACGACGAGGTTTGGTTAAGGGAGTAGCAATCAGGTAAACATGGGAGGCCGCAGAACACAGCAATGCTCAGTTGCTGACGGCTAGAAAAAGCAGAGCTCGGCAAGAAAACAAGCGGCAAGGAGGCAAGAAGCCTGCGAACAGGCCATGGAAGCCGTAGTAGGGCGCAGAAGCAGCCGGGGTATAAGAGGAAGCTCACAACGAGCCGACCGAGACAACCCTTGCAGCTAGCATCCACCAGAAAACAGGCGACCTGAGGAGAGATTGGACTGAGGAGCAGCGGCAGACTGAGAAGAGGTCGCGGCAGACTGAGAAGAAGCAAGAGCCCGACCGGAGTAGCTGCTAACTGAGAAGAGGCTGCGGCGGACTAAGAAGATCGCGGACAAGCAGTAAGTATCGAGTGTGGCTAAACGGCAAGCACTGAGTGTTGACTAAGAAGAGACCACTGCGGTTAAAGAGATTGTGGGCCCCACTAATCTGAGGAGAAGAGCTATAAAACTAGAAGGAGGCGGGGGGAGCCCGAAAGAAAGCTGCGGGTAGAACACAGGAGACCGCAAAGTAAAGAGGAGACCACAGGGTGCAGTTAGACTAAGAGTAGCGGGTACGAGATGAGAGGCCGCAGTAAGCGTTATCAAAGGCGCAAGGCGCACCAAGGCGCAAAGGGCCCCTGGAGCCTAGGCGCAAGGCGCAGGCGCGCGCCTGAGGCACGTAAGGCGCAAAAATTGGGGGAAAAGGAAATTGAGCGAATTGGGCGCCCAATTCGATGGAATTGAGCGAATTGGGCGCACAATTCGCTGGAATTGAGCGAATCGGGTGTCCAATTCGCTGGAATTGGGTTAGTTCTCTTCTATCAAGTTAGTATAAAGCGAATTGGGCTAGCCCTTCACTGTTACAGACTTACAGTGAACTGGGCCAGTTCACTGTTGTACAGTGAACTGGGCTGCTCCAGTTCACTGTAAAACAGTGAACTGGAGCAGCCCAGTTCACTGTTTTACAGTGAACTTGGCTCCAGTTCACTGTACAACTGTGAACTGGGCAGCCAAGTTCACTGTTACAGTGAACTGGGCTAGCCCAGTTCACTGTTTTACAGTGAACTGGAGCCCAGTTCACTGTTTTACAGTGAACTGGAGCCCAGTTCACTGTAAAACAGTGAACTGGAAGCACAGTTCACTGTTACAGTGAACTGGGCTTCCACTATGACTATGCTAGAAGCCTTGAAAAGAAGAGAGCAGCCAAAAAAATTACTGTTACATTGCTTTCACTATGTGTCTATGTTAGAACCAAAGAGAGCAACCGGAAAAAATGGCATCAAAAAAACATCTAAACCCTAAACATGGCAGCCGGAAAAAACCTTCAAACGACAGTAAATATGCAAGAAGAAGAAGGAATGCAGTGAGAAGTTACCAAAAGTGGCGGCGGTCGGCGAACGGAAGAGGAGCGGCGAACGGAAACCGAGCGGCGGCGAACGGAAACCAAGCGGCGACGAGCGGTAACAGGCGCGGAGCAGCGAGCGGCGATTTCAACCCTAACCTGGCGTGAATCGGGGAAAATGAGGGCAAGCATCCTTATAAAGACACGGGAATTAAAATGAACCGGGCCTAGACCGGATCTAGGCCAGGCGCGCCTAACCAGCGCCCGAAAGGCACGCAAGGCGCGCGCCTAGGCCAATTCGCCTGCCTCGCCCTTGCTAGGGCGCTACTCCGTGCGCCCGGTGCGCCCGGCGCTATGAAAAAAGGCGTAGGACGGCTCGCTCTGATACTATGTAGAGAATTACAGGATGGAGAAATTCGCTATATATTACCTGTAAAAAAACTATCAATATACATGTATGAGTACAAATATATAGGAGGAAGAGGAAAGAATGTCTCATTCAAGATGTGGGACTAGCTAATAGACTAAATGAGTCTTAACTAATGGGCATTTACACATTTCATTCAACAAAGGCCAAGACTTATGAGCCGCAATAAACAAAAAAATTCTAACATAATTCAGTTTAGCAACGGGAGCAAATGTCTCTTGGAAGTCAACTCCATCAATCTGAGTAAAGCTTTTAACAACCAATCGAGCTTTATATGTAGCAAGAGTTTTATCTTGAAGAAATTTAGTAGTATATATCCATTTGCACTCAAATGTTAACGCCCATATGGGATGAGGACAATTTCCCAAGTCTTTTGACGTTGTAGAGCATCAATCTCCTCATCAATAGCCTTCATCCAGTGAGGATTCAAGCTAACTTCAGAAAAAACTGTTAGGAATAGAAATAGAAGAAACTACTGCCACATAAGCTTTCAAAGAATGAGAGAGAGTGACACCCAATATATTTATCAATATGATATTTAATACGGACACTATGAATTTGGAGAGCAGATGTGGTCACTTGAGTGATGTTGGTGTTTGGATCTGGCGGAGTGGTGGTGGATGATGGAGCGTGAGTATGACATTCTTGCCCGATATTTTTGTTTTGTCTTCTTCAGTAGACTTGAAGATTTTTTCCTTCTTTTATACACATATAGGCCATTAGTGGGAACTTACTTCCTAACAAGAACATCCGCGCTACCCGGAGTAAGGACATCTACCAACACAGTAGGGGTGGCAATATATCACTCTCCTCTTTAGATTTCAGTAGCATTTTTGTCTTCATCAGAGTAATAAGAAGTGTGTTCAAAACAGGTAACATTTTTTGATATAAACCTTCTCCAGAGAGATGGAGAATAACACTTATACCCTTTTTGGTTGACAGCACATTCAACAAAAATATATTTGATGGCTTGAGGGCTAAATTTATCTTTATGAGGTCCCTGAACAAAAGCAACGCATCCAAATATCTTAGGATGAATATTAAATAATGGCATATTTGGGCAAAGAAGTTTTAGGGGATACTTTCCCTCCAGAATATCAGTGGTAATCTGATTAATTAAGTAGACGGACGAGAGGATAACTTCATCCCACGGTCCCTTAGGGACGTGCATCTCTTTCAATATGCAACGAGTAATCTCAATGATATGACGGTTCTTCCTTTCGGCCACCACATTCTGCTGAGAGGTCCCATGACGGGAAACAAATAGACGTCTAGACATCAGAATGTATCAAATCGTGAGTAATTATCAACGAAGGAAACAAAATATTGAAATTCATTCATATAACAAATAGACGTCTAGACATCAGAATGTATCAAATCAAAACACCTCACACTTCAACTCCTGCTAGGAGTATAATTGTTTCTGCAGTGTTTACAAAATTCACAAGATTGACAGTTCAAGATAGATTTAGCTGCATCAAAAAAAATCAGATAACATTTAAGTCTTCAAGCGAGCATGCTCAATCTCTTATGTCGCAGCATCAAATGTTCAAGATTGGAAGACTTCTGAGAACCAAAAGCAGGACCGGTGTCCATGACATACGCACCACCATAATCATGTCCACCACCAATCGTCTTCCCACTCGCCGGATCCTGAAAAACACAATGAGATGAGAAACAAGGTGATAGCAAGTTAAGCAGTTTAGTTAAACTGCTCACAAACAACAGATTTGTGGGGAATGAAGGAACAACTACAACGG
This sequence comes from Platanthera zijinensis, assembly GCA_039513925.1. Taxonomy (NCBI): domain Eukaryota; kingdom Viridiplantae; phylum Streptophyta; class Magnoliopsida; order Asparagales; family Orchidaceae; genus Platanthera; species Platanthera zijinensis. Next base: position 90,807,440 of record CM077098.1, on the reverse strand, counting down.
ATTTGAGGGAAACAGAGGGGGAAAGTTAAATAATCTTTTTACCAGTCACTGAAGCTGAGGATCCATCAGCAAGTCTCACACTGCTAGATGCAAGATAAAGATAAGAAATACCCATAGAAGATTCTATCATATGGTCTAATACTCCCGAGTCAATGATCCAAGGAGAGGATGGCCCTTTAGAAGATACAGAGGTAGTGCGAAAATGAGTCGCCGTACCAGCCAAGTCTGTAGCGAAATCATCCAGCAGCACTAGCTTTCAGGGCCTTGAGTTCTCTAGTCAAACTTTCATTCTCTGTCAGAAGGTAACCAGTGTTCTCTAAAATGCCATGCATAGCAGTTTGGGATCTCACATACTGTCCATCAGTACCACAAATCCAACTTGAAGGAACCAAGTTAGGATGCAGGTACCAACATTTCTCTTTCTCATGTCCTTTCTTCCCACAATAGGGGCACTTTATTTTAGTCCAATCTTTTTGTCTTATATTTCTTGAATGTCACTTCTTCTGTTCAATACCGTGAGCAGATTTATCATGGTCAATATGAACATCCGCACGAAGGAAGTTTATAGGACTTGACTTCCCTTGAATAGAGTGGATCACAGTATCCAAATCAGGCAAAAAATCTCTTCCCAACATCTGAACTCTTAGAAATTCAAGTTCAGAAGAAAGACCAGAAAGCATTTCTAACACCTTCCATTGCATAAGTTCAGTCTTGCAGTCTTCAATAGCCTGGATAGCAGAGTATTGATCAATTTTTGCCCACTTATGAGTCAATTTCCTATAATATTCCTCGAAATCACTCATTCTGGTCATGTGTATCTGTTCAGTCTAGAGTTGATATATCCTTGCCAAGTTTTTCATTATTGAATAATTTTGTTCAATTAGCTCCCACATTTTTTTAGCAGTTTGGCAAAAAAGAAATTGACTTACAGTCATGGGTTCCATAGAGTTTAGAAGCCAATTAATCACAGAAAGATTCTCGCATTCCCATTCCTCATATAGAGGATCAATCTTGCTTGGGGACGGCTTGGATCCGGTGATAAACCCAAGTCTTCGACGACTCTCAATGAGTATTTGCATAGACTGAGCCCACCAAAGGTAGTTTCTCCCTTTTAGTTTGATGTGAGTCACACCCTGATTGAAGTCCATGTTAAAACTTCCTCTGTTATAGTGTTTAGGTTGATCAACAACCCCTTCAGAGGTATTAACACTATTCAATTTGTCCTCCATAAGAACACAGGAAGAGGAGCCCTCACACAGGAAACTTGAAGCGGCACCACAAGGAAAGGGCAGCAAAGAACCCAATCAACAACAATCACACGCAGGGAACGCATCAGCTCCAACAACTGGGTGACAGGAAGTGAAACAGGCGGAATAATCCCGAAGGAACCAGCGGAAGCAGAAGGCCACAACAACCAGACAAGCAAGTAGAAACAGCAGGACCGTCGGAAGAAGGGTGTATCCATGAAACAACGGAAGATATCACGAAGCAGTCGATCAATCGATCAAATTGCACACGGGAGCCGATCGGGCACAGGGAACGGTGACGGAAGAACCAACGCAAGATGTCGAGCGCCGCCAGGGAGCCGATCGAGCGCAGGGAACGGCGACAGGAGAACCAGCGCAGGTTGTCGAGCTTTCAGGCTGGCGATGATGGAGGGTCCACCTCCTCTGATACCATGTAGCGTGAGAGAAGCGGCGTACCTTTAGATTTTCCTTTTTAATATGATCCCATACAGGCCAAAACTATTTAAGCCGTTTCAGCCACTCTTTGAGATACCATCACCACCCGGTGAGTCTAGATCACCTTGCTTCTTAGCAGGTAATGCATAAGATGCCGACAGACTGCAAAATGGGCTAGAAGCCAAACCTTATCGCATGAGCTGGGAACAGAAAGAAAGTAAGAACAAGTACATGATATTATATATAAAACGAATGAGACTTCAATAAATTATTACAGGTATGTTAAATGAAGAAAAAAAGAAATGACACTTCCACAATCTACCTTATGTACAAGGATAACTTCTTACATGTTTAAATGCATTCCTCTTTTGGATTTCAGTTATTTGTGGATGTGATTATATTACAATGATTTAAACTGAATGGCACATGTTACACAACTCTCATTTCCTGTTCTTCTGCTAAGAAGCACCAGTATGGGTACATGTATCAGGTACGATATGTATCCGATGCGGTGGTATGACAGAAATTTAAAAATCAAGGATCCGGGTACGGCGGGATACGTTGTATTAAATAAATAAATATATATATACAGAAACATCTTGATATATAATCAAACAGAATCAAAGATACGTTGTACTAATAGAAGGATAATCAAAGAGAAATCAGAGATTTATGTATACAGAAATTTTCAGATTTCTGTATACACAAATCAAACAGAAATCAGTATACAGAAATCTCCTGATTTTTGTATACAGAAATCTCAGAGATTATAGAGATTTCTGTATATACAAAGAAGATTTTTGTATACAAAAATCAAGAAAACTACACTCCTATAGCAACAGGGAAAGAAGAAGAGGAAGAGGAAGAAGAATAAGAGGAAGAGGAAGAAGAAGAAGAGGAAGATGAGGAAGAAGAAGAGGAAGATGAAGAGGAAGAAGAAGAGGAAGAAGAAGAAGAGGAAGAAGAACATACGAGCAGGGCCTTCGATCGACGGACGGCTTCAACATCAGCAATGGAAGAAGGGATCAGGAGCGAGCAGCAAGCAGCGACGTCGCGCGTGTCCGCACGTCCGTAACGTGTATCCATACCGGAAACGTACCCGGCACGGGCCTAAAATAGGTGTGTCCGTGCTTCCTAGTTCTCCTGGTTATTTAATGCAACTTTTAATTATTTAGCTATGTATATTTTCATTAACCCTTGAAATGTTTGTAAGAAAATTAGAGGAATAAAAATTTACGAGGTCAGTTCGACTAAACGGATTTATTCAAACTGCTTTATAAAAGGGCGAGGAGACCCGTAGTAAGTTATCCTAGAAATGTAAGAAACTGATCAGAGAGTAGTGATATCAGTAAAGGATCAAAATCATTACTGCAGTGGTAGAAATTATTGAAAATCATAATAAACGTTGCAGAGGCTGCAGGGAAAATGAATAGTGTCAGAATGATCATGAGTGTTCGGGTTATATATGTATAAAAGATTGTTTTAGAGTGATTCTTTTGTGCGTATTTTTATGACACCAAGTGCAGTGTATCATATAAGTATGTATATGTAAAGTACTTATGCAATATATCAGAATCATTATTGTTTATATTGCTCATACAGCCTTATGGTACGTGAAATGAAAAAAAACTCGCAGTCCGAGCTAAGAATGAAGTTCAAACTGTGGCAGCCTAGCTGGCTGTTGCAGTAGATGTTGTTCGATCCCATCACTAGAAGGCATCACTATTTAAATTGCCAGCTCATTTTTCACAAAAATCCAAGCCTTAAATTATGACCAAAAGTGATGCGGAGCGGAGACGTGGATCTGCAGTGGAGACGATTTTTTGGCCCGTTCGGGGCCAATTGGTGACTTACCACATATGGCGTGCCCAAATCGATGATCGGACTCCGCGGATGCGTTCGGATTCACGTTGCGAATCGATTTCAAATATTAGTTTATTAAGTTTGCATTTATTTTGATGTATTTGGATGGCCCCACCACCGACCAATCATAGTCGTCGATAGTGGGATGTCATAACCTCTTCTTTATTATAAATAGATCATGTAAGGGGTGATTAGAGGCATTGCAAAATTTGGAGAAAGCTATTCCGGGATTCCTACGATCCCGCCGTGGTGCCGACTTCGTGAACCCTAGCTGAAGACTCTTAGACTTGTATCTTCTTCCCCAAAGTAGCACCAAACCCTAAGCTTTATTTTCCCGCTTCCAAACCCCTTACCAGCCCCTCAAAACTGCCCTAAACAGTCGGTTGTTGTTGTCAACACCCTCCCTTGCAGAAGCCGACCATCCTTCCCCAACTCATCCTCGACGCCCCCAGCAAACCCCAACCGCCGGTCTCCAAATCCAGCCCTTGCCTCACTGTCGCCGCCTCCTTTCCGCCCACCTAGAGCAGCCACCGGACCACACCATAGTCGCTGCCTCTTCACCCTAGCCTCCCTATCATTGCCGCCAACCCCTCCCCTTCATGGAACCACCTCCAATCAGCCCACCCAATCCAAATCAATCCAGATCTGAATTGTTTCAGCCCTAATTCGATATTTCCTCTAACCCTCTCCTCATTCCCTAGCCCAGATCCACTCCAAAACACCGGATCCACCCTTCCCTTATCCGGATCTATCCATATGACGTCAGATCTACTCATTTTCGGTCCGTTTCCACCTTCCACCACCGATGACACCAACTTATGCTATTTCCACGCCTCCAATTCCATATGAGATCGCCGTCAGAACGCATCCGGCTCCAGATTCTTCAGTGTCTTGGTCAGCCCACTATTTGGTTAGATTTTGTTGTATCGGATAATATTTTCAGCATTACTATTATTGGTTTGGATCTTATATTTGTTTGGGCATCTTGTATTGTGGTTGTTTGTTTTGAATAATTATTGTGATTTCCGGGGTTTATTCGCCGCGCGCTCTTGCTTTGGCCCTCAACGCGGTGAAAAGACTAAGCTTGCCTCGCATAAAAGAATTATTTTGTTTTTTTGTCATAATCATGTGTATGCGATTAAATAATTTAAAACTAAATTTGAATTATTTGTTGGACTTTTGCATGGCATGTAGGATTAGAACACCGTTTTCCCGCTGCATATAGATTCGTCCAGCATCAATTGGTATCAGAGCCAGGTTACACACTTTTTGATACGCAGTTGTAGAGTGTATAGGTTTCATTATGTCAATGTATCACCATTATTCCAATCCTCAATTTGAAGGTTTCGAATCCACTTACGCCCGCACTCACAGAGCCTCGTCAGGGAGATCCTCACGTTACGACAGATTATTCTTGATCGCAGCACACCACTTTCAGAGATCGTGTTGACCTACCGACACGACCCCACTATGTTAGAGACGATCAGTATAATGATTGTCGTCGTATATATCCTTGCACGCGACTGAATCGTGTTGATCCTTCGACACTACTCGATTACCTTAGGGATGATTATTACGAGAATCGTCGTTTTCAGAGAGATCTCGAAAGCCAGTTTCGTACTATTGCCCCTTCTTTTGACGGTTCATCGAGCCCCGAGTCTTTTAATTAGTGGCTCGTGGATATGGAGTATTATCTCGATCACTTTGAGTTATTCGGTGAGTGTCGCATCAAATTTGCAAAACTTAGGCTTTTAGATGTGGCGAGAGCGTATTGGTCTAGCATTGAGAGGACGCGCGAGCGCGATCAACTTCATTGCATCACTAATTGGGTGAATATGAAGCGCCTGTTATGTCAGAGGTATTTGTCTCTACCGTATCGGAGTCACTTGCCCGAGCAATTATTTTTCCTTCAGCAAGGACCTATGTATGTCACTGAGTATAGGGATAGTTTTGATGAGTTAGTTGTGAGGAGTGATATCCGAGAGGACCCAGCCATGAACACTTCCCGATTTCGGTCTGGCCTTCAATCTGACATACGTACTGAGGTGGTTTACCATAACTCGAAGTCTCTTGAGCATACATATCAGCTCGCCCTTCGTTATGAAAGATCTTTGAGATCCGCAAGAGATGGCAGATTGGATTCTCACCCTGACCTTCGAAGTACGAGTCCCTCCCAAACCGAGGTCATCACTTTGCCTGTCATTGTTCTGTCAGACATTATGGTAGTGATACCTGATACGGATTGCCCTCACCCCAGTGAGGTGTTTAGCCCAGTGAGTGACCAATCTCTTGTTTCTGACCCGTCTCTTGTGACCCTGACTGAGAGTGAGTCAGAGAGTCATATTGATTCTGTAGTGTTGTGTTGCTCACCTACACCCCCTCTTCTGTCATGTCCTGGGTTAGTTACACCCCTACCATGGACCCATTTCTTGACACCGCACCCGCAAACCCATTCCTGAGAGTTGGTCTATGTCCCTCTCCCCATCACATTATTCTGAGTCACGTCACGCCCAAGAGCCCAGAGTATGTGTTGATCTCGTATTGGCTATCTCACCCACCTATGGTGACATTACACCTTATGTTAGTACTCATTTGGAGGATTATCACTCTATTGACGAGTTCTATGACGAACCTCTTGTTGAGCCTCCTGATGAGCCGTCACATCTTGGTGAGAATGAGATTCAGGTGGGTCGGTCGCCTATGAATTTTGAGTTACTAGTGTCACGTCCGTTATCATCTCTAGTCTTGCCCCAGAGAATTGATCTTGAGTGGAGCAGTACGTATGTAAGGCCTCCATTGAGTACACTTAAGCATACTCCTGATATTTTGGGGTCCTATCTAGTGACACATCGCACCCTCGATGAGTTTTGGGACGCACCATCTGCTGACCCACCAGATGAGTTCTTTGTTTTAAGGGGCACTCACCACACTTTAGATTCACGTCTTCTAGTCGGTGTACACGATTTTCATTCAGGTGATCGTCTCATTCGTGATGACTTTTCGTACACACCTCATGGTGAGCGTCCTGATGTATCACGTTCCATGGGAGACATTTGGCTTCATACGAGCTCGTATTTCAGTATAGATGTCTCACACGGTCACATGAACACTCGGCACAAACGGGATGAGTTTTTCTACACTCCACCGAGAGAGCCCCCTGATAAGCGAGCGTGTAGTATCTCCCCTAGCGAGCGTATAGTATCTCCCCTAGCGAGCGTATAGTATCTGTCGTGTTTTATTCGCATCATTTGCATTATCTGCATGAGTATGTTAAGTCATTCGTTCGTCATTCGCATTATCTGCACGAGTCTGTTGATTTATATGTTTCTAATTTGCATGTGTTACATGAGTCAGTCTGGCGGACAATCAATATTGGTAATAAATTCTATAGATCGCATGTGAATGATCTTTGGCAAGGGAAGGTATTTAATAAAAACGAGCAGGTGATGGTGAGAATCCGTGTTGTGAGAATATGTGCGAGGCTTAATAAAAGCTTGAGTGTTAAGGGAATGGATTTCTATAAAATTATGAGACGGATCGAAGCAAATATTTATGATCTTGATATCCCTGCAAGTATGGATATCCAACCGGTATTTAATGTTGAAGATCTGACGTTGTACTACAAGCCTTACAAGTATGTGGACCTAAACAGTGGGGAATTGCAGCCGCCCACACCACCACTTCCGTTGTCTTACCACCTTCATAGCTCACCCACGTCTGGTAGCCACCACAGTTCACCTATTTCTGACACACACACACACACCTAGAGACTCGTCTTTTTTGATTTCACCCACGGCACCGCCGATCGCACCGAGATCCACCACCCGTGAGTTGAGCGCAGAGAGCATTACAGAGAACATATTTCACCAGTACGTTTCTACTACATACGTTGATGACAATTGGGTACTAGCAGTAGAGCTTGATTGATTCACCCCTGGACGTCGACTTCAGTCAGCCGTCTCCACTCACCAGAGATGACAGCTTTTCAGTCGAGGGGACTTGATTGGCGAGGATATTTTCCCAGCGACGACACTCAGCTGACCTCTGGTAGGCCACTTTGAGTCTTACCTGACATACATCGAGAGAATTCTGACCGGTTGGTTACTTGAAACCATTCATCAAAACGTCCTACACAGAGAATTCTAGCGGATACTTATTCATCGAACCAAGAGATGAATTCTTTCAAGTCGGGGATATACAAAATTGATGTGGTCTTATGGTGGAGACAAAAGTGCTTAATAAAAGCTGCAGTGGAGGACGAGTAAATTCAAAAATTGGGCCGTTTCGAGGGGGCCGATTGCTTTAGCGACTTACCAAATATGGCGTCCGCAGCCCGGCAACAATCCACCGATGTAAACAATTGGACTCTGCGGATGCCCCCATCGGGGCGGAGCTCCTTCGCGTTGCAAAACGAATCGATTACATATATTAGTTTACTATGTTTCAGGGCATTTATTTTCGACGAAGATGTATTTGGGTAGCCCCACCACCCCCATGGGGACCAATCATAGTCGTCGATGGTGGGATGCCCTAGCCTCGTCTATATTAAAAATATATTATGTAGGGGTTGAATAGAGCCCGGCTCACCCCGCCATTGCAAAATTTGGACGCGGAAAGCTATTCCCGCAATCATGCAATGGTCTCGACTCTATGGAACCCTAGGTGACGATTTCTAGGCTTATATCTTCTTCCCCAAGGTAACCTCAAACCCTAAGCTTTATTTTCCCTCTTCCAAACCCCCTATCAGCTGCCCAAAACAGCTGACTGCTACTGTCAACACCCTCCCCTGCAGCAGCCGACCATCCTTCCCAAACTTAGCCCCGCCACCCCCAGTAAATCCCAGTCGTCAGCCTCCAAATCCATCCAAAGGAAGAAGAGCTTCCCTCATTGTCGTCGCCTCCTTTCCGCCCACCTAGAGTAGCCACCGGACCACCACAGTAGTCGCCTCTTCACCCTAACCTTCCTGTCATTGCCTCCAACCCCTCCCTTTCGTGGAACCACCTCAAATGAAAAGGGTTTTCAGCCCACCCAGTATATCTCCAAATCAGCCCCTCACCGTTGATCCCAAACTAAGGAAACGGACGGCCACGATTGTTTCAGCCCTAATCTGCTATTTCCTCTCACCCTCCTCATTCCAAAGCACGGATCCGCTCCTAAACATCGGTTCCACCTTTCCTTAACCCGGATCTACCCATACGACATTGGATCCTAAGTTATCAAAGGCGCAAGACGCACCGATGCACAAACAGCTCCTGGAGCCTAGGCGCAGTCGCGCGCCTGAGGCACGTGAGCCTCAAAAATGGGGGAAAAGGGAATTGAGCGAATTGGGCGCCCAGTTCGCTGAAATTGAGCGAATTGGACGCCCAGTTCGCTGAAATTGAGCGAATTGGGCGTCCAGTCCGCTGAAATGCCCGTGAGCGAATTGGACACGCGCCCAGCCGCTGAATTACCTCAGCGAACTGGGCGCCCAATTCGCTCAATTTCAGCGGACTGGACGCCCAATTCGCTCAATTTCAGTTTCGAACTGGGCGTCCAATTCGCTCTTAAAAGAATTTCAGCGAACTACCAAAGGCGCCCAAATCGCAAAACCAAATTTCAGCGAACTGGGCGCCCAAATCGCCCAATTTCAGCAAAGTGGGCGTCCGAGAGAGCTCCTCACGCGCCTAGGGGTGCCTCAGTTGCGTCTAAGATCATGTTTGTTCCCATATAAAAAAACAATTTTAAAAAAATATCTTGAAAGGCCTAGGCGCGCCTGGGAGCCTGTAAGGCGCGCGCCTGGGCGCGCCTAGGGCACATCGCCCGCCTTAGCCGTGTTGAGGCTCGGCGGGATGCGCCTAGTGCGCCCAGCGCCTCAGGCGCGCCTAGGCGCGCGCCTTGACAACTATGGTTGGATCTACTCATTTTCGTCACGTTTCCACCTTCCACCGTCGAGGACAGCCACCTACTTTATTTCCACGCCTCTGGTTCCACATGAGATCGTCGTCAGAACGCATCCGGCTCCGGATTCTTCAGTCCCTTGGTTACTTAACTATTAGGTTAGATTTTGTTGTATCGGATAATTATTTTCAGCATTACTATTATAAGTTTGGATCTTATATTTTGTTGGGTCTTTTGTATTGTGGATGTTTGTTTTGGATAATTATTGTGATTTGCAGGTTTACTCGCCGCGCGCTCTTGCTTTGGGCCTCCACGCGGTGGAAAGTCTAAGTTTGTCTCGCTTAAAAGAATTATTTTGTTTTTGCTATAATCATGTATACGATTAAATAATTTAATACTCAATTTGAATTATTTGTCGGACTTTTTCATGGCATGTAGGATTAGATCACCATTTTCCTGCCTCCTATAGATTCGTCCCGCGTCAATTTGTATCAGAGTCAGGTTACGCGTACTTTTTGATACACAGTTTTAGAGTCTATAGGTTTCATTATGTCAATGTATCACCATTATTCCTCTCCTCAATTTGGAGATTTCGAGTCTACTTACGTCCGCTCTTAAAGAGCCCCGTCATCGACGATTATTTTCGATCGCAGCACACCACTTTCAGAGATTGTGTTAACCCACTGACAAAACCTCACTATGCTAAAGACAATCAGTATGATGATTGTCTTCGTTCATATCCTTGCACGCGAGCGAATTGTGTTGATCCTTCGACACGACTCGATTACCATAGAGATGATCATTATGAGGATCGTCGTTTTGAGAGAGATCTTGAAAGTCAGTTTCGTACTATTGCCCCTTTTTTTGACGGCTCATCAAGTCCCAAGTCTTTCAGTAATTGGCTCGTGGATATAGAGAATTATCTCGATCACTTTAAGTTATTTGGTAAGCGTCGCATCACGTTTGTGATACTTGGACTTTTAGATAAGGTGGGAGCATATTGGTCTAGTATTGAGAAGACCCGCTAGTGCGATCGACTTCATTGCATCCCTAGTTGGGTGGATATGAAGCGTCTATTTGCCTCCACCGTATCAGATTCATTTGCTCGAGCAATTATTTTCTCTTCAGCAAGGACCTATGTCTGTCGCTGAGTACATGGATTGTTTTAAGGAGTTAATTGTGATGAGTGATATCTGAGAGGACCAAGCCATTACCACTACCCGATTTCGGTTTGGTCTTTGATCTGATATACGAATTGAGGTGGTTTATCATAGCTCGAAGTCTCTTGAGCAAACATATCAGTTCGCCCTTCGTTATAAACAGCCTTTGAGATCCGCAAGAGGTGGCAGATTGGATTCTCACCCTAACCTCCATAGTACGATTCCCACCCACACCGAGGTCACCACTTTTCCTGTCATTGTTTTGTCAGACATGATGGAAGTGATACCTGATATGGATTGCTCTTACCCCAGTGAGGTGCTTAGACCAGAGAGTGACTTATCTCTTATTTTTGACCCGTCTCTTGTGACCCAGACTGAGAGTGAGTCAGAGCTACCTATTGATTCTGCAATGTTGTGTCCCTCATTTACACCCCCTCTACTGCCATGTCCTGGGATAGTTAGCATCCCTACCATGGGCCCATTTCTTGACACTGCACCCACAAACCCATTCCTAAGAGTAGGTACAGCCATATCCACTAACTAAAGAACAGCTTCTGCATTGTTCTGAGTCACGAACTGCCTTGCCCGAGGAGCCAAGACGTCTAGTGTTCGATCTTCAGTAGTGCCTATCTTCACCCAGCATATGGGGATATTACTCTTTATGTTGGATACTTATTCTGGAGGATCCATCACCCAAAGATTGACGAGTCGAACTCTACTAGCGGCAACAACGACGAGTCCCCTTGTAAGCCTTCACTGTATCCGCCGTCACATGAACGACTACTGTGAGAATGAGATTGTTCCTTTCAGGTGGGTCCAGTCGCCTATGAGATTCTTGATAACAGGTTAGTAGCGTTCCACGTCTGTTATGCATCTCTAATCTTACCCCAGAGAATTGATCTTGAGTGGAGCAAATACATATGTAGGGCCTCCCTAGAATCCACTTCGCGCATAATACTCCTATAAGTCCTAATAGTTTGGGGCTATCAAGAAAATCATACCTGACGCATCGGCACCCTCGATGACTCTCGGTTGGTGATGCACCACCTTGCCCTTCTCCTGACCCACCAGACAAGCTTCTTTTCGGACATTCGGCGTCACACTTTAGAGTCGACAGTCCCCATAGTTCGGTTACACGCATGCAGGTGGGTTGGTCTCCGGATGTGCTAGAGGAAGGGACACGACCTCCTAGCCTTCTTGTCTACGGTTACCCAGATTTTGAGCTTGTTGGACAGTTTCCTTTGAGAGGACTGCTCCTGCCATATCGTCTTCTGAGCACCCTCTCAACAACTGGAGTGCCAGTTTCTTGCCACAAGAAAGCCCCCAGATAGGCCGCCATATTTTAGAGTGGTTGGCATTAGTAGATTCTCTAGCCTCTATTCTTACCGTTTTGCGGTAGGTAGTCTTTTTTCTGCAGGGTTCGGCCCCTATCCACGTATTTGGTGAGTTTTACTCTTTCCAATTTGGCCGACTCAGCTCGGAATCAATATTGGTCCTAGAAGTAGGATACGCAACTCATGCGCAGCATTATAGAATCTATCGACGACTGCTCGCTAAAAGCTTGGGTAGCGCCTTATCATAAGGAAGCAAATATTCGTTGAATCTCTGCACCACAATCATGTTCATCTGCTGGCCTAATGGACCTCCAAATGCCCTTTGCTCCAACACCGTCCACGGTGTTACATTTCAGACAGAGGGTTGCACATTTCCCATGTTGTGCGTTGGACAGCCACCGCCAACCACGCTTCTTATGGTTTCAAAAGAAGTATCTCAGGCACGTCGCGTGCAGTTGAGCGTTGAGACGCACTTCCAGAGACCATATAGTCCACCAATAAGTGTCTTACTAAAATGCAATTATGATACACAGGTTCCTCAAACATGTGCATTTTCACCCTAAGACTTCGACTTCAGTTATACGATGGCACACACTGTCTCCACTCACAGAAAATGACAGCTTTTCATTCGAGGGGAGTTGATTGGCGAGGATATTTTCCCAGCAACGACACTCGAACGACCATATATGGCGTGCAGTGTTAACACCCTTATCTGTCGCATAGCATATAGCAGTAGGTCCGGCCGGGGCCCGACGTCATATACTACGGACAGACCGGTTGGTTACTCATTGAAACCATTCAACCAATCAAAACGTCCTACACAGAGCATCTAGTGGAAGCAATTTATTAAGTTGCAAAGGAGTAGAACCAAGCCAAGCATGAATGTCCACTACAATAAGCCCATAGGAGTGTATGATACACAAAATATTGGCCTTATGGGCTTACAAAAGTTTGCTTAATAAAAGTGTCTTCCAAACCTCGGCACGCAGGCCGGTCACACATGAGTAAATAAGAAAACACTCAAAAATTCAGGCCTTCGAGGGCCGGCACGGCAACTTGGGCTTTAGCCCACTATTTACCGCTCGGCTCCGCAGCACCTGCAAGCAACAATCCACGGCACGGTGGTAAACAAGAGCAACGGTCAGCTAAAGCTGACCAAATTATAACGATTTCGCCCCGAAACCGGGGCGGCAAAGCTCCTTCCCTGCACTTGTTAGCAAAACAAGCAATATAGCAAAGAAACATCACATCACAGGTGCACGCGCACAAGGCCGTACACCTCGTGCTCTCAGGGCACTTACTCGGCGAAGCCAGTCCGAACCCCGTCCGATCCTTGACTCCACCACCACCCCCATGGGGCGGCAACCTCGTGAGCATTTAGTCCTTTCAGCCGTAGCCTAGACTCGTTCTCCAAACCTCGGCAAGTCTCACGTAAAACTTTAGGTCACTTTAACCGAGCAGATGGAGCGGGTAGGGGTCCACCAGCCCGTTGCTCACCCCGTCATTGCCATTTGGCCTTTGACGCGGGCAAAGCTTCCCCAGTCCCAACTATCGATCAAACACGGTACATAGCCCCGCTATGTACCCGGTTGGCTCCCAGGCCACCAATATGACAGAAATGTGTTTCCGTCCAGGTTTCCGGGTGCACCTTGGGGTTAATCCCCAAGATTCCCTGATGCATTCTAACGCATAGCAACCCGAAAACAATCAAAACGCTCGGAGTCTTCTCCGGCTAACAATGCATAGCAAATCATCACCGATCAAGACCAACATGTCCGGGTAGGCTTCACACATCATGTCTATGTCCGTACTACGATTCCGGACTATAACAAGGGGGACTTTACATATTTACCCCAAGGAATACCGCAAACTCGTCGCACACTCGCGGGAGAAGGATTTTCCCATGCAAAGGAAGAAGAGCTTCACATGCTCAAGATGAGAATCGTTACCCAAGCGTTTCTCCTCGGCGCCATGACGATTCAGTCGGATGGAGAGCACCGTATCGGCCTCGCCTTCGCGGATCTGGACTCGGATCGAGAATCGGAGCTCCGAAGCTCTACCGGCGGCCGGAGTTGACCTCCTTCTTCCTCCTTGCTCTCCCTTCTCTCTAGCCTTTAGAAAGAGAAAGCTCAAATGAAATGAGGGTTTTCAAGCCCCATTCTCGAGTATATCTCCTCAGGAACAGACCCCACCGTTGGATCCCAAACTAAGGAAACAGACGGCCACGATTCAGCCCAAAATTAGAAATCCTGGGTCGAACACGGGTTGCAACACGGCCGTGTGCATGGTCGTGTCACTCATTCGCCATCACCAGGGATGCCCGACCAGAACACGGCTTGTGACACGGCATCCGACACGCCCGTGTCACATATGAAACGCCTGTGTCAGTACCCGTGTCACTACCCGTATCACATGACACACCCGTGTCAGTACCCGTGTCACATGACACACCCGTGTCAGTACCCGTGTCACTACCCGTGTCACATGACACACCCGTATCAGTACCCGTGTCACTACCCGTGTGCCCAAACGACACAAAACCGGAAAAGACCCGAAAAGGACACGGCCATGTGACACGCCCGTATCATAAGCCGTGTGCTCGACACGTCTGCGGACATGCCCGTGACACGCTCTGGGACACGCACGTGTCCCAGGCCGTGTTACCTTTACCAAACCCCAGATTTGGCTCAAAACGCCACCCGTCACTCTTTTGAGTTTCGGGGCGTTACACAGTGGAGGACGAGTTTTGGGCCGTTCGGGGACGATTACAGACTTACCATATGTGGTATGCCCGGATCGATGATCGGACTTTGTGGATGCGTCTGGATTCGCGTTGCAAATCGATTTCATATATTAGTTTATTATGTTTGCATTTATTTTGATGTTCTTCGGGTGGCTCTATCACCGGCCAATCATAGTCGTCGATGGTAGGATGTCCTAGCCTCCTCTTTATTATAAATAGATCATGTAGGGACTGATTAGAGGCATTGCAAAATTTGGAGAAAGTTATTCCCGGATTTCGGCGATCCTGCCACAATGCCGACTCCGTGCAATCCTAGATGACGACTCCTAGGCTTGTATCTTCTTCCCAAAGATAACCCTAAACCCTAAGCTTCATTTTCCATCTTCCAAACCCTCTATCAACTGCCCAAAACTGTCCTAAACAACTGTCTTCTTTTTTCAACGCCCTCCCCTGCAGCAGCCGACCATCCTTCCCCAACTCAACGATGCCGCCCCAAGCAAACCCCAGCCGTCGGCCTCCAAATCCAGCCATTCCCTCACTGTCGCTGCCTCCTTTCCGCCCACCTAGAGCATCCACCTGACCACCACAGTCGCCGCCTCTTCACCCTACCCTCCCTGTCATTGCTGTCAACCCCTCCTTCGTGGAACCACCTCAAATTAGCCCACCCAGTCCAAATAACTCCAAATCTGGATTGTTTCATCCCTAATCAACTATTCTCTAACCCTCTACTTATTCCCTAGCCCGGATCTGCTCCTAAACACCGGATCCACCCTTTCCTTACCCAGATCTACCCATACGACGCCAGATCTACTCATTTCGGACCCGTTTCTACCTTCCACCGCAGAGGACAGCCATCTATGCTATTTCCACGCCACTGGTTCCACATGAGATCGCCGTCAGAACACATCCGGCTCCGGATTCTTCAGTGTCTTGGTAAGCCCACTATTTGGTGAGATATTGTTGTATTGGATAATTATTTCAGCAATACTATTATTGATTTGGATCTTATATTTGTTTGGGTCTCTTGTATTGTGGTTGTTTGTTTTGGATATTTATTGTGATTTGCAAGGTTTATTCGCCGCGCGTTCTTGCTTTAGCCCTCCACGCGGTGGAAAGCCTAAGTTTGTCTCGCATGAAAAAATTATTTTGTTTTTTGTCATAATCATGTGTATGCGATTAAATAGTCTATTTGAATTATTTGTCCGACTTTTGCATGGCATGTAGGATGAGGTAACCATTTTCCCGCCGCCTATAGATTCGTCCTGCATCAAAAAGTCATATTGATTAATCTTATCTCTTGCATGTATTAAATAAAGGACAAAGCATGTCGTAAATTTTCACCATCTCAATCTTTCAGAAAAAAAAGGTTTCTCATTTAAATTTACTTAGGTTATGCTAGAAAACTAGTGTTCATAAGTAGAATATATTTGATTGTAAGTATACATAATCGTTTGGAATGATAAGAAAGTAAACCTCCTAAGGACTGTCAAAACTTAAAACCACATTTAGCATGAAGACAGTGGAAAAATTACACTAAGTATGGAGCCAGAACATCAGAAAACAGCCAAGTACTAATAAAAATAGTATAAAATAGGGATTGTGTAAAATATTCTAAAAGTGGAATTAAGATATGTAGAAGAGATGATCTCAAAAAAGAGCATTTTTGTGCCATGTGTAATGGTTGCCATCTAAAATTGCTTTGAACCTCACATTCCACTGCACAATCCTTCCTTGACTATTAAACCTCACGGCGACTAGCAAACAAAATGTTTTAAATTATTTCCATGTCCGTATATACAACTAGGCAAAGCAGATATACAGCAAAAGAAAGCAAGAACAAAAATTTTCTTGTAAAAGTTAAAAACCTTCAAAATTTTGTCAGCACAGTTCAAACTGTTATTCTGCTCAGGTGATGAACCTTTAGCAGATGTAGTTGTAACTAAAGCCTTAATCCAGTTTCCAATAAATGCCTTCCATGACTCTAATGCAAGAAGTGCAATTAGTATATTCCTCGAGAGTGGAAGTGACTGAGCTATTTCTACAAGTGCCTTCTCAAATGTTGCATGAACTGTTGGAACCTCCTAAAAAGAAATCAGTAAATAGTCAGGGTAAATTCACACTACATGGACATATTCAAAACACTTGCAGCATTAGGCATCCAGATATAATTTGATTATAATAAGTCCCCGATAAAATACCTTTGCTAAGCCCCGCTGTTCTGTTCTCATGAAGTCATACAATAACAGAGCAGCACCAGGATACTCAATAGGATTTGAATTATGACTTCCTGTTCCTGCAAATCAAAAAAAGTAAATTGGAGAAAGTAATCTGGTAGGCCTTGCACAGTCTCTTGCAAAAGTATGGTTTTTGGTGATCAAAGACACATGAAACTGAGCTGAATTGCACAAAACAGCCACAATATTGTAAAGAAATACAAGCTAAGAGGACCCCCATGTCTATGGATGAATTCTATTATGCTCACACATTAACCTAAGCGGACCCCCATGTCAGATCACCAGTGGGCGCATATGGAAGCCGCCGTGATAAATTCATGTTGGAATATAATATTTTGTAAATAATTAGTTAATATTAATTAATGAGTATTAATTAATATTGATTTGATAAGTTTGATTAATTATTGTATTATGTATGTATTTGATATGCGCACCTCACCTATATAAGGGGACATACATGAGCGTTTAGGTATCCTGGAGGATCACAAATGTATTGGGCTCTCTCTCACTTTCTCTATCTTTAGATCTCTCACTCTCTCCTCTCCTTAGGACTCTCCATATCTCTATCTCTCACATACGTATCTTTATTACGACATAAATGCAATGTTTTTTTGTTTTGGATTCTCTCTTTCTACCATATCACTTTTGAGCATTGAGGTTCTCTCTAGCGTGAGCGCACAATGTTTTGAGTGGGTTGCAGATGAAGAAGTTGAGTCTCAGGTTCGTTGGTCAATTTAAAGTGCTTGAACGCATCTGTGAGGTTGCATACAGGTTAGTCTTACCTGAAGAGATTAGTGGTCTGCATGTTGTCTTACAAGTCTCCTATTTGAGGAGCAATCAGAGACCCAAGTCAGGTGATCAATACTGAGGATGCACTAGTCGAATCAAACGTTAGTATCAGTATAAAGCCATTTTGTAAAAATTCTTTGGATGAATTGTGAGCAACCAGAATATACATGGGAAAGAGAAAATAAACTTCTGAGCAATGAAGAATATGCCTTCCTCTTTGACCCAGGTATGAATGTAATTTTTGAGGATAAAAAATTTTATTAGGAGGGGAGAATTGCAACATCCAAAAAATTTAGTTTCAACACAACTTAGAAATTTGCAAGGGCTTAACACATTTAACTAGAAATGTGGAAGGTTAATAGCATACTTGTAATTAAATGGATGTGAGTAATCCAATCTAATACCTTCTCCCAAACATTAAAAATCAAAAACTAAATTTTCCCTCTCATTACCGCTTATATGAAACCGCTTATATGAAACGGCAACTACGACACGCTGGTTTGGAAAGATAAAGGGCTGACAACTCCTCCATCATCAAATGTCTCTTCCGTTGTGATTATAGCAAGGAGAGGTTCTTCCTATATCTAGAGTTTTTTCTCTTAATGGTCATTCTCCTTCGTTATGAAATAATAGTCCTAAAATTTTAGGAGAAATAAGTGTATGTTTATTTTGTCCCTTTTAAGGTCCTTGAGGAGATTTGGGAAAGAGATCGCTGATGTTAATCAGAGAAAAACACTACGTGTTTCAAGAGTAAACAAGTCATCTATGTCGTTGTATCGCGTTTATGAATGTTATAACACTGAGCTAAGAAACTCTATTTCTTTTGGCTAGACATACCATGTAGTTCATTTATAAAAAAATTCTCTATAGTTTGGAGAAGATATGTAAATAATATGAAATCGTATGTATAGAACATCGATCAGAAATGAGAATAAGAAATCATAAATACATCATTATGTAAAAATAATATGATTAAAACATGCCAGAACATATGTAATATGTTTCCTTTGAGTTAAACAACTTACAAAATTGAAAATTATATGTGATCACGTAATTCTTTAAAGATGTATGAATAATATGAAAACACGAGAATATGTATGTAAGACTTACAATTATTAAGAGATATGATCTAAGATGCAGGATGAATGAGTATGGAATCCAAATATTTAAAGTGACGTAAGGCAGGTATTTTCTTAAGATTAGTCATGTCATCAATAGTATTAGGTTAAAAGATTAATGAAATACTAAATTTAAATTACTGGCTTTAAATGGATGTTTTTTCTATGTTCATGTCAGACACTAATAGAAGATAATTAGGAAGCACGGTCGAGGTTTTCTCTCGTGATAGATAGAGACGCACTATCTTACTTATATGCCTTGCCAAACCATATGATCGTTAAGTTAGGGAGTCGACACCTAATATATAAGATTATTAGATATGAGTTCGTGCCCGTGACCAAGAGACACTAGAACACCATGTTTGCTAGTAAAGACTCGATTCGCTAGAATGTACATAAGAATCCACTTAACTAAGAATGAGAAGAAAAGAAGATATAAGACATCTCAATTCCAAATATAAGCAAAAATCAAGAATCTCTATAGTTCAATGATTTTGAAAATGGAAAGAAAATTCAGTTTAAGATCGCGAAATAGAAAAGATATTTATGTTCAAATTTTTCTATAGAAAAGCATGCATAGAAGTATAATATACATTTCTTAAGTATTAAATGTTATCTTAAAAGCATGCACACATATATTGAATTGTATTATTATTTGTGTTACTAGAAGGAATAGTTTTTCTTACTCACTAATTGGGTTAACGTCACTGTTTTTGGACATTTCTGTTTAGGGGTTACAGGTGGGGAGATACACCAAGGATAAGCTCCCGAGGATGTCTACTTTTAGTTTGTTTTCCCTTTAAAATTATTGTATAATTTAATTATGAAATCAAATGTATCAGACACTTTTAAATTTCAGTATCTCATTTCAATTCTAGTTAGTTCTGTGCATCAGATTTTGAGGTATTTTTGTAACCATAACTCAAATTTTTAAAATTTTCAGTGTGTACTTAAGATATTACCTACTATATACCGAGTTATATATTGTTGCTTAGTTTGCTTCATATCACAAGTATCGGTCGGGCTTATGAATTGATGTTAAACTAGGTAGAGATCTTACAGATCCAATCTCATCTCTTAACCAATGAGTATATGTATAAAATCGTATCTTGACTGACACATATGTTGTTGAAAGAAAATAAGAGGAAATACTTAGTGATTATATACATTCATAAAGGGCCATTATATAGAGAATACAACAAGACATAACGCTTGACACACGGTGTGGGACTAAACCCACTAGCACACTAATAGACTAATAGACCGACATTGACTCGATAAATTCAACACTCCGCCTCAAGCTGAAGGGGGGACCTTCAGTTTGAACATATCAAATAATGGCAATGAAGGTATGCAATACGGGACAAAACATCAGACGAGCCACCGGGGAAAATTCCAAACTGGGGAGTCAAGTAGGGGACATAGCCACACACGACGTAGACCCACACACAATGTGGGTCCCACACATGAGGTGGACTCGCTGGAAAAAAATCAACAGACGGGTGGCAGGTGATACTCCCACCTGAAACAACACGCTGGATAGGAAGGTCAACCAAAATCACCTACACACACATCATGCGAAAGAGAACAAACAATTTTGAGTCAATCATCAAATGGATGATCGGGGATAATCTGTTTGGGATAATCTGTCGGAGATAATACGCACAAAGGACGAACCCACATGACACAGTCCAGCACAACATGGTCTCACGCAACGCAACCCGCAAATATTAGAACACCAACATCAGTCGCGTCTCCAACACACGACTCGAAAAAAATGTGGGAGACGCAAACAACGGGAAAGATCATTCGAGTCGCCCACATCCCAAACACTCTCCCTCACAAGAAAAACACGTACATGAAGACATAACAGAAAGACAAGAAACAAACAACATAAGCCACATATACAAAACAGCAAATAACACACAAAAAATTTAGCAACGGAGAGACAGCAGCACCCCTGGAAGCGGCTGGTAGCACGGGCACATGAGGGGCAGTCGTTAGAAGGCGGCAGAAATTCACTGAGGGAATCTTGAGCATATATCTGGAGGAGCATTAGTGCAGCCGAATGGAACATGAGAGGAATCCATTGATGAGATCCGGAGCAGTGGGAGGCAGTAGCAGCGACGAGAACAGCAGTCGGCCGACAGGATCGAGGGACAAGAAGCATCGTCGAAGAGAAGATCAGGAGTCGTCGACGATAGCGTCGAGCAGGACGTCGACTGGATCTAGGAATGAGAATAGCAACAGGTCACTCTGGCAACAGGATCGAGGGAGGATAAGGGAAGTCCCTCCGTCGACGGGAATGAGAATCTATGTTGCAGTTGCTAGCGACGGGATAGAAGGGGGGTTGAGAATGACGGCATCAGCAGAGAAGCCCTCCTCATCGAGGGGAATGACGGCCACTCTCGTCGATGGAATCAAACGGCCATTCTGACGACGGGAGAGGGAAGGGAGCGGCTAGACGTGAGCCCAAGCGTAGGACGGGAACTTGAGCCTGGAAGAAGTGGAAATTTGAAGCCTACAGGAAAAAAATTTAGGTTTTTCATATCAAGTGCTTTGATACCATGTTGAAAGAAAATAAGAAGAAATACTTGGTGATTATATTCATTCATATAGGGTCATTATATACAAAATACAATGAGACATAACGCTTGACACACGATGTGGGACTCAACTCACTCACACACTAATAGACGAATAGACCGACATTGACTCGATAAATTCAACATATGCATATCATAAAATCATTTGAAAAATGAGGAAGAATTGAAGAAAAAATTTACAAGATCTTTGACAGTTAAAGTTGGATGAGAGGAATGAAGAGCACAGAAGCGCGAGTAGAACTTTTACAACTTAAGATGAGAGAATTTTTAAAGCTTGATGTTGGAGGAAAAGGACAAATAGCATAAAGAAGAGCATGAGGCTACTAAGCAAAGAAATGGAGAGAAGTAAAAAACTGAGGATTTTTTGAAGGACACATAGTTCTACTAATTAAGTGTCAATTACACTATATTATTAAAAATTTATATTATGAATATATAAGAGAATTCATATATTTATGAGTTTTAATGTATAGCAATAATTCATGTATTTGAGCAATTTGAATCACTATAGTAGCATAGGCCATGAGTTATGTCGGTTTTAAGGATGTAAATAAGTTGGCAAACATTATCACCCTTTCCTCTTCAATTTTCACATTTCCCTCATTTACTTCAGTCAACCTAACTCCTCAGAGCCTATTTGGCACTGCAGATTACCAGTGTGGATTCACAGAACACCGTGAGGCACACTATCTTTGGTTTCCCATGGTCAGCAGATCCTCAAATGCTTGAGACATTAAATCCATGGATTTTCGTGGAATTGGAATAGAAGCCTAATATAGTTACATTTGCGCTTTCAACAGCCCCACGGAGTCGCGAACAACACACCAACCAAGCCCTTGGAATTCCCAACCCCTTCTCTCCACATAAAAAATATGTCAAGATCACAGACCCACATCTGAAAACTTAAGTAGTTCTGAGCACTTAATATAGACATTGGTCCTCTATCTACGACTAATTAGTTTAGATTACATAAATAGGTTAGTGTTAGGGAAATTTACGCCCAACAACATAGCTCCACATCAACCAATTAAGAAAAGAACTGCACATATTATAGTCCAAGGACCCTACATTTGAAGGGTCGTGTTGAGAATGTAAAACTACACTAGCAAACCCATTGAAAGTATTCAGAAATTTTTTGTAGAAGACCTAAAAAGGTAGAGTTGCAAAAAACTAATCTTGAAGGTGGTGCACTTGCCCAATCATTTATTGATACCTAAACTCTCCAGCATCTTCTCATGTTTTGCTTCACGAGTTTCATGATGCTGGTACAACTACCACTATGGAATTATTTTATTATGAAGTAAACATGTGTCTGAGGTTCTTATAAGTGTGGCTCCTCATATTGCACACGACAATACCGCCGAGCAGCGTACTCCTTATAGAGTAGATGGGGTGGTTGGGTAATTCGTCATTTTTGTTTCTAACCAGAAGCATGCTCGACCACATCAACTTTGTATCTAGTAGTTGTTATATCATCATAAATATTTTGACAATTATTTGAAATTTCATATGATGGCTGTTATTTGTAACTTTTGGTTTATTTCTGTTTTTCTCTTTCTATATATATGTCTCTAGACGCCCCATGACCATCACATACAAAATTATATGAAATTTATTTAGAAGGATTTGTCAGCCATGTACTTGGCAATTTCAGTGACTAACTGACCATCATTGTCTTACCACAGCGACCCTCCAGCAATCATTTTGTAGTATCCCTTGTCAACTATTTATATTGATATATGTTAAGACAATGAATAAATTTATATGCACAATGGTGTCATGCAAAAATTGGATCTCTGCATAAAGAATCATAGTTTTGTATCTATCAAAACAAGTTATATAAACTCTCCTTGAAAACACTAAACAAGGAAGGCTGGGGTGACCATAGCCCTCCTAGATTCAAGGTCCCATTAAAAATTTAAAAACAAAATTGGCCCTGTCACTTTTCCACCACTACTAGAACATATGAAACAATCCATTGATTTTTAGTATTTGAAGGGTCTGCCATGTACTGGATAAATGGAACTAAAAATACACTTTATTGTCAATGTATTGACATGCAATAAGCATCTTGATAATATTAGTGTGCTATAGAAATCTTCGACCTTCTACTTGTCTTGTAATGTTTTCTCCTAACGTTTGCGGGTCTCTACCAGAGTTTAGTTTTGTCCTTTAGTGGACTCAAACAAATTGTTTTTAGCATCTCTCACAAGAGCAAAAAGAAATAGCATTTTTTGGAGTGCATTGACAACAGAAAACAGAGTGAATAACCAAAGAACAGTTGTAATATGTTATGTTCAAGTCGGGGGAGTATTGTAATTTTACTTTGTGTTTAGGTTTTCCTTACTCAAGTATATAAGAGTAAGGGAGCTCTCTCTTAATGATTATTTCAGTTTTTGCATTCCGCTTGGTATCAGAGGAGGAGAAAAAATCGAGCCCTATTCCCGTCGGCTCCCGCGTCGATCGTCAACGCGAAACCCGTCGAGCGTCGATCGTCCTCTCCCGTCGCTCCCGTCACTCGGAGCGATCATGTCGGGCGGCACTCCAACCGGCTGCCGAGAGGAAAACCACCGCCGTTCCTCCATGAAGCAGCCCGCCGACTCTTCTTCTTCATGAGACTGCTGCCTGCGGCCTGCTGCCGGTTCAAATCCAGATCCAGGTCGCCGATCCGACCCTGTTGCTGCCGATCCCGTGAAACCTGCTGCCCGTGAAACCTGCGGCCCTGCTGCTACTGTCCTGTTGCTGCTGCCCTGCTGTTGTCCTGTTGCTGCTGCTGCTGCCCTGCTGTTGTTGCTGCCCTCCTGCTGCCCTGCTGCCTGATGCTTGTTTCTGTAGATTGACTTCAAAGCTTTGACCATGGCTGTGACAGTTGTCCTCCGTGTCGGCATGTCCTGCTGATCCTGTGCTGGAATTAGGGGCTGCTGATTTATTGTGTCTCTTTGGTCGGTATGGGTGAACCCGAGTCATCAATCTCTTCTCCGGGAGTGATCCAGCCTCCGATGATGGTTGAGCCTCAGCGGCCCCATGGCCACTCTAGCTCCTTGAAAATTACCACAGTTTCTCTAGATGACATGAATTACCTGGAATGGTCTCGTGTTGCTCAGCATGTCATCCGTAGTCAACAGATGTTTGGCTATATCGATGGGTCGATAACAGAGCCTCCTGTGTCTGATCCCTCCTGGAAGCGCTGGGATTCTGAAAAACTCTCTGGTTGTGTCTTGGCTCCTTCATTAGATGTCGCCCAAGGTCTATCGGAGTTATATGCTGATGGACTCTGCATTCGAGATCTGGACTCGCGCTCGTGAAACTTACTCTCAGATTGGTAGCTCCACCCTGGTTTATGAGCTCACTCGCCGCATTTTGGAGCTGCGTCAAGGGTCAATGACTGTCTCATCATTCTTCTCGGAGTTTGAGCGTTTGTATCAAGAACTGGACTACTTTGCTCATTTCACTCAAGCGTGTACATCGGATGTCGTCTTGTTAAAGCAACGGGAGAACCGTTTTCGTCTTCATGTCTTCTTAATGGGATTGAATATGAAATTTGATGTGGTCCGGACACATGTTCTACACCGTTCTCCTCTTCCCTCCCTCCGTGAGGCGTTCAGTATGATCCTGGGTGATGAAGACCGCCGCAAGTCCCCTCAGTGTTATGACTCCTCCAGATCGTTCTTCCTTGACGAGTGTTGGTCGTGGCCTCATCCCTACTCCTGCATCTTCAGTGCCTATCTGCAATTACTGCGGTCGACGGGGACACTCTCGGGAGGCATGCTTCAAACTTCATCCGCATTTGGCTCCTCCTAGTCGCGGTCGTGGACCTGGCTGTGGGGGCCATAGGCACAGTGGCTATCGTTCTTATGACGTTGTTTACACTATTGATGTCTATGAGGAGTCCCAGTCTTTGGCTTCCTCCTCTCTTACTTCTCATGAGTCGGATGCCTTTCGCCGTTTGCTTCACTCTCAGTCTGATCCGGTCACTGGAAGCTCGACTTCTCTTGCCACCGTTGTTATGTCTAGTGTTCATGCGGCCACCACCTCTCCTACTGAATGGGTGCTCGACTCTGGCGCCACCCACCATATGATTGGTTCCTCCTCAGGTTTTCTCTCTAATACTCCTTTGTCTGGTAAGGCGAAAGTTATTTAAGCTAATGGCTCGATGTCCTCTATTGCGGGCAAGGGCAACATTTCTTGTTCACCGTCCATTTCTCTTACCTCTGTTCTTCATGTTCCCTCTTTTCCAAGCAATTTACTTTCCATCAGCAATCTTACGAAATCCCTTAACTGCTCTGTAATATTCTTTCTTGATTCTTGTGTTTTTCAGGAACTGGGTACGAAGTGGAACATTGGCAGTGGTAGGTGCAGTGGCGGCTTGTACTACCTGGACACTCCCCGTTCTCAGGCTCTTTCCAGTTCTACTGTTACTGCTGAGGATGTCCACCGTTGGCATTTGCGTTTGGGGCACCCATCCTTCGTCTACCTGCAAAAGTTATTTCCTGTTTTTTCACCTTTTCTTCAGAATTTTTCTTGTGATATTTGTGATCGGTCTAAACATATGCGACAGACCTCTTCACATCCTTCTTTTCCTAGTAGCACCCCTTTTGATGTTATACAATCTGATGTTTGGGGGCCGTCCCCCGTTGTATCGTTAACTGGTTTTCGGTGGTTTGTCGCATTTATTGATTGTTTCTCGCGTACTACATGGGTTTATCTATTAAAAAGGAAAGTGAAGTTTTTTCATGTTTTCAAGTCTTTCATAACATGGTAAAACATCAATTTAATGCAACTATCCGTGTTCTACGAAGTGATAACGGGGGGTATGATGATCGTGGTTCATTTGGTGCGTACCTCTCACGGTATCATCCACCAGAAAACTTTTGCTTGCACATCTACTTAGAACGGTGTCGCCGAACGAAAGAATCGGCATCTCCTCGAGGTTGCCTGTTGTCTCCTATTGACGATGCATCTTCCTAAATCATATTGGGGAGATGCGGTGCTTACTGCTGCACATCTTATTAATCGTCTTCCTTCTCGTGTTCTCTCCTTTACTACTCTTCTAGCCCGTCTCTCTACTTCTGGCATGGTTCATACTTCCCATTTGCCACCCCGTGTTTTTGGGTGCGTATGTTACGTGCATGTCCACCAACCTCAACGTGACAAACTTGACCCTCGGGCTCAACGTTGTGTCTTCCTTGGCTATTCCTCCAGGACCAAAGGGTATCGTTGTTATCACCCTCCTTCCGGCGTATGTTCTGCACCATGGATGTTACTTTTCGTGAGGGGGAGTCCTTCTTTCCATCCTCGACTCATGTTCTTCATCAGGGGGAGAGTACATCTACTACGGATGATGTTGCTACTGTCCCTCTGCCTCTTCTCCCACCCTTCTCCTCTATTCCTTCACCGCCTTCTCTGGATGTTCCCAAAGCTCCTCCTATCCCAATACCGAACTCCTCTACTATGATCTCTCCTTTTCCCCATGTATACCACCGTCGTTCAGGTACACAGGTCACCGCCGCTCCGCCCCTACCAGTGCCGACTTTGGACTCAGATTCTGATGATGTCGACCTGCATATGCCTCTTGCCTCGCTACAAAAGGGTAAAGCTACTTCCACGCAACATCCGATTTCTAATCATGTGTTTATAGCCATCTTACTTGGATTAATCAGACCTTTGTCTAATCTCTCTCTCTAGCTGTTATTCCCAAGACATGGCAGGAAGCATTGTCTATACCGACTTGGACACATTCTATGCGTGATGAGATGTCCTCCTTGGACAAAAATCATACGTGCGACATCTCCGCTCTCCCTCCAGGAAAGAAAGCTATAGGTTCCAAGTGGGTCTTCTCGGTTAAGCAGAACCAAGATGGCAAGGTGGAACGGTACAAAGAACGTCTTGTCGCTCAAGGATACACCCAGACTCGAGGAGTTGATTACCAGGAGACTTTTGCACATGTAGCAAAAATGGACTCTATTCGGGTCTTGTTATCATGTGATGCCTGTCTGGACTGGGAACTTCATCAACTGGACGTGAAAAATGTGTTTCTCCACGGTGAGCTTGAGGAGGTGTACATGAAATTCCCTCCTGGTTTTGTGAAGAAAGGATCTGAACCAAGATTCCTCACAGCAATGCTCAAGTTTGGGTACAAGCAAGCTAAATCAGATCATACCATGTTCATCCGGAGACATGAACAGCGTGTTGTGGTTCTCATTGTCTACGTGGATGACATCGTGATTACTGGAAATGATACAGAGGAGATCGTCAACCTCAACCCTCCTATCGGCTGAATTTGAAGTGAAGGACTTGGGACGATTGCGATACTTCCTAGGCATCGAAGTGATTAGATCAGAGCGGGGTATCTTTATATCCCAACGGAAGTACATATTGAATCTCCTAAAGGAAACTGGTATGCTTGGTTGTGTTCCAGCGAACACCCCTATGGAGGAGAATTACAAGATTGATGAAGATGGTGATGGTGATCATGCGGATGTATCACGTTACCAAAGATTGGTCGGAAAACTTATATATCTATCTCATACTCGTCCCGACATTACGTATGCAGTTGGTATTCTTAGCAGATATATGCATTCTCCTAGAATCAGGCATCAAGAAGCAGTGTATCGTCTACTACGGTCTACGGTATTTAAAGAAAGCTCTTGGTCGTGGCCTCCTATTCTCTAGGAACAACAATTTGGAGATTGAGGTTTTTACTGACGCTGATTGGGCCGGTTGCCAGGATGACAGGAAGCCCACAACAGGATACTGCTCCTTTGTTGGTGGTAACCTCGTAACGTGGCGGAGCAAGAAGCCGAATGTGATGGTCAGGTCAAGTGCAGAGGCAGAATATCGTGTCATGCCTCAAGGCTTATGTGAGGGATTATGGTTCTGTACAGTGTTACAGGATTTAGGCCTTCCTGCAACAACTCCTTTCTCCTTATTTTGTGACAATAAGGCTGCAATTAGTATTGCTCATAACCCGGTCCAGCACGACAGGACAAAGCACGTCGAAGTGGATTGAAACTTTATTAAGGATCACTTGGATAAGAAAACAGTTGTTACTCCGTTTGTTCACTCCAGGGATCAGCTGGCCGATGTCTTCACCAAAAGCTTGGGGTGTGATGTGTTTACCGATGATATCCAGAAAATTGGGATGACTGATATCTTCCGTCCGACATGAGGGGGAGTGTTGTAATATGTTATGTTCAAGTCGGGGTAGTATTGTAACTTTACTTTGTGTTTAGGTTTTCCTTACTCAAGTATATAAGAGTAAGGGACCTCTCTCTTAATGATTATTTCAGTTTTTGGATTCCACTAGAACAACAAAATTAAGCCTACTACAACAATAAAGAAAGGAAGGTCACTCAAAAATTCAAATATAATAGTCCAAGCATTAAAAACACAAAGAAAGTTGAGAGAAAAATTTAGGACAATTTGTACGACTAAATTATCTTTCAAACATCAATATAAAAAAATTTCTTAGACAGCATTAAACAAAAGTAACTTAAACCTTCCTGCAATTAGTAGACATGACTATCGTGCTCTTTTTAACTAGACAATTAAGCAATTCAAAAACATGGAAGTAAAAATAGGATGAAACTACAGTACATAGAAGAAAAGACAAAGGATTCGTTAAACATTTGATTCTAGAGGGATATATTTTTTACTACTGATTTTTTTCTCCAACTACCCAAATAGCAAGAAAAAATTCAAGTACCTGAAGAGAAAAGAGCTTTGGGAAACACATCCAGTAATTTCTCAACCTTGTACTGCAAAGGTCTTCTCTCTTTGATTGATCTTCGCCGGTTACTTAAAATGAAAGAAAAAAACTTGGGTTACATTGTCCTTGTTTCATAATTGGAAGGAAAATGATAAATTTTTAAGAAAATAATTTCAACATGTGCTCAAAATTGATTATCTTGATTTCGAACTCCTCCATTGCCGTGAGTACTTCAGCATTAAATTCATTAAGAAGGCAATGCAAGTTTTTTTCCTTAAATTCAGGAATAAATTCCAGAAAGTTCGCAATCTGGAAAAACAAATTGAAGAAAAATGTCATGAACAAAGCTAGGGATAAAAGATGCAGGAATGACACACACAATCGCATGAATTTGCAGTAAAATACCTACAGAAAAGAAAACTGAACTTACAAGTAACGAAAATTTCCCTTTATATGTGCTATTGAAAAGGACTAAAAGTCATACCTCATAATGCATCAGTGAATTGAATGCAATTGTTCTTGCTTTTACCCATAAGGACTCCGAGGAATGGCTCCCAGATGCTCCGACTTGCCATAATATTAGCAGAACTCTCCTAGCAGCATCAAGATAAGCGTCCACATCCACTGCACCCCATCGCAATAGGGTGACCAAGCTGCATCACAAAACAATGGAAGAATGAAAAGGCAAAAGAGGTAGGAAAAGAGCAAATGTTCGATGCACAAGATCAAAAATCCTAATAGATGTCAAAGAGAAACTGATGTAGGGCATGTTATGGGGGCACACAAAACCAAGGCTACTAGGGACGGGGGGTAGATGCGACACACAAACCCTAGTCTAAATGCAATGCAACCGTTGGTGACGGAGACGATTAATTTTGAGCAATGAAAATTTTAACACCACACAAGATAATTAAAGAACAAAAGACAAGCATTCAATTTAGCAAAATTTAAATGGCTTTCCTCCACTCGGAGAGCCGAGATTAAGCGTGCGGCGAATAATTCTCACCTGCAAATTATAATTGTATTGCAACAAAGTTCTACAGGTACGAGTCCAAGCAAAGCACAATAAATAATCCAATAATAATGTCAAATCACATAAACCGATACAACAAGAGACTCACCAAAGTAGCGGGCTGACCGAGGCACTGAAGATTTAGGATCCAGAGGCTTAGATCGGCGATCGAATGTGGAACCGGCGGAGTGGAAATGATGGCGGTGGATGTCCTCGACGATAAATGATGAGATCGGGCCGGAAATAGATAGATCCGGCGACGAGGGAATAGATCCGAGCAAGTAGTGGGTGGATCCGATGTTTGAGAGCGGATCTGGGCTAAGGAATGAAGTATGAGTGGTGGAAATAATGGGTAAGGGCTGAAATTCTCAGATCTGGATTGATCAAGAGAATTAGGGTTGTTTGGAGGTGGTTCCACGAAGAGGGGGCTGGCAGTAAATGGGCGTTAGGGCGGGAAAAGGGGTGGTGGTTGGAGCTGCTAAAAGGGGTGGCCTTTTGGAAGGGGAGGAGTGGTCGGCTAGGGAAAGTGGCCACGGGGAGGCCGGCGGGTTGACGGGGGGTTGGCGGGTGGTGTGGGTGAAGAAGGGGGTGGCATGTAGGCCGGCGACTGCAGGAAACCTAGAGACAGCAGGTCGGCGGCTTAGGGGAGGGGATTAGGTGGGCTGCAGTGGGGGAAAATGGCGTTTGAGGGGTGGAAAATGATGGCAAGGGTTAGGGGAATAAAACCAACATAGGAATCGTCAGCTAGGGATCCACGTCGTATGCACCGAGGGGTGATCACTGGAATCCGGGAAGAAGAGTCTCCAAAATTCTACAATGCCTCCATTCAGCCCCTAACACCTCTATTTATAATAATAAGAAGACTAAGACATCCCAATCAACGGCTATGATAGGCCGGTGAGAAAAATACATAAATACAACAATAATTAACCGAATTATATAAAGTAATATATGATCTCGACTCGCGACGCGGATCCGGACACATCCGCGGAGTCGGATCGGCGATCCGGTCAAGTCCTCCTGCGCGAATACACGAACGTAGGTCCCGCCTTACGGCGAACCCCTCATCGTGCATGATCTGATGGATCCTCATCAGAAACTTCCTAAATTAGCTTGTACCCTCTAATTCATACTTGTATTGCTCTCTATATATAGCATGGTTGTATGAATGCGACCAAGAACTTAGAATAACTGTATATACCATCTGACTTGGTATCTGATCTACATATTTTAGTTGAGAATTTGAAATATAACTTGTATATTAAATCTAAAGAATCGACATTGCATATTCCCTCCCTCCAAATATACACAGAAGAATAATCACTAAACCTCATAAGAGGTGTTGGACTAATGACAACTAGAGTAAGAAAGGGAATCTAAAATGGGTTCTCTTATGGGGTTTTATAATTGGGCTTTAAAATACAAATAATTCAAGATAGTAGATATCGATCATTTCTAGTTTGGAGATGCCATCTATAAATATGTCAAAACTCAAACAATCAGTAAAGATATCTGTCAGCTAATTTTGAGATTAAATGAACAATGTACAAATAGTTCCTTTCTACAGATGATCAGATGATCATTAATGAACTGTCTGCCAATTTGAATGACCGGTTCCATCATGTTAAACTGGATTATGAGTTCTACTATTGAAACTTATGCCTTCGGTTTTCTATATCGTCTGTGGACAAAAATGAGAATAGAAAAGGCCTCATGTTGTAAAATAAAGCCTAAAATTGTAGTGTATCACTATCCTAGAAGTGGAGTCGATAGATCTACTATCACCATTTGTCACAATGTGCGAGGCCTATAGTGTTAGCTACCCACGAAAAAATGAGAATTATGTTGACATATGGTGTTTGCATTTGTTTGAAATGATTGATGATTGGATGGAATACTAGGTATAGCAAACTATATGAATATCCTGGAATAGTAATACTATCAACTAGTTACAATATGAGTTGTGTCCGTATGTCAGTGACATCATAGCATAGATAATGGTAGTTAGATGAGTTTATTTACAGTACTGCGCTTACTTTACAGTTCTGAGTATTTTATTCTTTTGCTCTTTACATACTGCATTCCAGCATGGTAATGTAACAAGCAGTTGTAACATGGAAAGGAAATTGTATGAGCATCCTATACAATGTATAAAGGAATGCATTACGTAAGAAGCCTTACGATTGAACACATGTAAAGAGCATTAATAACCATTTGTCATACAAGCTCTCGGTGGCTCGTCAGACCAATATCGGAATAATTGCACAGTTCCTGGAACAAGCCCTCAGTGCTAGCTTCATTAAGCACTACCTTCCACCCTTAGACAGATGACAAGACCAAGTGACGAATCACATGCTCTTGTCGTAAATAGAGTTCTCGTACAATAAAATTATTAGGTCATCATGTGGATGGCTGGATTCAAGGCTATGTTATGGATGAAATATCATACTCAGTTGTCGTGGGCCCATGATGAGGAATGGGGCATAATGAGTGTCAAATTCATCGATGATACAACTGCAATCAGATCTATCAGTGAAAGGAAGTGAGAAGCACATAGAAGAATGCAAAATATTTCACTACTAGGCACCGGTCCATAGAGTTCAAAGTTGGGGACATATTGTTTCTAAAGATTCAATCGATGCACGGAGTTTCTAGAGTCCATGGGCATCGCAAGCTTGATGTGATTGTAAGTAATATTGGAACGCATAAGAAACATGGCCAGCAACATCAAGCTACCCACTAAGCTGAGTGAGTTCATGATGCCTTCAATGTCTTTTTTTCTAGGAGAAACATGCCACGACAACAGATAGGTCAAAGTGCGCAACGATTGATTTATAATATTGTAGCCAGTGTGAAACACCGAGGCAGTAGTTAGAAGATTGCGGAGTAAGTCGGCTTATTTGGTCTAGTGTTGTGATTAGCTGTGGCCAATAGGAGTACACATGGAAACTTGAGAGATATTATGCCGAAGATGCACCCAGAGCACTTCCTTACGGGTAAACTGCACTTGTACCCCCTACTTCATTCCAATTTTCTGGAATGAAAACTATTTATAAGTTTATTGAATTTGTAACAACCCACCTTTCAATTTATGTCAATTGAGCCACTAGGTAATCAATGGTAGTTGAGCATCATATTGGGTCAGGCTGACTGAACAGTCCAACTGACCCAAAAGTGACTCAATGTCTAAATTATTGAATAATATGAAGTATGTGAATTGTTTAGAAATAACGAACAAAAACTATCATTGAATTTGAGGATATGACCTTACATGGGCTTTGTAGACTAAGGATGCATTTTGTGGGGCAGATACGCAAGGTTGCGTGAACCCACCGCCCAGTGACGGACTGTTTGGATCGGGCGTGTGTGAAGACCCGCAGACCGCCATAATTGTTCAGAAAACATAATAGGCAGTATTTTTTGAGTGCATCACAGTATGCATAAGCACATTGTTTTTTTCAAAATCAAATGCACAAAATAGAAACTTTTATTTCATTAAAAGCGCATTTATACAATACATAATCTCATAACCAAACATACATCGATATAAGACAATATAAGAGTGCTAATACAAGAGTACAGACAGAAGTCTACAACATCCTAACATAAAAACTACGATATAAGGCGATATAAGAGTGCTAATACAAGAGTACATACATAAGT
Source organism: Platanthera zijinensis (assembly GCA_039513925.1). Taxonomy (NCBI): domain Eukaryota; kingdom Viridiplantae; phylum Streptophyta; class Magnoliopsida; order Asparagales; family Orchidaceae; genus Platanthera; species Platanthera zijinensis. The sequence goes on along the minus strand of CM077098.1, from coordinate 90,773,651 downwards.
ATACAACATCATAACATAATCACTACTATATAATATTCTAAGCAAATCAGTCGTCCTATAGACGGGACACTGTGGGTCCTGGAACCACTTTGCATACTCCTGGACCACCTCTCATATCCCTACAACTATCTTTAACCATAATTTACACTGATCTTCTATTTTATTTCTTTTCTCTTCCTTGGTCAGCTTCTTAGTCACGTCTTGTTTGTCACTTGGACCCCAAAAAATAAGAATATAATGTGTTATTCATAACCAAATGACTAAGTGAGAATTTTGCATCTTTAACCGATGTACATACAAACACAAAGGATTAGTAATAAAATGCATATAGGAGTTATATTAAAGCTATTAGTAGTAATAATAATATGAAATTCAACGAGCAACATGTAATAGTATGAAGCAGCAGAAAATTCTATATGGTGATTACGTAACGTAAATTTTATAATGAGTAAATTGTATATTCATGCATAATTTTCCATTTAAAGTTCATTGCATTAATGTTCATTTCAATAATTTTATTTTTCAATCTAAGGTACTATTAGGGTTACTACATCTGTATTAGTACTCGGTGTTTGGGCCAATGAGCTTAGAATGGCCCAGAGTCAGTTGCATTGCAAACCTAAGAGCAAACAAAATTTATCGAGAACACTCGGGCCCACTTGTGATCAATACTAATCATTTTAACTAACAAGACGAGTAAAACTAATTGGTGAATCAATAATGGGATTTTGAGTAAAGAAACTAAAAATTGACCTTAGTCAGTGATATTACCCTCTTGGGATCAATACGAACACAATGAGACCACTTAAGCCCTACTTTGATTAAAACTGACCAGTTCGAGCGAAATTGACAGGATTGAACTTTAACGATTTGAAAAAACTAATTTGAGCAAACGAACTTGGAATTGATCTCAGTCAGTTGCAGTGGACTCTTCGGATCAAAATGAATTTAATGAGATCACTCGAGTCCAGATCTAGCCAAGTTTGACCAATTTGACCATTACGACATTGAATTAAATTATTAAAGCGAACAAAAAGCTTGGAATTGATTGGATCTCATGATGTGTAGTTTAATGAACTCCTACAAGTGGGGCAAGATTATAAATAGCCTTGTCCATGCACGATAATCCATTTGCATGCAATAGAAGATTCTCTCCCCTTCTCTCCATCTATCCCCACCACTCTCCTTCTCCACATCTAGAAACCAATGAGAAACTTTCAAGAAAGCTATAGATCATCTCCTCTGCCCTCAAGGTTTTTGAACGAGGTGATTGGAGGAGAAATCGGTGCAAGGGTGAGATCGATAGATCCGCCATGCCTCCACCGAGGCGTTCTCGATGACCCTGTGACAATCAGGTTCCTCTCTCCCCTTCTTGGTGACCTAGATCATAGGATCGAACCCTAGAAACCCTTTGACACCCATTCACAAGGGAAATTCATCATCTAGGAACTCTTATATCCATATATTGGGCTTTTCATCATTTTTGAGCATGCCATTTAATTCAGGGAAAGAAAAACTATAAATTTGCAATATGTTGAATAAAACAACTACGAGCCTCATCTTCTTATGCGTGTTGATGTTCATCAAGAGATGGTAGGAATGAGTCCCCTAAAGAAAAGTTTGTTGGTAAGAATATAGGTGTCTATCAAAGATAAATAATTTTGAAGGACTATAACAGAAGGCAAAGACAAAAAAAATGGCAGGTTTACAACAAAAAGTAGGCCAATGATCCAAATAAAGGTAGTTCTTCTACTCATGTCATGCAATCCAACACATCATTAAGTCTAAACACATAATTTTATAGTTATACATGTTCACAATATTCATAGTGAGCATACCACACTTCCTAGGATTTATTATATCCTCAACTGGAGTATCCGTTGACACCGAGAAGGTCAAATCCATTCGCGACTGGCCTGTGCCAGCGAACATCCACGAGGCTTGAAATTTTCACGGACTTGCCACCTTTTATAAGAGGTTTGTCCAGGGGTTTAGTACAATTATGGCCCCCTTCACGAGCTGTCTCAAAAAGGGAGAGTTCCAGTGGACACCCGCAGCCACTAGAGCCTTCGAGGAGATTATGGAGAGACTGACGATGACTCCTGTTCTGAGATTGCCAGACTTTAGCCGTGCTTTTGAGGTCGCGTGTGATGCGTCGGTGTAGTCATCGGTGGCGTATTGAGTTAGGAGATACACTCAGTTTCTTACTTTAGTGAGAAGCTGAACGAGGCCAAGCAGAAATACTCGAACTATGATCGAGAATTTTATGCTATTGTTCAGTCTCTGCGCTACTGGAGACGACATCTCCTTCCCTGAGAGTTTGTGTTGTATTCCGACCACCAGGCTTTAGGTTATCTCGATTCGCAGCGTAAGATGGGACACCGACATGTCAAGTGGGTCGAGTACCAGCAGGACTTTCATTATGTTCTCAAGCACCGAGCTGGTGTTGAGAACAAACCGGCTGATACGTTGAGTCATCGCATCTCCCTATTACAAACGATGACCGCGAGCGTAGATGGGCTTGAGGGATTGATTCTGGATTATCCGACATGCCCAGACTTTGGCGAGATTTACATCGCCCTATCCCGAGACCCACCAGACCCTGTTGAGGGATATCAGATCATTGAGGGATACCTTTACCGGGGCTCACACCTGTGCATTCCCCAGACGTCATTCTGTGATTATTTGATTTGGGAGTTGCACGCGGGCGGAGCCGCAGGTCACTTTGGGCGAGATAAATCAATAGCAATTGTTGAGGACCGGCTCTACTGGCTCAGCCTTAAGAAGGACGTGGTCCGAGTTGTCCGCCACTGTCGTATCTGTCAAACGGCAAAGGGTACCAAACAAGACAAGGGTCTGTACATGCCCTTACCTGTCCCACACCGCCCTTGGGAGGACATCAACATGGATTTTGTTCTCGGACTTCACCGAACCATGCGAAAACACGATTCCATCTTCGTGGTGGTCGATCGGTTTTCAAAGATGGCACACTTTATTACTTGTCATAAGATGGCAGACGCGACTCACATAACGTCTATCTTTATGAGGGACGTCTTTCGATTACATAGCCTACCCAAGTCGATCGTGTCAGACCGCGATGTGAGGTTCATGAGTTACTTATAGAAGACCATGTGGCATAAGACTGGCACCATCCTTAGGTTATCCTCGGCATATCATCCACAGACGGACGGACAGGCCGACGTAGTGAATAGGAACTTAGGAAATCTTTTGCGGTGTCTAGTAGGAGAGCATGTAGGTACTTGAGACTTAGATCTTCAAGTTGCAGAGTTCGCCTACAACAGCTCAGTCAATAGGTCCACCGGGCTGAGTCCATTCCATGTAGTGTCAGGATACGACCCTAGGAAACCCATTGACCTCGTCCTGAGTCCTTTAGAGTCGCTTCATAGTGTGTCTGCTGAGTCATTTGCACAAACATTTGCATGAGTCGGTTCGCCGACGAATAATAACGAACAATGAAAGTTATAAAATTTATGCAGATAAGCGAAGGCGAGAACAAGTATTTAATGAATGCGAGAAAGTAATGGTGTGAATCCGCCCAGAGAGGCTTCCCTCGGGGCCTGCCAAAAAGTTAAGCATCAGGCGAATGGGTTCGTACTCTATTATTAGTCGTATTGGGACAAATGCCAACCAGCTCGATATCCCGGCTAGTATGGGAATTCACCCGGTGTTTAAAGTCGAGGATCTGACGTCGTACTATGAGCCTCACGAGAATGTGGACCCGAGCAGTGGAGATGCCCAGTCGCCCCCACCCCCACTTTCGTTGTCTTACCACACTCATACTCCACCTACGTCTGATGACCACCACAGTCCACCTCGTACTGTCACTCACGCACCTGAGGACTCGTCTTCTCTGGTTTCACCACCGCACCACCGATCGCACCGGGATCCATCTTTCGAGAGATGAGTGCATCACAGAGGTCAAATCCCACCATCTTGTTCCCACCACAGATGGGTCGCGTTGTCACTACTTGGTACATTGGCAGGGCCGCCCCGACGCAGACGACACTTGGATATTACCGACAGAGCTTGACCGACTCGCCCCTGGACTTCGACCTCAGTACGATCATCTCCATTCAGCGGAGATGAAGGCTTTTTAGTCGGGGGAGTTGATGGGGAGTCATCAGATTGTGCACCTAGAGTGATTTGCCGCAAGGCGGGACCCACGTTCATTTATTCACGCAGAAAGGCTTGATCGGATCGCCGATCCGACTCAGCGGTTGCATCCGGCACGTCGCCGCGAGTCAAAAACATATATTAGTTTATTTTTTTTTATTTTTTTTATTTTGGGGGGGGGTTATTTTTCATGTATTTAGTGGTCGACCCTACCGGCCAATCATAATCGTTGATGGAGAAGCCCTAGTTTTATCTCCTCTTATAAATAGGTGTTGTAGGAGCTGAAATCAGGCATTGCAGAATTTTGGTGAAGGTATTCCCGGATTCCTGTGAAGCCCTAGTTTTATCTCCTTTTATAAAAAAGGTGTTGTAGGAGCTGAAATAAGCCATTGCAGAATTTTGGAGAAGGTATTCCCGGATTCCCGCGATCATCTCTTGGTGTCGACATCGTAGAGCCCTAAGTGACGACTCCTAGGTTGGTTTCTACTCCCCTAACCCTTGCCATAATTTTCCACCCCCGATCCCTCACTTTCAGTCACTGCAGCCCCCAAAAACTGCAGCCCAAACCGCCGGCCTGCTGTGAACCGGTAGCCGCCAGCCTACTGTCGCGCCGCCCCCATTTCCGCCCCCTCCTCCACCCACCAACACTGGCTCCATACCTCCCTCCACACTCCAACAAGCCCGTCAGCTAGCCCTCCTCCAGCCGACCAACACCCGGCCACCCTAAGCCAAGGACGACCCCCCCTCTAACCACCCCTCACATGGATTCACTTTCCCACACCCCCTATTCTCAAGATAAAATCTGGATCTGAGAATTTCAGCCCCTGATCTGTCATCCCCACCACTCATATTGCCATTTTAGCTCGGATCCGACCCTAAATAGCGGATCCACCCCTCCCAAGCCCGGATCTACTTGTATGTGGTCGGATCTACCCATTTCTCGTCCGATCTCATCATTTATCACCGAGGACAGCCACCGTCTTCATTTTCACGCCGCCGGTTCCATCTCGGATCGCCGATCTACACATCCGGGCCCAAATTCTTCAGTGTCTCGGTTCAGCCCGCTATTTTGTGAGTTTCTTGTGGTATTGGCTTATTTGATTCGACATTTTCATTGGTGAATTAACATATGTGTTGTGATTTTTGCTAGTAGAAAATTGTTTTCGATACACTATTAATTTGCAGGTGGAGTTATTCGCCGCGCGCTTTGCTTTAGCCCTCCGAGCGGAGGAAACCCGTTATAAAATTGTCGAATTAAATAATTGTTTTCAATTTTAAATATTTGAGTGGTGTTAGAAAATTTCATTGCTCAAATTTATTTGTCGTCGTAACTGACGGACGCATTGCATTTAGGGTTACTAAAGAGTCACCTTTGCATTTACACCTAGAGTCCTAGATTTTGTACACCCCTTAGCCTGCCCTACATCATAAGCCTTCCCTGTAGAATAAGACCCGGGACACGGCTAAATATCTTCAGCCAAACAATAAGACTCAGATGGGTGATATAGCCTCTATTTGAGAGAGCAGTTTTCCGTAGTAAATGGAGTGGTGACAACTGAAGATGACACATGATGCGGTGAGAAACTGTAGTTTAAAAGGAGAAAATTGTTTGGATAAACATGTTTGAAGTGCGTTTAAAACAAAGAAATATTTTAACTATTTGGTAAAACACCGGTGTTGCGGTAAATATTCTTCGTAAATTCTATTACGCAATGCTCCTTTTTTTAAGCATCCTCTCAAGTTATCTGGATGTGCAGCTTTTGCCCATATTATTGGGCCTAATAAAGATTAATTAGGAATGCACGCTACCAAATGTGTGGTTGTTAGAGATGCAGAGGATAAAGGAAAAAAAATGTTATTGTCCACATTTACATATACGGTTCACAGTCAATATGGCTCTGTTTGGTGGAGTGGCAGCGTGGCTGTATGCCACTGACTTCGTTGTCTCCCTGTCAAACGTAAATGTCGACCGCAACGGTGGAAATAATCGAGTAGAGAAATAGGCACAATTTCCATTCGCAAATTCGAAACCACGATTGCAAAATTTTGAAATTGTGATGGATCTCCCAAACAGCGTGATATGCTCCTCCTAGACAACGTGATATGCTCCTCCTAGACAACTCCGAAATTCAGGAGAGCCATCTCCTCATCTCCTTGATCCCTCCCTTCCCTCTTCGATTTCAGTGATCATCGATTACTTTCCTTCCCATCCTCGATTCCATCCACGAGAGTCGATTCCAGCAGCAATCTCCTTCCATCGGACCGACGAGATCTCCTTCCTCCATGGCCACATCTGCCTCTCTCCTCAAAGCCAGCTGCCAAAGTACTTATGGTTGCGATAACAAATCTCCTTCCATCAGACGCATTCCGATCTCCTATCCGATCATTTAGTCCAGGAGCCCTAATTTTTTCAGTTTTATTTTTGATTTTTGATAAATCTGGAATCAAAACTAATAGTTTTGATTTTAAACTTTTGATAGGCAAGAAGGATTTTTATTTTTGATCAGTATGAAAGATTTTTGATTAATCTGAAAGCCCTAATTATTAATCTTCCCCCACATTTTGCCTTACAACACATGAATTCGTTATTTTTTCAAATAGGTTAAAAAATAATTTTGAATTTCCGAATAGCACTGCAAACGCTATCATCCAAATAGTTTTAGTAATTTACCCACAACTCTACAAAACAACAGATTTTTTCACCAATGCTCCCCACCACAGATTTTCCCAAGATTGTAGCAGAGTAAAACAGAGTTATCACCATTTTGAGCATGACATTTTTTCCTAAGAAAAGAAAAAATAAATTTCTGAAAGGTTTAATAAAATCATTACAAGCCTCCTCTACTTATGCTTGTTGATGTTCATACTGAGGTAGAAGGCAGCAAGGTCTTTGGCTTTTATTTGAGGGCATGATTCCGCAGAAAACGTGTCGGTATAGGGAGCCACTATTTCAGTGGTATCTGTGAGCAGCCACTTTGTGCATTTATTGTCAAAGGTTAGGTCTTTCTCCTCTGAGAGAAGCCACTTTATGCATAGTGTCAAAGGTTAGATCTGTTTCCAATCTTCCCCCGCCCATACTCCCAATGATTGGGGACTACATGGGTTTTGTTGTTCTTGTATGTCACAAGAGAAAATGACCAAAAAATAACAGGTTTACCACAGAAATTAGATCAGGGATTGGGATAAGGCTGGTCCTACACATGTCACACTATCTACATCCATGGTACCAGATCTAGACACAGATTGACTTCCAATGTTATGCATGTTGTTCACAATATTCATAGTAGGTGTACAAGGTAACCAATTGATCACTATGTAGTGTACCACTCTATCTCACACTCATTACAATCTTATCTTGCATTTCTCTTCAATACTAGTATTCCTAATCACTTTTTCAAATGTCACCACTAAGCCTCGTTGGAAGAGAGCCATACAAGTTGAAATGGAAGCTGGAAAAATGCAAAATTCCTGGGGTATTGTTCTTGTTCCCAAGGAGCGTCACATTTTTGGTTTTCAGTGGGTCTACACTGTGAAGTATCAACAATATGGTTCCATTATCGCTCACTAGTCTTGGTCACTTCATCAGTTTGTTATGAAGAATGTATTTTTTGTATGGGCATTTTCAAGAGAAAATTTACATGGCTCTCCATCCTGGAATTCAGGCTCCCCAAAGACATGTTTGTTCGTTAAAGAAAGTTGTTTACAGGAAAATGCATTCTCCTCAAGCTTGGTTTGATAAGCTGAGCTTAAAATTCCTTAAACATTAAGTTCTTCAGAAGAAAATATGATCATTTTGTCTCTATCTGCAAGACCGTGGGTCCTTCCATTTTTTAATAATCTATTACGAGATGATGAACATCAAATATGACTTTATTTTTATATTAAGAATTTGGGTCCTCTTAGATACTTTTTAGGTATTGAGATAGAAAGATCCTCCAAAAACACTATGATCTCTAGACAAAAATAAGTTTTGGATTGTCTTGCTAAAATTTGATTTCTTGGGGTTTGTAGAAAGTAGAAACGTAGAGCCAAACCTTGTATATGTTTTGTCATGACGAAAATACATGAAAGAGTACAAATATATAGGAGAAGAGAAGGAGAAAGAATTTTATACAAGAGATGTGGGACCAATAGAAGAAAGAAGAAGCAGGCCTATAGATAGGCCTTATACATGTGCTTTTACATCGTTTTCCCTTATATTCTCTAACACTCCCCCGCAAGCTGGAGCGTACAAATCGTAGGCACCAAACTTCGACAGAAACTGATGGTACAATTTTCGAGATACTGCCTTAGCAAGAGGGTCAGCAACTTGCCCAGAAGCAGGAACATGCTCAAGCTTTAGCATCTTCGATTGAACTTTTTCTCGAACGAAGTGACAGTCAACTTCAATATGTTTGGTCCGCTCATGAAACACAGGATTCTTTGCAATATGGATTGCAGTCTGACTGTCACAAAACAAAGTTGAAGGTGAGGATAACTTAACTCCCAAATTCATAAGAATATTTTCCAGCCAGGTTAGTTCTGATACAACGGCCGCCATCGCACGGTACTCAGCCACAGCAGACGAGCGAGCAATCACGGAATGCTTCTTACTCCACCATGTGATAAGATTTCCTCCAAAGTAAGTACATAAACCAGTTGTAGATCTTCGATCGTCCAGCAAGCCCGCATAATCCGCATCACAGTAAGCAATAAGAGAAAGCTCTGAAGATGGTTTATACGCAAGTCATTGTCCATGAGCAGTCTTCAGATATCTGAAAATGCGTTCCACTGCCTGAAGATGGGAAACACATGAAGTGTGCATAAAGAGGTTACCACTCCAACCGCAAATGAGATATCTGGTCTTTTAACTGTTAGGTATATCAGTTTTCCCACGAGACGCCGATAATATTCTGGATTTGGAAGTAGAGAATCAGACTCAGATCCCTGAGCACATAGCTTGTGGTTGACTTCCAACGGGGTCTCCGCAGGTTTGCACCCAGAGAGGTCAACATCTTGCAGAAGGTCAATGCAATACTTGCGTTGGGATAAGACAAGGTCATCAGGTCGTCGTGCAACCTCTAGTCCAAGGAAATACTGAAGGTTTCCAGATCTTTGATTTGAAAGACAGAATTAAAATGTTGATTAACATGTTGTATCCCAGCGGAGTCATCACCCGTGATCAAAATAGCGTCCACATAAACCAGTAGTATTACAGTCCCGGTTGATTGGTGACGAGTGAAAAGAGAGAAATCTACGGAGCTTCGTTTAAAACCAACCTCACGAACTGTCTTGCTGAATTTTTCAAACCACGCCCGAGGAGACTGTTTGAGACCATAGATAGATTTTTGAAGCAAACATAGACGAGACTCCCCGGTGGTCTCAAACTCGGGCGGTTGATGCATGTAAACATTCTCTAGAAGATCACCATTCAAAAATCCATTTTTGACGTCCAGCTGATGGAGAGGCCACTGGCGATGAACAGCTAATGAGAGCAGAACCCGAACCGAATTTAATTTTGTGACAGAGGAGAAGGTTTCATCATAATCAAGGTCGTATTGTTGAGTAAAACCCCGTGCCACAAGTCTAACCTTCAAGCGATCAACCGTCCCATCCGCAACATGCTTGATTGTAAAGATCCATTTGCAACTGAAACAACTTTGGCCAGGAGGAAGAGAGACAAGTTCTCAAGTCTGATTACCCCATAGAGCAGTCATTTCTTCATCCATTGCTGCACGCCACCCCGAATGTTGGAGAGTTTCCAGCATAGAGTTAGGTATAGAGATGGAGGAGAAAGATAGAGAGAAAATGTAAGGAGAGGTGGAGAGAACCGATGTAAAGAGACATAATTGGTCAGGGGATGAGCCATCGAAGGTGATGCCGAATCAACAAGCCGCGAGGATACACCGGAAGAGGGAAGCTGCTGCAGGGCATCTGGACATGGATGACGACGAGTGTACACCTAAATGATAGGAGGTTTGGATGGGGCAGGTGGTGGTGTAGGAATTGGAAGCAGAGAGGGAGTAGGTAGAAGGGGTAGAAGGGGTAGAAGGGGTAGAAGCGGGGACGTGACTGGAACTGTGGGCCGAGGTAGCGGAGGAAGTAGAGGATCAGTAAGACTGATGTGATATGGTTGGTCTTCATGAAAGGAGACATCAGTAGATGGGTAAATGAGAGTGACGGAAGCCACAAAGTGGAAAATGGACAAGGGCATGAGATTGATGAGGTGGCAAGCTGTGGAAACCGCAAAATTCTAGTAGAGAGGAGGAACCTACATTTGGATCATGAGAGATCTGGCAACAACAAGGAGGTGACGATTTTTTTGTTTCGCGATGCCATTTTGTTGAGGGATATAAGCACACAAAGTTTCATGAATAATACCAAACTCGGCGCACAGATTGGAGCGGTCAGTATACTCATGAGCATTATCAGTACGGAGAATTTTACATTTGTTGAAAACTGGGTATGAGCTTCCGTAAGAAACGTTCGGAACGTGGAGGTGAGTTCGGTACGATCACGAAGTAAGTACAACCAAGTAACCCGCGAGTAATCATCAATAAATGTTACAAAATAGCAATAACCAAAAACACTAGGGATCTTATATGGTCCCCAGATATCAATAAATGTTGGAAGAACTTTCTTGAGAATCGGAAGAGGAACATGCCCAAGACGACGATGTCAATCAGTGGAGGAGACAGTTGTGAGAGCAGCGGGAGGAACATCGAGAAGATACAGCTCGTTAGATAGTCGTCTATGAAGCACGGATACTTCCCCGATGGCAGCGTACCCATACCAGATACGTATCTGGTACCGGTACGTACCCGATACTCGATGGATACACCTATGTGGACACACTTGGACTTAGCACATCATTCTGCATACTATGATAGGAGTCTGTTTTTCTAGAGTAAAAAAATGTTGGCTATATGCTAAGAAGCGTTGGTACGTCCAATTAAGTTGTGTATCTGTACTGAGTATGTTTCTGGTATCGGTACCTTTGTGTTACAAGTACGTGTATTGAACGTGTTGATTCAACGCAAGTTAGTAACAAAACAGCTAACTTGTCTTTAGACTAACCATAGATTGAATATGTTGATCTCCAACAATGAAAAAAAAATGATAAGTAACTTAAGTTTAATTTTATCTCTTTTGGTTAAACATATAAAATGTTAAATTTTGTAATATTTACGAATGCTTAATGTTTGAAAACTTCATGTTCTGTTGCATTGATTTGTGAACGTGTACTTCAAGTTATGATTTATGTTTAATGTTTCGATGTTTTGAGAACTATTTACGAATGCTTAATGTTTTTAAAATTTGGTCGTACTGTCGTGTCGGGTACGTATCGTATCCTGGTACCCGTACCCATACCGGTGCTTCATAGACAGTCTTCCCCTACTAAGTATATTCTGTGTTAGTCGATCCTGCACAACAAAGGAAGAGTGTGAGAAGATAACACAACAATCAAGGTCATGTGTAAGACGGCTAACATAAAGTAGATTGAAAGGGGATCCTGGAACATGATGAACCGAGGATAAGGAGAGGGAAGAAGTAAGAGGCAGATGAGCAGTGCCAGCAACCAGGACCGTGTCACCATTAGCCACCGTGATGAACTTGGGATAAGAAGAATCTAAGTATTGAGGCGGCTTCTGCGGAGAGAGATGATGCGTAGCACCCAAATCCACAATCCAGGAAGAGTTGTGTGCCTGTGTGAGAGGCAAGATATACCTTCATCGGAGATCGAGGCTACGGAGTCAGAGGAGCGACTAACCACCCTTTGAAGCTGATGGAGTTGAGCGCGTAGAGCAGCAATATCCTCACTAGTGGCAGAGGGAGATATGGGAGTAGCCGAAGCAACAAGGTGTGGGGGAAGAATATGCTTGCGGTAGCAGGTGGCCTCCAGATGACCATCCTTGCCGCAATGAGAGGACTTGAAGAGAGTACGGCCACCACGACCCCGTCCCCGAGACTGGCGACCTCCACGAGCCAGATGACTGCGAGCAGAAGGAGCAAGAGTAGCCACATGTTGGTGAAGGAGATCTGGGAGAGAGGTGGAGCATCCGGAGGAGGGGTAACTTTCAGAAGCATCGACCAAACGTCCGAGAGGGACGGAGTAACCGTGTAAGATAGGATATGAGCGCGGACACTATGAAGATGTGGTGGAACACGGGCCATCATCACAGCAATCTCAACTGCTTCTTTCTGCTTTCGTTGAGTAACCAAATCATTGGTAGGTGGCTGATGTTGGATCCAAGCCTCCACAAGAGTTTTAGCCCGAGCAACAAAGGACGTCAAGTCACCAGTAGCTCCAGGGTTGAGAGACTGAAGATCGGTAAGAAGGTTGAATAAGTGTTGAAGACTGTCCTTCCCGAAGTATAGAGAATGAAGGTCAGTCCACATAGCGTGAGTCGTCTCGTGATACATAGCCATTCGATACGGCTCAGTGTCCAGAGAATTGAGAAGCCAAGATTGGACACGCCCATCATCTCAAATCCACTCATCTGTCGGGTTAGTGGGAGGAGGCCTTGTTAGCTAATGAAGGACACCTTTAATTTGTAGCACACGGCAAATGGAGTGAACCCATTCGACAAAATTTGGTTTTCCACAGAGAGAAATGGTGGTAATACGTAATTCATCACGGAGTTCCAAGGGAGCAACACGAGCTGTTCCGGGAAGAGATGTCGAATCGGAAGAAGTAGGCGAGACAGAAGTCATATGGACAACGCCAAGAACGGCGACTCCGGAATCTAGTCGTGCGGTTAGAAGGCCAGGCCGCTGCGGCTAAAACGGGCCCGCGGTAGAGAGACCGCGACAAGAAGCTCGTACGGCAAGCTAGAATAAGTTGTCGAGACCACCAGGCGAGTGAGTAGAACCAGTTCACGGCGAGAAGGGTAAGAAGAGAGGTCGCGGCTAAGGCAGGCGCGTCGAGAAGAACACCAGGCCGCTGCAGATAGAAGCAGCGGATAGAGGCAGCGGTTAGGGCAAGACCGCAGCGATGAGAAGAAGGGCAGCGGTTAGGCGAGACCGCAGCGAGAAGGAGAGGCTGAATGACCAAACAAAGCAGCCAGAAGCAGCGGACAGAGGTAACGACTAGAAGCAGAGTCCAAAAGCAGCGGTAAGGAACAACGACAAGAGGCAAGAGGCAGCGAATAGACAACCCGCGGACAGAGGCAGCGGCTCGAGGCAGCGGCAAAGAACGGCGACTAGAAGCAGCGGCAAAGAACGGCGACTAGAAGAGGCGACCAGAAGCAGTGGCAAGAAGTAACGGCAAGAGGCAGCGAGCAGAAGCAGCGGCACGGCAACCCGCAGTGGCACGGCAGTCCACAGCGGTTAGGTAATACACAGCGGTTAGGTAATCCACAGCAGCAAGGCAAACGCAGCGGTTAGATGAGCGAACAACGGGAAGGGGTGGGTCCCACCGGTCAGAGAGAAGAGGGCTATAAAAGCAAAGGGAGGGAGGGGAGGAGAGATGGAAGTCACGGAGAGAGAATGGGAGGTTAGAAAAGAGAAGGTTGCCGAACAGCAGCGGGAAGAAGGGAAGAGGTCGTGCGGCTAGTCGCGGTTAGAAATTGGGTAGCCGCCCGGGATAGATATGCTCTGATACCATGTAGAAACGTAGAGCCAAACCTTGTATATACTGTCATGACGAAAATACATGAGAGAGTACAAATATATAGGAGAAGAGAAGGATAAAAAATCATATACAAGAGATGTGGGACTAATAGAAGAAAGAAGAAGCAGACATATAGATGAGCCTTATACATGGGCTTTTACATCGTTTTCCCTTAAATTCTCTAACATGGTTAAACCTATGGATAACCCCATGAATCTTAACTATAACATTCATAAAGATGATTCTGAATATCTTAATAAGAATTAAAGTTTGAAATTTATGTGGGATGCAAATTTATGAATAATCCTAAACACCTTCATTATAAAGCTATTATTGTATCTTAACAAGGATTTGGGTAAGGGATTATCTATAACTATCATAACCTCCTTAAAGTACATGTCTACTCTTTTTTCTAACAAAAGATCTACCAATAAGTTATATGAGATCTTTGTGGATGGCAATCAGATAGCATGGTAAAAAATGTGGTTACTCATTCCTTTGCAAAAGCAGAATATAGAGTTATGACTCTTGCTACATGTGAGCAAATGTGGATTAAACCTACTTTGGGAAAATTGGATTTTATCATTCAAAGAGAAATGTAGTTATATTATGATAATCAAACAATCAATCACATAACTTCCAATCCAACTATTCATGAATGGGTTGATCATATTGAGATTGTGAGTCATTTTATTCAAGATAAAATTGAAGAAAAAATTATTTCTACTCCATTTATTCCTTTTGCAGCTCAATTGGAAGATATGCTTATCATGGCAATACGATATGTTCATTTTATAATGTGTTTTCACCGTTAATCGTATTGAAATCATCCTATTTTACTTGTTATTCCACGTATTCTATGTATTTCTGCTCTTTTATGCAATTCACCATAAATCTGAAATGTTTGGGATGTTTCTATACAAGTGTGGATTTGTGTGTGTGCCCTGGGAAATTATGTCAAATTTCCTTCACGAACGGGCGTGTGATTTATGGCGCACGTGTGCGGGTCCTGTTCCTTGGCCGACTATGATGCAGGCTTTCCTTAAGCGAGTTTTCTGCATGTGCATGTTCTTCGTGCATGTGTGTGGTTACTGTGCATTAGGCGTGCGCGGTCAATGTCTGATTTTGGCCCAAAATGAGCTCTATGGAAACGCGAGTGTGTTTGCTTTCGTGCACATGCGTGTGGGTACTGTTCATTGGGCGTGAGCAACCAATGATGGTTTTCAGCACCTGGCACAAATTCCTTTGTGCACGCACAAGCGTCCTAATACGCACATGTGAGCGTGCTTTGCTTCTTGGGCGTATAAGATTGTATTTTAAGGAATTTTCCAAGATCCTCTTCATTCAAACCCCCCACTTCTTCCCGCTTGCAAGTCGCCAGCCCCATTCTAGGGTGAAAACCTACCTTTCACTCCATTCATGTTCGTTTGAGAGAGATCTAATGAAGATGGAGACCACAAGACGATCCAGTGCTTGAATCGTGATGTTTTGGAGTGGTGAGGAGAAGATGGACCAGTAGGAGGTCGGTGACAGTTCCTACCCTACCACAGATACGTCCAAGGTGTACCTTTAGAGTGTGGAAGACCAATCCACACCTCTCATGAGAAGCGGAGTAATCTCTTTGTTCCCACTGTAGCTCTGATGTTATCTTCGCCAAACCCCTTTTTTCTTCTATTTCTCTATTTTATTGATGGATTTGTCTACTCTTAATGTTTATGACTTGATAATCTGCTAGGACATGGGAAAGAGAGAGAAAGGGGAAGAGAAATTAGAAGGGGAAGAGAGGGAAACAGGAATCAAAATTTCCAATTACTTCAAGCATGCCAAAATACAATAGTTCTCCAGCTTATATACTTGTCGGGCTCAACATACAAAACTGAAACATTAAAGATACCCAAAATATAACGGATACAATAACACCGCTCGACACATGTCGGCTAGGTTGGCATGTTACGCTCGTCGTGCTAACGTCGTCGATACAACTGTCACACTGGCGGTCGTCCTTCGCTCTCGTCCGCTCCATCGGTGTTTATAATAATTTTGCCCTCTGAGAAATTTACCTTGTCCTCAAGGCAGATGTTCGGGAACTGGTGCCGCATATCCTCTTGATCCACCCATGTAACCTCCGAGAGTGGGTGATCCTACCAAACCACTAAAACCTGCTCCACTTGATGCTCCGTGCGGAGGATCGTGTGTGTGTCCATAATGCGTTGGGGAAGGAACACCGAAGGGATGGCATCGGAAGCCGGCGGAGGAAGCACTCAAGCACCTCCTCAACTTGGTGATCACCAATTATTCGCCTGAGCAGCGATACATGGAACACTAGATGAACGCAGCTCTCCAGAGGAAGGTGAAGGTGGTACGCCGAAGTGCCCACCCGGGCATGGATCTCAAAAGGGTCGTGGAACTTGGCTGCCAACTTGGAGTGGATCTGCGGGGTCACTGTCACCTGGCAATGTGGTCGGAGCTTGAGAAACATTAAATCACCCTTGGTGAACTGGACGTCACGCCAATGGCGATGGGGTAAGGCAACCATCCTGTCTTGGGCGTGCTGGAATTGTTCGCGCAGCTGCTGAAGCATGGCATCGCGGTCGCGGAGGAGGCCGTCCACAGCGGCAACAACACATTCGACCGAAATGGCCCACGTGAGGACGGGCGTAGGTATATCATAAAATTCCTCGAACTGTGTGGTGTCGGCGCTGGAGTAATAGAACGTGTTGAAGGAGTACTCAGCCCAAGCATGCGAGTGATCACAAACAAAACAACGCAGATAGAATTCTAGGCATCGATTCATGACCTTGGACTACCCGTCCGTCTGCGGGTGGTGTGTTGCACTCATCTGAAGTTGCGTGCTCTGCATCTTTTATAGTGTACTTCCAGAATGAACATAAGAAAAGGGGGTTGCGGCCCCTCACAATGGAGCGAGGGAACCCATGGAGGCGACCACCCCATCAACGAAAGCAGCAACCACGCCGGGAGCTGTGAATGGGTGACATAGCGGAATGAAATGAGCATACTTGGACATAAGGTCCACGACCACCAATATGCAGTTCCATGTCTTGGAGTGGGGAAGCCGAGAGAAAAAGTCCATTGAAATGTCTTCCCAGACCTGAGTCGAAATGGGAAGTGGTTGGAGAACCAGCTGAGAGGAGGCGGAAAGTACTAGACGATCATGATAGTAGAGGGGGTCTCCCACAAGGCCATAAGGAGGGTGGGCCGAGGCGTCCCTGTAAGGGCTGCATAATCGATTGTAGCTCAGGATTGGCCACAACTTTGCGCTGAAGAATGGTGGCTCCTCCCAAATGGTCGGGAAATGGCAGTTAACTCTTCGCCTGCAAATGGAGGGAGAGAGCGGCGGCCGCCCAGTTGGATGAACCCGCCCGAAACACAATGTCGAAGTCGTATCTCAAAAGTTTGGCCACCCAAACCTGCTGCGCAAGAGTCGCAATCTTCTGGTGGAGGAGGTAGGAAAGGCTATGATGATCTGTCTGGACCATGAAGTGACAACCAAGCAATTAGGTCCGGCAATGATGTACTGCTAGAACCAACACCATCAGCTTGGACTCATATGTGGAGCGGGGGGCGCACGGTGGTGGCAGACATACAGCTAAAATAGGCGATGGGTTGTACCGCTTGCATCAAAACCGCACCGACACTCGAGCCTGAGGCGTCGCGCTCAACCACGAATGGTTGCGAAATATTCGGCATAGCTAACACGGGGCGGTGCTTAGTGTCTGTTGAAGGGTCTGTAATGTTGTAGCCGCCGCCGATGTCCACTGAAAACCGACGGTCTCTGAATTTTTCAACAAGCTGGAGAGAGGTTTGGCAATCTTTCCATAGTCCCGGATGAACTGACGATAGTACCCAATGAGTTCAAAGAATCCAAGAACATCTCGGGGTGATCATGGTGTGGGACACTAAAGGACGACCCAAACTTTATATGGATCCATAGTTATTCTGTTTGAGGAGATGGTGTGCCCCAAGTAACTAATCTTTGTCTGGCCGAAGACACATTTCTTAGGGTTCACACAAAAAGAGTGTTCCAGGAGAGTGGTAAGAGTTGCTCGAAAATGGTCAAGGTGGTCCTGCCAAGATAAACTGTAAACTAGAATATCATCGAAGAAAATCAATATATACCTGCGCAGCACTGAGCGGAACAGATCATTTATGGTGGCCTGAAAAGTGGTGAGAGCATTCGTCGGCCAAAAGGCATGACCATAAACTCATAATGGCCATCATGTGTGCGGAACGCCATCTTTGGAACATCCTCCTCGCGGACCCATATCTGATGGTAGTCGGCTCGTAGGTCCAACTTCGAGAAAAGACCCCCCCCCCCAACTCGTCCAAGAGCTCTTGAATGACCGGAATAGGATACTTATCTAGACGGTGACCTTATTGAGTTCTCGATAGTCCATGCAAAAGCGTCAGCTGTCGTCCTTCTTGCAGACCAGAAGGATAGGGCTCGAGAAGGGGCTAGCGATAGGGCGAATGATGCCATCCGCGAGCATGTCTCCCACCAGTGTCTCGATATCGCCCTTATGAGCATGGTTGTAGTGGTACAATCGAACGAAGATGGAGGAAACACCCCTATGTAGTGGTAAGCAGTGATCTGTCGGCCTAGATGGGGGAAAAGCCTTGTCAGTGAAGACGTCCGGAAAGAGGCCAAAAATAGCCTACAACGCCGGGGCGGTCGGAGAGCATTGGGCGGACTGCTCCTCCATGTGCCACAAGGAGGCCGCCTAATCCACGTCGGTGAATTTCTGGAGGGGTTGTAAGGAGAGAGACTGATGAAGTAAGGTTGAGTCGCCCTCCAGCAAGCAGAGGGTTCCCCCACGGAGGAAGTGCATAGTCATGCGGTTCCAGTTGACGTTGATGTTGTCAAGGGTGTGGAGCCTATCCACCCCCAAAATAACATCTACCCCGTCTAGAGAGAAGGCGTAGAAGTCTGCCTGAAAAGGGTTGTGTCATATGGTGGGAGTGAGCACCGCCTGCCATATCCAAAGCAGACCGAGAAGCAATTGACGACCTGCACCGACAGCGACAGACGATCCACCAGGTGTTGAGAGATAAAGTTACGGCTCGCTCCTCTAACAATCATCACCACAACATAGGCCCCGTAAAGCGTCCCCTAGAGCTTCATCGATTGTGGGCCGGAGAAGTCGCAAACAATAAACAGTAGAAGGTCCAAGCGATGGAAGGTGGCAGCTGGGAAGTCCTTGGTCGCAGTATCCAAGTCAAGGGCCTCGAATTCTGCGAGTATCACCTCGGGTTCCTCTTCGCCAATTAGAATCCGGAGGCCTTTCAACAGGCACTCGTGCGTAGGGGAGTAGGGTTGTTTGTAGAGGAAGCACGAACCCTTCGTATACAGATCATGGTACTCTTGATTGGAGAGCCGGAGGTTGCCCATAGGACTAAGAGGACGGGCGGTGGTGCGGCGCGGCCGGGACTACCTCAAGTTGTGGGGCATGGTAGGTCATTGTTGGCCGGTTAACCGCGCACGCCAGAGGCAACGGGGGCGGCCTGCCAGTGTCTAGAGGCTGATTGGAATTCTGCTTCAACCAAGCAAGCGAGAGACATGGCTTCCGCAATCAACGGCGAATGGTGGGTGCGGATACGGGCACGGATGTGTGGGAGGAGCCCATGCATGAAGAAGTTGAGGTAGTGGTCCAGCGGAAGGCTCAACACATGCGTCGCGAAGGCGATAAACTCATCGATGTACTCATCAAGGAAGCCCTCCTGGAGGACACCGAAGAGTCGCTCCACCGCGGAGCCCGAGTAGCTGGTTTCATAACGGTGAATGAGATCCTGTTGAAGGTCCGACCAAGACATGGTTGGTTTGGTTGGCGTATCCTACGCACCCGGTGGAGGGCGGAGCCCTCCATGATGATCAATGTCGCGTTGACCTTCTGTGCCTCCGAGATCTGTTGAAGATCGAAGAACTGTTAGTCACGACCTCCCGGGTAATGCATCTTATAGGATCGGTGTCGTGAAATGAGATAACATCAAAGGAAAGAGGTCCCTATGACAAAACACAAGGAGGGGGGGTCTAGTGTCTAGTAAGGATTCGGCGGAGCTCTGAGGAGGAACGACAAACCCGCGTTAGACGTCCCAAACTTGGTAGGGCAACCGGCCTAGAGCGAGTCGATTTTGGCATCCATGCGAAGTATGAGAGCCTGCAGTGATGTGATGGAGCCGTCGTGATGGTCTAAACGACGAAGGATGGCGGGATCCGTGCGTGGGGCCAGCGGTGTTGCGTCGGTGTTGACCATCTATCGCAGCCTAGGGGGCATGCACTCGATCGGGTGGAGGGAAGATAACCTGGAAGCGGCTGGAAGCGATCGAGGAGCAATGTGCGAAGGAACGATGCTCGTTGGATTCGCGATAAGGGCAGGCGAAGCAATCACAGCTGCGGAAAGAGCGAGGCGAGGAAATATGTGACGGGGGAGCGATGCGCAAAGGAGTGGTGGGACGGCAACGCGAGCGATACGCGAAGGAGGAGTGGACGGGATGCGCGGAAGCGGGATTGCTTAGGAGCGGGTACTTCAAGCGGCGAAGATCGCGGCCGGAAGGCAACAGGTCGGACCAAATTGCTAGGGCACAGGAAAGAGAGAGAAGGGGGAAGAAAAATTAGAGGGGGAAAAGAGGGAAACAGGAATCAGAATTTCCAATTACTTCAAACAAGATAAAATACCATAGTTATCTGACATATACTTGTCTATTTCAACATACGAAACTGAAACATAAAAGATACCCAAAATATAACAGATACAATAACACCACTCGATACATGTCGGTTAGAACGGCATGTTACACTCGTCATGCTCGCGGCGTCGATACAACCACCACATCGGCAGTCGCCCTTCACCCTCGTCCACTTCGTCGATGTACGTAACATAATCATGTCTCTTTATATGTAAACCTACATGTACTTTGATTATGTTTTCAATTTCATATCTGTTTTATTGTGAAAGTCGATTTTCCCTAGGTGTGGTGTTTGGTGATTTATTCTTTATTTGATGATTTGTTGTTTGCTTGGTGATTGTTGAGATCGTTCCTTCTAGTGATCATGTTAAGTTAATTGCTAGTTAAATTAGAAAACCCTTACTGATTGTTGCTTTGTTAGCCCAAAATTTGGGAAATCCCTGTATCTTCACCCGCGCTCCACATGGTTTGACACTCGATGGAAAAACACATTGTATTATATTACTTTAACGGGTGCACTGTCGGCATTATTCCGCCAAAATAACGGCCATTGTAGTTTAGCGATCACAACATTGAGAAAAAAACCTCAAATAGATTCTATTTTGGTATTGAAAGATGGATGCATGTAGCATTAACTTGTGGGAGGAGTTAAAACAAGCTCCTAAAGTTGGGTCATGTTTACCCTGAGTTGAGCACATCAAAATGATTCAATGGACTAAATTGGTCAAATGAACTGGGAGAGATTAACGAGCCCTAGCATGACAATAGCATCCTAGAAGGTAATGTTCTCAAACAAGCAGAAAGTGTGAGGGCAATGCCTAGATATCTTTTGTGCGTTTGTCCATGAAAATTCCATCAGAGTTTGATCTCTCCATTGATTCAAGAATTGTATGTGCACTCCTTCTAGACTTAGTGATGCATGTTAGCCACATCATCGAACTCAACTGCAGCAGTGAGATCTCCATCTTCGCCTTCTCTCCGGTCCGTCTTCTCTTCTTTGTTCAATGACTTCAATCCCGTCTTCCTGTAACTGCTGCTTGGAATCTCAGAAGATAAATACAAGAGTCCTCACCCACTCCTGAAACTTTATATTACTTTTAATTGTTTACTCTAATAGGTTCTCTTCTGACTACTATCGGCATTCCATCTTCTCTATTAAAACTTGTATATCAATTCAATGGATAAAAAGGGATTCAACAAACACTATCATGAAACTATACCAGAAAGGATAGTAGTAACATCAGTCATCAATATTGTTCTTAATCAACAGAAACTAATCCTATGGTTTAGTAAGGCTGGGGATTTTAACCATTGATGGCTGGTGTCTAAAACTAATGAATACTCCCATAATATAATTAAAATCAAAAATACTGCATATTTTAAAGATGCAACAAAGTATGTTAGTTTCAAGATGCATTGCAGATAAGAGCTCAAATACATCAACCTAACCCATCAAATTAATAATTACAATGAAAACAAAATTTTAAAATTGAAGTTTCAAAATAAAGAATGCTGCGCTTTGAATCCATTCCTACCCAGTAGCAACAATAGGTTCTTCAGCATAACAGCTAACATGTTCGGCAATAACTTCCCATGCAGTATAGAAATCTGACAAGAAATATTAGGAAATATGCCATTAAGACAACTTTGCAAAATACCAGAAACAAAGTTGTGTAATGCTAATATCTAAATACAGTGAACAGCATTCATCACTAATAATTTCATAACCCGAAATATTTGTTAAAAACTTGGGTCAACTCGATACTATACTGCCACCACAATCATTGTAATGCTGGGAAAAAGGATCGCATATGTATTAGTTATATACCATAACATCTTTTCACAAATAACTTCCCTCCGATGATAAAACAAACAAGTGTAAAGTTCCCTATTCAAGATAAAAACGTCAATTACTAGACTAAAAACTAAGTTTGTTTAAGAATGACCCACGTGAAATTGAAGTTCTTGGGATAACCGAATGACATTATGCAGACGAGGTGAGAAGAATTCTCCATTGAAGAATAAAACGGCTGAATCTCATAAAGAGAACCTAATGCACAACCTGAGTGGCGTCAAAATAAAATAACTTATTATCATACATTTTATTTATTATCCATTTTTTCAGTAATAGTTTGTTTTGGCTTATTTTTTAGAGTAAAGTACGTGTGGCACTCCTAAAATTTATAGAAAAGACAAGTGGAACCTCTGCAGCTTTCAAATGGATATTTGGAAACCCTAATATTTCAATTTTCACACAAATGATGACAATATTAATTTAAAATATTAAATAGAAAAAGTTTCAAGTCATTTTAACTGAAAATTTCATTTCGCCACTCATTAAACATGTAGATTTATAATACTTAATTAAATTCTATATTTTAAACTAATTCAACCAAAATAACATCAAAAGACATACATTTTAATGTTATTTTTATGATTACAAATAAATTTCTAGATTAACATAAATTAAAATTAAAGTTTATTAATATTGTTGAGAAAGCTCCAAAACTTGTATGTATTGCTTGAATGAGTAAATACAAGGAGAGAATACAAATATATAGGAGAGAAAAGGAGAGAAGAAATCCTATACAATGATGTAGGACTAATAGGAGAAGAAGGAAATGAAAAATACATGGACCCAATCATGGGCCATTTATATGGGCTTTTCTAACACCACTCCCCCGCAAGCTGGAGCGTACAAATCGTGTGCGCCAAGCTTGGACAAGCACTGATAGAAGAGAGTACTGGAAAGAGCCTTAGTGAGCACATCCGCAACTTGTTCTGTCCCGGGGACATGCTTCAGGTCGATCTTCTTCATTTGAACCTTTTCTCTGATGAAGTGACAATCAACTTCAATATGTTTAGTTCTTTCGTGGAATACCGGGTTCTTGGCAATATGTATAGCTGCTTGGCTATCACAAAGGAGAGTGGCTGGGGAAGGAAGTCTTATACCCAGATCGGTAAGAAGACTTTCCAGCCACGTTAGTTCAGACACTACAGATGTCATTGCCCAGTATTCAGCCTCAGCAGATGATCGAGCCACAACAGCTTGTTTCTTGCTCCGCCACGTAATCAAATGTCCTCCAAAATATGTGCAAAACCCACTGGTTGACCGTCGATCATCAAGAGAACCAGCGTAATCAACATCTGAGTAAGCTATCAATGTAGGAGCTGAAGATGAGGTCTTGTAGACCAATCCTTGACCAGGGGCCGTTTTGAGGTATCTGAGAATACGTTCAACGGCATGAAGGTGAGATCTTCGCGGGGAATGCATATACCGGCTGACAATACCCACAGCGAAAGAGATATCTGGTCTAGTTACCGTGAGGTAGATCAATTTTCCAACTAGACGGCGATAGTATTCAGGATTCTCGAGTAATAGATCTGAGTCGGAAGCCTGAGCACATAACTTGTGATTCACATCCATTGGGGTATTGATTGGCTTACAACCAGAGTAACCCGCATCATGAAGAAGGTTGAGACAATACTTCCGCTGAGAAAGGACGAGACCATCTGGTCGTCTAGCAACTTCAAGGCCCAAAAAATACCAGAGGGGTCCCAGATCCTTTGTTTGAAACACTGTACTGAGATGTTGTTTTACCTCCTGTATTCCCTTTTCGTCATCTCCCGTAATGATGATGTCGTCAACATATACTAACATAAGAACTGTCCCTGTTGTTCGGTGACGAGTGAACATCGAGAAGTCTGCCGTGTTGCGAGAAAAACCAACCTCCCGAAGAGCCTTACTGAACCTGTCGAACCATGCCCGCGGTGATTGTTTGAGGCCATACAGAGCTTTCTTAAGGCGACAAACCTGAGACTCCCCTCTGGTCTCAAACCCGGGAGGTTGCTGCATATAAACAGTTTCCTGCAGGTCGCCATTCAAAAAGGCATTCTTAATATCCAATTGCAGTAAGGGCCACCGGCGATGGACTGCCACCGAGATAAGGACCCGAACGGTGTTGAGTTTGGCCACCAGAGAGAAGGTCTCCTCATAGTCCATCCCTTGTTGTTGGGTGAAGACCCGGGCGACCAGCCGAGCTTTCAACCGGTCAATCGTCCCATCAGCGGCATGTTTGACGACGAAGACCCACTTACATCCAACCGGTTTATGACCCGGGGGAAGAGGTGTGAGAGTTCAGGTCTGGTTAGCCCAGAGAGCAGCCATTTCCTCCTCCATGGCAGCCTTCCATCCAGGATGTTGTAGCGCTTCCTGCACAGTGTTAGGAACCGAAATGGAGGAAATAGAAGTTGCAAAGGTGTGCAGTTGGGGAGAGAGGCGATGCATTGAGACATAATTTTCCAGAGGATGATTGGTGGAGGGAGATACCTGATCAGCAGGGCACGGAGTACCCGATGATGAGGTCGACTGCAGAGGGGTAGCGGAAGGAGGAAGGCGGCGAGTGTAAGTCCGGATTACCGGTGGCTTGGAGGGCGCAGGAGCAGAAGCAGGAGCAGGAGCTGAAGTTGGAGCAGTAGAAGGATTTGAAGGACGTAGGAACACAGGCGTAGTAGTAGGGAGGACGGGTCGAGGTATAAGCAGTGGTGGAGATGTCGGCAGGGAGGAAGGAGCAAGAGATGGGAAAAAAAAGGTTGATCTTCCCAAAAAGTAACATCGGCGGAGGCGATGACTTTACGGCTTACCGGAGAGTAACATAGGTAGCCCTTCTGAGTGCGAGAATAGCCGACGAAAATAGTTTTCGTTGCACGGGGATCCAACTTATCCGAGGAAGGACCCAGGAGGTGAACAAAGCAAGTGCAGCCAAACACCCTTGGTGTAATAGGGAAGGCCGGAGTAGAGGGGTATAAGAGGCTGAAAGGAGTGGCAGAGTTGAGAACCGAGGAGGGAAGGCGATTGATGAGAAAACACGCAGTGGAGACTGCAAAGTTCCAGTAAATTTTTGGAACATGCAATTGAAGCACGAGAGAGCGGGCAACGTCGAGGAGGTGGCGGTTCTTTCATTCGGCAACACCATTTTGTTGGGGGGTGTAGGCACAGGAGGTTTGATGTATAATACCAAATTCTGCACATATATTAGCAAAGTCATGGCCGATGTATTCACGGGCGTTATCGGTGCGCAATGTTTTGATAGTTGTGGAGAATTGCGTTCGTGTTTCGTGTATAAAATAGCGAAATATGCGAGGGAGCTCGGAGCAATCACGAAGTAGGTAAAGCCATGTTGTGCGAGAATAATCATCAATGAAAGTTATAAAATATCGATAGTCAGAGATACTTGTAACTTTGAAGGGACCTCAAACATCGGAGTGCAGTAAAACAAACGGAGAAGAGCTCCTAGTACAATGAGCAGGAAAAGAAGTACGCGGCTGTTTGCCGTAAATACACGAATCACATTTGAAAGCAGAAAAAGATACATCAGGTAGCGCCTTTTGGAGAACGGGTAGAGAGGCATGCCCAAGACGGCGATGCCAATCAACAGCGGAGACGGAGGAGAGGATAGGAGGAGAGACATCAAGAAGGTAGAGCCCGTTCTGCAGTCGACCCCTACCAATGGTAGTCCGCGTCCGCCGATCCTGTATCAAAAAAGTAGAGGGAGTAAATGTGACAGAGCAATCCATATCATAAGTGAGACGACCAACAGAAAGCAAATTAAATGGAGAGCCAGGAACATAAAGAGTCGAGCGAAGAGAGAGGGAGGGAGCAAGAGAGATGTCGGCGCAACCGGAGACCGGAACAGTCGCCCCATTAGCGACAGTGATAGATTGCGGATGAGGAGCATCTGAGTAATTGAGTGGCCGCATCGAGGTGATGTGATGAGTAGCACCTGAGTCCAAGATCCAACGTGGACTGGAGGAAAGACAAGTAATACCTGCGGTAGAGATGGAGGCAACAGAAGCAGAGGGAGGGCTAAGAAGCCCCTGGAGGTGCTGTAGATGGAGGCGAACGGCCTCAAGGTCGGTACCAGTGGAGGAGGAGCCATCAGTGGTAGCAGCCGCAGTTGGGAGAGGAGGATAGCCATGTTTCTTGTAGCAGACGGCATCAGTATGGCCATCTCGGCCGCAATAGGAACACTTGGGGCGGCCCCGACCCTCACGCCCCTTGCCGCGAGAGCCGGAACGTCCACCGCGCGCAGAGGTCAGTGGGGGAAGCAATGGAGGAAGAGTCTGTTGAAGAAGGGCCGGAGAAGAGGGTGTCGGAGACTCTAGGGGTGGTGATACCCGAAGGAGCATAGAACAGACATCATAGAGGGAGGGAGTAGAGGCCGAGGCCAACACCTGAGCCCGGATGCTCAGAAGGTGAGGCGGGACACGAGCCATCATCATGGCAATTCAGACAGCCTCCTTTTGCGCGCGCTGAGCAGCAAGGTCGGTGGTGGAAGGCTGATGCTGGATCCAGACCTCTGCAAGAGTCTTGGCACGAGCAATAAATGAGGTCATGTCAGCAGCCCCGCCAGCATCAAGAGTCTGAAGGTCGATAATAATGTCATAGAGGTGCTGAAGACTATCCTTTCCAGAGTACAAGGAGTGAAGCTCCTCCCACATAGCTTTGGCGGTCTCATGGTACATGACCATTTGGTATGGCTCACCCTCAAGCGAATTAAGGAGCCATGTTTGGACGCGGCCGTCATTCCGTAGCCAGTCATCAGTAGTAGGGGAAGGAGGTCCGTTAGTAAGATGGAGCACAAGGCCCTTGGCCTGAAGAACACGCCGAACCGAGTGGACCCATGGAACAAAATTCTTCTTCCCAGATAATAAGATAGTTGTGATCCGCATCTCATCTCGGAGGTCTGGAAGAGAAGCCGGGCAGTCAGCAGGAGGAGTAGCCGCTTGTCCGGTAGAGTCAAGGGAGGAGCACATGGAGCCTGGGGAGGCTGCAGCGACTAGAAGAGTGACAATCCGCATGGCTAGAAGGCCGCGACCAGGTGCGACTAGACGGCAACAGCGACTAGGCAAGCCCACGCGACTAGAAGAGAGGTCGCAGCGGGTAGACACGGCGACAATCCCAGGGGAGAGAGACAGAAAGCCGCGACCAGGTGCGGATAGAAAGCAAGGACAATCCGCACGGTCACTGTGAGAACACCAGCGGCCAAAGAAGAAGGAGAAGACGCGCGGCTAGCCAACGAGACCGGGCGAATAGAAGAAGGAAGCAAAGGCAAGAAAAAGGGCCGCGAGTAGGGGCTCGAGCGGCAAGAGAGAGAGACCGCGAGCGGCAAGAAAGGGCCGCAAGAGGAGGGCAGAGGCCGCGAGCTGAAGTACTCGAGCGGCAAGGCTAAGAGGGAAGAGCGAGAGGGAGACCACGCGACCCGGCACGCCGAAAGAAGAGGCCGCGAGAAGAACAACTCGAGCGGCAAGGGAAGGGACCAGGCGAGAAGGAGCCCGCGCGGTAAGAGGAAGATAGCGGGAAGTGGGGCCCACGAGTTGAGAAGAGAAGTTATAAAAGAGGACTATGGGGGATCCACAAGAGAGAGGGAGGGAAAGAGGAGCAGGCAGCGGCTAGCAAGGGAGAAACCGCGGAGAGACAGGGGCGGCACGAAGAGGCCGCTACCCGGAGCAAGAAGAAGAACCGGGCGGATAGAGTAGAGCAAGCCGCAGAGGAGTTGCAGACAGGAGAGGAAGACGGGCCGGGCGGTTAGATGTAGTGTAACCGCAGGGACCGAACCGTGTCCTCTGATACCATGTTGAGAAAGCTCCAAAACTTGTATGTATTGCTTGAATGAGTAAATACAAGAAGAGAATACAAATATATAGGAGAGAAAGGGAGAGAAGAAATCCAATACAATGATGTGGGACTAATAGGAGAAGAAGGAAATGAAAAATACATGGACCCAATCATGGGTCATTTATATGGGCTTTTCTAACAAATATATTGTTATTTTTAGTTTCATAAGTTTTTTAACAAAATTTGTCCTTGTTTGAGTA
Organism: Platanthera zijinensis; assembly: GCA_039513925.1. NCBI lineage: Eukaryota > Viridiplantae > Streptophyta > Magnoliopsida > Asparagales > Orchidaceae > Platanthera > Platanthera zijinensis. The sequence continues at coordinate 90,745,345 of CM077098.1, read as the reverse complement.
AAAGATAAAAATAATAGTTTCAAATGTCTACTTGAACTACATGGATTACGTTGGCGAATCTGGTCTAGCGGTATCCATGTTGTGTGGGACCGGCTTTGGTGGGACCTGACATTGGTGTATGCCCTCGGTATTTCCCTGGCTCGGATTATCCCTGCAGTGTCGTGGTTGGATTATTCACACACCACCTGCATTGGGCGATCCTTTGTGCTTATGTAATAAAAAAAATGATATAAAATAAAGTTTTAAGTTATTTTAATTGAAAATTTCATTTCACAACACATTAAACATGTAGATTTATAATACTTATGTAAATTCTAAATTCTAAATTAATTCAGCAAAAATAACATCAAAAAGACATGCATTTTAATGTTTATTTTATGAATACAAATAAATTTTTAGATTAAGAAAACTTAAAAGTATAGTTTATTAATATATTGTTTTATTAAGTTTCATAACTTTGACCCATTTAATGAGTGCTAAAAATTTTAGATTAAAATAACTTCGAATTGAACTATTTTTATCTTTTTAAATAAAATTTGCCCTTGTTTGAGTAAAAGTTATAAATATAATAGTTTCAAATGCCAAATTGAACAACATGGATTCTGCGAGATTTGGTCCAGCGGGAACGATGTTGTATGGGACCGGCTTTGGTGGGACCCGACATTGGTTGTAAGCCCTCGGTATTGCCCCGGCTCGGATTATCTCCGTGGTCCCGTGGTTGGATTTGTCCCACACCGCCCACAGTGGGCGATCTTTTGTGCTTATGTACACCAACACCTGTCATCTCAGAACCGAGGTTTTGAGATGATCAAAGAGGTGAGGTGGGATTTCAACATGGTATTCGAGCTAGGTTGTCCCGTTGCGAAAAAGCGTTAGCGGATCTGGTCCAACGGGATTCATGTTGTGCGGGACTGGCTTTGGTGGGACCTGACATTGGCAGTATGCCCTCGGTATTTCCCCGGCTCGGATTATCCCCGATAAACCGTGGTTGGATTAGTCTCACACCACTTGTAGTGGGCGACCCTTTGTGTTAATGTATCCCCATCCCTCAGTTTTGAGATGCTCAAAGGGGTGTGGTGGGATTTCAACAGATTTTATATATTTTTTCTATAAATTTCAGAAATGTCACACATACTTTGCCCTATTTTTTATTTTGCGTGTTTAAATATATTTTATTTTGGTTTATGGGCATGACCACCAAATAAGATCGAATAAATTTAAGTAATCTAGGATGTTAAGATAAGCAAATAATGCATGTATTAAAATTGGGCAAGTTATGGAAAGTAATTATGACAGGGCATGGGCGGGCCGACCATCATCGGAAGATGCCCATGTCTACTTACACGGGATGCGAAGTTAGGATCGTTGAATGGACGATCTGAGCTGGTAGTCTCGTTCAGAATGACAAAGGCATAATTTTATATAATTTTTGTAATTTTATTTAATGTATAGTGGTTTTATGTTTCTGACCATCATGGTCATCGGTAGTGGGTTATAAGTCTATAAATAGGGGTACAGAGGCTGATTTTTTGGAATCACAGATTTCGGACAAATTTTGGGCTCTAGTGGTCGTCCCATGCTGCAGATTATGTGGCTCTTTGTTGTCGAAGCCGAGTTAATTACTTCTTCTAACCACCCCACTCACCATAATCACCCTCCACCATTCATAATCACCAATAACTAACTTCCTCCACTATCAAATCATCCATAATTATCTAAAACTTCCACTAACCGCCTTCCCCATTTTCAATTCTAGCCAAAAACTGCCTTCAATTCAGAATAACTGCAGATAAAGGACAGTTACAACTCAAGTAACTGCCTTCCAACCATCCCATTCCTAAACATTATTCAAGAACTTATTTTTTTCTCCGATAAACTCCCTGTTTAAGCCCAATATCTCCTCCCCTCCAGAATTTGGATGGCCTGTTGTTGGAGATTCCAACCACAGTGAACATTTCCAGACTCCTAAGCGTTTTAAATAGCATTCCCCTCCCCACTCCAGCCTCTGTCTCGTCAGCCGGAATTCAAATTCTAGCCTCTGGAATTAGTCCCAGCGCCATCGCTTCTCACCTACAGGCAACAGCCCACTACCTTACTCAGCCCTTCCTCCAGATACAATCCAGTCCCATACCAGCCCTCACCAGCTATTAATCCAGCCCCAAATTGCAGCAGGATTCCCTTCAACAGACATTTTCTGTGAAAAAACACTTACAGGTTGCTGCTCAGTCCCAATTCTCATCCGACCCCCATTTCATATGTAACTTCACAGTGTAAATCAATTTTACTCTTTATTTCTTATTAGGTTAATTATAATATCATTTGAGATATAATTTCATATCTATTTGTCCAAGTCTTGTTCTATTTGGAGAGTTGATTCTCTTGATGTTTAATTGAAGTAATCTCTCTTTAATTTTAATTAGATCTTCCTAGTGTTTTAAACCCTAATCTCTAATGTGAATGTTTGTAGATCTTAATATTAATTTCATAATTTTTGCAAATAAACTTTGGACAACCGCATAGCATTACATCATTTTAAAATTCCCAACATCCTACACATACATTCAATCATTAGAGCTTCCTTAGTGCAAGATTACACTCACTCACTACATCTGTCATTTGTTAGTTGGTACCAGAGACCAAGGATCGGGCTACGTCTAGGATACATGAGACTGGAGTCTACAGATCACCCATGAAATTCTATTAGTACTCGTCGTTATTCCTCTTCTCTATTTGGGGAACCTGAGTTCATCTATGCCCGATCTCATATAATTCTTTCGGAGAGATCTTCATGTTTACGCAAGGTTGTCAGGATCGAGATCGTAGGTGGGATCGTTTTGTGGGTTGGACGGATTGGATCGAGGATCACAAGATCCTAAAACATTCATAAAATATGACTTAAAATATGAAACTGAATTCGATATAATTCAATTACACAAACAATCAACACAAAAAACTATAAACTAATCAATAGTTGAATAATTATATCAATATTAAAAAGAAAGCAAATAAACTGAACTAAAAAATAGCATAGTTCTAACTTATATGTTCTACATAAGTAAATATAAAGAATGCATCCTTATAAAACGTCAAACAATAATTTTTGTCTCTGTTAAATGATGTTTCAACATGTATATTTCACCAGATCTAATGACTAGACAATATTTGCATTGCCCTTTTTAGTGGTACTGTAAATCTCAACATCATGATCCCAACTAAAATTACTTTTTAATCCAGAAGCATTCTTTCGGGACTTTTTGCCAATGAGTTGTGTGCCTAAGCACCATCTAGAAGTTACATAAATTGAACAAAATGTGCTATTACCTTAGCCCTAGGATGGCTGGATGGCTAAATTAAAATAATACGAAAGGCCGAAAGATCAAATAGTTGTGATTCCAACAATTAAAAAGAATTCCTGAAAGATCAAATAGTTGTGATTCCAGCAATTAAAGATTGCCAAAAACAGATATAAAATCTATTACCCATAATAATGTTCATAGCTTTCAGGTTATCAGCATTTTAAATAGCATTGCAAATTTTTGTTCTGATAGCCTTTTAAATAGCTTAAACGACATCTTAAATAGCATCTTAAATAGCATCTTAAACGGCATCTTAAATAGCATTCCAGAAAAGAGGGAGCGGCTGGTTTATGCTTACCTGTAGCTTTGGAGTTTGTAGAAGAACTCGGCAAGGAGCAGAGATTCAAGAGAAGTAGTCGAGAAGGAGCAGACATTCCAAAGAAAATGTTTGTCGGAGGTTTGGAGACGCGGTCGGCAAGCCAAGGATGCGTAGAAACAGAAGCCATTGGATGCTCAGAGCGCGGCAGAGAAAGAGTCAGCAAGGACACGGAGGAGAATCCAGGGTAGGCTTGGAGCTCGATAGAGACATGATCGGCAACCGATAGAGAACGGGAACAAACGGCAGTCAAGACGCAGTCGGTAGAGACGAGGGAGCAGAAGAGAAAATAGAATGGGAATACGTGGTTTGGGGACGCCACTCAGCCATAGTGGAATTAAAATACGAAAACTGGATTTTAAAATACAGAACATAATTCAAATGCGGAAAGGAGTTAAAGCAAGATCGTTAGGATCGTGTAGGGATCGTGATCCTATCGACACTAAGATCTGGATCACGATCCTACTGACCCAACGATCTGGATCGTGATCCAACCGACCCTATGATCCAAATCGCGAACCCACTTAAATACACACTCGTTTCGAACCCAATTACGACCCAGATCAAATTTCAGAATTTGGATCGTACAATCCGATGATCTGGATCGCGATCCTGATAACATTGTGTTTATGGAAATCGTGTTAAACCTTGACACGATTTGATTCTTCTAGAGGAGATTACAACAATGAGTATCATGGACCCTCTAGAAAGTACCCCAAGTAGTGGTTAGGGGCTAGGTCGGGTACGTGCGCGGAGACCGCGATGAATTCATAGATGTAGGTGGCCACAGTGTCGGACTGGCACAAGGAACTGAGGCGCTCAAAAGCATTGTCCGTCTAACGGCCGTCATAGTGGAGGTAGAGCTCCTTCAGTGTGGGTCAGGAGAGGTCAAAAACCTGTTGGCGCATCCAACACACCCAATGGAGCGCCAAACCCTCCATATAAATAGTGGTCAGGAAAACCTTCTAGTTGACGGGGATGGACTAGAGGTTGAAGAATTGTTTGGCGGGGGCAATCCAACCAAAAGGGCCGGTGTTGTCGAATAAAGAGATCTCAATCCGATGGAGATGGGTCGGTGTCGTCGAACACAGGGATCTCAATCCGACGGAGATGGGTCAGGTGGATATCCGCAGCGGGGTAAAGAAACAGCGTAGAGTCTGGGACACGTTAAAGTAGTGGCGGTAGTCGTGGTGAAGTGGTTGTATGGAGGTTTACCGTCGTGGTCTTGAGCTCTTGAAGGAGGAGAGTGAGATTCTCAAATAGAGCTTCAATTTGATCCATGCGATGGGAGTCAGTGAAGGCCACGGCGGAGGCATTCTCATCGGCGTGGAGGACCATTAAATGGGTCAAGGCATGAAGCGGAGGACGGACGTAGCAGAGAGAAGCATCGAGATGTTGTAAGAGCCTCGGGAGGATTGCTCGAATGCTGCATGACCCGCAGGAGGGCGTCCTCATACGGCAGAAGACGGTGTTGGGAAACAGGAGGGTCGCGAGGATGACCGGCCGCTGGAAGGCTGCAGGAGTGCAGGAGGCGCGCGGGAGATGCGGTAGGACACGGTTGGAGAAGAAGAGGGGTTGACTGGAGGCGTGAGAAACTGAATGTTCACTGGAATCGTTCGCTGGAAGAGGTTCCGGGCACGGTAAGATCGGTCGAAGATGGAATCGGACGCTAGAGACGAGATTCGAGCGAAGTAGTCGAGCGCTAGAGTCAGCAAGTCGTCGATGTCGTCCATGGCTGGTTGTCGCAAGGGAGCGGAGTGACGCAGGCACAAAGCAGCGAAAGCGTCGAGCATGTGACGTCGATGTTGGATTCCATGCGGTTGGTGAAGCAAGCTGCGGGGACGAAGATGTTGGATCGGGTGCGATCGGCCGCGAACAAAGGCGCGCAGAGTTCAGGCTGTTGGCGAGGCATGCAGGAGGGAAAATAAAATGGTCGATGAAGGAGGAAGATCCAATTAGGGTTCCGTCGGAAACCTATTTGAGTGGCAGGTAGGACCAATTGATAGGCTCACGCTATCAAGAATTAAAATCGCATGCTTAATCACAATAGAGATACAATTGGCGAAACAAGCTCGACCCGAACACCTGAGGGTTGGTTCCCTCTAAAAACCTCTCTCATCTAGGTCAACCTAACACTAAATAAGATCTCAAAAGATGTCAAACAAGGAGACTGTGACGTCGCGTAAATTTATTACAGGTACATTTTATTGATATGTTATAAGTTCAAGTCAATTAGGCTAGGTTGAGAAGTGGTGTGTAGGTATAAACCCGGTTAGAAGTGTAGTGGTGACCGGTTGGGTTGAGTTGGACCGGCAATAGGCGGTCCCAACCATGCGTGTCATGTTATGAAAGAGTGGCATCGGGTAAACAGGGGAATAAAGAACCCGCATATGTTGTTCTTCTCACTTTCACGCGGAGAACCCGACGGAAGCCGCCCGACGCCGATCACCATAGGAGACTCAAATCTCATCTGTTTCACGTAATTCCTCCTTTGTTTGAGAGGTAATCTTCTCCTCTCCATTCCTCTTGTTCCTTTTGTGAAGATTTTATATGTTTTGGAGATGGAGAAAACCTAGGGTTTAGTGTTTTAAGCTTTCCTTCAATCTTACTCATATGAAAAGTTTCTGTAAGTGTTGTTCATGCTCTAATCCTCAATTTTTAGTCATTTGGAGAAACCTTAAGTGAAGTATTAGGGATTTCGAAATTTAGGCACATGTATGAGGGCGGGGAAAGGATTCGTGGCGAGTATGCCTCCTCCCCATGATTTTCTAGCGAATGATTTGAGGGAAAGGTCAGTCCCCTAACTCCAAATAATTATTTGGAGGCTAGGTATGGTTGCCCTTCACTCAAATGGTAACAATAGACTAAATTGCACTTAGGGCAGCAAAGCCCTAATTGGAATAATGTCCCTTGACCTAAGTAGGTCAAGTGGAACCTATGAAATCAATATGTGGTATGTATGGATAATAATTACGAATAATTTCACTTAGGTTATGACATCCCGAAGTGTTGGGAATCGTAGAGAAGACGATGGCAGGGATAAAGACAGGGATAAAGGCAAAGGAAAGGCCACTGTGAGTTCTTATTTCCTATTTATACATTGTATTACTTTCAGTTAATTATTAACGTGTTTGTGAAATTTTAAGGTCGAACAAAAGAGAAAGAAAATATAATGTGACAAGTCAAGATAATATGTCGTGTAGGCAAGGCAAGTTAAGCAATAGGAGACAAGGACAAACCATGATAAGTCAAATGCAAGAATAAGAAATGATATGTCAATTTCGTGGGCTATATGAATAGTAAATATTAACGTGCGAGTTAAGGGCACGAAAGGTAATATTAACGTGCGAGACAAGGACACGAGAAAAATGTTACATGAAAGGTGTGAGACAAGGACACTTAATTTACACTTCATATCGCCCATAACTATGACATATCAGTCTAACAAAGAATACAAGAAAGAAAACTAAGTCATTATGAGACTACATAAAATGAAAGGATGAATGAACTAATTCCAGAAGGAAAACTAAGAATTCACTTAGTCCTTTGACTAATTAAAAAATCAACTAAACAGGTCAAGGAATAGGCGATCCCAGTCACCAGTAGTCAACGTCGACCATGCACTCCTCGGCAGGAAAAGAAGTATCGTCTTTGGGTGGAGGTTTACTCAGCAGTCCTTGGCGTACTAGAGGAGCACAGAGAGAGGTGCAGAGACCCAGAGTGCCCCCACGAGAAGTTTCAATTTTATTGCATGTAGTCGTTTAGTCTGAGTTTGTCTGTATAGTGTCGGTAAGCCCCTTTTGGTATAGATATAGGGCTACCTTTTTGTCTGTACAGTGTTGGTAAGCCATAGTAGAGTTGTTTCAGGCTACCTTTTGATCATGATGTACTTTTTATATCAGTTATGAAATGAAATGAATGGTTATTTTGTCATAGTATTTTACTTCTCGTACTCTTTCTTATATATTGTTGTACTCTGATTGTTCTTACTTTGCTCAATAAGAAATGATTAAATTAAATTGTAGCGGTAGCCGTAAGAGGGCCATTACAGAGACAATACCACTCCAAAATATATATATGGTCGGGGAAAAATACAAAGTTCAATAATGCCCACGGTCTACATAGACTAATAGAGGCGTGTGGCGGACAGCATGATATCACAAGCACATGGCATTATAGCAGAAATGTCAGCATCTTAAATAGTAATCAAACATATTTCAACATTTTTGAACATCTAAATACTTCCGATGATGTTTAAAAAGAACTGGGATGAGATATCCATCCTTCAGATATAGCAGACTGTGTTTTATAACATCAAGTAATCTACCAAGTCGTAAACCCATTAGAAAAAGATAGACTCATTAAATGAAGTTGAAGTACAGTAACTTTTTCATTCCTAGTCAGAGTGAGCTAATAAAATTCATAGAATAGAACAGCATCGCTTGGGAAGCAAAGAGCATTGGTGAAAAGAAGAATGCAAATGCACATATATAACTACCACTAATTATATGGATTAGCTATAAGAATAAACTGTTTTCCAAAGTACAATGGCACACCTAGCAAAATGCTGCCTAGAAGTAAACAAGGTTGTTGGAGTAATGAATTTTACCAACAACATCAGCTTCACAGAGGAAAGAAAGGCTATGCAGGCCAAGAGCTTTGATGGTGGAATCTTTACTCTCAATACATGACTAAAAATATCAAATCAAGCAGCATAAAAGACAATAATAATACAAATAATAGTAATAATAATATGAAAGAAATTTTAGTAAGGCTATACCGACACAGAGAGTATGAGGTCAACACCCCTATCAGGATTGTGCTTGCACACATCACGAATGGAAGCAGCAACACTTAAACAAATATCTCTGATAGAACCAAAATTCGATAAAGTTTCCGGACCTAGAACACCCTAAACAGAACAGAGAGTTAAGAATTATGATGAGTGATGTGCAAGGTATCAAAGATTAATAAGCCGCAAAATAATAAACAATAAATTTGTCTTCAACTTCCATGCCACATAATTAATTATCTTCCCACTTCTCTTCACTGCCAAGTTTGCATATTTTATGTTCTGCTACTTTATTATTAAATCATTGACCAAATTTATATTAAAACTAATAAGAATTGGCACATATTATTCAAATGGTGGGCCCCGTGGAAAAATTTTGGAAGATCACGGGTCGTAGAGACAATCATGATCAAGAGAGCTTTGGCACTATTTATATTAATATTATGCTTTCGTTAGTCTTTCCCTTCTGTTGGTGTAATTTCTCAATTAAGGCTACGCGACTTAAGAATATAATTAGTTCATGATGTATCTTTGGGGATTATTTTTACTTAATCAGAAAATTGTGCGATCAAGAATGAACAAAAGATTGCATTAATTGAAAAGAGCACGGGTACAATCCGGAGCAAACACCAGCCAAGCTCAAGGAGGTTGGGTCCTCCAGGATGTGACGTCGCGTAAAATTATTACAGGTATGTTTTATTAAAATGTTATAATTTCAAGTAAATTAGGCTAGGAGAGAAGAGTTGTTTAAGTAGAAACCGGTTGGAGGAGGTAAAATAGACCGGTTGGGGTTGTAATAGATCGGCACCAAGCGGTCTTACTCGTGCGGAGGCCATGCGGTGTTTGGGTAAAAAGGGAAAAATCAATCCCGAACTCTTCATTTCTCCCTCTCTCACCCGACGGAAGCCGACTCGCGCGACGGAAGCCGCACAGTTGCCGCTCGACGCTGATCGCTCCTGCCACCTCAAATCTCTTCTGTTTCTCTCGATTTCTCTTCCTAAAGCAAGGTAATCTCTTCCTCTCAACTCCTTTTGAGTTTGGTATGGATTGAATACTCTGTTTGTTAGGGTTAAACTTTCTAGGTTAACCTAAAAACTCTTCGGTTCGCTAAAGCTTTCTTCTCTTGAGTTTCAGAAGATTATTAGGGCTTACAGGGTTATATTCTTACATGATTTCGAAAATCCTAGATGGAGAAATATTGAGTGCACTTTAATTTCAATTATTTAATTTCTCTAAAGGGTTATTGAAGGTAGATTTTTGGTGTACTATGAAATTAGGGCAGAACGCCTTGTTATCATGCTAGGGAAACCACCAATCATGAAGGGTTGAAGTTAATTAGTTGTTGCATGAGCCCTTATATATTGTTCATAATTTAATTAGAGTATGTTGGTATATGTAGATTTAAGGACAGCAATCTCCTAGTTTGTTTAGTTTCCTTTAGCCTAATTAGGTCAAGGGGAATCCATCTAAATGACTTGTAGTGTAATGAACATACACCAAAAGCATCAAATTGAAAGTTATTGGATGGTATGTTTTAGGTTATGGCATCTCAAGGCGGTGGGAGGCGCAATGACGAAGGAAGGAGGGATAAAGGCAAAGAAAAAGTACGAGAAAATGATCGACGCAAGGACAAGGGCAAAGAGAAAGTATGAGTGAGTTCTTCTTCCCTATAATATGCAAGTTACCTTGTTTTTTTTATGACTTACGTTGTGCTTACATCTTATGGTAAATAACAAGATAATATAAGATGGTAAGTCAAATTAAATCAATATAATGACAAATAAGCAATGTAAACAAGAAAGAGCCACTATGCGAGTAAGACTCAAGAAAACTATAAGAATGTAAGAAATAAAAGGAAAAAAGAACACTTCGAGTAATGGACTATAAAAAGCGTTAACCAAAATTGGAAGATAGGGAAAATAATTTTCCTTCATCGTGCGAGCTAAGGGCACGAATGGTAATATGCACATGCGAGACAAGGGAACGAGGAAATATTACATTATAAGTGTGAGATAAGGACACTTAATTTACACTTCATATAGCTCACACTCAAAAGCGAATTAACTTAAAGGCGAATTAAGTTAAAAAAAAATAAAGAGAGGTTATAAATAAGAAAGACAAGTCATTATAGGACTGAAAATAAAAGGAAAGAACTATGCAAGACAATAAGAATTGATCATAGAAGGAAAAGTAAGAATTCACATAGTCCTTTGACTAATAGAAAATAAAACTAAACAGGTCAAGGAAGAGGTGGTCCCATCCACTAGTAGTCAGCGTCAACCATGTTCTCCTCGCCAAGAGAAGAGGTATCGTCTTTGGGTTGAAGTCGCGACAGCGGTGTTCGGCATCCTGGATGACCACAGGTCGAGGTGCAGAGACCCGGAGTGCCCTCATGAGTTCCAGTTTTATTTTATGTACTATCAGTAGTTCTACTCATGATATATGTGTCTGTACATATTAGTTGTATGTCAGTTGTGTATGTATAGTGTTGGTAAGCCCCTTTTGTTGTTCAGGGCTATATTTTTGGACTTTTGTATATGTATCTGAAACTTTATAATGAAATGCAATGGTTTTATTTTATCATGATATTTTATTTCTCGTACTCTTTTATATATTGATGTACTATGATTGTTCGTACCTTGCTCATTATGAAATGCTAAGATAATTTGTAGCAGTAGCCGAAAGGGGGGCGTTATACAGGAACCTTCTCTCCAAAGAGAGCCCAAAACAACTAGAGCATTCAAAATAATCCTCAATCCAAATACCCCTCCCCCTTATATAGAAGATGGAGGGTACACATAATCTTAATTAATATAATTAATGCTAACTAGGCATTGTGAGGGTCTAGTCACTAGAAATGTTAAACGAGGGAGGGGTAGATCAATAAAACATGGAATGAAACTATAAGGAAAGACATGATGTACTTAGGCATTAGTGAGATTATGACTAAAGATAGGGCACATTGGCGACTAAGGAACCATATAGCCGACCCAACTATAGTGGGATAAAAGCTTGAGTGTTGTTGTAATTAATGCTAACTATTTATAAAATATTATTATTAATTAATTGCTGCTAATTATTTAATAATAATATATTCATGTGATGGTATCACGACGGCTTCCATAGGCGAGTGTTGATGGTCCCTTGCTTGGGTGAATGTGTGTGTGTAACAGTTATCTTGGTTGAATGAGAGAGATTGAGTCTAGGGTATCCTGATGTGTCTCCTGAAAATCCTGGAAGCATGGTGCCCTACTCAATAACGATAAGGCTTAACACGGGTCGGACCCTGCTCCATCTATAGATATAGCCGCAGTTGCCAGGGCTACTCATCCCGCCTCTTCAACCCTAAAGCCAATCGCACCATTCGAGGGTTCAACATGTGAACCTTGTGCCAGCGGCAAGCCTTCTGTGTTGTTCTGGATCAGACGTTTACCTGAGACCGTCCAGTCATGATCATGCCTAAAACTATGACCTCCAGCCTGGACAACTCTGATGAGCCATATGCCATGGAGGCCACTTCCACTGATGTGGCTCAACAACAATCATGCAATCTCAATATGCCCTCCTTCAATGGGAGAAATTCAATATGTTAGATAGCTTGTGTTGAGCTATTTGCTGAGAACCATGAAAAATCTGATGGACAACAGTCTTTGTGGCGCTCATCGGTATGGAAGGCTCGAACCCTATATTGGGAATGTTGGCTACGTCAATCTACACAATCCCTAACATGGCCTTCGTTTATGCAAGCCCTAATTCGGTGTTATAATCACCCACTTAGACAACAATGAAGGGTTTAGGTGTCCTATAGCAATGCGACACCATTGATGAGTACATGGGCAAGTTCATTAAGCTGATCACTCCAGTCATGACGTCTCATCCACCATAAACTTAGACTCTCTATCCAATCAGTTCCATATTCAGGTTTCATTTTGTTTGGCAAAATTTATTCTGGAATCATTATAAAGAGTTGTATCCACACATATGTAATATAATAGAGGAGAAGAAATAGATAATGGCGGAGAAGGAAGTAGATAATGGAGGAGAAGAAGCAGAGAATGGAGGAGAAGTAGAGAATGGAGGAGATTTCTGGAATCATCATATAGAGCTCCATCCGATCAGTTCCATATTCAGGCTCCATTTTTATTCTGGAATATTCAGGTTCCATATTCTAGAATGTGTGCTTGACAGCTTATATGTACAAACTTTAGGAATTCCACATTCTGATACATCATTGTTGTTCATCCTCTGTTCTTCTTTCAGTTCCACCACTAATTTTTTCTGACCGACTAATACATTTCTTGCTTTTATGTTTAACATATTGTTACAAATTTTAAAGTAATTCCATTGTAAGCGACTGGAATATTGCATTTTATCTACAACCCTATATCTCTTCATATCATAATCTGAATTAGAGGGCATGTAATGCTACAATGAATTATCATATTTCTTATTGAGATTCGTAATATTCCAAAACTTATCTTAGGAAAACAGATTACAAGATACATATAATAGAGGAAAAGCACAAAACAAAAACCACAAAATTACACAAATACCAACTCGCCTCCCCCCCCCCCCCCCGTCAAGTTGGGGGTGTGATGTCAACCATGTCCAACTTGTCCATAATCTTTCCACAAACACCAATGCACAAACCCTTAGTGAAAATGTCGGCCAATTATCGTTCGGATGGAACAAAGGGAGTAACCACAACTTCTCTTACAATGTTTTCTTTGATGAAGTGTTTGTTGATGTTAAGCATGTGTGGGTAACTGCTTTTATCTTGTCCTTTTTATGTTTATTGTTGTGAGCCCCCTCCCCCTCCCTATATAAGGAGGTGGTATGGGAAAATTCTTCTCATCCTAAGTTATTAGGGTTTTGGGTCTCCTCTTGGAGATAGGCTTCTTGGAGGAACCAACCTCCAGAAGAAGGGCACGAGTATATCTCATGGTTGTATCTGGTGCTTTCACCTAGTGAAGTATTTTTTCCCTATTGTACCATTGGTCCGACCTAGCCGCCCTGTCTGCATCAAGCCGCCAGGTTCCTTCTGTTTCAATCGGGCGTCGCGTCTGTTCAAGTTTCTTCAGCGACAATCGACAGCGTCAGGCCATTCGTCTCTCCCCTCTGCACCGCAGCGCGGCTGTCCGACCATGTCGTGCATCCCTGCCCCGCGTCCGACCCGCATGAGCCGCTTCCGTCGATCGCGACTACCCGACGATCGCGCCTACTTCTTCAGTCGGGTCTCAGGTTTCCGCCTCTTCTTCTGCCTGATTGAGCCTTCTTGGACGCCGCTCCGCCTGCTACAGACCAGATATGGGCGTTCTTTCTTTTCAGCACCGCCCGACTCCTTTCAATCATTCCGCCAAATCCGGTCTTTTGCTTCGTCAGCCACAGTCTGGCTCCCCGCGTCAATCCACCGCTGCACCAGATCCCTTCCACATCCAGTCCGCAGCCATCCACCTCTACCTCCGGGTTCGTCTAACAGCTAGCCCCTCTGCCAACTCCGACGCTCTCCAGCCGGCCTCCAGTTGTTGTGCACTCTTTCTTATGCCAAAGAGCCGGATGGAATCTCGCGTGGAAAGCCCTCGAAAAAGCCCTCACCACCATCAACTCGCGTCTTGAGGCCCGGGACAAGAAGTTCACCTCCATTATGACCGTGCTTCACAACCTGCAACTCGGCCAGAACTCTGGGCCGACTACGGCTTCCTCCTTGGGATCCCACAGCACAGTGGCTCCCGCAGATCTCGCTTTAACGGGATTCCCTCCACAGCTCCCACGTTTCGACATTCTCACATTCAACGGGACTGGCCCACTTGGGCGGATTGCCCGTGCCGAAAAGTTTTTTGATATTCACCAGACTCCTCCGGCGCAGCAGCTCTCCACAACAATCGTCGGCATGGAAGGGTCCGCCCTCCATTGGGTCCGCTGGCTCCGCCAAGCCTCAACAGTAACATCAAAATGCAATCTTCAACCTTACCAAACAACAGTAACATCAATTGATTATTGTTCACCTTCTTCAACAATCGGACATCAACATTCCTACAGAAAACAATTACTCCTACACAGCAACTCGGAATGGAAAGCAGCCACTACAGGGATCACAAAATCGGAAGCAGCAACTACAAACTAAAAGCCACTATTCATCTTCCTCATCAAACGGGAATAAAAAAAACTGCAAACCTATATTTCATCAACCTACAGCATAACTCACAAGGGAAGCACAAAGCAATTACAGGAATCTCAATTCATTCAACAATCACTCAAAACATTCATCTGATACCTAACATTACAGCAAATGTTTACTGTTCATCTTCTACAACTAACATACAGGAGCAGCAGCATTCACTTCACGCCTAACACCTACAACGCTCACACAGAACTTTAATCGCGCCTAATTTCTAACAGGAGCACGCAAAAACGCAAACCCTCACATGGGACTACAAGCAGCAATCTTCAATTTTTTCATCAACATTCACTACCGACAATACAGGATACAGGGAATCCCCATTTATAGGGTTACAAAAAAACAGAATGCACATACAAATGAAACTAAACGAAATCTGAACCCAATCGCACGCGTTATGGAAGAGGCGGCCATGGCAAGGGCTTGGCGGAGTGGAAACGACGGATCGTTGAAGCGGTTGTGCCGGGATCGTGGCCAGATGGAGGAGCTTGCTGAAACGTGCGGCAGTTGCGTGCGGAGGAGGCAGCACCCGGCTCGGGGAGGTGGCTCGTGCTAGCGGTCGGTGTTCACGTGCGGCTGGATCGTGGCTGAAAACGCGTGATGTGCTAACCCTAGCAGCATCATGGCTGAACCGGGAGAATTCCCGTGACTGGCTGATTTGGGAAGGAGAACAGTGTTATGCTCTGCTGCCCACTAAACCGGGCTTTAACCTAAACTTATATATATATAGCTATATATATATATATATTAATCTGTGTATATATATAAATATATATATATACGTTTTTTTTTAAACAGCCATATATATATATATATATATTACAAAAATACCCAAAAAAACACAATTACATAAATTAACACAATGCAACGTTTAGGGCCGATAGTGGTCCGGACAAATGCGACGTCGGGAACTTTTGCGACGACCTGATCGGAGCTGGTCTCCACCATCACCTCTCCTTCCCACGCCAATCTCACCTAAATCACCTCTGATTCACGTGCATGCTTGTCGTCCTTCGTCTGCTGCTCTACGGGAAATGCCCTCTACTGATGCTATTTTGTGGCATGAAGATCCGGCAACTGTCTTTACTGCTCACCCGATGGCGAATTATGTCTCCTTACGCCGCCTCTCCGAAACTCGAGAAATTTGCCCTTTCTTTATCCTCTATTTTCACTCATACCTCTGCACAGGAGGCTCTCCAACATCCGGGGTGGCGGGCGGTCATGGACGAGGAAATATCTACTCTTTGGGCAAACCAAACTTGGAATCTTGTCCCTCTTCCTCCTGGAAAGACCTGTGTGGGTTGTAAGTGGGTGTTTGCCATCAAATATGGTCTGAATGAGACAGTTCGACGTCTAAAGTCTTGCATTGTGGCTCGTGGTTTAACTTAACAACAAGGTATGGATTATGACGAGACATTCTCTCCAGTCGCCAAACTCAATAATGTTTGAGTTTTGATCTCCCTCGCTATTCATCGACATTGGACGTTGCATCAATTGGATGTCAAAAATGTTTTTCTCAATAGCGATTTGCAAGAGATTGTATATATGCAACAACCTCCCGGGTTTGAGACCACGGAGGAGACTCTTGTATGTCGTCTGAAGAAATCATTTTATGGTCTCAAACAGTCTCCTCGGGCATGGTTTGACAAATTCAGTCAGAATGTTCGTGTTATTGGATTCACTCGTAGTTCAGCCGACTTCTCTTTATTCACTCGTCATCGTCCAACAGGCACAGTGATTCTCTTGGTGTATGTTGATGATATTTTAATTACAGAAGATGATCTCACAGGAATACACATGATCAAACAATATTTGGCTTTTGTGTTTCAAACTAAGGACCTGGGAAATCTTTGATATTTCCTTGGTCTCGAGGTGGCCCAGTGTCCTGATGGACTTGTTTTGTCTCAATGAAAGTACTTTCTTGACTTGCTTCATGATGTTGGCAACTCTGGATGCAAGCCTACTAACACTCTCATGGATATCAATCACAAGCTCCATGCTCATGCGTCAGACTCTGATCTTCTCCTTCCAAACCTAAAGTATTATCAGCGTCTTGTGGGAAAGCTAATATATCGCATTGTTATGAGATCAGATATATCACTTGATGTTGGAGTTGTCAGTCGATTCATGCATGAACCACGAATCTCTCATTTCCAGGCAGTTGAGTGTATCCTTCGATAATTGAAGACTGCTCCTGGATAAGGATTTGTATACAAGCCTTCTTCGTCTCCCCTATCTCTTATTGCATATTCTAACGTTGATTATACAGGTTCATTGGATGATCGTCGTTTCACAAGTGGATATTGTACTTACTTTGGAGGACATCTCATTACCTGGCGCAGCAAGAAGCAGTATGTGGTTGCTCGCTCATCTAATGAAGCCGAGTATCATTCAATGGCAGATGTTGTGTCTGAGCTAACATGGCTTGAAGGTCCCATAGGTGATTTAGGAGTCAAACTTTTCTCACAAGTCACTCTATTTTGCGATAGTCAAGTTGCTATACATATTGTCAAGAATCCTGTTTTCCATGAACTGACCAAACACATGGAAGTTGATTGTTATTTCATTCGGGAGAAGATTTAATTGAAGAAGTTCGAATTAAAACATATTCCGACTGCTGAGCAAGTTACCGATATTCTCACCAAAGTCTTACCACACCAGCTATAATACCAATTTTTGTCCAAGATGGGTTCTTATGATCTGTATGCTCCAACTTGGGGGGAGTGTTGAAGGAAATATGTGTAAAGGCTCAATATGAGGCTCATTTAGAGCCTACTTCACCTTAAGAAATAAGTCTCATATCTAAAATTGGGACTACTTCTCCTCTCTTATTCTAAAAAAGTGTATAAGTGTAAAAATAAATATATGATGGATGAAAGTTTTTTGGAGAAATTAATAAAATTATTTTTATTTCTCTCATTTGTCGTGCACTTCTACAATTTAGAACCACTGCATCTAAGGAATTTTGAAATTTAGGGATTGCTTAAAACTGTGGTTGAATTTGCAAGCTTCTTTCTGAAGGTTTATTTGGGAAACCAGTCATTAAGGTATTATGAATTTAGAAAAATTGTAGATAACGTTTAACTTACTCACTTCACATTCCATTAGGGCTTTAGAATATTTTTGCGGACAGAGGTATTTTCTCTGCCTGAGTGTTGTCACGGGTGGTAGTACCGATGCGGGGGGTGGCCTGCGTGCCAACTTGTCAGAAACTGTAAATTATGTTGGAGGGAAGAGAAGGGTAAAGCCTGAAAAAATAAGCAATGTGAGTGTTACGCCCCCGTACGGATCCGAAGGCGACAACGGGGCTGAAACAACTGGTTCAGCCCCCGCTTCCTAAATGGCGGCCCTCGGGGGCTGAACCCACCCGGTTCAGCCCCAATTGGGGTCGGCCGGCCCCCTTGGCCGGCCGGCCTTGGTCCGGGTATAAATATACCCGGACCCTCTATTGGAGGACTAGGCAAGTATAATCCAGGTATTCTTCTAGCCTCCTCTCAAACGCTAGAAATCTCTCCTTCTCCCTCAAATCTCATCTAGTTCCTAACAATTGGTATCAGAGGATCCTTCCTCCCAAATATTTTTTTCATCCCGCTCTCATACACGCTCTACCCGACGGCACCCGCATCGGCCGATCCCGCGCCCATCCCGCGTCGTTCCTGTGCCGACCCCGTGAGTCGTCTTCCTCGACGACTTCCGCGCCGCTCCCGGCAGCGATCCTGCTGCCTGCTGCCCATGCCGCATCTTGCTCGCAGCCCTGCGTTGATCCTGCGCCGACTCTGTGAGTCGTCTTCTTCGACGACTTCCGCGCCGTCCCCGGCAGCGATCCCGCTTCCTGCTGTCCCGCCGCATCTTGCTCGCAGCCCGGTGTGGATTCCTGCGTCGCTTTCGCGTCCTCTTCATCGACGAATCCCGACAACGATCCTGCTGCCTGCTGCCTCCGGCGCATCCTGCTCGCAGCCCGGCATCGATTCCTGTTCACATCTTGTGGCCTCCGTCGCTCTGCATCCGCTGTTTACCGTTGATGCAGCCAATTGCGGCATCCAGAGGCCACCGCCTCCAATTTTCTTGTCATTTCACCATGGTGACTCGCACCCAAGAAGACTCCAATCGGCTCGCACATCTCGAAGAAACCTACACCGGGCTGACTGACACCGTGGCAGCCCTCGCCAACAGGTTAACGGCATCGGAAAAACGTTTCGAAGAGAAATTGGATGACCGCATGGACGAGCTTAAAAATATGTTAACTCAACACCTTAAAGGAAAAACTGTGGTGGGTGAGGCCAACGCAGTCCAGCTTCCCCTTCCCATTCCAGCAAGCGGGGCACGACGATCGGGCCTCTAGCACCAATGGGGGCTTGGAATTGACAATGGTCGGGCAGGAGGCTCACGACGACAACAAGTTTGGTCTGAGACCACCCAGTTTGGCGGCATCGCCGCGTCTGCCTTGGATTTCCCTCCTTACCGTGAAGACCATCAGGAGGACCAACGACCCAACGGGATGGGGTACCCACCTCGTGATGGGCTTCTCCCTATTCCAGGAGCACTGGGGCACGCCGCGGGCGGACGGGGAGGAGGCGGATGGGAGTTTAGACCGCCAGTCTTGGGAAACCCGTATGGAGAGGATTGGGGCTACCCACATGTGGCCGCTGATCGACGGCTACCGCGTCGACACGGGCAAGAGTACGGAGGACTCGGGCAACAACTACCACGCGCTTATATGTCGCCGAAGATTACCAGCATGAACTACCCCAAGTTCAAAGGAGGAGATGCACTCGAATGGGTCCAAAAAGCAGAGTTATTTTACAGCTATCAGGAGATACCAGCAGCACAGTGGGTAAAGTTGGCGTCCTTCCACCTTGAAGAGGACGCATACCAGTGGACCCAATGGTTCCTCCGGGGACGGGATCACGCGCCATGGCACGAGTTTGTTGACGGATTCACTGCCCTCTTTGGTCCCCTGGAGTATGAAGACTTCGAGGCTCTTCTTCAGAAGTTGCGTCAAAAAGGGACGGTGATGGAGTACCGAACCGAGTTTGAACAGTTGGCCAACAGGGTGCAGTGGGGCGAGAGGACATTAACAAGTTGTTTTATTTCCGGCCTGAAGGAGGACATCAGAGATGAGGTGCACACTTATATGTCGCGCAGCTTGACACACGCTATCAGCTTGGCCTGGATTCAAGAAGAGCGTCTCATTCAACAGAAGTCCAGGGGGCACTCCGAGGAACGCTACACACCTTCCCGACACAAAAAGGGATCAAGCAGCTGCAGAACGGGCAACAATGAAGAAACTGACTTGGACAGAGCTACAGGCTAGGAAAGAGCAGGGATTGTGCTTCAACTGCGATGAAAAATTTACCCCAGACCACAAATGTCAGAGGATCCAGGTTTACATGTTGCAGGAAGATCCGATGTCGGATGGAGACGGAGGGGAAAAGGGGCCCAGTGGTTGCGACAGCTGGGTAGGGTGACTCTGGATTAGGAAAGGTTGACTATAGAGTTTGCTAAGGATGGGAGAGAGTACTGTCTGCAGGGAATCCGCATCTCACCAGTGCCAGGGGGCTCTCTTTGCTGTTTGGAGCACCTGAAGGGACAAGGCCGCGACGTGGCATGGGTAGGCCTGTGGGGACGGATGGAGCTACCAGATCCCCACCTTGAGGACAAGCTGGGTCTTGACGGGGTGGGAAATGTTACGCCCCCGTACGGATCCGAAGGCGACAACGGGGCTGAACCAACTGGTTCAGCCCCCACTTCCTAAATGGCGGCCCTCGGGGGCTGAACCCACCCAGTTCAGCCCCAATTGGGGCCGGCCGGCCCCCTTGGCCGATCGGCCTTGGTCCGGGAATAAATATACCCGGACCCTCTATTGGAGGACTAGGCAAGTATAATCCAGGTATTCTTCTAGCCTCCTCTCAAACCCTAGAAATTTCTCCTCCCTCAAATCTCATCTAGTTCCTAACAATGAGTTTGATCTATGTCAGCTCATTTTCATTTCTCTTTGGTCATTGTTCTTTTATGAAATCTTTTGTGGCCTGCGTGCCAACATTTTATGTATTGGGATATATATTCAGAACTTTGTATGCTATTTTCCATCTTGATTTTGCTTTGTTATTAATGATGTGATGGTAAATGAACTTTTTTCTATGTTTAGATGGTTTTTTTTATAGAAGGGGGGCCTTGGTGCACCGGTTGAGAAGTTGATGTGTGACCTTGAGGTCACGAGTTCGAGTCTTGGAAGCAGACTCTTGCAAAAATGCAAGGTAAGGTTTTCCTACATTTCACTCTTGTGGTGGGACCCTTCCCTGGACCCTCGTTGCACAGGGATGCTTTGTGCACCAAGCTACCCATTTTTAGATGGTTTTGTATGTGTCCATGGGGATTGCTGGCACTTCATCACCGTTGCACAATTAATTTTAATTGTAGAATTAATCTTAGTTTATTAAACTTCATATAGAAAATCAGACCCGTAACACTAAAACAGGAAAGAACACGGGCATTTCAACTCATCAAGGCATATGGAACAGGACCAGAATTTAAATCATATAAGATGGCAAGGATGGCATATCAAAAGTAATCTAAAATGACTATGTTTCTCAAACCCACTGTCGAAAATCTTTGCATCTTGTTGACCATCATGGATTTCATGCCAGACTTGAATAATGGAAGCTGAGCAAAGACGGCTGACTTCGTGGCAATCTTCATTCCCTTAAGCTTTCCTAATCAGGCTTTCAGAATTTTAAGACAATATCATTGTCTACCTGGTACTTCTTTCTCTTCTAATAACATGTTAACTTAAATGCTTGATGTTGTTAAGTTTCTTGCTTAGTCAGAATATTTTGTTAGTTCAAGAGGTTGGGCCAATATACCGCATGGCAACAGTATGGTTGCCTACAATGAGAGGCTCGGAACTTACCTTCCAAGAGAGATCTCTGTTATAGTCTCATATGATCAGTTATCTACTGAAAGTTATGGCACATTTCATTAATGTCATTATTTAGTGTAATCATGTGTCCATGTTAGGTGTCTTGTATTAATGAGTCTATGTTACGAGTCGTAGAAGTCCTTGGTATCTTTTATTATTTTTGAGCATTTCTCTTTATGTTGGGTATATTTATGCTCATGGCATTGTGTAATGTTATTTATAGTTCATTAGGGTCATGAATGAGAGTATTCAACATTTAATGAAAGTTCTCTCCTCCTCTTTTTAGTTCCGTCTTCCCCTCCTCCTTCAAGGTTTAGGTTGAGCAAGGCTCCCTCTCTTCCACTTCTTCTCCTTCATCCCCTTCGGATGAGAGCTCAGCTCCCTTGTATTACCAATATCCCCCACATCTCCGCCTCCTCCAAAAATAAGCGCATAACAGTATCCTCCATGTTGCTACAATTAAAATCAATAAAATCAGAGTTATCACCAAAGTATTGGATTCTAAACCACTTAGCGACTGCAAAAATTAACTCAAAGTCTATGGAGCCTGTCATTTTTATAGCTATGGAGCCAACTATCCTGTCATTTTTTAAGTCCTAATCATTTCCAACTATCCTGTCATTTTTAGATTTTTTTAGACACTTCCAGCAGTTTTTATAGCTATGGAGCCATTATTAATCTCAAATTTTCTCAAGAAATGCATAAATATGAACCCTCAACTTTACTACTTATTTTCTCCATCAATCCATTTAGTTTGAGGATTTTTTAGACACTTCCAAAAGTTATTATAGCTATGGAGCAACAATTATTCTCAAATTTCTCAAGAAATGCATACATAAGTACCCCCAACTCTCAATAGTATGAACTACCAGTGAAAAAATGCAATCATACACTTTAATTAGGAGTTGAACAACAATATAGATACCTTACCTGCAAAGTCTCAAATTCCCTACCCGAGGTCATCCATGTCTTACAAAGAAGGCGAATGGCCACAGCATGTAGTGATCTGAAAATCACAATTAAAGAAAAATAATTTGAGTACATGACCATGTATATGAAAGATCTTATAAGAAATAAGAAAAAATATCATTGAAATCAAGGTGATTATGATAAACAACAACAAGATGATTATGATAGGCATAACTTAAAATATCAATGAAATAAAGGTGATCATGATAAACAAACAAAAATATATAATTTCTTCTGGACAGTCTATAACTTCCATCTTCATGATATTTTAATAGCTACCATTGACTAAGAAATTATTCAAATAGTTTGAACTTCGAAGTGCTTGGTTGAAGAGTTATATGACTAAAAGATAAACATGTTTTCATGAAACATAATTGCATGTTATCGTTCATCACAGCAGTTAGTTTGCACAGAAATATGCAGACTTGAAGATTATCATAGGAAACAGAACAAGAATTATTAAAGAATTCACGAAGCATTAAGAAAGAAAAATGAAGTA
Organism: Platanthera zijinensis; assembly: GCA_039513925.1. Classification (NCBI taxonomy): domain Eukaryota; kingdom Viridiplantae; phylum Streptophyta; class Magnoliopsida; order Asparagales; family Orchidaceae; genus Platanthera; species Platanthera zijinensis. Next base: position 90,722,316 of record CM077098.1, on the reverse strand, counting down.
ATGGAAGTAGGAAAGAAACCAATTTGAAGAACATGCTACAGCTAATCCAAGTAAAAGAACATCAATTCAACAATCCAGTTCTAGAATGAAGTAAAAACCCACAATATACACTTGATGAAACTAAACAACTCTTTATTTCTAAAAGCATTTTGTATGTCACAGTGATGGTGAACATTGTCATTTTCAATTATAAACTATACGGCTATTCCTCAGAAGATTTTTTTGTAAGAGAAGTATAATATAGATGGTTCATCATTAATTCAGTGAAGTTAGCACATTGAATGAGTTAGGGAGCAAAGAAATAGCAAAATCATATTTGCGCCTCAAATATGACGAATAGAGATGAATTGATTGATCATCAAAGATGACAAATAAGGATGAATTGATTGTAATATTAAGAACCGGCATAATCATATTGAGATGAATTTAGATATCTCAGAATAGAGCTGGATTGATACACACAGGAAGAACCCCAATTAGATCAAATAGCTACTATCAATACTTGAACAATTAGACAAAATAGTTTCAACAACAGAACATACATTCCCAAATAGTTTCTGTAACCCATGCTTTTAAAAGTTTAAGAAACACTACAAACAAGACGGTTCATATTACCCTCTCAATCAAAGTTAACATCACCTCTCAATCAAAGTTAACAGTACCCTCTAAATCAAAGTTAACAGCAAATTATAGGTGGTGGTTTTTGTAAAAAATGAGTGCTGTAATTGCAACCAAACCAGAAAAGGGTTGATGTGTTCACTCTTTCTAGGTACTAACTCACTGTTAATCCTAGTATCTTCTACATAAAGATAATCAATCCTATTTTTTAATATGTAATGTATACTAAAGTTTCTGACAGCAAAGAGAAAAACAATGGATTACAAGTTAACTGAGAACTGAAAACAACCTCGAAAGGTATTCTCAGTTGAATTAGGAGGAATAGATTAATTGTCTACCTATTATTCATCCATAGAGGGATATATATACAATTACAATAGACACGAATACTTAAACACATGATGTGGGACTAAAGCACAATATTAATAACACACGGAAAAAACGACTTGTAAAATAACTCTCAACTCCCCCCCCCCCAAGTCGGATGGAAGATGTCGGTCATTCCAAGCCTTTTGATGTTATCCATGAACGAGTCACTTCCCAAGCTTTTAGTGAACACATCTGCTAGTTGATCTTTAGAGTGGACTAATGGTGTGGTCATTGTCTTTTTATCCAAGTGATCTTTGATGAAATGTTGATCCACCTCAACGTGTTTTGTCCTGTCATGTTGAACTGGATTGTGAGCTATGTTGATCGTTATTTTGTTGTCGCAAAACAAGGAGAAGGGAGACGTCACGGGAAACCTCAAGTCATGTAGAACGGTACACAGCCATAGGCCCTCACACATGCCTTGCGACATTGCACGGTATTCTGCCTCAGCACTCGATCTGGGCACTACATTTTGCTTCTTACTGCGTCATGTTACCAGGTTTCCTCCAACAAAAGAACAATAACCTGTTGTAGATTTCCCATCATCATGACATCCTGCTAAATCAGCATCCGTGAAAACTTCAATCATCAAGTGGTCGTTCTTAGAGAACAGAAGACCATGACCTGGGACTTTCTTCAAATACCGTAAAACACAGTACGCTGTCTCTTGATGTCTGACCCTGGGAGCATGCATGTATCTACTCAGAATGGCAACTGCATAAGTAATGTCTGGACGAGTATGCGATAAATATATTAGTTTCCCAACTAATCTCTGGTAGCGAGTGACATCTGCCTAGTCACTGTCACCATCTTCACAGATTCCATGATTTTCTTCCATCGGGGTATTTGCATGAGCACAACCAAGCATATCGGTCTCCTACAACAGATCTAGAACATATTTTTGTTGTGATATAAAGATACACTGATCTGATCTAGTCACCACAATTTCCAAAAAGTATCGTAACCTTCCCAAGTCTTTCACCTCAAACTCTGCAGATAAGAGAGACTTGAGATTTGCAATCTCTTCCAAATCGTTACCAATGATCACAATGTCATCTACATAGACAATAAGGACCACAATACCATGATCACGTCTCCGAATAAACATAGTGTGATCAGACTGCGCCTGTTTGTACATAAATTTGAGCATCGCTGTGAGGAATTTGCCAAACCAAGCTCTGGGGGACTATTTCAGGCCATATAAGGATCTCCTTAGCCGACAGACAAAGCCTTCAACTCCTTTTTTTACGAACTCAGGAAGGAATTTCATTTATACCTCTTCATCAAGCTCACCATGGAGAAACGCGTTCTTAAAATCCAGTTGTTGAAGATCCTTGTTCATGCAAGTCGCGCAGAACAACAATACCCAAATAGAGTCCATCTTAGCCACAGGGGAGAAAGTCTCATGTTAGTCAACTCCCTGAGTTTGAGTGTACCCCTGAGCAACCAGTCGTACCTTGTAGCGTTTGACCATCCCTTCTTGATTTTTTTTGACCGAAAACACCGATCTCGAGCCAATCGCTCTCTTACCAGGAGGAAGAAACGAGACATCCCAAGTATGGTTCTTGTCCAAGGCTGACATCTCCTCTTTCATAGCTTGAGTCCAGGCCGGGATACACAACGCTTCCTGCCATATCCTAGGAAAAACAACCGTCGAGAGAGAAACAACAAAGGCCTGGTGGGTCAGGGTAAGATGGTGGTAAGCCACATGGTTAGAAATAGGATGTTTAGTACATGCAGCCTTACCTTTCAACAGAGCAAGCGGGATATGCAAATCTGCATCATAAGAATCTGAGGCGGAAGCGGACACTGGTAAGAGGCGGAGCCTTAGTAGCCTGTATACGGGAGGAGCGTCGGTGCTACACGCGAGGGAAAGGAGATAACGGAGTATTAGGCAGAGTCGCAGAGGAACAGGGATAGGGGGACCATGTTCCTGAGACGCAAAAAGTTGTGGTGGTAGAGGAGGGAGAAGAGGAAGAGGAACATCCATATCACCAGTACTCTCCATATCACCAGTACTCTCCCCCTGACGAAGAGTATGAGTCGATGGCAAAAAATAGGATTCCCCTTCCCAAAAAGTAGCATCCATAGTGCAATAGATATGCCCAGAGGGGGGTGGTAACACTGATACCCTTTCGTCGTGGAAGAGTATCCGAGGAACACGCACCGAAGAGCCCGAGGGTTCAATTTATCTCAGTGGGGCAAATAAATATGTACAAAACATACACATCAAAAGACACGGGGAGGCAGGTGGGAAGAATAAATCACAGTCATGGTAGACAGCCGAGCTAGGGAAGTGGCGTAGCTAAGCACACGGGAGGGAATCCGATTAATAAGGTGGGCGGCAGTAAGAACCGCATCGCCCCAATAGGACTTGGGAAGGTGCATAGCACCCAGAAGACAACGAGCGACATCCAACAGGTGTCGGTTTTTATGTTCGGCAACTCCATTTTGGATAGAGGTGTGAACACAGGTGGTCGGGTGGATGAAACCATGACTAGTGAGGTACGAGTCAAATGCTCCCCGATCGTCATACTCCCTACCCTCATTATCACTGCGCAGGGCACGAATCACACCTTTAAATTGAGTTTGAACTATTTTGTGAAGAATCTGAAAACAAGAGAAGACTTCACTTTTCTTTTTTAGCAAATACACTCAAGTTGTACGAGAAAAATAGTCAATAAAGGTGACAAACCAACAAAAACTAAAAGTAAATAAACGGGGGATGGTCCCCCAACATCAAAATGGACTACATCAAACGGAGTGTTACATGAAGAAGATAAATGTGATGGACTATGTCTCACATGTTTAGACCTATCACAGACATCACAGACAAAAATTTGTAAAAACGGTGAAAAAACATGAAACAATTTCTGAAGATATAGTGGAGAAGGATGTCCAAGCCGCAGGTGCCAGCGACGAACATCATCAGTTGTAACAAGAGTGCAGGAGAGAGCCTGAGAAGAAGGTGGGAGATCCAAGTAGTACAGTCCATCGCGGTTCTTACCACTGTCAATGTTCCGCTTCGTACCCAATTCCTGAAAAACACAGGAATCAGTAAAAAAGGTTACAGAGCAATTAAGGGATCGAGTAATGTCACTGATGGAAAGTAAATTGCGTGAAAAGGAAGGAACATGAAGAATGGATGACAGAGAGATAGAAGGGGAACATGAAATCTGGCTTTTCCAAGCAATGGGAGATAACAAGCCATTAGCAGAAATAACTTTGTCCTTACCAGACAAAGGGGTGTAAGAGAGGAAACCTGAGGAGACGTCATGTGGTGAGTGGCACCAGAATTGATCACCAACTCAGAGGAGGAGGCAGTGGCAGCATGGGCACGCGGCATAGCAATAGAGGCAATGGAAGCGAAGGCACCCAGAGGCTGATCAGACAGAGAGGGCAGCAGACGGCGGAAAGCATCCAACACAGGAGCGGTAAGCTGCCCAGGAACAGCGGCGGAGGTCTCGTCATAGACGTCTGTAGAGTAAGCAGCATCATGAGGTCTGGAGACACCCTGATGATGGCCCCCTCGACTAGGCCCTCGTCCACGGCCACGACCACGAGGGGCAAGATGAGGGTGGAGCTTGTAGCACACCTCCCAAGTATGGCCTTTACGACCACAATAATCACAAATAGGAGCAGATGAGCTAGGGCTGAAAACTTGACCGCGGCCAATGTTGGTGAGAGCAGAGCGATCAGGAGTATTAGCACTAAGAGACTTCCGGCAGTCTTCATCACCAAGGACCATGGTGAAGGCTTCTCAAAGGGACGGAAGAGGAGTGCGATGAAGGATATGCGTCCGCACCATGTCGAACTCCATGTTAAGCCCCATCAAGAAAACATGGAGACGAAAGCGATCCTCCCATTGTTGTAGCTGAACAGTGTCTGCAATACATGCGGGAGTGAAGTGCGAGAAGTAGTCCAATTCCTGGTATAGTCGCTCGAAGTCTGAAAAAAAAGGATGACACCGTCATAGAGCCTTGTCGTAGTTCCAAAATGCGACGAGTAAGTTCATAAACTTGCGTAAAACTGCCAATTTGAGAATACGTCTCTTGGGCACGGGTCCAGATATCAAAAGCAGAATACATCAACATGTAACTCCGGTAAACCTTCAGAGACATAGAGTGAAGAAGCCATGAAACGACCAGTGAGTTTTCTGAGTCTCGTCGCTTCCAGGAGCGATCAGTCTTTTGGGGCTCCTTAGCAATCCCATCAATGTAGTCAAACATCAGGTGGCTGTGAATGACATGTTGCGCCGCCCGAAACCATTCGAGATAGTTTGTGTCATCTAAAGGGACGGTGGTAATCTTGAGAGAGCCGGAGTGGCCATAAGACCGATGAGGGTCACTCATCTGAGGCGGAATCACACTCGACGACGCCACTGAAGAATCACTTGCGTCGGGGGATTGAGCAGACCATTAGGGGGAACACAAAAAAGGAACCCAACAGTACAGGGACAGCACCGGAGATCGATGCATAGGCAACGGACAGGCCGATGGTGCAGCAAGAATGGTGAAAAAACCACGGAGGAGGCAGTCGGAAGATACCAAGGACTGCACAGGAGCTCGTCGTCGAAGAGGACCCTGTAGGAGACGTCGTAGCCGAGAGCAGGAAGGGGTCGCTGAAGAACTATGCAGAGCTCGACTGCTGTGAGGTGTCGATCTTTCTCCACCTCCAGTTGAGCTTAGCTCCTAGGAGGTATCGATCTTTCTCCACCTCCAGTTGAGGTCGACTCATGGGAGGTGTCGAGCTTTCTCTACCTCCAGTTGAGTTCGGCTCCTGCGATGTGTCGATCTTTTTCCACCTCCAGTTGAGCTCGGCTCCTGCGAGGTGTTGAGTTTTCTCCACCTCCAGTTGAGCTCGGCTCCTGCGAGGTGTCGAGCTTTTTCCACCTCCAGTTGAGCTCGGCTCCTACGAGATGTCGATCTTTCTCCACCCCCAGTTGAACTCGGCTCCGCGGAGGTGTTGATTTTCACCACCTCCAGTTGTGTTCGGCTCTTCGGAGGTCTAGAGCTTTCTCTACCACCAGTTGAGTTCGGCTCCTGGGAGGTGTCGAGCTTTCTCCACCTCGAGTTGAGCTCAGCTCCTGGGAGATGTCGAGATTTCTCCACCTCCAGTTGAGCTCGGCTCCTGCGAGGTGTCGAGCTTTTTCCACCTCTAGTTGAGCTCGGCTTCTGCGAGGTATCGATCTTTCTCCGCCTCTTATTGAGCTCGGCTCCTGGGAGGTTTCGAGCTTTTTCCACCTCGAGTTGAGCTCAGTCCTGCGAGGTGTCAATATTTCTCCACCTCCAGTTGAGCTCGGCTCCTCGGAGGTGTTGATCCTGCATAATGGAGAGACGGCGGGTGAAAGATTGGCAGGCTGCATCACGGAGGAACGGCAGCAGCATCCCTCTCAGCAACCGGCGGTTGCTTGGAGACCGCCCGACATCCATAGCGCACGCAGGCGGAGAGTGGGAGTTAATTTTGAGCGGGGGGAGCGGAACGGAACGGAACTGGGAGGACGCGGGCGGCGTAGCGGGCACGGGATGCGGGACGGAGCGGAATCGGAACCGGAATCGGGCTTAGGGTTTGGCTCTGATACCAAGTTGAATTAGGAGGAATAGATTAATTGCATACCTATTATTAATCCATAAAGGGATATATATACTATTACAATAGACATGAAGACTTAAACACACGATGTGAGATTAAAATTCACTTACGCACAATATTAATAACACGCGGAAAAAACGACTAGTAAAATAACTCTCAACTTTCTCGCGTCAATCGCTTGGGGGCTAGTTCCCTCTAAAGATCCCTATCCAAAATGGAAATTTACAAAGGCTTGATAAGATAAGATTTAATGCCCCTGTACCATGAATTATATAGGAGATACTGATTCGATCACGGATAAATTTCGGGAAGAATCCGGCAAGAGGGAGGGACCGATGGTGGTGAGAGAGAAGAAGAGAGGAAGAATAAGAGAGAAACTTAGGGAGCAACCCTAAAATATTTCATACATCCATCATGTCATCACACAATAACTCCTCCCCCTTATATAGATGAAGGAGGGCAACCAAACAAGGAAAAACTATCAAACAAGGAAATACAAAAGACTTAATTGATTAATATTAATTAATATTCATATGTGCGCTCCATGGAGGCTTCCATATGCGCATCCATAAATTATGACGAGGGGGGTCCACTTGAGTGAATGTGTCTACAACCACGGCGACTTCCATATGCACGCTCCATAAATTATGACGAGGGGGCTCCACTTGAGTGAATGCGTCTGCGACACTTGGGCCCGTAACACTCCATCCGTCCTTCAAAATGAGCTTGCCCTCAAGCTCGTGTACCAAGCGGGTGGCCAGATCATATGGTACCTTGACCTCCCGCCAGAACAAGGCCAGGTAGCGCGTAGCAGTGCAACGACGGTGTTGATGAGTAGCGGCGGCGCCATCGGAAAGACGGGCGGCTGAAGTAATGTCTTTTGCAAGGTCGGTGGAGCGGTGGTGAGCAACAGCCACAAGGATGTCGGAGACGCGACGACCAACAGCAGGAACAGATCCGTCGAGGATAGCGAGGCACGGGGTGGCAGAAGAGCAGGTGATGCAACCGGTGGAAGCGGCAAGGCAGGGACGACCACCGTGGAGAGAGGTGGTACCTCAGCGGTCGGTGCGCCTTTGACGGGAGGTTCGACTGCGGGGCGGGGGGTCAGGTTGGTGACGTAGAGGAATGTAAGGGCTGGCATGGCAGGATAACTCTCGCATGGTGCAGGAAGCAGCTGTGGAGGAGCCGACTTAGGGTAGGGAACCTCGTGGGGGGTTGCGGAAGCCCATCCGTTGAACGCGAGTAGACGATCAGCTTTGGCATGGAGGGCGAGGAGGGAGGCGTGCATGGAAGCGACGAGTTTACTCTTGAGCGTCAACGCGACGGCTCAAGGTGTCGACGACGGCACTGGAAGGAGGGTCGTCGGTGCAGCGGATGTTGGGAGCCATGTGCTAAAGACAACAAACGACGGCCAGAAGGGCGGCTCTGGCTGAGATCGGCAACAACAGAGGACCCACGGTCTTCCTGCGTCAGATCCGAGGGAGAGGAGCGGATCAACGGCCATCCTACGGCAAATCGGCAGAAAGGAGGAGGATCGGCGGCTTCCGCAACTGATCGGATGCGGAGAAAGCGGGCGTGGGTCGCGTATACCGACGGAGGGAGCCTTGGAGCGACAGATCGATGATGGCGACACGCGGATGTTAGAAGATGATGGATTGGCGTAGCACGGGAGCGGATTGAGCGGAGCAGCAGCCTCTGTGGTAGGCGACGAGGCGGAGCTGCCGGCTGGAGGAACGTCGGTGGACGGCACAACTGGACGACACCGCGATGTGGGGCGTAGGCAGGCGACGCGATGCGGGAAGGCGCGATGCAGGGCTCGAAATTGCGAACCGGGCGAACCCGCGATGCAGATGTCGGACGTACGTGAGATGCAATTTCGCGAACAGGCACGCGAGCAGGTATTTGACGGTCGGCGACTGTCAAGCGGGCGGCGCGGTAGGTCGGACCAATTGATACGATCACGGATAAATTTCAGGAAGAGTCTGGCAAAGGGGAGGGGCCGGAGGTGGTGAGCGAGAAGAAGAGAGGAAGAATAAGAGAGAAACTTAGGGAGCAACCCTAAAATCTCTCATACATTCATCATGTCATCACATATAAACCTGTCCCCCTTATATAGATGAAGGAGGGCAACCAAACAAGGAAATACAAAAGACTTAATTATTTAATATTAATTAATATTCATATGCACGCTCCATGGTGGTCCATATGTGCGCTCCATAAATTATAACGAGAGGGGTCCACTTGAGTGAATGTGCCCACGACCACGGCGACTTTCATATGCGCGCTCCATAAATTATGACGAGGGGGTCCACTTGAGTGAATGCGCCTGCGAGACTTGGGCCCGTAACAGATATTCTCTAAGTGACAAATTACCAAAATACCCCGTAAAGACGGAATAAAATACATATATCATACTGTGGAATAAAAGAGAATTAATCAAAGATAGCCTGTGAGACAACTATGACTATTCTGTAGCCGCAAATATGAATGACCACAGTGCATATTCGTATCAAATTTTGTGGGGGATAACTAGAGATTTAGAGTTTCTCCCCTAGTCAAATAGACCAGCAATGGTAAGATATGAAATTATGAAGGAATGGTCAGCAATGAAATTAAACATCAAACTATCTGTAGAAGCAAACTAGAAAATAACATACGGTATTGCATCGTTATGAAGCATAGGCAAAATTGACTGCACAATAAGTTGCAACATGGAAGAGTGGGAAGCCAGAGATGGAAGCATTTCCAAAATACTGAGCTGCAAATAGGGAGTCCCAAAAAGCATGTATAAGCAAATTAAATCTTAAAATTGCTGAGTAAAATAAAGGAAAATAGATTCAGAATTGATGTAAAACGCTAACATTAATGGCTGAAAACCAATAAAATGAATATTACAGAAAAGATAGTATACTCTAATAGTTCAAGGTAAAATAAAACAACAGAAAAAAATTAGGGTCTAAAAGTTTTAACATCAATTTAATTTTAAATCCTCAGGGTTCGACGAGAGTTAGCGCCGACCTTGCACTCATCATTTGAGGTAAATTTTAATTTTGGCTCGATTTAGAAATTAGTAGGGACGTAGGGAGTAACACATTTAATTATATGTGTTAAGGAGTATGTTAAGATCCTTCGCTTGAGCCCTCATTCGTCGTGGAAGGGGAGGGAAGTCCCGCACAGGATCGTGGTGATTCCCGCAAGAACCTCTAAAACCTATCTCGTCGGGATGATTGACGAGTGATGCGGCTGGATGGGGATGACGAGTGGCGGTAGCAACAGAAGGAGAAAGGGCGTGGAAGGGTCGCGAGCAGCGCGAGCAAGCTGACAGTGTCAGCTAGGGCTTCGGACGATATTCCCGTGAGGGTAGAGAGAGGAGAATTAGAGAGAGAGAGAGAGAGAGAGAGAGAGAGAGAGAGATTTTGGTAATGATTTCATAATCTTCTAAGCAAGTATGCTCCTAGCCATATGGGTTGGAGACCCAACCGGAACCCAAAGTCCAACACAACATAAAAGTACAAAATGCTGAAAATAAAGATACAAGCGGACATAGGGGATAAATCCTAAGCGGTGTGAGCAGAGTTGCGGCATTTGTACATGATCCCCCAGCATGGGTCTGTAACATCTCTGCCTGCATCGTCATCAAGTTTGTCCCCAAGGTTGTCCTAGAGTTGTGGAAGCAAGTGGACCAAAGGCTCTGAATGTGGTACTCCCTCGAAAGGCTTGAGTTGCGAAATGTGGAACACGTCGTGGATCCGGGCATCGGACGGAAGTTGGAGACGATATGCCATCTCGTCGATACGCTCTGAGATCAAGAACATTCCATAGAACTTGGGACCCAGCTTATTGTATGAACTCTGAGCTATGGTCGTCCGACGATAAGGACAAAGTTTAAGCCACACCCTATCCCCTTGGGTGAAGAACACCTCGTGGTCTCACCAGTTGTAGGGAGTCTCCATGTGGGCCTGAGCCTGAAGAAGTCTCTCACGGGCCAAGGCGAGGATCTGGTTTTGAGTGGACAGCTCAGTATTGACAGCGGGTGAGCGGGCGGATGCACGGGCGTAGGTAGGCGAGATGGATCACGAAGACTACCTGGAAGGGTGAGGTTTGCAGGGACGAATGATAGGAAGTGTTGTAATAGTACTCCACCCAAGAAGCCACTGTGCCCAATCATTGGGGTGGTTCCCCGTAATATCGCACGGGTACATCTCCAGTGTCCGGTTAACCATTCTCGTTTGCCCGTGAGACTGCGGGTGATATGCCGACGAAATTGCCAACTTGGTGTCACATAAAGCGAATAACTCTTGCCAAAAGAGGGAGGTGAAAACATTGTCCCTGCCAGACACTATACTCTATAGAAAGTCATGTAATCGGAACACCTGGTGGGAGAAGATACGCGCCACCACGTCCCCCACAATAGGGCGACTCATCGCCATGAAGTGTGCGCCCTTGGAGAAACGATCTACCACCACAAAGATGATGGAACGGACCTTAGAAGTCGGTAAGCCCTAAATGAAGTTCATAGAAATATCCCGCCATATTTGTGTAGGGATGGGAAGGGGCTGGAGCATCCCGGATGGTAAGAGTTGGTCGGCCTTGCTGCGCTAGCAGGTGGGGCACAAGGCGATAAAGTCTCAAACCCTACTTTGAACCCCTTCCAAAAGAACTCATCCTGGATCCATTGAAGGGTCTTATGAACCCCTTCATGTGTGGCGTCGTGGATCCCTTCCAAAATATCCAGGATCAAGGGGGAAGTGTTTGAAAGAGGCGATCCTTGTATAGGATGAGCCCATTCTGAACTCTCTAATGCGAGGGCAATCTTCCCTCTTCAATGCGGAGAGAGAGCTCATGAAGAATCGGAGTGTCCTGAATCTTCGTCCGCGGGCGGTGGTGAAGTGGCGAGGTCGAGTAAGAGATGGTCAATAAGGACCCTTCTTCGTGATCGTGGAGGGAGTTAGCATCGGCGGATCAGTTTAAGGCCCCTACCTTGTACTCCACATGAATGTCAAAGCCCAAAAGATTGTTGATACAATGATGTTGTAGGGCATGGTGAGGCGCTACTCCAAGAGGTACTAAAGACTGAAATGATCGGCACTGATCAAAAAAGGTCATCGCAACAAGTACGGACCCCAATGTTGGATGGTGGAGGTTGTCAGGATCGCGATCCGGATCATAGGATCTTACGATCCTACAGTCCAGATGTTGTAAATCGATCCTAATTTTGTAAAGCGATCCTCGATCTGAACCTACTATCTGATCTGATCCTACCTCAAAATGATCTCATCTAGGATCTCGATCCTGACAACTTATCCAATCAGCTCCTGCTCGTAAGCCTGAAGCTTCTGACGGTGAGGGGTAGTCTGACGGCTGAAATATGTGATCGGGTGATGCTCCTGTTGGAGCACAATACTGCACCCTTGGCTGGAGGCATCGCACTCCACCTGGAACTCCTAGTCGAAGTCTGGTAGGCATAGTACTGGAGCTGACACAAGGCTTGCAAAAGAGCGCGGAAAGTCGTCATCGCCGAGTCCTCCCATGCAAAGTACTGTCTCTTCAAGAAGGCAAACAGTGGTGCTACAATGATATTGTCCCCCTCAGTAAATCTTCGATGGTAACCAGCTAAGCTAAGAAACCTCGGAGTTCCCGCTAGGACATGGAAGGGGTCAATCAGTCACGCTCTGAATCATGAGAGGGTCAACGAACACCCCGGTACTCTCAACTACATGACCCAAGTAGGAGACTCTGTCTGTCGCAAATGAACACTTGGCGGGCTTCAAAAATAACCTGTGAGTCCGGACTAACTGAAAAACTGCTCGGAGGTGACCCAGATTGAACTCCCATGTCGCACTATACACCAAAATGTCGTCAAAAAAAACAAGCATACAACGACGTAATAGGTTGTGAAATACCTTGTTCATGAGGGCCTAGAAGGTGGAGGGGGGCATTGGAGACCACGAAGGGCATCACGAGGAATTCGAAGTGGCCATGGTGGGTGCGGAAGGCGGTATTCTCCACATCCTTGAGGGCCATGTGCACCTAATGGTACCCGGAGTAAAGGTCCGGCTTTGAGAAGAAGTGGGCGTCGTGCAGCTCGTCCAGTAACTCCTCCACTACCGGAATGGGGAACTTGTCCTTCATAGTCCGCACATTCAGTTCACGAATCGACGCAAAAACGTCATGTGTCGTCCTTCTTGTTGACCAGCAAAACCTGAGAGGAGAAGGGGGCACGTTGTGGCAGATGATGCCCTGCTGCAGCATAGCGGTGCACTGTCGTTCAATCTCATCCTTCAGACGAAACGTATAGCGTTAGGACCGAACAACTACGAGCATCGTGTCTAGCAAGAGGAAAATGCGGTTATCCCGGCGCCGTAAGGGAGGAAACCTCGTCGGGGCTTTGGTAATGTCATTGTACTCCACAGGTGAATGGCTCATCAAAGTTGAAACAGTGGCCCTTGGCCCGACCGTCTGCCATCTCCTATGTGGAAAGCCGCTAAATGGGACGGTCGATCTCCCTCCTTTCTCATGCCGACTCCAGTGCTAATCAAGGGAGGAGAGGGGCCAAAACATCTGGAGAGCATGTCACCAGATCGACGACCAAAATATGGACGGTCCATCAATAAGCATTCCTCAAAAATGTGAGACAAGCTCATGGTTGTAGAGAGGTCCAAACGAGACTACAACTCGACATCCAGACGAAGGTGCTCTTGACGGCCCACTGTGAAGAAAGGCACTTGGTGTGCTACTGGAACAGAAGGGTGTTGGCAAGGATCAACAGAAACCGATCGATATAGTCATCGTCTGCATGTGGGAAATGAGATCGCCAATAGGATTCCCATGAAGGGCGAGACAAAACGGAGGATGCATTGTGATTTAAAATCCTTCCATACCAGGTGCAGACACTCACGACGGAGATGCAAGAACCAAAGTTGGGTGGAACCCATGAGATGAAAAGAAGCAATACCAATCCAATCCTCTTCCGGGGTGCGTTGGGTTTCGAAAAAACTATTTGAAGCGTGTGAGCCACGTGAGAGGGTGCTCCTGACCATCAAAGAGCAGAAAATCCATCTTCACAAAGCGGGGAAAGTTGCCCCTATCAGTTCGCTGCATAGTAGGTTCTTGAATCGTATGTGAGGAGGTCGAAGCAGCACGCGGATCCTGCGGTGAGGCGTCCAATCGAAGAGCTTTCATGAGGGTCTTATTATTGGTCACCATCATGTGTTGAATGGATTCCAAGATTTGGTCCAAGGTGAGGCCGTCGGGGTTTCCCTCGTCTATGAGTGTGGTCCGAGCGGAATGAGAGGAAGAAGGGGGGTGGGTAAAATGCTTGTGCTCTCCGATAACTACGGAAGACCGGGAGTAGAAGACCCCAAGAGGACAGGAGAGTGCATGGGGCGGGTGGGTGGATCCGGGCGCGGAAACGATGGGGTGGTTGGGCAGCAGAGCATCGGCGGCAAAAGTTGATGTAGCCGTCGGTGTGGTGGGGGTGGGGGGGGTTATTTGGAAGAGCAGTGGAGGAGGAGACTCTGATACCAAAATGTTAAGGGTCTTCGCTTGAGCCCTTGTTTGTCGTGGAAGGGGAGGGAAGTTCCGCATGGGACTGGGTTGACTCCCAGGAAAACCTCTCGAACTTATCTCGTTGGGGAACAGCTGACACGGGATGCGGCTGGATGGGGCTGACAAGCGACGGTAGCGAAGGGAGGAGAAAGGGCGTGTAAGGGTCGCAAGCTGCGCAAGCGAGCGGACTACATCTGCTAGGGATTCAGACGATATTCCGGTGAGGGTGGAGAGAGAGAAGAGAATTAGAGAGAGATTTTGGTAAATGAATTCATAATCTTCTAAGCCAGTATGCTCCCACTCATATGGGTTGGAGACCCAACTGAACCCGAAGTCCAACACAACATAAAAGTACAAAAAGCTGAAAATAAAAGATACAAGCGGACATCGAGGATAAATCCTAAACGGTGTGCACCTATTTGTGGCGCTTGTACGTGATCCCCCGGCGTGGATCCGTAACAGAGTAGTGGCATATCACTGAAATTAATAAGTAATTGAAAAATCTAATTTTTATTTCCTCATAATAAAAATAAACGGTTCACACCACTCGCCACTCTTCCCGTTCATGTCATCAGCCGAGCGCACAAAGCTGTAACTCCCCACGATCTTCTATCATTTAAGAAACGATGTTGTGGGTTTTCAGTTTATGCAAGGTCATTTTCCTCCCCCTCGTAATTGATACCCCTTACCGACATCTGGAGCGTAAGACGCAAGAGGGCAGAAACCCCCAGTTAGGGCTCAATTCTTCTCCTTGATTGAAAATGTTGATCGCCCCTCCCCTCTCATGAGAAGCAATCGTCGGCCTCCTCCTTTAGACGTGGAGTCTCGACAATGCCCCCACTCGTAGTAGCCCGTCAATTGTTTGGCAGCAAGGTCAATCGGCCCCTTTCTTCTCGAACAGCCAACTTCTCTCACTTTTGGCCTTCATTTTGAGAAATAGAGTAATCTTACTTTCTTCATCTTCAGGTTTTAGATGATTTTGAGATTTCCTTAACATTTTTTCCCTCTCTTCCAACAACACCAAATTGTCTTTTTTTCAAAGGAAATGTTGATGATGGATTTGTGTAATTCTGGGGGTATGAAATTTCTGTATCTCTCCTAATTTCAAACACTAGCAGTGCAATAGAAGAAAGGTTTTTAGAGAATAGATCAAAGAAACCTTTCTTTTTCCGATTCAACGTTGTGAATCATGTCGGCACGTCGCGTCTATTAATGGAGTAACATCAAGGTAAGAAATTTGATTCCTTTGGTTAGACATACCACGTAATCAATTTACAAAATGCATTATATAGTTATTGTTGAAAGTATAAGCCTCATCTACTGTTTTTTGACAAGTCAAAAAATGGGCATAACCACCGAATGCTGATCTAAATAATTAATAGGAATGGGTTTCATATTATTAAACCGTTATGTATGGGTGTTAATATGGGTTGCGGTCAAATGCCATCATTGTTTTCAATTTTCATGGCCAATGAATAGATGTTTTGTTGGCCATCTTCATCTAACCATGTAAGCTCCAAGAACTACTACTGAAGCAATGTGATCCCTTAGTCGTTGAAGCTTTTCCCTCTTCCCCACTTCATTTTTTCCATTTCAGTTTTTTTTTTTTTATTTTGTTCCCAAAATCCAACAAGGTATCAGAGCAAGGTTGTGTTGGTTGGTCCATCTAACCAGCAAAGTGGTGGAGACTAGCCCCGATCAAATCGAAACAAAAGTATCCGACGCCGCACCCGACCGGACCTCTATCGGCCTTGAATATCGCATTGTGTCATTTTGTAATTTTCATAATTGTTTGTATTTTGTGAAATATATATATATATATAAATTTATAAAATTATATATATAAGTTTTAAAATTTATCAAAATATATTCATATTTATATATATACGGTTAAATATATATAAATATATAACATACATTGTTAAAATTATGTATATATATATATACACCTATCAAAATATATATATAAATATATATATATATATATATATATACATGGGGTTTGATCGGGTGCGGCGTACGGGCAAGGGTCAAGATGGCTTAAAATCGAAAAGTGATCAACATGAAAGTTGTAGATCTCGTTGATACGAACAACTTTCATGTTGATCACTTTTGGATTTGGAGTTGTTTCGACCTTCGATTTGGGGATCGAAATCTGGGGCGGCGAGCGTGCTACAGTAGCACACTCGTCGCCCCAGATTTCGATCCCCAAATCGAAGGTCGAAACAGCTCCAAATCCAAAAGTGATCAACATGAAAGTTGTTCGTATCGACGAGATCTACAACTTTCATATTGATCACTTTTCGATTTAAAATCATCTTGACCCCCTTTTTCGTTGTCCGTACGCCCGCACTTTAAGTTGCCCGCATTTGAGATTTCCCTTATATATATATATAAGATTAGCCGGTTCACTGCTTAAAAAAAACCGCCGGACACTGTTTACCTTTCCGATTACTGCAAAGCCGCGGAGTTAGGGCTCCTGTCGCGTCATCCCCCACGATCCAGCACACACAGGAGAAGTCTTACCCCCGTCGGCGCCAGCACCGTGCTGCGACTTCCGGATATCCAACTGTCGCCATGTCCCGCACTTCAGCTACTGTGGTTTCCACATATAGCCATATCGAACACGAATTTCGCCATGGCCGCTCGGCTGCAGATTCTTTGGGCTTCTTGTTTTTGTTTTTGAAACCCAATATAAAGGGTTTTTTGTAATTGTTTGGCAGTGAGTGATAAAAAT
Organism: Platanthera zijinensis; assembly: GCA_039513925.1. Taxonomy (NCBI): domain Eukaryota; kingdom Viridiplantae; phylum Streptophyta; class Magnoliopsida; order Asparagales; family Orchidaceae; genus Platanthera; species Platanthera zijinensis. The sequence continues at coordinate 90,705,452 of CM077098.1, read as the reverse complement.
TTTAAGATGAATAACTTTTGTGTTTGATTCGGTGAGAATCCTGTTGTTAAAATTGCTGTTGATTCCAGTTCAAGGAATTGTATTTAGGAGTTTAGGAGAAGAACACTAAAATCAATTTTACTGTGTTGTTTTCATGAAATAGGAAGTTCTGTTTCTGTGAATAGTTAGCGATTTTGATTGTTTTGTTCTTCCGTTTGTGAGCCCTGTTGGGTTGAATGTGATTAACTTCCTGTGTGTCCTGTTGAAGATTTTACTGTTGCTGCTCTCTTTCCTTAGAGATAAACAGTGGGGTGAACAAATGAATGTGGTTGTTTGCTTCCATTAAGGGAAATTGATCCCGGGATTCAATGTTGTCGCAGGATTGTGAGTTGCTAGATGATCTAAAAAAACGACTGCTGCTGTTGGCTTGTAAATGCTGAGAATTCCTTGTAGGTGAAGAGTTGAGTGGTGGAAGAAATTCAAATTAGTTTGTTACTGTTTGCTCCCTGGAAAGGGAAGGTCAAGCGCTTAGAGTGCTTAGAGATTATTGTGCTTGCTGAATTTTTTCAAGACAGTTAAAGAGAATTCAATTCTGTGTTTAGAGATTTTGTGGAGCCACACTTGTGTGAGAGAGTGAGTAAATTTAGGGTGTTTAGTTTGTGCCTTCCTTGCATTATTGAGTGATTCCGTGGAACCACCTCGTGTGAGAGAGCGAATTTTCTCCGTGGTGCCCGTGTGCGATAGCGATCATCCTCGGAGCGGGAGATCGAAGGTGACGAGGAGTTCCACGTGTGATCGTCATCAACTTCGAATACGGAAAGACGCCTCTTTCCGTGGGTAATTGTTTCTATATTTTCCTTTGTGTGTGTCTCTATATTTTCTCGTAGGATAATAGACTCATTGTTGGGTTTTCGCCCGAATTTCGTCAACGAACGCTACGTCGAAAACTCCAAACGAAAACGTATTTGAAGTTCACGACTTCCATTTCGCCACGACAAAGGTACGGAACGAAAGTTACGACCCTCCTTTTCCCGGGTTTTAATTTGAACCAGTTTTCATGTGATTTAATTTTGAAATGAAAATGGTAATTTTGTGCTTTTTAAAAATCTAAGCTGCGTAATTTCTTAAATGTTGCGCCCGCTCTAAATATTCGCAAAAAAAAATTAATTTAATCATCGCATGCATTTAGGGTTAACTAGAAAAGCCGACAGGCGCGCAAACCCTACGCGTCGTCCTGCTTCAATTTGGTATCAGAACGAGGTTCCGAAATTTATCTAAGTTTCGAGATCCGCCCAGCGTAGAATAGAAACTCGCATATCATTTTAAATTTGTTCAAAAAAGAGAACTTTTTTTAGCATCATCATTGCATTTGACTTGTGTGTTCGCATGCATCAGCGTAGTGATAGAATGCGTCGAGTCGAACGAGATCAACCGAATCATGGAAACGAAGGGAATGAACCATCCTCGTGGTTTCTTCCATTCACTCACCAAATAGCCGAGTTGAACATGGTCATGCGAGAAACGTTCGAAAACTTTAGAGGTAAGGTGAATAGTTTAGAAATACCCACTCGAGTGTCAATGTCTTCTCAAATTCGAGATGAGCATTATGTTCGTCCGCATTACGGTATTCCACATCACTACGTGGAAAGGTCTACACTTAGGAGAAATCCTTTATTTGAGGATCACGACTTCACTTAGACTCACTCTCATAGTATCCCATCATAGAGATCTGTGCGATACTTCGATGATTATCCTCGAACACAGTAAATCACTGTCAGAGAACGTATTGATCCACCAATAGAATCTCATTATGCTAGAGACGATCAGTACGATGACTATCGTCGTTATTATCCTTATACTCGAGTGGATCTTATTGGTCCTTCGACACCATAATATGAGGATAAAGTTCAGCATCACTCTAGTTATCGATACTACACGTCTCCTTTATATGAGGAATCTAAGTCGGTATATGAGCGACCACCACCACACATTCGTAGGACTCACGACCACCCACAAGCACGACATGATTATGTTATGGAGGATCATCATAACTACCCTCAAAATACCCATAAAAGTCACTATCGTCAAGAGTACATCACACATAGTGATCCTCCTAATTTTCCGAAGACGAACATGACAATAGTCATTAAGGGTCAGCAAGAGAATTCCACTTCCCAAAGCAGGGAGACATCACCTACTCTGTTTGATGTTTTAATACAGGATGTGTGGAGTCAACCCCCACGAGAGTCTGCTCCACTTAGTGAACACTCCCTTGATTCTATATCTACTAGCTCTCTTTTGAGTGTGGATTCCTTGCACACTTCACCTAGTGGCGCATCGAGTCACATCACCACACCTGATGGCGCACCGAGTGACATTACGATCAGGAGCCGAGAGCTTAGTAGTGAACTCGAGGTAGTCACTCTTACCCTATCTGGGAGTATGACCCCTTATGATGATTTTGGAGGACCATCACTCTACTGATGGGTCATTTGACGATCCTCCTATTGAGCCTCCAGATGAGCCACCTCGTCCTTGTGTGGATGAGTGTTATCTAAGCAGTACCCTTATAAATTTTAAGACATGAATATCTGTTCCATTTTCGCATTTGATGTTGATAGTGCTTCAGAGAGATGACTTTGAGTGTGACATCCACATAGTAGGGCTTGATCATAGAAATCTGATCGCTCTCCCTCTAGATGAGTTTTCAGATGTCCCACCTGGTGAGCCTCCAGATACATCACTCTCTTAGTAAATTTGTCACGTTTATTACACTTCATGTGCATTATCGTTTATATGAGAGCACTCCATATGTCTTTGGTGCCTACGTCTGTACACGTCTCATTTGCGACGAATTTTATTATACCCCTTCCGGTGAACCGCCAGATGAAACACAAATGGGCTCACCACACATTTGGGATGTATTTATCCTTAGTATCACCATCAAGTTTGAGGGTGCACTCGTTGATTCGTTGACACTTATCACCCGCACCTGCAGAGACAGTCCGCACACCATGTTCACACATCTGATCACTGATGTCTCTGATTTACATTTGAGTGTTCATCGCCCCCACGATGAATTCTTTTATGATCCACCCTCTGAGCCTCCTGATCATGCACCTCTCTCAGGAGTTGCTTTTAGAATCTGATACCATCGGTTTGTGGCCTTAGTCGTGTTAGTAGTCATCTTTTGCATTTGTATGATTTGCATAAAAAAATTTTGAACGAAAAATTGCATAGTAAAATTGATTTTTATGCAACTCAAGTTAACAAACATAAAAGAGCTACCAGTTTCAAAATGGATGGCTTGGTGATGGTTCGGCTAAATCTGGAACGGTTATCTTCGGGTACCGTAAAGAAGCTAGCTGGTCATAGAACTGGACCCTTCCGAGTAGTAAAGCGGATTGGGCAAAATGCGTATGAATTTGAGATGTCTTCCGTTTGGGGAGTAAATCTGGCTTTTAGCATAGCCTATCTGACTTTTTTCACGATTGCCCGCATGAGTCTTTAGATTTTCCATTTTCTTCTCCTCCATTTATTTCTACTGGGTTGGTGAGTGAGAGTAAGGAGCCGCATTCAGGACATACCGACGTTCATTCCGCTACTGACACTTCCATCGTAATTCCTTCTGTTTTTACTGACAGTTTCAGGTTGAGCATGAGACACCAGGAGATTATTCTATTCCAGTTGCCGAGCACATATTGGACAGTGACCACTACTGATGGTGATTTTCAGAGATACTTGGTTCGTTGGCATGGCAGACCCGAGACCGAGACTAGCTGGGTCTTGGCCGAGGAGTTACATCGTATGGATGTTGATCTTCTACAGCACTACCACTCGGAGCACTCACCAGAGATGAGTGATTTCGAGAGGGGGAGAGTTGGTGGAGACTAGCCTGGATCAGGCCGACACAAAAGTATCTGACGCTGCACCCGACCGGACCTCTATCGGCTCTGAATATCGCACTGTCATTTTGTAATTTTCGTAATTGTTTTTATTTTGTGAAATATATATATATATACTTAAAATTTATCAAAATATATATTTATATATATATGGTTAAATATATATAATATATAACATACATTGTTAAAATTATGTATATATATACACCTATCAATATATATATAAGATTAGCCGGTTCACTGCTTAAAAAAACGACCTGACACTGTCCACCTTCCCGATTTCTGCAAAGCCGCAGAGTTAGGGCTCCTCCCGCGTCATCCCCCACGATCCAGCACACGCAGGAGAATTCTCCCCCCCCCCCCCCCGTTGGCGCCAGCACCGTGCCGCGACTTCCGGAGATCCAACTGCTGCCATGTCCCCCACTTCAGCTCCTGCGGTTTCCACATTTAGCCACATCAAACACGATAGATTCCGTCATGGCCGCTCGGCTGCAGGTTTCTTTGGGCTTCTTGTTTTTGTTTTCGAAACCCTATATAAAGGGCTCTTTGTGATTGTTTGGCAGTGAGTGATAAAAATTTGAAGATAAATGACTTTTGTGTTGATTCGGTGAGAATCTTGTTGTTGAAATTGTTGTTGATTCCAGTTCAAGGAATTGTGTTTAGGAGTTTAGGAGAAGAAGAACACTAAAATCAATTTTACTGTGCTGTTTTCGTAAAATAGGAAGTTCTGTTTCCGTGAATAGTTAAAGATTTTGATTGTTTTGTTCTTCCATTTGTGAGCGCTATTGGGTTGAATGTGATTAACTTCTTGTGTGTCCTGTTGAATATTTTACTGTTGCTGCTCTCTTTCATTAGAGATAAACAGTGGGGTGAACAAATGAATGTGGTTCTTTGCTTCCATTAAGGGAAATTGATCCTGTGGTTCAATGTTGCCGTAGGATTGTGAGTTGCTAGATGATTTTTAAAAATGACTTTTGTTGTTTGCTTGTAAATGCTGAGAATTCCTTGTAGGTGAAGAGTTGAGTGATGGAAGAAATTCAAATTAGTTTGTTACTGTCTGCTGCCTGGAAAGGAAAGGTCAAACGGTTATAGTGCTTAGAGATTATTGTGCTTACTGAATTTTCCCAAGACAGTTAAAGAGAATTAAATTTTGTGTTTAGAGATTTCGTGGAGCCACTCATGCGTGTGAGAGTGAGTGAATTTAGGGTGTTTAGTTTGTGGCTTCCTTACATTGTAGAGTGATTCCGTGGAACAACTTCGTGTGAGAGAGCGAATTTTCTCTGTGGTGCCCGTGTGCGATAGCGTCCATCCTCGGAGCAGGAGATCGAAGGTGACGAGAAGTTCCCCGCGTGATCGCCATCAACTTCGAATACGGAAAGACGCCTCTTTCCGTAGGTAATTGTTTCTATCTTTTCCTTTGTGTGTGGCTCTATATTTTCTCGTAGGATAATAGACTTATTGTTGGGTTTTCGCCCGAATTTCGTCAACGAACGCTATGTCAAAACTCTAAACGGAAACGTATTTGGAGTTCACGATTTCCGTTTTGCTACGACAAGGGTAACGGAACGAAAGTTGCGACCCTCCTTTTCCCGGGTTTTAATTTGAACCAGTTTTCAAGTGATTTAATTTTGAAATGAAAATGGTAATTTTGTGTTTTTTTCAAAATCTAAGTTGGGTAATTTCTTAAGTGTTGTGCCCGCTCTAAATATTCGCAAAAAAATCAAGTTAATCGTCGCATACATTTAGGGTTACCTAGAAAAGCCGACAGGCGCGCAAACCCTACACGTTGTCCTGCATCACAAAGACTTTGTGAAAATCAAATTTCAGCGAGACCATGACGAGTGGGACCAAAAAAACAAAATATCTCTGGTGGCTCGTATGGGCTGTCTCACAATTTCTACCTAGCGAGGACGCGCGTAGGATGTTTTGTCTTGTCGTGGAGGCGTCTTTTGGAGTGCAGATTTATGCAAGACCATGACGAGAGGGACCGAAAAAAACGGAATATCCCTAGTGGCGCGTATGAGTTCTGTCCCACTTCGCCTACCCGACTGCGCTCTCCTACCTCCTTCCAACAAGGTCCATCAACAACTAAGGAAGAAAATATTTTGAGCAAATATCGGTTTACGGGAGGGTGTTGAAAGTACAAGCCTCATCTACTATTTTTTGACAAGTCGAGAATGGGCATAACCACCGAATGTTGATCTAACAAATTAATAGGAATGGGTTTCATATTATTTAACTGTTATGTATGGGTTGTTGTCAAATGTCATCACTGTTTTCAATTTTTGTGGCCTTTAAATAGATGTTTTGTTGGCCATCTTCATCTAACTATGTAATCTCCAAGAACTACTACTGAAGCAATGTGATCCCTTAGTCGTTGAAGCATTTCCCTCTCCCCCAGTTCATTTTTTCTATTTCAGGTTTTTTGTTATTTTCTTCCCAAAATCCAACAGTTATAAAGGAACATAGTTAGAATGCAAAGCTTAATATATCATGCTTTATTTATAGATGAATTTAGAAGATCATAACTTAATTATCTTAGGGCGACAAAATGAACAATATATGCAAAGATATAAGAAATTCAGTTATGATTCAAGTATATCACCTAGCTTCAATAATATATTTTCCCTATGTTCTCATGCAAATAACTTTGAAATCTACGAAGCTATGAAATTAAATATAACGTGAATAGAAACTAATAGAAGTGGAAAGCTACATTAAAACTATTTTATGTTATTATCAGTAAAACTAAGATAAGACATAAGGTGTAAAACTAATGAAATAATTAGTTTAAGATAGTGGCCTCATGTGGGTGTTTCCCTTAACATTAATCATACCGACCACTAATACAAAAATAAAAGATTAATGAAACATTTAAGAATAGTGGACTTCTACGGATGCTCTTTTATGTTGACCATGTCGACCACTATATGAAGATAAGAGGGGCACAATCGAGTGTTTTCTCCCGAGATTGATAGCGGCACACTATAATACTCATAGCGCATAGTAAACCGTATGAATCTCAAATGGGGGAGTCGGATACCACATATATGATTATTAGAAGTAAGTTTGTGTCAGTGAGACATACTATAGCACTTATGTTCATCATTAGGGACTCAAATCTCTAGAATTTGCATAAGTACTTACACGGTTACACCACTAAGAATAAGAAGAAAGAATATAAATTATCTAAACTTTAAATACAAAGCCGGAACCTAGAATCCCTACACTAATGATTACGAATTTAGAGAAAATTCAGTATAAAACCAAATTATAGAAATGACATCTATGTTCAAAAAGGATTTTATAAAAAAATCATACATAGAACCATATTGTACTCTTCTTTAGCATAAAATATCATTTTAAAGTGTAAATGCATATTTTCTTTAAAATATTTTAGTGTCACTAAGGGAAATAGTTTTTCTTACTCAGCAGTTGGACTGACACTATCTTCAGACATTTCTTTTCAGTGGTCACTGGTCGGGAGATTCGTCTAGGATAAGCTTCTGAGGATTCCTACCTTTCACTTCCTTTCATTTCAGTTTGAAGTATCAATTATGTATGAACTCATATGTATCAGGCTCATTTTAGACTTTCAGTTATTCAGACTCTTCGCACTTTACATTTCTAGTTTAATCTATGAATCAGAATTTGAGATATTTCTTTAACTCTAACTCTAGTATTTAATTTTCCAATGTGTACTTTAGATTTTTTTGTTATTTACAAATTTTATATGTTGTTTAGCTTACTACATATCACAAGTGTAAGTTGGGCGTTTGAATTGTTGTTAAACTAGATAAGGGTGTTACATTGGCTCCACGTATGAACATTATCAACTTATGTATAGCATCCTGCACGGCGAACAGTTCTAGTTCCCCAATAATGGAGCTTTCCATGGCCAATATTACTAACGATTCCATGCCAACAGACCGTTCCAAAGACCATATGTGTGATATTAATAACTGTTACAATATGTTTTATTTCACAGCACGTGTATTATTCGTTGGTCCGCCTCCATATATAGAGGGGACTTGTTCTCTTTGCGTGATATCAAACCATTATTTTTTTTTCACCAACAAGGTATCAGAGGTACGACTCTTGGTGCCCTAGCCGCCACTGCGCCCCTTTTTTTCTTCGGCGCTCGCTCCGCCGTCCAACCCTTCTTCGCGCGTCACCCGTCCAGCCCGTCTCCGCGCGTTCGCCTGTCGATCGTTGTCCCACTTCATCCCGTCGTGGATTGACCGTCGTCCCGCTACATCTCGTCGTCCCACTACATCCCGTCGCCCCCCCCCCCCTCGCCGTCCGCGACTCTCCTAGTGCCGACTCTGCGCATTTTTTCGCAACTCTCTTGGACGCCCTTTCTCGACCTCGCAAGCCTCCAGCCGGCTTCCTCTATCTACCTGCCGGCTTCCTAGGGTTTGTAGCCCCTTTCCTTCTGGAGTCAAACATGCAGTGAAGCTTTTGCTTCCTTCCGGCGCTGCTTGCCTTTCCAGTCATTGGATGGATTGGATTTCTATTCCTCTCGTCTTCTACATCGATAATTGCTTGACATAATCGATCGTTTTTTGCTGCCCTCCGTGAAGTGCGGTCTCCAAATTTCTTTTCTTGGTCCACTATCTTCTCTCAGTGATTCTGCTGCCTCCTCGTCGGTTCCTCCTCCTGCAAGTTCTCTTCGTGGGAGTCATGATCACAGATTACTATTATCTAGTTAGATGATTCAAATTATCTTTCTTGGTCTCGTTCTATCACCCATGCACTCAAGAGTCGTCGCCTCTTTGGTTATGTCACTAGGCAAACAAAGAAACCGGAGAAGACTGCCCTTGATTGGCCTCAATGGGATTCAAAAAATTCCTTAGTCATGTCTTGGCTAAAGAATTTCATGCAGGAGTCCATCGCTCACAACTACTTATTTTTGGATACTACTGCACATATTTGGCGGCGTGCAGAGACTACTTATTCTCGAAAAGGTAATGTTGCTTAGATCTTCCAGTTGAGACGCAAGATATCCTTACTCCGTTATGGTGATCAATCCTCCATTTGTTTACTATTTGGAGTTTACTCAGCTGTATCAGAAATACAATCATTTTGATTTCATCACCTTTGTTAGCCCTGTTGATGAGGCTATGGTCCGTTCTCGGGAGGATCGCAACCGCATCTTTGAGTTCCTCCATGGTCTTCATCGGGATTTCGATCAGATTAGTGTTCAGATTTTGGGGTGTGTGTCATTGTCGTCTCTTCTGGAGGTGTATAGCATTGTCCAACAGGAGTTTGATCGTCGCCAGACTCTACTCCCTGACCTAGCTCCTGAGAGTTCTGCTCTTACTGTTGGTACTCCTTCTTTGCTGGGAGCTCATCCAACCCGTGATTCTAAGCTGAAGGGTAGTGATAAAGACCACCTCCTCTGTGATTATTGTGGGAAGGTCTATCATATGAGAGACACCTGCTTCAAACTTCATGGTTTTCCTCCACCGAGAGGTGGTACTCCGCGTGGTGGTCGTGGCTTCGGGCGCTTCCCAGGTCAACATACTCCACCTCGTTTTGCCAATCTTACTGACGTTGCTTTGGATACTTCTCCTGCTCTGTCTGGCGTTGATCTTTCTGTCCTCTATGGTGGTTTTTCAGTTGATGAAGTCCTTGCCCTTCACCGCATGATGCAAGGTGTTTTCACGGAGTCATTTGCCTTGTTTTCGTATGCCCACACAGGGACTTCAGGTGCTCACTCTACTGCTGCTCACTCTTACACTCAGAGGACCATTGACTCCGGAGCCACAGACCATATGACTGGCTCCGACTCAAGTTTCATTTTCTATACCCCTCTCTCTGGTCATGATAAGGTAAGCATTGATGATGATTCACTTTCCACTATTGCTGGGAAGGGTTCTATCTCATGTTCCTCTGTCACCTTATCGTCGGTTTTGCATGATTCAACTTTCACCCGTAATTTACTCTTTATTAATTATTTGACTAATTCCATGAACTGTTCGGTAACATTGGATCATTCTTCTTCAGAACCTGAAGACAGGGACGGCGATTGGCTCTGATAGTTTGGTCAATGGTCTGTACGTGCTCGACTCTAGCCCAGTGGCACCCTATCTGGCCTTTCACTCTAGCACATCCGACCTATATTCCCGACATTGTCGCTTAGAACACCCATCTATTCCTGTTATGAAGTTATTGTTTCCTGTTATGCCTGCTGCAGTTTTTACTTCCTTTGTTTGTGATGTCTGTAATGTTAACAAACATCATCGTACTACTTTTAATCGTGTTTCATTACCAAGCTCTTTTCCTTTTACTGTGATTCACTCTGATGTTTAGGGATCTTGTCTTGTAGCTTTTATTTTTTGTTGTGTCTGGTTTGTCACTTTTATTGACTGTTTTTCTAGCAATACATGGTTATACTTACTGTGTCAAAAGAGTGATGTTTTTTCTACCTTCAAAAAGTTTCATAATATGATCTCCACCCAGTTTCAGGTAAAGATCCAGATCCTCCACAACGATAATGGCCGTGAATATCTGGATTCGCACTTTGTTGCATATCTGGCTGATCATGGCATTATACACCAAATCACTTGTGTTTATTCCCCTGCTCAAAATGGGGTTGCAGAGCATAAGAATTGTCACATATTGGAAGTGGCTCGTTGTCTCTTGTCCACCATGCATCTCCCAAGTATTATCGGGGGGATGCTGTCCTAATAGCGGCATATCTTATTAATCGCATGCCCTCTAGTATTCTTAGGAAGGTCACTCCCCTTGACACTCTACGGGTCCCTTCCTCTCAGCTCCCTCCTAAATCTTAGTTATTAAAGGAGTAAGGTGCACCAAGGCGCAAAAGGGTCTTGGAGCCTAGGCTCAAGGCGCAGGTGCGCGTTCGAAGAAGGCAAGACGTAACAACATTCATTTTAAATAATCAACATCAATTCATCTTCTTAAATAGATTTTTCATATATTCTACTCATTAATCATTCATTATTATCATTTATCTCTTTAAAAATAAAATCAATATGATCACTTGCATCATATGTAAGTCTCAATGATCGATTAAATTTCAAAAACACTAAATCATATAAAAATTATTGAGTTCTTGTTTTACTTTTTCATTATTTAAAAAAAAAGTTTGCAACGAAAAACACACCGAGGCGAGCCTATAATATCCATAGGCGCAAAAAAGGCGCAAACCTCTGAGCCTAGAGCCTTAGGCGCACTTGAGGTGCGCCTTTAACAACATATCTCCTAAGGTGTTTGGATGTGTATGTTTTGTTCACATCCATCACCCTCCTCCCACCAAACTTGATCCACGAGTAATAAGGTGTGTGTTTATCAGCTACTCTCCTACTCAAAAGAGATACAAGTGTTTTCACCCTCCGACTAAGAAGATTTTTGTCACCATGGATGTAAGGTTTCGGGAAAGTAAGGCCTACTATCCTGCCCAGGCTAACTCTTCTTCTTTTCCCAATTCTTCTTTGTCCACTTCGTGTGTACCTCCGCTCGTTCCCCCTCCTTATCCCTAACTTCAGGGGGGTTTCTACCGTCGTAAGTTAGTGATATTCTTGTCTCTAATACTATTCCTCCTACGGCTCCTACTTTGCAAGTGTACACTCGGCGGAGAAAGAGGCTCACCGACATACTTGATCTGACTGTGCAACCAGATCAATCATTGGACCCGGACTCAGGGCCTTCCAAGCTTCCCATTGCCCTCAGCAAAGGTATCCAGACCTGTACTCAACATCTTCTTTCTAATTATGTTTTGTACGACTCATTCTCCATCTTCCATAAGACCTTTGTGTCTTTTCTTGCTTCCATATAAATACCAACATCTTGGCAGAGTGTTCTGGAGATTCTCGTGTGGAGAGAAGCAATGTTTGAGGAAATGGTTGCGCTTGAAAAGAAAAACGCATGGGATTTATTGTCTCTTCCTCAAGGGAAAAAACTGGTTGGAAGCAAATGGGTGTTCTCTGTCAAACAAAATTCATGGGGTGTTATCAAAAGGTGTAAGGCAAGACTAGTGGCAAGAGGGTATACTCAAACCTCTGAAATTGACTATCAGGAAACGTTTGCCCATGGAGCAAAGATGAAAACTATCAAAGTCCTTTTATCTTATGTTGTCGGTAAAGGATGTGATCTTTGGCAACTTAATGTTAAAAATGTATTCCTCCATGGGAATCTGGATGAGCAAGTTTACATGTCACTACCACCAAGCCTTACTCCTAAAAGTTCAGTGGGACACGTTTGCAAGATAAAGAAAGCTCTATATGGACTGAAACAATCTCCAAGAGCATGGTTTGGGAGATTTCACAAAGTCATGTTGTCTTTTGGGTATCACCAGGGCAAAGTCGAACATACACTGTTCATCAAGTGTAGGACTGGTAAACTTACAGTTCTCATTGTTTATGTTGATGGCATTGTTATCACAGACGACGATATAGCAGAAATCAAGCTTCTAAAGCGAAAATTGGCTTCTGAGTTTGAGGTCAAGGACCTGGGTGCACTCAAATATTTTTTGGGCATTGAAGTGGCAAGGTCCAAGCATGGGATCTTTATCTCCCAGAGGAAGTATACTCTGGACCTTTTTGAGAAGATTGGGATAAGTGGTTGTCGACCAACTGAAACCCCAATTAAAGCAAATCACAAAATGGGTTGTGATGATGGAAAGAAGATTGAAAATATACCTGAATTTCAGAGACTTGTAAGGAGACTGATCTACTTGGTTCATACCCGTCCAGATATTGCTTATGTTGTAAGTGTTATCAGCCAATTTATGTATGCTCCGAAGACTCGTCATGTTGATGCTATAAACAAAATTCTCAGATATCTCAAGTCCACTCCTGGGAGTGGGATCTTTTTTTTCCCAAATTCGGCTCTAAGAATTAAGGTCTACACTGATGTTGATTGGGCTGGGTCAATCGGCGATCTACCTCAGGGTATTGTTCTCTTGTTGGTGAAAATCTTGTTACTTGGAGTAAAAAAACAACAGATCGTGGCAAGATCTAGCGATGAAGCAGAGTTTCGGGCCATGGCACATGGTGTTTGTGAAGGTCTTTGATTGCGTTCTTTGCTAAGTGACCTAGGACTCTCTGAAGATGAGCACATTTGGTTGTATTGTGAAAACAAGGTTGCTATCAGCATTGTACACAACTCTATCCAGGATGATCGTACTAAATATATTGAAGTGGATCGTCATTTCATCAAAGAAAACATTGAAAAGGATCTTGTGTGTACTCCCTGTGTTCCCTCAGATAGACAACTTGTTGATATTCTCACGAAAGGCCTGAGTGGAAGTACCTTTGGAAGACTTGTCATCAAGTTGGGCATGATCAACATCTCACGTCCAACTTGAGGGGGAGTAATACAATATGTTTTATTTATGTGTGTACTCCCTTTGTGCACATAAATCAAAATAGATTCTTGGATCTGCCCTCCCTGATGTCTTTGGCTTTGATTTGAGGGCATGATTCCGTAGCAAATGTGACGGCATAGGGGGGCACCATTTTAGTGGTATCTGTGACCAACCACTTTGTGCATTTATTGTCAAAGGTTAGGTCCTCCTCTGAGAGAAGCCACTTTGTGCATAATGCCAAAAGTTAGGTCTGTTTCCAATCTTCCCCTGCCCATACCCCCAATGATTGGGGACTATATGGGTTCTGTTGTTGTTGTTGTATTTCAAAGCACGTGTATTATTCGTTGGTCTGCCTCCATATATAGAGGGAATTTGTTCTCTTTGCGTGATATAAAATCATTATTTCTTTTTCTCCAACAATAACAACAGTTCCATCAATTAAAAGTGATAACTGAAATTTCCAGCTAATATCAAAATGTGGCAGCAACAGGATAGAGGTGGAAGAAATTCCAGCTATCATCATTTAGCAATGATAGTTTTAGAAACGGCTTTCTAATCCGAAAATGGTGGATCCTCGCATCGCCACTAAGACCGTTTTAATACATAACATCTTGATGGTCTACTTTTCCTAATTAAATATAAAATATTCATCTAGAAGATATTTGATTTACTTATGATCCTTTCTTCTAATATTAAGACAAGATAAATGATATAAAAACATAACATACCAGTATTTTTGAAGAGTTGCCCTCAAATTTGAATAAAATATTGATGTAGAAAAAAGCAGCTTGAAATATTGTCATACTCAGTTTAGGGTATTGCCGACAAAGGGCAGACAAAGAATATACTGCTGAGGTGTCAAAAGCAGGATGTATAACTAAATTGCAAGTTATGGAGCTTAGCAATACAATCACCCCTGCAAGAAAATAATTTGATGGCATTAACTCATGAGCATGAACAAAAAGCTCAATCATATATTGAAAGATAAGAAGTGTAGTGAATTGAGAATAGACCCACATCGAGAAACTCGCATAGCATTTTGAACTTAATATAGATTATGAGCCTCTCCCTCCACTTCCAACCAATTGGTTTTAGGTAAGATGTTTGGATTCTAACATGGAATTAAAGACGACTAGGCTTAACGCCGATTTTACGTTATCTTTAAAAAGTAATTGACGTATTAGAAGCCAAAGATCCTACACATGTGGAGACATGTTGAGAAAGTTTCGTATTCGGAAACCAACATTGCCTGTGCATTTAAAATAAATCCCGAATTTTTCCACCTCCAACCAATTTGTTTTAGGTTGGATGTTTGGATTCTAACATAGTATCAAAGACGGCTAGGTTTAACACCCATTCCATGTCACCCTATTAAAGTAATTTGTGTGGTAGAGGACAAAGACATACATGAGAAGGAGTGATAAGAATAGTCCCCCATCCGAAAACCAACAGAGTTTTTTGCACTTAATATAGATCTTGAGCCTCTCCACCTCTAACCAATTGATTTTAGATTGGATGCTAAAATTCTAACACAGTAGATGGTCTAACTGAAACATGTCCAGTGATAACTCAAGAAATACAATCATGATAACAAATAGACAATATGGAAAGCATACCTTCAAATTGATTCTCAGATAAATGAGAGGGAAATGTAGCTTTTTCCCTCTCATTAGTTAACAGATGCTCCCTTAACCATGATGTCCAACATAATGGTCCATGGTATTTATTTCCAACACAAGGCATCTTATTAGAAGTGAGTAACGAGAAATAGGAATGATATAGCGAATGTTGGCCCTGAAAGTGTATATCAAACATAAACAGTCATACTGTAAATTATTCAAAAAGAACAGAGTACAAAATCATTAAACACCCATAAAATGAAAAATAGATCTTGTTTAACCTTAGTGAAAATACAATGAAGAAGTCTCAAAGGAATAGATTCCGCTTCAATCTGAACTGGATGGTCAGTGCAAGAAATGTCATCTTCCTGAGAAAAACCTCTGAAATCCAAAAGAAAACGCTCTGCTAACAGAAGTAAATGAGTGGCCGCGACTTTTACAGACTTGGATGGAGATGATATAAGACTGATGACAGGGACGACAATGAGGAGCTCTTCTCTGAAAGGGAAGAAAGCATTTTGGGTACTCAACTCTGCAACAATAGCAATGCCTTCTAATGATTTACCGTTGAAAAAGTTAGCAAAGGAATTAAGAAAAATAAGTAGGATATGGAATATCTGAATATGGTACTATATTGTAAGTTATTAACAACTGAGCAAGATGAAGGCCAAGACATTCCATACTTGTGCGAAAAAATCCATTTTGTAGGCATGTCAAATCACATTTAAATATTTACTGACAGTTGACATCCCCACTGTAATCTAAAACAAATATTCTATATTTATTTATTTTTATTTATTTTTATTTATTTTTTATATTCTCAGGAAAAAATAGGAGTAATGAACAACACATGCCCTTTTCTATGACTTCAATATGAAGTGGGCACTTTGCCCTGTTAGCAAATAATGTTATTGTGCACTTGGTACATTCACAGGTAAGAACTAGAGCTATTATAGTAGTAGAAAATTTCAGGGTATCCGCTTTTCTTCCCAATGAAATTCCATGGTTCAACCACTTCAATTTGTTTGTTTCAATATTTAAGATTTCAAATTTAAACACTAATAAAGGAAACTGCTATTGATCCCCGACCGAGGAGCATGAAAGGGAGGAAATCAATGTGGTATGGACCTTCTTTAGGGCCACGTCAAAGGTAGTGATTGGTGAGAGATACAAGGGGGGAAACCCTAGAAATGGGAAGAAAATGAGAAGAGGAACTAGAGAGAGAAGCTTGGGAGAGGAGAACTTTAGATTAATCTTTTTTGTATCCATACATGTCCCCAAGGGTCCCCATATAAGGGACCGGCAATGGAAAAATCATAAATACAAGAGGTGAATATTAAATACTACGCCACTAAGACTACGACTAATAATATAATTACTAGATAATTGATGGCGCGGGTCCTCATCAGGCCCCCTATCAATAACTGACGGTGTGGATCCATAGAAGGCCCCTATCATCTCCACCCGTCCCAAAAATCGAGCTTGCCCGCAAGCTCGAACCTTCTCTGATGATCTGATCCTCTGGCACCTTGATTTTGCGCCAAAACAATTCCCGGTAGCACATAGTGGTGGCTAGGGCGACGGTAAGTAACGGCGGCGGTGACAGAAAAACAAGCGGCGGAAGGAACGGATCCAGAGGGGCGGCAAAGAGGTCGGACGTAGAAGAGGAGATGAGGCGACTGGAGGGGCCAGCAGAGCGGTCATCCGGCGAAGGGGCGGCAAGGCGGCCAAAGTAAGAGGCTGTGAGATGGTAGTCGTAGGAACTGATGGTGGGGGAGGCAAGGCGGTCGGAGGCAGAGGCTACGAGATGGTGGTCGTGGGAACTGATGGTGGTGGCAGCATAACTGCTAGGTTGAAAGACGACGACGCCGGTGGGGAAAGCGGCGGAGCGTAAATCACGAAAAGCAACGGAGAATGACAACAACCGTGGAGAGTGGTGGAGCCTCTGCGAACGCTGTCAGAAGCAGAGACTACTCGAGGAGAATCAGAGAAGGAAAGGTGGAAGCAGTGGTCGATCTGCAGAGTCCAGCAGTGGCATGGGTGACAGCAACAAATATGTCGGCCACGATGGAGTAGTCGCAGTCCTCAACTCATTGTGGATGCTGGCGAGGAGTTGTATCAAAGAAACCTGGAGGAAATCCTTCAGCGAAAGGAGGAAAACCGCCGCATCAGCGGTGCTTATTTTCGTGTGCATCTCAAGTAATTGGTCACCAAAGTAACCAGATAAGAATTAATTACTCAATAATCGGGAAAGTGGTTTCTGCAGATTAATTAATTAATTTGGGGAAGGCAATCCTGCAAGAACGGGACTCAATGAGCAGGGTCTGAGCGGAACTCCCGCACAGGTTGGTGGCTCGAGAGAAGGGGCTCGAACTGAAGATTGTCTGCTCGAAGCGCTACAACGTGAGAAAAGGGTGCACAGCTACAAGCACCAATTCGAAGTCAAGATGGCGTCATCTTCCTCGGTAGAATTCTCGCACTGAGCCACGTAGATTCGGCAGGGGATTCATCATGGAATGTATCAGGGGACTCGCCATGCAGAGTGAAGAGAGATGCCAGCATTTCTTGTTGTTGAACGACGATGGTGCTGATTGCGCTGATTGTGTGTAGCGTATGGGCCGAAGGTACAGTCGGCATGCTCACAGGGAGAAATTTGTAGCCACAAAAGGAGAAACTTGGCTATCGAATTGTTCTTATGAAGGAAAAAAGGACACCAGCAATCGAAAAGGAAGGAAGGAGTGACTCTGATACCAAGTTGTTGTGGGCCTTCTTTAGGTCTACGTTGAAGGTAGTGGTTAGCGGGAGATATAATGGGGAAACCGTAGAATGAGGAAGAAGATGAGAAGAGGAACTAGTGAGAGAAGCTTGGGAGAGAAGGAGAACTGTAGATTAGTCTTTTTTGTATCCATACATGTCCCCAAGGGTCCCCATATATAGGACCGGCAATGGCAAAATCATAAACACGAGGTGTGAATATTAATATACTATGACAGTAAGACTGCGAGTCAACTCAATAATAATGACTCGTCTCAATACATAAAGACTTGACTCGATAAAATAAACAAACCTAATAATATAAGTACTAGATAACTGACGGTGTGGGCCCCGATCAGGCCCTATCAAAAACTGACGGTGTGGGGTCCCTATTAGGCCCCTATCACAATGCCAGATATAATCGAAGATAACATATTTATTCCCACGGGAGGCTAATCAACCTATAAAGTCCTCAATAAAAAATTCATAATTGATACTGAGCTCTATGCCTTTATCGGGAGACTAGTACAATCTATTTTTTGATTGTGGATGGGAATTCTATTTCTATCAAAAGTCTAATATATCTTACCTGGCACCCAATAGAAACTAGCGTGACTTCATTTGCTTTGTAATATCGGTTTGCACATGACCCATTGAACTAGATGATGAAGAAATCTAGGGCAAGTGAAATTTTTGTCTTTTACTTGTTCTTTTTCGATCTGCAGCTCCCGAACAACTGTACTCGTTGAGCATCCCACTTCCGTCGTCTCCCCATTCCATTGTCGGTATAGAGCCGCTCCCAGTAAAATGAGAGCTCTACTATCCTCCTTAGCTTCTTAGTTATCTCCTTCTCATGTGCTTCCAAGGTTGGGAGCCCTATAGGAGAAAGAGGAAAGGATAACTTCTCAAGTGAATCCTTTGATATGATCCTTCAATGACTATGGACATGCACGTACACCCCAGGATAAAACCAATTGGTAACAAATGTGGCGTCCTCCCAATGCCTATCTACAACTCCGACCACCAGGAAAAATTCCTTATCACAAACGTCGGTCGACCCCGTAAGACTTGAACCTTTTGTGTCAAGTTAATTATTATAGTTTAATAGAATAAAAAATATATTTTAATAGAAATACGAAAATAATTCCCCTATGATGACAAAAATGATCAGTGTCGATTCGATGTCGCACATTTTATTTTTGAAGTTCTAGATTTATGCTTTTTTGGCGACGATCGTTTCATTTTCAATCTTACATATTTTATTTATTGCTCACTTCAACTATTGAAATGGTTGTGTTGTATTGGTGTCGGTTGGGTTCATGTTTTTATTAAGTATGTAGGTGTCTCTTGAGATTTGGCCGGCCAAATCTTTGGTTGAAATGAATTTTTGTACTTCAATAAACTGGAGTATTGCCTTGATTAAGGCAGGAATTAATAAGGGTCGGTGGGATGTTTCCTCCTTTATGCTTATCCAAGATATCATTTTCTCGATATCATTAATTTCTCTCATTGTCTGGAGCTTTCGGGCGGGCTGGGAAAAAGCTAGGGCTTTCTCGATTTCTCTTCAGCTCAACGACCTTATCGTATTCTCTTGTCATCAGCACTAGGAGAGCTCGAGAAGGGCTGTTTCCCTCTAGTTTTCCTGCAACTCTGCTTTTAAATTTGGTTGATTCTTTGTTGTTGGTTGGCACTTCTGGGCTTAGTTCTCCCCACTGTGAGCTCTTCTCTCATTTCCCTCTTACTTTCTAGTAATTATAATATGTGGTTACTAGATTTGGCCGGCTAGGGTTTGATGATTTGGGATTTTGTTGGAATTTAGTGTTGGTCCTACCTCTCCCAGTCTTCTTTTTCTTCTTTACTTCTCTCTATTTTGGATTCTTGAATGATTTGGTTGGCTGTTAATTAGCTTAGGGATTTCTCTCTCTCCCTCCCCCTCTATTACTTCTTTGTCCTCCCTCTTTTACAAATTTGGAATGAGATTGTTTTGTTGTGGGCTAGCTCTAGAGTGCAATGAAATCTGTGGTTGGATATATTATTTTGGTTGGATTATAGTTGTTGTGAGGCTGCAATTATTTCCTCTCTTTATTTTTCAATTTCTGTTGCTGGAAATGGGTTGCAGGCTGGCTGTCCCTCTCCTTCCCTCTTTTACAATTTCTGTTTTCTATTTTGGATGGAGGTTAAGTTAGCCTATGCTGGTTGTTGAATTTGTTCCTGTTTTTCATTTTTGTATTTAAGCTTGAGATTGAGATTGGAGGGCCGGTTGTTCTTTTTATGGTGATACTTGCACATCCTGATAATTCATTTAGTAAATAGCTGAGTATTAGGAGGGGAAGGTGGGAGTCTATTCCTTTGAGGCTAGATCTTCAATGTGTTAGATTTAAATTATTTGATGGAATTGGGATTTTTATCGGATTCGCCAAAGTTTCTCCTTAACCTTAGACAACACCTGCTAAGTCAAAGTAAAAAATAGGAGTCAAATCATAACTATTTAACAACACAATCCTAAGTAAATGATTTTATTGATACTGCAGAGGATGGCATCCGGCGATAGACGCATCGAGAATCTTGGGATCGATAAAGAGAATGGAAAAGCAGTGGTTAGTCTTTATCTCTTTGATTATACATATTAAGATTTTTTTGAATTATTCACATGTGAAGGCACTTCACTCTTAGCCTACTTTTGTGCATGCGCACTGCATATTGATCAAATTGAATGAATTTGAACTTTTGAAATCACTGATATTAATGAACTCGCTAAAATTGCTAAAATTGCTAAAATTGCTAAAATTGGAATAACAAGTGATGTAGCGACTGAGGGAAAATTATAGGAATCGAATATTTCCTACTTACAAAATAATAACTAAATATAAGAAGAATAAGAAACTGATTGTGCGTCAACACATAGAAATGTTAAGGGTTAATCTCGTAGGATGGGCGTAACTCCTACAAATTTTGACGATTCCAAGGAGGTACGTGTGTTTGATCACCCTGAATTGGAATCAATGGAATTGTCTAATCTGAGGGCAAGAGAGCCTGCTGTGTATTGATCGTCCTAGATTGGGCATTGACTTGATGGGCATAGATGACAGATAGATTTACCCTTAACAGTTCAGAATAACGAGATAAGATAAGAAAATAGTAATTGAACTCAGATAATAAGAGGAATAAGAGAAAATACTGAATGGGTTACCAGCTTTTCACTTTACCTTCTAATACTTATACTTTTTCCCACTTACCTTACAGCTTAATCAATTTACTGCATTTATATATATGCATATTGTTACTGATCTTTTGTGTCTGCTTGTACAGCGATTAAAGAGGTAAAAGATTCACTTAGTTTTATAAACTAGCGGATTGTTGATTTCTGTATTTAGGATCCCATCGTCAATATGCCAAACCCCAATAGGAGGTTGACTGTTGAAGAAGTAAAGAAGGTGAGAGAGGAGATGGAAAAATAAAGGGTTAGAGTTTTTTCATAATCTGTATATTGTAAAATATAGTATGTTGTTTTGGTTTCCGTTTTTTTTCGTACATGTATATTTGTACTCCAGTTTGACATGATGTATTATATGCTGAAATGAATGTGAAAGTTGTATTTTGTTTTCTTCTAGTACTTATTTGAAATGTTTTGGAAATACAACGTTACACCATTGCCGTTAAGACATGTGTATGGATGAAGGTGGACTCGTGCTAGAACAAATGATGGAGTTACTATAGAAATTGATAGCCATTCAAGCGGTCATGATGGACTAACATCTGGCAGTTTTTGCAGCTCAAGTTCAACAAGCAACTTCCTCCACCAATGTCACCTTCTTTGAGGTTTAGGGTCACCCTATGAGTATGTGGGTGTTATCTTCTGCCCCTCTCAAATTTGCATATGATGAGTTATTTTAGCTATATTATTTAAATTGTGTATGTTTTCCTCCATTAACACATCCCTCACTGAACCTAACTAGTTTACTAGAAGTGCTTAAACTAACTCAAGGACATTTTTGATGGGAATATTCCCCACAAGATTCATGATTTGAAGAAACCCTCAAGATTACAATAAACATCTTTTATTTGATGGAATGTTTAGTTGTGTTATGAGAGGTTTAACTAAAGTGCATGGTTAATGTATTGTTAGACTTATGGTCACCCAAACGGGATTTTGCCCTTGTAATCCCTCAATGAGCAAACTCTTATTGACCTCTGTCATAATCATATATTAGACATCACTATAATGGGGAAAGCCACTAGAGTTAAGAGAATTCAAAGACAGGAATGAAAAATTGTCTAAGTCAAATGTCGGGTGCATACGCAAAATGCTAAGCGTTTTGTCGACTGCAACACTCAGAAAAATATCAACTGCATCGAAGGCATAGCTAAGGAAAAGTTTGACTGCATCGGCCTCAAGCTTAGGTATTTTATCGAGTGCATCGACTTTATCGTTGAAGGAAAGTATCGACTGCATCGTTGGGAAATCTGTCGACTCCATCGACTGGACTGTGACAGAAAGTCTTCGGCAGGTTTAAATAACTAAGGCTTTGTTTGGTTGGAATGTTGCTGATGAAAAGCTGCTAATGAAAAGTAACTGGTAGAAAAAGTGTTAATTCTGGAAAATGGAGTTTTGCTAAAAAACTGTTTGGGTGAAATGAAGTTTACAAAACGGAGTTTTGAAAAAGTTCTTTGGAAACAAAACGGAGTTTTGAGTGAAATTTTTTTTCCATAACTTTTAATTACCAACCATTAAAAATATGGGAAAAAATATTTTTTTCATAATATAACTCCCAACACAAAAAATTTGTTTCATTCAGACATTTTTTAGAACTAACCCCCGCCATTTTATTTTATGCTCTAACTTCATACAACTAATCTGCTATAATATTACGTAGCGCAATCATCTCTTATACACCACTTACAGTATCAGTGCATGTTTCTTGCCACACTTGTGAGGTCATCCCATGATCTCGACCCCTTTGTTCGGACTCACTAAAATCAATATTCACAGGAAAAGGGTGCCGACGAATGAAATTATGTAAACATATTGTGGCGATCACAATAGTTACTTGTTTGTCGAAGCGATAGCAAGGCATATCCCGCAGTATAGTCCACTTCTTCTTCCAAATCCTGAACGACCGTTCTATCACACTTTTAAGCGATGAGTGTGCATGATTGAACATCTCTCGACGTCCTTCTGCTCGACGACCACCACGAGCAAATTCTGATAGATGATACCGTGTATCTTGATACGGTTTCAATTATCCTCTTTGTAGAGGATAACCAGAATCTACCAAGTAATATTTTCCTGAAATTTATTAAAAATTGGTTAACAATTTAATTGTATAGTAATAAATAAACAAACAAAATTTTAATTAGTTACCTGAGGTGGATGCGGGAAGTTATAACGGGAATCACTTATGGCAAAATTTAAAATGCGGCTATCGTGCGTTGATCCCTCCCAACCCGCCATAATGAAAGTGAAGCATATGTTAAAATCACAAGCAGCCATGACATTTTGAGTTGGACTGTCACGTCTCCCAATATATGGTGTTTGACTTCCAACTGGTATGCATACGTCAAATGTGTAACATCTCCAATGCAATCTTTAAAAAACGGCATGTAACGTCTGTCATACAGAATCTCTGGCGGAGTGCTACTGAAAGACCTAAATGAGACTGAATCATTTCTTTCGCTAACTGCAGTAAAGCGCGTAGACCTCAAGAAAAAAATTTGCTAGATGTCTCTGTTGAATGCTGTAAGCACTCAATTGGTTTTCTCATTGATTCATTATGCGACAATATGTATATCATCAATGCTAGGATTTCTCTGGAATGCAGTCTTTCTTGTTCCCTGAAATCCACACTTCTCCTTCAGAGAATGCAATAAATCCATAAATATTTCTTGACTCAACATGAAAGACATGAAATCTCACTCGTGGCCCGTGAAGTAGCTCTCCAACCCATTTATCACCTATTTGTTTTGAAGTCATGCGCGGTACTGGAAGGTGTAACACAGATTTATATTCGGATACTAAAAATATTGTTGCTACCACATTCTGATGATGGACAATCACACAATTTTTTCTAGTAATCTCCTGCTCTTCTGTTGAATTTTCAGAATCATCACTAGACATATTCTGCATTACCAATAATTATTACCACAAAGATAAATATGAGAAAAACGCAAAAGATTCTGCAAATCAAACATAGCAGAAGATGTGCCCACAACAACAGAACAATCATAACAAAAGATGGCATAATAATAGTGTCTGAACAACAGAACAGAGATAACAAATTAAAAAGATGATGTCATAATAATGTTCATATTAACGAGAACATAAAACATAAGAAAAGATAAGCAAACTACCCCCACGGATGAACCGGTTACGCAGCTACTTTACATTCATGTTATCCGGAAGGCACAAAAAAGTCTCACTATGATTTTTATCAATAAAATATGTTATGGCAAAATCATAAAAGTCTTCATCAGACTGCACTTCCGAGTACGTGGCTAATTTGTTTATTGCCCGGTGGATGCTAAACTCAGAAGGAGATTTTTTGGATGCCTCCTGCATGCATCGATTAATGGTCTTAGAAGACTCAGTCAAATCTTCTAAAACGTAGCCAATAGCTTTGTTTTCCCCTTCTTTTTTTCTTACCAACTTCAGATGTAGCTTCGGTCTCCCGTGGCGGAGGAACTCCGCTGACCTCAATGTCTTCAGGATCACCATCTGACATTCCTCTTTCGTCAACGGACTCTGGGATCTCATTAATGGTGTTAGGGGTGCAAGCATGATGTTCTGTCGCAACAACAGAACTGAACATCATGTTCAGTTCTTCCTCTAACTCTGGTTGGATTCATGAGTACCGGAATTTCTTTACCGTCGATACAACCTGATAAAATACGTATATTTAACATCATTCGTTGATCATTTTTAAAGAAAAGTAAAACAAATTTTACTTTAATAAATGAATACCTTCAATCTTTCATCTCACCACTCGTCTGAGACATCTATAATCTTTCTTGATGCATTCCAACCCAATCCGATCTCACCACGTTTCAACTCCGTTCATAATTTTCACTCCTTCAAATGATCTCATTTATTTTTCAGTTGGACTTTATCATATTGTTTCTCAGTCTGTTCTTCAAATTTCATCATAACATTTCTCCACACATTAAAATGTGTGGTCGGTCGATTCTCAAATTCTATCTCTTTAATCATGTCACAGAAGAGCATTACATCTGTAGTGTCTCAAAAAGCGGTTCATCCACCATCTTTTGTTTTACTATCCCTAAAAAGCACATAAATACATATTTATGAATAATATAAAAACAATTAAATACACACATACAACACACACACACAAACAATACAAACATACAAACACCACACACACACATATACACACATACAACACACACACATACACATATACAACACATACAACACACACACATACGGTTTTTCTATGTTCTAAAAAGTTAAAGCATATCATCCAACCAGCATCCAAGATACCATAAATCAATGTAGAACAGTGAATTGAGCGGAGAACATTGAAATGGAAATCATCCAACCTATCAAAGAAGAACGGTGAAATGAAAATCTATAAAGACAAATCTATAACCACAGTTAATTTTGCAATCTAACCATAAATAATCACAGCAGGAATTTGTGAGCAAACCTGAGAAAAAAGGCCGTTGCAATTAAACTCGAAGAAAACTGTGAGCAAAGCCTGGATCCGGGGCCGCACACAATGGATGGATCTGAAGTAAGCAAGCTAGAAAAGGAAGAAGCAAATAAAAAAACAGCATTAACGATGGGGGATCGAAAGAAAGAAACAAATCAAAGGAAGAAAAAGCGGGGAAGATAAAACGTCACCTATGTTAGGGTTTCTTGAAGGACGCTGCTTGTAGAAGGAATCTGCCGGCGATCAGGGGCCACCGGCGATCGGGAGCCACCAACGCTATCTTGATCAGTCGCCGCAAGTGAAGGAGAGATCGGGAGCGAAGGGGCGATCAGATAGGGTTACGGGAGATGCAGGGCTTTCTGCTACTACGGTTGAACGCAAAGAATAGTGGCGGACCGGAAATGAATAAGAACTGCGGATTAAAATAAACAGAGATCGCGCCAAACAGTGCTTATTGCAAAAACCATGGTGCGGCCCAACCGCACAGCAGCCCAATAGCGGAACCAAATGCTACCTAAGTGTTGAATGTTTCCAATTAAGTCCTTATGACTTTTAAGGCTGACTACATATCCATTAGTAGAGCTAAAGGACTTTGTCGGTGGCATCAATTCTAGTTTACTTAGAAATATTTTTGCTGGTCTGACGCGTGGCACAACGGCTGTCTCCTGAAATTAAGGCCCTGATTACTTGACCAATTTGAATTAATTCAAAATCGCGGACTTTGTTGCTGAAATCAAGGCTCTGCCAGAAGGAAGAAATATTCTCATTCAATTGAGAATAATTTCTTTTTCAGGATCCTTCCATAGATAGAAAATTCTAGCTGTTTGAGAATTCCTTATTCAGAATTTTGCCTGAGTGGATTGACTAGTCGTTGAAGATTTTTTTATCAATCTTAAATCCCTCTGCCGATCAAGTTCATTATAAAAAGGAAATTTCAAGAGAATAGAAGATACGAATGCACAAGTAATACACAGAGATTTTTACATGCCAACTCTTCTAAGTTTTTTGTGCAAATTCTTAGCAGTGACCAAGCAGCAAAATTGATTCCAATCTTCATCCACTGCAAGCCACAAAAGATCTTCTTCCAAGTCTAAGCTTTGCAACATTCTTCTGAAGAATCCTTTTTTCTGTTAACATGTTCCAGATCAAATCTTCAACCTTTTCAAGCCAAGTTATTCAAGTGCCGATCAAGAAAAGAAAGAAGTCTGCACAGTGCTTCTTATTGAAGACTTCATCCTTGTCTGATTGAGTCAAAAATCTTGTAATCCTTTTCATTTGTAGGATCTTTGAGATCTGAGTTGTAGAGTTTCTTTGGCCTGAGTTGTAGGGCTTGTTTGGCCAAATTTGTAGGGCTTGTTTGGCCTGAGTTGTAGGATTGTGTAGCCTGAGTTGTAGGATCTGTGAAGGATCTGAGTTGTGGGATCTTGTGATCAAAGATCCGAGTGGTAGGACCTGTGTAGAAGGTCTGAGGTAGGAGGTTGTTGTTCCTAAGTTGTAAGATTTGAGAATCTGAGAAAGTTTGGAGAAGTTTGGTCTAAGCTAGCTCTCTGCTAGATAGGTGAAGAGGGAAAGTGGATGTACCTATAATTGGGGAACTACTATAAATCCTCGTGTTGTGGTTTGATTGTGCTGGTTTATTTTACTTCTGTGCTCGAGATAACAAAAAACCGAAGGAAGCATAAAATAAGACATACACATATTCACCCCCCACCCCCCTCCAGGTGAGTAGCAACCCTTAACTTTCAATTTTGTATAGTAAGAATCCTTAGGGTCCAATTTATTTGTAAGAAAATATTGCAAGGTTGCTTTCATTCCTTAAAACTTCATCCAGTTATGGATCAGTTTCGAATTATATAATGTTGTTACCAGTAATAAAAGAGTGCAGCAATAAAGATGGAGGTCATGGCACATGTTTGAAGAGGAAAATGCAAATCACTCTTAATTACTTCTATAGGAAATGAGAAATTTGAGAAAAAAATGAGGCAAATATAAATTACTCTCCATGAATTAAAAATTATACTAACACATGTACAGGATGTAACGAGCTTCCGAGTAGAAGGGGAGTAACATACGTACCCCTTCTAGGTGCGCAAATACCCAACAAACATATATCGAGTAGCACGAGAAACCAACTTGTCCACGGGGGGGTCCAGGTGATGGACAAAACAGGCATAGAAAAATGACGGGATATAAGATAGAAAAATGTGTGGCGAAGTTGAGAACAGACAAAGTCAGGCAGTTGATGAGATACCAGGTAGTAGAGAGAGCAAAATGCAAATAGCCGGTGGGGGCGTGCATATGGAACATGAGAGAGAGAAAATTCGAGAAGATGACGATTATTCTGCTCAGCAACACCATTTTGTTGCGGTGTGTAAGTACAGGAGGTTTGGTGGAAGAAACCCGATAGGGTGCAAGTTTCCTGAAATGCATGTCCAGTATATGTGAGAGCGTTATCAGTGCAAAAAATTTTGATAGAGCGGGAAAATTGCCTTTTGGTTTCAACTACAAAGGAGCGAAATAGAGACAAGCTCAGAGCAATCACACATTGGGTACAATCATGTCATGCACGAGTGATCATCAATAAATATAAGAAAATAATGATATTCAATACACATGTTTTATAAGGCCCCAGATGTCAGAATGTACTAAATCAAAAGGAAAAAAGCTCTATGTACCACAGAAGGGAAAACAGAACTGTGTTATTTCTCATAAATACATGATTCGCAATCAAAATTAGGCAAAGGAAAATCTTGAGGAGCCTTTTGGAGGATGGGAACAGGAGCATGACCAATACGCTAGTGCCAATGAACAGAGTTGGCGAAAGAGAGAACATTCAGGGGAAGATCCAAAGTGTAAAGCCTATTTGAAAGTCTCCATCTACCAATGATAGTATGCGTCTGCCGATCTTGCACAACAAAAGAAGAAGAGGAGAAAGTGATTAAGCAGACATGATCTTAAATAAGCCAGCTGACAGAAAGTAGATTAAAGCGAGATCCAAGAGCATGAAGAACAAAGCGAAGAGAGAGGGGATTAGAGATACATCGCCAGAACTAACAACTATTGTGGTGTTGCCATTCTCCACCGTAATGAACTTACGACACGAAGAGTCAAAGTACTAAGAAGGCATTGTCGGAGTAATGTGATTGGTGGCACCCGAGTCCACAATCCAAGAGGGACTGATTATGGTATGGGACAAACATGAGGTACCTTCGTTGCAGATGGAGGCAACAGAACTAGAAGGTTGAGAGATCATTGCGCAAAGATTTTGGAGTTCCTTACATAAGGTGTCAATGTTGGCATGGGAGGACGAAGTTCCATCAACAGTAGGGGAAGCATGCGACAGAGAAGAAGCTTGCGGTGGGAGGTCATGTTTCTGAAAGCAAGTAGTCGCAGTGTGATTGGGCCGGCCACAATGAGTACACATACGAGGGGGATGTCCCGTAGAGCGATGGTAACCATCGCGCCAACCACCCCGAGAGCCAGAACGGCCTCCAAGTCCACGAGCAGGAGAAGATGTAGGTTTGTTGTCAGAACCACGGTGGAGGGAAACTGGAGGAGAGGACACCGGATGTTCTTGGGGGGGGGGGGGGGGGGGGTAGCTTCAGCAACATGGAACAACATTGGATAGTGAAGAAACGGTAGGAGAGGAAAGGATATAAGCCCTACACAGTGGAGGTGTGACGGAACATTGGACATCATCAAAGCAATACAGACAGCTTCTTTCTGAGGTCGTTGAGCGGCAATATCCGGTGTTAGGAAATGTTGTTGAATCCAGACCTCGACAAGAGTCTTGGATTGGGCAACAAAGGACGTAAGGTCACCATTTGCACCCAGGTCGGTATTCTGAAGAGCCGTGAAAATATCAAATAAATGTTAGAGGCTATCTTTCCTAGAGAAGAGGAAATGGAGCTCATCCCACATTGCTTTAGCGGTGGTGTGATGTATAGCCATCTGATATGGTTCACTATCCATGAAGTTCAAGATACAAGATTGAACTCAGCCAATGTCTCGAAGCCACTGGTCGGAGGGATCGACAGGGTTGTCCCAAGTGAGATGATAAAGAAACCACTTGGTTTGGAGAGTGTGGCGCACTGAGTGCACTCATTCCACAAAATTCTTCATCCTAGTGAAAGAGACAGTAGCGATCTAAAGTTCATCCCGTGCACCAGTGAGAGGAGATGGACCAAGAGCCGAAACTGTCGAGGTAGCAAGTGCAGCATTCGCATCCATCGGGGGCGAGTCCTCGACTTACGTGACAACAGGAGCTCAAATTGAAGAGGGGTTGGGTGGTTTCAAAGAAAGACACCGCACAATTCTTAAAAAAACGGAGGGTTAGAGGTTTCAAGGACAAGTCCGCCTGAGACCACCGGTAGGGAGGGAAACTGCCGCAACAGAAGAAGCACGCGAGAACGCCATAGAACAAACCGCAATAGTTAGAGAATAATTGTGGCGGTGCGGTCTCAGCAGAGGAGAGACAAGCACACGGGTTCTACGGTCTCAAGAGGAGCAGTCGCAGAAAGCCTGGTCTCCGCAGGCTCAGGAGGAGCGGCCTCAGGAGGCGTTGTCACTGGAGGTCGCAGGTGCAGAGTTCTGCAGGCTCGGGAGGCAACTGGCAAGCTTGGCGGACTCTCAAAAAGGGCGGTCTCAGCAGGCTCAGGAGGAGAGGCCTTAAGTAGAATCCACCAGGAGAAGTCCCTACGTGGGTACGGCGGGTGTTGCAGTCACGACAAGGGACAGAGGGCCTCGTGGTCGTTGGGTCAAAGGAGGAAGACGCCAAAAAATCTCCTAACCAGGCCTATAAAGGTAGATGAGAGACGGAAAAAAAACTGACCAGAAGTTCAAGCAGGAGAACAGAAAGACACGGGACCTCTTGATTACAAAAAAAACAGACGGCGCATAAATGTCCTAATCCACGAGAACAACGGCTCAATCATGCGAGGTCCAAACCGATTGGATTAGATAGCTCTGATACCATGTACAAAATGAGAAGTTAAAGAATAAAATGAGGCAAATATAAATTATTCTCCTTGAATTAAAAATCACTCTAACATATGTACAAGATACTCCTTATAATAGAAAGAAGGAGAAGAAGATAAGAATGAACCCAAGTTGTGGGACTAAATGAGCCTAAGAGAGGAATGGGCCCAATGGGCCATTATATATGGGCTATTATGGGTCTTCTCCAACAACTCCCATAATAAGAAATTTAAAACTAAATGGATAACAAAGTCCTATCATAGATTTCTGAGTTACAAGCAAACAAAAGGTGCTTTATTAGTGCTAATAGTTGAATATTAGTATACTTTAAATATTTCTTTGCTTGTAACGTCATGATATATAGCATTTGTCGTATAGTTTGTCCTATGTCATGCGGGTCTGAGTATATAAGGACCAAGGATATTGTATTATCCCTAATTTGTTTTGCTCCTCTCAACTTCGTATTAGAGTAAGTCGCATGATTTCAATCCTACCTCCTTCGTTCACGCTCTCGCTCATGCATCCAGCCCTCGGTCTTACGTCTCTTCGTCAATGACCACTTGTCGAAGTGTCTTGAAGCTCGACAAAGCCACATTAGTGTATCGAAGCCCTAGATAACCTCTTGTTGGCGACTTTGAAAGGGTCGTGGCCCCTAATCATCGTCTCTAGCAGTTCCTCACCTTCTAGTCGGCAGATCCAAAGGGCTCGCAGCCCCTACTCAACATCTCCCGCAGACCCTTAGCCACCATTGGCACCACAAGGGGCCCGCAACTCCTCAACAGTGGATAGATTAGTCTTCCAGACATTTTGTCCATCATGACAGCCACCAAAGACACCATGGGCACATCCTATGGTGACTCTCTCTGGTGGATCTTAATCTAAAAGAGTTCATCGGATATGATGATTCTTCATACTTTTTTTTTTTTGATTTATCTTCGTTAATGCGTTCTTTCCATGTTCATGGGAGACTCTTCAGATATCACATCTACTCCTCTGATTGCCCCTACATGCCAACATGTAGGAGTTCATCGGATGTAATGATTCTTCATACTTTTTTATTGATTCATCTTTGTTAATGCGTTCTTTCTATGTTCGCAGGAGACTCTTCAGATATCACATCTACTCCTCCGATTGCCCCTACATGCCTACATGTGACCCTCTGCGAAGCCACGAACAATCGTATAGCTAAAGATTATTACAGTGGCATTGAATGAAACAAATTACCTTGAATGATCAAGGACAACTCAGCATTTTATTTGCGGACACCAATCGTATGGGCATATTGATGGAAACGTGATTAAACTACAGTGAACCGACCCCTCCTGGAGAATGTGGGATGTGGATAATCTGTTGATTGCCTCATGATTAATCCATTTCATGTTCCCTCTGGTATACTTCAGTTATATGCTCATGGACACTGCCCATGAAATCTGGACTCAAGCCCGCAAGACTTACTCGCAAAGTGGTAGCTCAATGTAGATATATAAGCCCATTCGTCAAGGTTTGGTGTTAAACAAAGACATTTGTTTGCCTCAGCCTACAATTCAGAATTTGAATGCCTCTATCAAGAATTGGATTGTCTTAATACTTTTATTACAGCGTGCACTTCAGATGTCATCAACCTTCAGAAGGACAAAGAATGCTTTCAAGTGCATGTCTTGCTCATGGGCCTAAACACTGAGTTTGATACTGTTCATATACACACCCTACATCATGAGCCTCATCCCTCTCTTCGGGAAGCATTCAGCATGATCCTAGGTGGTGAAAATCACCGCCACTCTCTTGGTTCCCCTACACAAATAGATCACTCTGCCCTTGCTACAATTGGATGTGGTCCACACAATCATACTCCTCCTATGTGTGGCCGCCGCGGGAGGAAAGGACATACAAAGGAGACATGATATTATTTGAATCCCCATCTTGCTCCCTCTGATCGAGGGTTGGGTGGTCATGATTGGAACAGTAATCGTGGTGGCAGCCGACTGTCTGGTTCTCACAATATTATACTCAAGCCAGTTAGGAATTTGAGGATATTCTTTATTCAGGGGATCTTTCTACTAAGGAGCTGAAGGAGTTTCGCCACATGTTGCGTTCTCACTCAGACTTTGCGATCACTCATTCTACAATTGCCTTTGCCACGTTAAGTATCTTAAGTGCCCATGTTGCATCTACATATCAATCTATTATCGTCGCGGGGAAGGTGGAGAGCGGTCGGGTATCGCCCAGCGATGTTGATGTCGCCCGGCGGCGTGGGAGAGGAGAGGCGGAGAGAGATAGAGGGAGAGAGTTAGGGTTGAGAGAATTAAGAAGGAGCAGCTCCCTTCCTTAGTTAAGTGATCCAAAGATACTCAAGATTCCAAACACACCCCCTTATATAGTGAGGCTCCAATACAACAATAATAAAATTAAACTGAAATTAAAATAAGTTGAAGTTATCATCCGGTCCTCTACGGGTCCTCTTCCTTCGTACAGCGCGAGTCGGCCTCCGGTTCCTGTGCGTCGCGAGCCCCCTCCTCGGGGCCGTGAGTCGGCCGCCTTCGCGTGTAAACTCGTCATGCCGGCTCCCCCGGCTGCAGCTCGGTAACAATACCGCCATCTGGGAAATTGGCCTTGTCCTCAAGGCAGTAGTCTGGAAACTGTCGACGGAAATCGTCTCGAAGGAGCCAAGTGGCTTCGTTCGTCAGGCGGTGCCGCCAGGCGACGCGGATCTCTTCCGGGCTGGCGTCCCCGGGTAAGTGGTGTCTACGATCGAGAATGGACTGGGGGTACAAGGGCTCGGACCCGGAGTACTCGAGGTCGGTCGGAATGTGGTCCACTACGGGGTGGTCTCCTACCACCCGTCAAAGCTGGGATACGTGAAAAATCGGGTGAATGTGACTGCCACTGGGTAGGCGGAACCGGTATGCTACAGCTCCGATGCGACTAATGACCTCGAATGGCCCAAAATTGCGTGCTGACAACTTCGGACAAGGCCGCCGCGCGACAGAAAGCTGGCGGTGAGGCTGCAGTTTGAGGAAGACCTTCTCACCCACTAGGAAGGTGAGATCTCGGCGCTTACGGTTGGCGAAGGAGACCATCTTTGCTTGGGCTCGCCGAAGATGGTGTTTCAAGCTGTCGAGGATGATGTCCAGGTGATCGGCCAGGCTGGCTACGGGGCATTCCCTGGGTAGGTGGTAGTTTATGGATGGCGGTGGACGGCCATACGCCGTCTCGAATGGGGAGGTGTGTGCTGCAAGATGATACGTTGTGTTATACGAGTACTCCGCCCAACAAAGCCGTTTGGCCCACGTGCCTGGCCGCTCTCCAATGAAGCAGCGAAGATATGTCTCTAGGCACCGATTGAGTACTTCTGATTGCCCGTCAGACTGCGGGTGATAGGTCGTGCTCATACGGAGACGGGTACCCTGCAGGCGGAAAAGGGATGTCAAAAAACTGCTAAGGAACAAGGGGTCCCGGTCACTGACTATGGAGCGGGGAAACCCATGCAGTCGTACAATCTCGGCGATGAAAGCGCCGGCCACCAAGGCTGCTGTGTATGGATGGCACGGGGAGATAAAGTGTGTGTACTTGGACAGACGGTCTACCACCACCAATATGCAGTCGAACCCGTTCGAGCGAGGTAGCCAGGTGATAAAATCCATAGCAATGTCTTCCCAGATGCATTCCGGAATCGGCAGGGGTTGTAGCAGGCCGCTGGGAAACATAGCTTCATACTTGAACTTTTGGCAGGGAAGGCACGCGGCCACAAGGGCCTTCACCAGGCGGAACATCTGTGGTCAGTACAGGGATGCCGCCAGTCGCCTGTAAGTGCGGAACGCTCCAGCGTGGCCGCCGGCCGGGGTGGCATCGAACTTGTCTAGTAACCGGGGTATACTCGGGGAGGAAGCGGAAAGGACAAGGCGGCCCCGGTGGAATAAACGGCCCCCTACGAGCGAGTAGGGCGGATGGGCTGTTGGGTTCGCCAAGAGGGTCGTCCGGATGGCCGCAAGGTGGGGACCCTGCTCGACTTCTGACTGTATGGTGGCCGCATCGTCCCAAACCGGCCGAGAGATGGTCGCGAGCTCCAGGGCATGTGGTTGTCGGGATAAGGCGTCTGCCGCCCGGTTTGACCGGCCGGGGCGAAACTCAACGGTGAAATCATAACCCAATAACTTAGCCACCCTGACTTGCTGTGCCGGAGTTGCGATTTTTTGTTGCAGTAAGTAGCAGAGGCTGTGATGGTCGGTACGGACCACGAAGGGACGACCCAAAAGATATGGCCGCCAGTGTTGGACCGGGAGCACAAGGGTCATGAGCTCGTTTTCATAGGCTGAACGGCTCCGGATTGAGGAGGAGAACGCGCGACTGTAGTAGGCGATGGGTCGGCCACCTTGCATGAGGACCGCCCCTACGCCGGTGCCGGAGGCGGCACATTCGACGACGAAAGTTTGCTGAAAATCTGGCATGGCCAAAACCGGTCCTTGCACGAGGGCGATTTGGAGTGCGGAGAAAGCCGTCATGGCGGCGGGTGACCATGAGAAGGGGCCTTCCTCTGAAAGCTTGAGCATCTGGGTGAGTGGGCGAGCCAACGCACCATAGTCCTTGATGAACCGCCGATGTTGTGAAAGGAATTGGAGCACTTACTCTTTCATTCATTCCATGAGGAGAAATAATATGACACCACAACGATGTGAAGATTTAGTCTTTGTGCATTCTAATATTTGTCTTCTTTCAAGGAGGACGCCACTTTATACTCAAGGAGACACCAAACTATGGGACATTAGTGGAGATGCATTTGATTTTATGGAGGGTGCTGATATTATTGAAGTTGCTAACCTATCGCTTGATGAGCCAGAGATGGAAGCAATATTATTTAACAATTAAGAAATTTAAGGCATTGAAATTCAAGAACTTTAGTCATTATAGCATTTTTATTTGTTTTATTGAACTATGTATGTCATATATCTTCATTGGATTTCTTTTGTGTTTGTTGAACTATGTAGGTCTTATATCTTCTTTTGAATAGATTTTTTAGTGTGTATTTCTAGATGATATTTTTAGTATGATTCTCACTTTCATCATTCCTTAGATTAGTCTAATTTCTTTGTTTATGTGGGCAATCTTGTGCATGTATGGTGATAACTGATAATATTTCATTGAATATATTCTTGCTGCGAATTAACTTATTATATGTATTTTTTAAAAACAAATTCACATACCCAAACGTATCTGTAACGTGCTACTTTATAATTTTGTCATACCGCGTACCGGTGCCCGTACCTATACCGCGTACCGATACCCGTGCTTTACAGTCTCACATTTCATCTTTGTATATTCAGGTGTATTTGTTTTGCTCACATGCATACTCCAGTTCATGACAAATTGGATGGAAACTCTCAAATTTGTCTTTGATGGGTATTCTTCCACCAACAAGGGTTATCGATGCTATCACCCTCATTCTCATTGTTCTTTTGCAATGTTGATGTTACCTTTCATGAGGGGAAGTCCTACTTTGATCCTCTCATCAGGGGGAGACGAGCGGTGTTGATGACGGGATCTCTAGCATTTCACTTCCTATTATTGTTTCCTCACACATTCCTTTACATATCCCTCCTACTCCTGGCCCTCCTTCGCGTTCGTTGCCCCACCCCCTATTGCATGCATACTCATGCAGGCCTCGTGATGCTAAGCATATACAGCCACCTGATGTTCAATCTCTACAAGTGTTTGTGTCAACTCCAAATTTTGATGACAACCTCCACCTTATTCCCCATCTTAAAGGTAACACAGGTTGTACCAAGCATCCTATAGCCAACTATATCTCTTATCACCATCTCTCTTCTGCTCGCAAAGCTTTTATCTCATCTCTTTCCTTATTATAATTCTTAAGAATTGGGTAAAAATCTATCAAGATACCTGAATGGAGAAAGACTATCTAGGAAGAAATGTGTGCATTAGACAAAAATTAAACAGGGCAACTTGCATATCTCCATCCTGGGAAAAGGCCAGTTGGGGCATGTTGGATCTTCTGAGTTAAGAATAATCAAAAAGAGGTTGTTGAATGTTATAAAGATCGATTAGTGCCTCAAGGGTAAACCCAAACTCAAGGTATTGACAATCAGGAAACATTTGACTATGTTGCCAAAATGGACTCTATTCGGATGCTTCTTTCATATAATACATGTCTTGGGTGGGACCTATAATAGTTTGATCTTTAAAATGCATTTTGCATGGTAAATTGGAAGATGTCTACATGAAGCTTCCCCTAGTTTTTCCCAAGGGTCTACTGGAATGTTGGTAATTTCAAGAAGTCTTTATATGGACTGAAGCAATCCCCAGAGCTTGGTTTGAGCAGTTTAATAGAACTATGATACGGTTAAGCTACAAACATGGACATGTTGGTCACACCCTCTTTGTTAAGAAGAGAGAAACCTCCGGACCAAAGTGTCAATTCTCATTATATAGTATGACATCATCATCACGGGTAATGATTTCGAGTAAATCACTGACCTGAAAGAATGATTGTACATAAAATTTGAAGTTAAGGATCTCAGGAAGTTGAAGTTTCTTAGGGATTGAAGTAATAAGGTCTAGCCTTGAGATCTTTTATCACAGAGGAAATGTGGTATTGACCTCCTGGAGAAATTGGTATGCTTAGATGTGTTATAGTGGATACCCCTTATTAAATCCAATCACAAAATTGATGAGGACAAAAATGGAGATAAAATTAACTCTTCTAACTACAAGAGATTGGTTGGCTAGCTTATATATTTATCACATACTCGCCCTGACATTTCTTATATTGTAAGCCTTTTGAGTAGATTCATGCATGCTCCCAGTACACGCCATCAAAAGGTAGTTTACTGGTCTTGAGGTACCATAAAAAGTCCCTAGAATGTGGGATTCTATTCTCAGCAAACCAGCCCTTAAAATTTGAAATTTTTACCAATACGGATTGGACGAGTAGACAAAATGATAGAAATCAACTACATGATATTGCTCCTTTATAAGTGGGAATCTTGTAACTTGGAGGAATAAAAAATAGAATGTGGTAGTTAAGATCTAGTGTTGAGGTAGTTATAGAGCAATTCCCAAGGCATATGTGACAGATTATGGTTGGAATCAATTCTTCAGAATTTGGGTCTCTTAGAGGCCAAGTCTAATACTTTTTATTGTGACAACAAAGCAGTCATTAATATTGCTCACAATTCAGTCCAACATGATAGGATAAAACATATTGAAGTGGATAGTCATTTTATTAGAGATCACTTTGACAAAGGTAATATCTGCACACCCTTCGTGAAGTCCCAAAATCAACTTACAAATATTTTCACCAAAGGGTTAAGGCTTTGACAATTTTGCTGAAAACATATCTAAGTGGGGAATGATTGACATATACTCCTAATTTGAGGGGTAGAGTTGAACATTAGTATACAACAACAACAGAACCCATATAGTCCCCAATCATTGGGGGTATGGGCGGGGGAAGATTGAAAACAGACCTAACTTTTGGCACTATGCACAAAGTGGCTTCTCTCGGAGGAGAAAGACCTAACCTTTGACAATAAATGCACAAAGTGGCTGCTCACGGATACCACTGAAATAGTGGCCCCCTATACCATCACGTTTGTTGTGGAATCATGCCCTCAAATCAAAGCCAAAGACATCAGAGAGGGCAGACCCAAGAATCCATTTTGATTTATGTGCACATAACCATGCTTCCTTCATTCAGCATCCAGAGCATTGGCCTTGCACAAGTAGAGTTGAGTATTAGTATACTTCTAAATATTTCTTTGTTTGTAATGTCATATTGTATGTCGCATGTCATATTGTTCGTCAAGTGTTATCCTCATCTGAGTATATAAGGACTAAAGATATTGTATTTTACCTTAATTTGGCAATATAGTTGTTTTGCTCCTCTCAACTCAAATTTCCAAGTAAACTTCAATCAATGAACACAAAGGAAGTGGTGCAATTATTCATGTAAAAACCAATATAAGAAGAAAAACATCAAATAATATAGTAATAAATCCAATAATAATGAAAGAGAGCAATTACACAGTGAAAGCCTGAAAACATATAGTATAGAAACTAGAGATTTGAATGTGGCACCTTCTGTTTTCCATTCCATTAGAAGTATCAGAAGCTTCAGAACGCATAGTTGATCATGTTCAAACTCCACTTGGGCGAGGATGACAGAAGCAGAAACAACTATCTCAACAAATTCAAAAGCATAGCTCAACCCAAGCTTTTTTTGAATCTCCAACAAATGCCTTGAGATCCCAACAACAGCCTCAATTTGCCCCTGAGTTTTTCCAAGGAAATAAGCACAAAATGATAGTAGCATACTCAAAATCTCCGTGCTACACCTTTGGGCATCACTTGTCATTTCCTAAACGAAGATGAAAGCAATATAAATAAATATGCAAAAGTGAACAAATATGTGAAAGTTAAAAAGGAAGAACTTTAACCACTATTACTATTATAGTGTCTCCCTCTACATACTTACCAATAAATAGCTAACTAAATTAAAAGATGAAATTTCCTCAATACGACTAACTAAAAAGTATAAACGTAGACAATCATCAAATAGGTACATCACAGCATCCAAACATGATATAAGCTACTAACATGAAACTATGGTACTTACAAGGATTTGACGTCACCAAGGCAACTTTCTAGAATAGTCTTTATTAGAACAACAACAACAAAAAATGTGAACAGTGCCTTTGCATTTTGGCATGAAATATGATTTTTTTAATTCATTTTAACACACAATTTATGTAAATAAACAAAGGTTTTTCAACAAAGGAAAGCATCTTGGATCATGTTAAGCATACATCAACAAGCTTTTGAAATGAATCCAACGAATTTGCAGTACTATACATTACCTAACTTATTAAAAAAAGACTTCAACAACAAAGAAATAGTGTTCTAAAAAATCGGTGTAGACCGAAAACAGTTTTCCCCTCTGTCGGACGAAGACCTCAATGTGCGAACGAGAAGAGTCGCGCATCATCCTCTCCATCTCGACGACGAGCCTCCAGGACTACAGCAGCGATCATCGTTCCTCCTGGCAGAGGAGTTACAACACCTGGTTTCCCCCTCGACGGACGCCTCTGCGCCCTATCCGCCGGTCAGCACTACTATCTAGCAACTCTGCTGCTGTTTTTTGGTACGGTCAACACCAGCGACCTATTCTGGTGACCTAAAGACTTTGGTCCATCTCCATCCAAGAACCGGCGAGCCTCAACCTCCCGATAGACGTGAGTATTGATAGTCGTGGATCACAGCTCCACCACTTGATCGAAGCCCATCCGAGAAATTAGCAAGAGCTCCTCTGTGCATCTTAATTTGAGGTAGCCTCCTCCTCGCGGTATTTTTGCACATGCACGGGTAAACTCCACCCCGTTTCTTTGCTCCACTTATTAGCTTAATCCTTAATCGTATGCAATTCAATTAATTAGTTAAAGCTTGTCTTGAATGCTCAAACTGTTTTTATTGTTGTTATTCATAATTGTTGTTGTGATTAGGCTTGTCGGAAATCGCGAAGTCTCGTTTTGAATCGAATATTTAAACACTTGAGAATTTATCGCCAAATAACGACTAACAACTTTTAAAAATCCAAAATTTGAAAGTAATTTGCGTGCGTAAATTCGACTTGGCCCCTTTGGCCCTCATCAATTAAAAATTAATCGCAATAAAAAATTCCTATTTTTCAAAAACCTAATTTTGATTTACATCAATAACACAACCACAAACCAACACAAGCACGAGATCATAATATCAAAATCAAAACAAGAACAACAAACACATATCCATACCATCCACAAATGAGGGTGAGCCTATAAGCACATATGCCCAATGATCATGGCATATAGGTGCTTTAGAGAGCACTTCAAATAATATTACAAGATTTCTAAATGAGAAAGATAGATACATGTTATCAATCCTTGGCACTGAGAGAATGGGAGACTCTTCCTTGGATTCGAAGGGGAGCTTGGCTTTGTCCACCAGCTCTTTCTCTTCCTCGTTGGCTACCTCCACGATATGGGAGAAGTTGTCTCCTCCTCCTAGTCGTGTTTTCACCTGGATCTGCTCATCTCAATACCAAGTGCTCCAGCTTGGAGCTCCAATGGATCCTTGCAAATGTCCTCTAGCACTTTTAGGAAGCTTGGGAAGTAGGAGATGGTTGGGGGTCGAGATTCTAGACTTCTAGGTAAAATAAGGGAGAAATGGCGCTCCCGGTGCGAAGATCAGGAAGAAATTGCGGAAGGGTGTAATTATAGGCCGCCTGCATATTAACTCAGACACGATCATGCGCGTTCAAAGCACATGGCCATGTGTTTGATTGTGTGTGAAGGAATGGGAACAAGAGCGGGAAAATGGAGGCGCCCTAAAAAGACAAATGATCGTGTGCGAAGAAAATCTCACGATCGTGCGTAAGAAGCACAATGAGGCTCTCAAAGAGGGGTTTCCTGGAATGATCCAAATCACACCTGCACAATCATGTGTGAAGAGCAGATGCTCATGTGAGAAGAAATGGCCCCTGATTGTGTGATTTGCAGGTAGAGCACCGTCTGCTCGTGCATGAACAAACGCACAACCACAAGTGTTCAAAACGCACAAGCAAGTGTTGTTGTGCCTCAAAATCAATCGTGGGCATTCTAGAACCCAAACAAATGATCATAGTAGATGTAAATAGGTATAATAAAGCTTATATGACCATAAAATATGAATGAGAGGAATAGGTGGTCTCCCTCACGCATGAAATACCTAAAATATTGTTTATATAGCAAGGAATCGCTCAAATGATGACTTTGAAGATTTAGAACAATATGATATGAAAATCAAATGATAATGAGTGATTAAAGTGTGGAAACAATGCAAGAAAGGTGTCTAAATCACTATATAGAAATCGCTCAACAAGCCACCCCAAACAAGAGCCGAAATGTCCAGCCGGTCTCGATACATGCATGCAGCCAGCCAAAGAGGCATTAGGCCATGTCCAAACTATGGATATATATTTACATGTACTCTTTTTTTGTATGCAAGCCTACGAAGGGGAGCCTTGGTGCACCGGTTGAGGTGTTGTCGTGTGACCTTAAGGTCACGAGTTTGAGTCCTGGAAGCAGCCTCTTGCAAAAATGCATGGTAAGGTTTACCTACATTTCACTCTTGTGATGGGACCTTTCCCCAGAGCCCCGCTACGTGGGGATGTCTTTTTGCACCGGGTTGCCCTTTTTTATGCAAACCTAAGAAAATACATATCCCAATTAAAGCAAAATCGTGAACCAACTTTAACATAAATGAAAACTTAAAATTTTTTTGTTCATCGAAATTGCGACGCGAACTATCACTTTATCATTTTTATCATTAGGGAGTCTTTTGCATTTTATCATTAATCATTTGTTTTAATTTTAACATCAAAATATTAATTAGATGATTTACCTTGCATGCTCATCAGTGAATCACAAACGCTAATACATGGCGAAAATTCACTAAGGGTAATGATAACGATATGTCATCGAGGCAGCAGTGGAGGTAGGGGCTGGGGGCAGATGAATGTCATCAAGACGGGCAAGTCAAGGCAGTGAATATGGCATGTTGTTGAGCTTGAACGGACATTATATTTTGCTTCCAACATAGCGAGGGCGAGCCCAACTTAATCCATGGATGTTGTACACGCTTAGGGTATGTCCGGAAGTGGCATAAGTGGAGGTAGAGGGTTGGGAAGCCCGGATCGGAGTGTTGGGCACTCGAGAAGCAGTGGCAAAGCGGCATAAGATGGTTGGGAACCGCTTAGAAGAGAGGTGTGGCAGGCCAACTAGGTGCGAGAGGAGTTACGGTGACACGGTAACTACTGGAGTCAATGTAGAGAGGAATCGAGCATAGAGGAGCGAGTGTTGAGGAGTGGGCGTCGTCGATTACATGGTTGTGACTTGTTGTAGTGCCACGTGGATTGGTGGGATCAGGCATAGCATCTATCGAGTGCAGACGCTCGAGCTCAAGATAGTAGTGATCAAGTGAAAGTTTTTCAGTGTATCGTCGTACTGGACCGAAGACAGGGGATTATGTATGGATTGCGAGCAGAGGGACATGTGGAAGGAG
Source organism: Platanthera zijinensis (assembly GCA_039513925.1). Classification (NCBI taxonomy): domain Eukaryota; kingdom Viridiplantae; phylum Streptophyta; class Magnoliopsida; order Asparagales; family Orchidaceae; genus Platanthera; species Platanthera zijinensis. The sequence continues at coordinate 90,663,124 of CM077098.1, read as the reverse complement.
AAGGCTTTGATACAAAAATGCTATGATCATCCAATTGTGAGCATATGTGCGGTCTTAAGAGGGAGAGGTTTCAGAGAGGATTTTTTTGACCCTTACTTGAGCTAGCCTTCCCAGTAGTGGAGGATGCGAAGGGAGCAGAGCTCAACCGAGTGTGGAAGATGAAGAGGGGAGCCTTGCTCAATGATTGCGCAAAACTATGTCTGCAAACGATAACGGCAAGTGTACCGTATCGAAAGTAGTATAGGTTTAAAGAAAACAAGGTCGTATTAAACTCAGGGTGGTCAAGTAATTCTACTTCGAAAATCGTTATTATCTTATCAAATAGAAATTGAAGTTTGATTGCGATTAGCAAAAAACTAGAGACGCTAATTGAATTAATTCGATGGGTTAAAAGTTAGTACCCGATCGTTGAATCACCTCGAATATAGAGAATAACGAAATGAAAATAAAGTGCAATTCTCCTGTTGAAAAGGAATTGACCGTGGAGTTTCCCGAAGCATGAACGCTCCTCTATTGAGGATTAGGTTCTACTAAGCTTAGGTATATCGACCGAACTTTCATTCTCAAATCGCATCGTCTAAGACTTGCTTTAGGTAGTGAACCTCGCTATTGGATTTTACTCCAATCCGGGAAAGTTACGTCGTCCTCTCACGAGGGTTGCGTTCTACTCTTTTTACCAATGAGTGATTGATTCGCCTTACGAGCCTCTCGGCCAACTAAAGAGCGAAAACTATTTTGAAAACTATATAAAATATATAGTCCAATGAATTGATCAACGGTAAATCTTAAGCGTTCAACCAATTGAGAAAAACAAAACTAAAATCATAGCAAAAATTATTTCATCCTCGGATCATCGCGATCGAGCACTATAAAAATTAGCTACTCATGGATATGGGGGGAATCATTATAATATAAATGCGACATAAAGAGACAAAAATGGAAATAAGAATAAAGCTTTAGGAAAAAAAATAGAAATAAACTTTTATTGCTAGTAAAAAAAAATACAAGAACTAAAATTTGCGAGTTTACAAGTTTTTCAAAACCTAATTTGAAAGAAAAGGAACGTACAAGAATTACGATATAAAATAAAGACAGGAAAAAAAAAAAGACAACTTGACGAGCAATTTTGAGTTAAAATTTCTCCAAACTTAATCTAAAAATTCTTCTCAAAAATGAAATACCAGCCCAGACTTCATGAATTGGACAAAATTAAAACTAAATATATCTCCAAATTCTTCTCAGCCAAAAATCTCCCTTACTATTCCCGAGTACAGCCTTTTTATAGGCTGAGATGAGTCATTGTTGGTTAATAAAGTGGAGGCGGGATTCATGCAGGAGGAGGCGTTACTGCACATTTTCCGGGTTGAAACCCCAGCCTAGCTATTGGAGTGCCATGTCAGCAATCCAGGTGGCAGGATTCCTTGCAAGGGTGTGGCCGACCTGCTGCAACCTTGCACTCAAATTGGCGGGACCACTGGTGGCGGGATTCCTGCATGGTGGCGGGATTTCAGCTGCATGAAACGGCAGCATTGAAGCAGGCCAGCTGGAATTGCTGAGGTGGAGCTGTTGTTGGTTGAAGTGGCAGTGGGCCGACCGAGAGCTGCATGGAGGTTGAGCTGGCTGGAGGAGAGGTTGACGGGCTTGGAACTGCAGGTTGCTGTGCATGGAGGTTGGCGGTGGAGCTGCTGCCCGAGCATGGAGGAGGCCGGCTGAGCTTGCATGTAAAACTGCTGTGAAGAGGTTATCGTGGATAGGTTGTTGCAGGGAGGTTGCCGGAGCAGTGGGCTTGGCCGGTTGAGGTGGCCGAGCTGTTTGTATAACATATATATATATACGAGTGCCCGACACGAGGCTCCGCCCCTACGGCCATGCGCGACAGTACCCGGCCGACGACGGCGGGCTCCACTCGCCCCCGACGGATACGCCCGCAACATATACATATACATAAATATCATGCCCGCAACATGACATATACATATGAGTACTTAAAATGACCGTAAAAAATATACATAAATATTACATTTTTTATTTTGTAAAATAATACACGTTTTGACCTAAAAATATTAATTTTGATTTTAATAAATTTGATTGGTCGAATAGACCGCTGACATGCCTATTGACAACCTATCATAGTAGGTGTAGGAGCTCTACTAAAAAACTTTTGAATTCAAATGGATTTTCATCATTACTTCCATTTTTTTGATAGTGCAATTACTTGAATGGACATTGTATTTAAAATTTTTTGAAAAAGATTATAATATATGTCAAGTCATTAAAATATAAAAATGAGGGCATAATTGATATTTTTGAATGTTTCACCAAAGACAACTTTTCCCTTATAATAGTGAAAGATAGATATATATATTCATATATATATATATATATATATATATATATATAATGAGTAGTGGCTGATGGTGTTGGATTGGCCGAGCACGGTGGTGGCACTGTTGGTGGCCGAGATGAGGTAGAGGCGAGAATGGTGGTGGCGCCAAGAAGGTCGACGTGAGCGATGGTGGCACCGAAGAAGGTGGATGTGGTCGAGTGCCCCACGCATGCAAAGGTGGTGATCGAGCGAACTCGACTCGAATAATATATTGTAGATGTAACATCGAGATATTGCACAGAATTCCCCCCTCCCCCAGGCCTGTGGCATTCCTACAAAAATCAAAATATATATGTTTAGAACATAAAATATAAATTTTATGAAATTTCTTAAAAACAACGAATAAATACAATAATTTATTTAAATATCAAATAACAAATTAAGCTAAAATGATGACTAAATTACTAGTCATCACTCAACCCTAGCACTAGCTTGAGATGATGGGAAGGGAGAGAAGATAACATGGTTGTCGTAGTAGGGGCGTACGGGAGCGCCAGGGTTGTCGTTAGTGTCGCATTGATCGGTGGGCTCGGGAGTAGCAGCTGATGCGGAGCAGAGCACGAGCACGAGCTTTGGGCCCGTTCAGGGCTGATTTGGCGACTTACCATATATAGCGTGCCCGGATCGACGATCGGACTCCGCGATTGCGTCTGGCACGTCGTCGTGAGTCAAAAACATATATTAATTTATTTTCTTTTGAGTTTATTTTCATGTATTTAGTGGCCGATCCCACCGACCAATCATAGCCGTTGATGGTGAAGCCCTAGTTTGTTCTCTTCTTATAAATATTAGTCTAAGAGGCTGAACCAAGTCATTGCAGAATTTGGAGAAGACTCATTCCCGGATTTCAGCGATCACTCCCCGGTGCCGACGTCGTGGAACTCTAGGTGACGACTCCTAAGCCTCTGAACTCCTCCCCAAGGTAATCCCTACCCTCACCTTCATTTTCCACGCCTCAAACCTTTGTTCCCACCCGCTGCAGCCCTCCTTTAAAGCCCCTGAAAACAGCCCGTTGCTGCCCAGGTCTCAACCCACTGTTCATCCATATTCACTATTCATTTATACAATTTACTGTTCACTTATTCCCCCCATTTCAGCCGCCGGCCTGCAGGCTTCCAGCAAGCCCACTTCCTAGCACCGTCGCCCAACCCTCCTTCCTCATTCCCCTGTTTCGTCGCCCCCTCTCCCTTCAGCCCAAGCCGCCAGCCACCTTGTCTTCCCCCCAGCCCACTGTCGGTCCCCTACCAAAACCGGCCACCCCCCCCCCCCCCAAGGGCCCATTTGCCCTAGCCAACCACTCCTCTTCCCCTTCGTGGAACCACTTCCAAATAACCCTAATTCTCTAGATCATTCAGATCTGAGAATTTCGCTCCCGATCCGTTATTTTCATCGCTCATACTTTACATTTTTGAGCGGATCCGACTCTAAATAGCGGATCTACCCCTCCCCGGCCCGGCTCTACTTATTCGTGGCCGGATCCACCATTTTAATGTCCGTTTTCACTATTTTCCCCCGAGGACAGCCATCGCCGTCGTCGCTTCGCCACCGGTTCCATCTCCGATCGCCGATCTACACATCCGGCCCTCCAAATCTTCAGTGCCTCGGTTCAGCCCTCTACTTTGTGAACTTTTGTAGCATTGTACTCTTTGATTCAGCTTTTTCATTTGGTTGATTTATTATAGTTTGATGTGATTCCTGTTTGAAGAACTTTGTTTTGGTGCCCTAATAACTTGCATGAGGAGACATTCGTCGCGCGCTTCGCTTTGGCCCTCCGAGCGGATGAAAGTCATTATAATATTGCCTAAAATAAATATTTGTTCTATTTTAATATCTGTGTGGTGCTAAATTTTCATTGCTTACAGTTATTTGTCGAAACATTGATCATCGCATCGCATATAGCTTTGGGTTAGCGTGTCACCCTTGCACTCACACCTAGCGTTGTAGGTTTTGTGCACCACTAGCCTACCCCTACATCATTTTGGTATCAGAGGTCAAGGTTAGGCCATTTATATATGTAGTGGTAGGTCATATAGAGTATTTAGGTTCATCCATGACTAATTACCGTCGTCGTTCCTCTCCTCTCTTTGGAGATTCTGAGTCCGCCTATACCCAATCTCATAGAGCGACTTCAGAGAAATCCTCATGTTATCATGATGATTATTATCGCCAGCAGCACACCACTTCCCGAGATCGTGTCGACCCACCGACACAACCTCACTATGTCAGAGACGATCAGTATGATGATTGTCGTCGTTCATATCCTTGCACGCGAGCGGATCGTGTTGACCCTTCGACTCGACCCGATTACCTTAGGGATGACTATTATGAGAATCGTCACTTTAAGAGAGACCTTGAGAATCAGTTTTGTACAGTTTCACCTTCCTTTGACGGCTCATCGAGTCCCGAGTCTTTCAGTTATTGGTTCGTGGATATTGAGTATTATCTTGATCATTTTGAGTTATTCGGTGAGCGTCGCGTTAAGTTTGCGAAACTTAAACTTTTAGATCAGACGATGGCATATTGGGCTAGCGTTGAGAGGACCCACGAGCGAGACCGTCTTCGTCGCATCACTAGTTGGGTGGACATGAAGCGTACATTGTGTCAGAGGTATCTTCCTTCATCATATCGGAGTCGTTTGCTCAACCAATTATTTTCCCTTCAGCAAAAATCCATGTCTGTCGCTGAGTACAGGGATTGCTTTGATGAGTTAGTAGTGAGGAGCGATATCCGAGAGGACTCAGCCATGACCACTTGCAGATTTCGGTCTGGACTTCGATCTGACATCCGTACTAAGGTGGTTTATCATAGCTTGAAATCCCTCGAGCAGACGTATCAGTTTGCCCTTCATTATGAACAATCTTTGAGATCCATCGGAGGTGGTCGGTTGGACCCTCATCTTGACCTCCGCAGTACAAGTCCTTCTCATACTGAGGTCACCACGATGCCTACCACTATCCTGTCACCCACGACGGAAGTGATACCTGATACAGATTGCTCTCACCCCAGCGAGATGTTTATCCCGGTGAGTGACCTATCTTTTGTTTCTGACTCATCTCTTGTGACTCCGACGGAGGGTGAGCCTGAGCGACCTATTGAGTCTATAGTGTTGTGTCCCTCACCCACACCTCCACTTTTGGCATGTCCGGGGTTGATTGACACTCATACCCTAGACTCATGTCTTGACACCGCACCCGCAGACCCATTCTTGAGCATATGTCTATGTTGCTTTTCCCTTGGCCTTACCCTGAGCCACATTACGACCGAGAGCTCAGAGCCTGGCATTGATCTTATAGCGGCTATGTCACCCATGCATGGGGACACTACCCTTTCGATGGTCCTCATCGGGAGGACCTTGACCTTAGTGACGAGCCCCCTATTGAGCCTCCTAATGATCCGCCACATCTTAGTGAAGATGAGACTCGGGTGAGCCACTCAGGTATGACGCCTCTTTCATTACCATCTCTGGTCTTACCCCAGAGAAAGGACCTTGAGTGGAGCATGACATATGTAGGGCCTACCTTGAGTCAACTTGAGCATACTCATATTGTGAGAACCTACCTTATGACACCTCACACTCTGGATGAGTTTTGGGACACGCCACCCGCTGAATCACCCGATGAGTTCTTTCTTGTCTGGGACGCTCACCCTATTATAGAGTCACGAATTCTAGTCGGTGTGCACAGTTTTCACTCAGGTGGTCGTCTTATCCGCGATGACTTGTCGTACATACCTCCTCGTGAGCCCCCTGATGTGTTACGTTCCCTGAGAGACATATGGCTCGTTACGAGCTTGTATTTGAGTATAGTTGTATCTCAAGATCATTTGAGCACTCGTCTCACACTAGATGAATATTTTTATATTCCACCGAAAGAATCTCCTGATAGGCAACCACATTTTAGAGACATCTCAGACATTATTAGATTTTTCTATAAGGAGTGTATCGTGTATGTCTTGATGTCTTTGCATCATTTGCATTACCTACATGAGTCTATTGAGTCTTTTACACGACATTTGCATGAGTTGCATGAGTCGGTCCGCCGATGAATAATAACAAGCAATGAAAATTATAAAGTTCATGCAGATAAGCGAAGGCAAGAACGAATATTTAATGAAGGCGAAAGGGTAATGGTACGAATTCGCCCAGAGAGGCTCCCTTCAGGGCCTGCCAAGAAGTTAAGAGCTAGGCGAATGGGTCCTGTACTCTGTTATTAGTCGCATTGGGACAAATGCCTACCGGCTCGATATCCCGGCTAGTATGGGAATTCACTCGGTGTTTAATGTTGAGGATCTAACTCCATACTATGAACCTCACGAGTATGTGGACCCGAGCAGTGGAGATACCCAGCCATCCCCACCCCCACTGTCGTTACCTTACCACCCTCATACGTCACCACCGTCTGATGGCCACCCCAGTCCACCCACTGTTGACATCCCCCCACCTGGGAACTCGTCTTTTTTGGTTTCACCGCAGGCACCACAGATCGCACCGGGTTCCACCCTTCGAGAGATGAGCGATAAGAGCATCACAAAGTTCAGATTCCACCAGTTTGTACCAACTTCAGATGGGTCGCGCTGTCGCTACTTGGTACATTGGCGGGACCGCCCCGATGTAGTTGACACTTGGATACTTGCAGCAAAGGTTGATCGATTCGCCCCTGGACTTCGACTTCAACACGACCGTCTCCATTCACCGGAGATGACAGCTTTTCAGTCAGGGGGAGTTGATGGGCGAGGACACTCTTCCGTCGACGATACTTGGACGATTCCCGGCGGACCTCTTCGAGTTGTACCTGGCATTCATCGAGAGAATTCCGATCCCAATTCATCGGGAGATGAATTCTTACAAGCCGGGGAGATTGATGCGGAGCAGAGACGAGCACTAGCTTTGGGCCCGTTTGTGACTGATTTGGCGACTTACCATATATGGCGTGTCCGGATCGACGATCGGACTCCGCGATTGCGTCCGGCACGTCGCCGCGAGTCAAAAACATATATTAGTTTATTTTGTTTTGAATTTATTTTCATGTATTTAGTGGCCGATCCCACCGGCCAATCATAGCCGTTGATGGTGAAGCTCTAGTTTGTTCTTTTCTTATAAATATTGGTCTAAGAGGCTGAACCAAGTCATTGCAGAATTTGGAGAAGACTCATTCCCGGATTCCAACGATCCCTCCCAAGTGCCGACGTCGTGGAACCCTAAGTGACGACTCCTAGGCATCTGAACTCCTCCTCAAGGTAATCTATATCCCCACCTTCATTTTCCACGCCTCAAACCTTCGCTCCCACCCGCTGCAGCCGTCCTTTCCAGCCCCTGAAAACAGCTTGTTGCTGCACGGGTCTCAACCCATTGTTCATCCTTATTCACTATTCATTTATACAATTTACTGTTCACTTATTTCCCCCATTTCAGCCGCCGGCCTGCAGGCTTCCAGCAAGCCCACTTCCTAGCATAGCCGCCCATCCCTCCTTCCTCATTCCCCTATTTCGCCACCCCCTCTCCCTTCAGCCCAAGCCGCCAGCCACCTTGTCTTCCCCCCAGCCCACCGTCGGCCCCCTACCAAAACCGGCCACCCCCCCCCCCCCCGGGCCCATTTGCCCTAGCCGACCACTCCTCTTCCCCTTCGTGGAACCACTTCCAAATAAACCTTAATTCTCAAGATGATTCAGATCTGAGAATTTCGCTCCCGATCCGTTATTTTCACCGCTCATACTTTCCATTTTTGCCCGGATCCGACTCTAAATAGCAGATCTACCCCTCCCCGGCCCGGCTCTACTTATTTGTGGCCGGATACACCGTTTTATTGTCCGTTTTCACTGTTTTCCGCCGAGGACAGTGGTTGTCGTCGTCGCTTCGCCGCCGGTTCCATCTCCGATCGCCGATCTACACATTCGGCCCTCCAAATCTTCAGTGCCTCAGTTCAGCCCTCCACTTTGTGAGTTTTTGTAGTATTGTACTCTTTGATTCAGCATTTTCATTGTGGTGATTTATTATAGTTTGTTGTGATTCCTGTCTGTAGAACTTTGTTTTGGTGCCCTAATAACTTGCAGGAGCATACATTCGTTGAGCGCTTCGCTTTGGCCCTCCGAGCGGAGGAAAGCCATTATAATATTGCCTAAAATAAATATTTGTTCTAGTTTAATATCTGTGTGGTGCTAAATTTTCATTGCTTACAGTTATTTGTCGAAACATTAATCATCGCATCGCATATAGGTATGGGTTAGCGTGTCACCCTTACACTCACACCTAGCGTTGTAGGTTTTGTGCACCACTAGCCTACCCCTACATCAGCAGTTATTGAGCGCAGCCACTCGAACTCGGGCACAGCAGGAATCAAGCGAGAGGCTACCAGTGGATCATCATGTTGTAGCGAAGACAGGGGATACAATCAGGCTTGTGAGCAAAGGCATGCGTGGAAGGAGAAGGATCTGATACCATAATTCTATGACCTTCCGATTGTTAGCCGGTGTGCAACCATGAGATAATCAGCAAGGAACGTCTTGACCCTTCCTTAACCGAGCATTCTAAACGACGGAGGATGTAAAGGGAGTCGAGCTTGACCGAGAAAGGAAGAGGAAGAGGGGAGTCCTGACTTGCTCAACCCTAGCCCTAGTCTGAGAAGATGAGGCGGGAGAGAAGATTAAAAGGAGAGTTTTAGGGTTTAAGTCATGCTACCTTCTACCCCCCACCCCCACCCACACACCCACACCCACATATATAAGAGAGGAAAATGTTCCATAATATTTTTGTTATAGCCTCCTATCCTCACATATCCCTGTGCTCAATATTGGGGATGATTTTCTCACTTGTCTTCTGTCATCAAGACCCAAAAACTCATCCTTCAAGGAAACCTTACAAAATGTACCCTAAAAACTTAAGTTGATCCAATAATTAGATGATACACTCAGAGACCAGAGTACTTGACAAACAAATCCCTTGCATACTAGATTGTTAGAAGGTTCACTAAAAAACCTCATCTCAGTCCCAGGTTCTTAGCACTACCATACTAGCACAAAGCAATTTAGTGCATGGTGTCAATGTTATGAAAGATCGAAATTTTATGGGTAAATTTATGACCATGATCAATAAGTGAAGGCAACTCTCTGCCATTATTTGTTACATGTGTCAACAGAAACAATACATACGTAGCACAGTAGCAAATGAAACATACTAATTTAGGAAATGCTGAAATAAAAAGGGAAACAGCCAATTTCTGAAATTACAAAGAGTAAAATCAGAAAGAAAATAATAACAATGCAAGAAGTCTAACAATAAAGGTACACTCATGCAACCTCAGGAAATTTATAAATGGTCACAAGATGAAAGGCTTTAGTAAGGACACTTGATGCTAAAAGTATGCACAGGCAAGGAAAAAAACAAGTTGGTTACCTTCTCAGCACCAACGGTTCGCTGCAAAACCACAACATATGCATCCACAAGATGTGCAGCAGAACTTACAATGTATATAAATTCCTGAATGAGGTAAATATGATTATAGATTAAACTATCAATTTTAAGAAACTAATTTAACAGTATAGTGGAATTAGAATATAACATGAGCAATTTACAATCTCTTCGCATCAGAGATCAGAAGAGATCAGAATAAAAATGACTTAGTTCGGTACCATGAGAATACAAGCAGAAGTTGGAGAAATGCAAAAATAAGGACATTATATCAGGAATCAGAAGAAACAGCATAAATGTCAAATCACAAACACAAAAGTTCAAATCCCTTTACTTTTTTTCATTTTGGCAACAACAAATAAAAGCCAGTGGCCTTTTCATAATTACTTCTTTTACGGGAATACTTATAAATACAGTTCTTTGTATTGATGTATTCTGGAATGGGAGCCCAAAGCAATTGCATGGAAGAAAAGGCCGCAGCGAGCTTAGCAAAAAAAACATTTAAGATCAAAGGGTAAAGTAGTGAGGTAATCTCTACATGTAGTTTCTGCTTCTTCATGATATTAAAGAAGCTTTGATTGATCTAGATGGCTCTATGATTGAGTTGTGGCACTCATGCACTATCACATCCAATTCACTGTTGTGTGCCCGGACTTGAGATCGAGTGATAGGGTGAACAATGGAGAAGTCCCTTAAGGGATTTGAGTCCCCCTTCTTAGATCCCGGTGGAGCTACTGTTGCGGAGGCATTGATCGGAGGAGGGAGACGTGAGGAACGGATGGTGCGAGCGAGATATCTGGCGGATCGGGCGCTAGCTCTCGTCGGTTCCTGCGGTTTTCGTGTGGCAGAGAACGAGTCAGAGAAAGGAGGAAGAGAGAGAGGAAAAGAGAAGAGAAAGAAGAAGAATTTGGAATAATAACGTCCTAACTTCTCAAGAGTCCAAACCCAACTCATCAACCCAATTCTAAGAGCCCCTCACTTGGGCCATAACACAAGTGAGATAAAATATAACATGCACTAAATTTAAAACATAAAAATACGATAACATGCGAAATAAAAATATGATCACTCCTTGGTAGACTGAACTCAACGTTGATAAGTTCGTCCCCAACGTGGGTCCATGACATCTCTTTCCCCGTCGAGAGTCGTCTCGTCCTCAAGTTGTACGGAAAATGAACCAATGGCTCAGACGTAGGAGCGCCCACGAACGGCTTCAGTTGAGACACATGGAAGATGTCATGTATGCAAGCCTCTAATAAGAGCTGGAGCTGATAGGCCACCTCACTAAAGCGTTGGAGGATCTGATATGGGTCGTAATATTTAGGGCCCAATTTAATGGAGGGAGAGGTGGAGTTGAGTCTGGCGGTAAGGCCGGAGTTTTAGCCAAACACAATCACTGATGGCGAAGAAAAGCTCGCGGTGGCCCAGGTTGTATGCAACTTCTATGTGGTGTTGAGCTTGGAGGAAACGCTTTCGCGCGCAATAATCAAAATCTAATCCCGATCGAGGAGCTTCCGGCCGACGATCTCAAGCAAGGAGGTACCCCACCGTATGATAGTAGACGGGGAGGATCCTCCCATAAATCAGTCGGAAGGGTGTAGTCTGCATAACGGTGGGGTAAGAGGTGTTTGTAGTAGTATTCAACCCAAGGTAACCACATGACCCAGTCCTTGGGACGATCCCCTATGATGCAACGCAGATATATTTCAACTGTGCAGCTTCCCACCTCGGTCTGCCCGTCGGACTGTGAATGGGAGGCAATGGAGAAGACCAATTTGGTGCCTCTAAGAGTGAAAAGTTCCTTCCAAAACCGGCTAATAAAAATTTTGTAGCAATCAGATACGATGTTCTCCGGCATCCCATGTAGACGAAAAACCTCATCGAAGAAAATCTGCATGCTAGTCTCAGCAATGGTTGCAATAGGCCCACAGGAAGGAGATGATTCATCTATCTTTTCACATACTCTTGAGTCATATAATATATGTTATGGCAATATTAGCCAACTTATGCAGTGTATCAGAGATGACCACATGAATGATGTTCTCAAAGTCTTAAGATACCTAAAGGGGCTGGGGAAAAGAATATTTATACACAAAATAGGCACCTTAATATCAAGGTTTCATTGAAGGACTGGTTAAAGGCTTCTCTAATGCTAATTGGGTTAGCTCACATGAAGATTGTTGAGGATGAAAAATAATGTTTCAGTTTTTTCAATACGAGCCAATATCCCCTCAATATATGGAGGCGGATAATACAATGGGAAATATTCGTAAAAAAATAACCACACAAATACTATTACATATTACAACACTTCCCCTCAAGTTGGATGTGAGATGTTAATCATGCTCAACTTGTCAACAATCCTTTCAAATATACTTCCGTTCAACACTTTTGTAAGGATATCAGCAAGTTGTCTGTAAGAGAGAACAAAAGAAATGCACACAACTCTTTTCTCAATGTTCTCTTTGATAAAGTGTTGATCTACTTCAATGTGTTTTCTGTGGTCATGTTGGACAGGGTTGTGAGCGATACAGATAGCAGCATTATTATCACAATACAACCGGATGGGTTCGGCTTCAAAAAGTCCTAGGTCGCTCATCAAGGAACGTAGTCATGATCCTTCGCATACCCCATGAGTCATAGCTCTAAAATCGGCTTCTGCGATGGATCTTGCCACTACTTAATGTTTCTTGCTCCTTCAAGTAACGAGATTACCTCCAACAAGGGAACAATATCCTGAGGTTGATCGACGATCTTCAACAGACCCGATCCAATCGACATCAGTGCAAACTTCAATATTTAGACAAGAATTTGGAGCAAACAAAATCCCACTTCCTGGTGAGAATTTAAGGTACCTAATAATTTTGTTAGCAGCATGAACATGACATGTCTTTGTAGCATGCATGAATTGGCTGATGACACTCACCACATAAGAAATATTAAGGCGAGTGTGAGACAAGTAGATCAACCTCCCAACTAGTCTTTGAAATTCAGAGATGTATTCGATCACCTCGCCATCATTACGCTTCAATTTGTGGTCAGCTTCAATTGGGGTGTCAATCGGTCTACATCCACCCATCCCCGCCTTCTCAAAAAGATCCAGAGTGTATTTTCTCTGGGAGATGAGGATTGACCTTAATACCCAAGAAACACCTTAATTTTCCCAAGTCCTTGACCTCAAACTCACTAGCTAAATTTTGTTTTAGATTTTTGAGTTCTTCCACATCAACACTTGTTATAACAATATCATTAACATATACAACGATAACAGTGAGTTTATCGGTCATATGCTTGATGAACAATGTATGATCAGCATTGCTCTGGTGATGCCCAAATGACACCACAGCTTTGTAGAATCTCCCAAATTAGGCTTTTAAAGATTGTTTCAGGGGTGAACCTTGGTGGAATAGACATGTAGACTTCCTCGTTCAGATCCCCATGAAGGAACGCATTCTTCAGATCAAGTTGTCAAATGTCTCAACATTTGCAGGCAGCACAGAATAACAAGATCTTAATAGTGTTCATCTTTGTAACCGGGGCAAATGTTTCCTGATAGTCGATTTTGAGGGTTCGTATATAATCTCTTGCCACCAGCCTCGCCTTATACCTTTCAACGATCCCTTAAGAGTTTTGTTTGACAGAGAACACTCATTTGCACTCAACAATCTTCTTTCCATGAGGAAGATGCACCAAATCCCATGTGTGGTTCTTCTCAAGGGCAGCCATTTTCTCAAACATCGTCCCTCTCCACATAGGGATCTCCAGGGCATGTTGTCAAGATGCAGGTATGGAAAGTGAAGCAAGGGAACAAGCAAAGGTTTTGTGGGATTGTAAGATACATAATGGGAAAGATTATGTTGAGTACAAAAGTGAATACCTTTCCTTAGGGAAATTGATGGATCAGACGGCCCTGAGTCAGGATCCAATGATGGTTCTAGTTGCATAATCGGACCTTGGGTGCTTGTCCTCTTTGTACACCGAGTATATACCTGCAAGCTCGGGGCGGTGGATGGAATAGGCTGAGAAACAGTAGAGAGACTCACTTCCACTGGTGTAGACTCCACCTAAAGTGAGGGATATAGCGGAGGTATTGACAAAGGTACGGTAGGAAGGGGTATAGAAGGAGGGGCCCCCGAGGCAGGGTAGTATGCCTCAAATTCACGAAACGTGGCATCCATAGTGACAAATACTTTCTTCGTAGGTGGGTGAAAACGCTTACATCCCTTCTGTGTGGAAGAGTAGCCAATAAAAACACACTTGAGCGCGTGAGGATCAACATTAGTAAGACGAAGGTGGTGGATGTGAACAAAGCAGACATATCCAAACACCTTAGGAGAAAGCTGAGGAGGAGGCACATGAAAAGTGCTAAGAGTAGTATTTCCAACTAGGAAGCACCGGTACAGGTACCGGGTACCGGGTACGATACGTACCCGATACGACGGTACGTCACTATTTAAAAAGCAAGGATGCGAGTGCAGCATGATACGTTATAACAAATATTATATATATATATCACAAATGCAATAAATAGTTCTCAAAACATCACCAAACATAAATCATAACCTAAAGTACAAGTTCACAAATCAATGCAACATAACATGAAATTTTCAAACATTAAACATTCGTAAATATTACAAAATTTAACATCTTCTATGTCTAACCAAAAGAGATAAAATTAAACTAAAATCTACTCATCAGTCATTTTTTTCTTCTTTTTCAATGTTGGAGATCAACATCTTCAATCACTGGTTAGTCTAGAGACAAGTTAGTCGTTTTGTTCAAAACTTGGGTCGTATCAACATGTTCAATACACATACTTGTAACATAAATGTATCAGTACCAGGAACATACTCGGTATAAATACACAACTTAATTGGATGTACCAGCTCATCCTAGTACAAAGCCAACTTTTGTTTACTCTAGAAAAACTGACTCCTATCACAATATGAAGAATGATATGTTAAGTTCAAGTGTGTCCACATGGGTGTATCTGTCAAGTATCGGGTACGTACTGGTACCAGGTACGTACCTGGTATGGGTACGCTGCCTTCGGGGAAGTATCTGTGCTTCATAGATTTCCAAGAACACGCGAGGGAATACAATTAATAAGATACATCGCAATAAGGACAGCACCCCCCCCCCCAATAATATTTGGGAAGATGCATGGTAAATAAAAGACAGCGAGCAATTTCTAGCATATGATGATTCTTTTGCTCAGCAACACCATTCTGAACAGGGGAATAAGCACAAGTAGTCTGGTGGATGATGTCATGTTCAGCAAAATATTGCTCAAACTACAATCCATGTATTCGTGGCCATTGTCGCAATGAATAGTTTTAATGGTAGTATGAAATTGAGTGAAGATCATGTTATAAAATTTACGAAAAATAGGAAATACAACACTCTTTTGCC
The DNA here is from genome assembly GCA_039513925.1 of Platanthera zijinensis. Lineage (NCBI taxonomy): Eukaryota > Viridiplantae > Streptophyta > Magnoliopsida > Asparagales > Orchidaceae > Platanthera > Platanthera zijinensis. Next base: position 90,647,924 of record CM077098.1, on the reverse strand, counting down.
GCAACAAATACAACCTTGTTGTATGAGAAAAGCATTTGATAAAGGTAACAAACCACACACAACCAGAAATAGAATGGATTGAGCAAGGCCCCTAGATATCAGTATGAATAACTGCAAATGGGGTGGAACTAGATAAAGAAACATGATTAAACGTAGTACGATGATGTTTGTTAATAGTACAGGCATCACACACAAAGAAATCAAAAACAACAGTAGATATCGCAGGAAAGAGCAACTTCATAAAAGGAGTAAACGGGCGACCCATGCGACAATGCCAGAAATACAAAGGATAAGTAGTGTTGGAATGAAGAGATTGTGGAGGTTGAGCTGGGGTGAAGTCGAGCACATAAAGTCCTTTGACCATGCTACCAGAGTCAATCACCTTCCCCGTCGTCGGGTCCTGAAAACACAAGAGAAATGAAGGAAAGTCATAAAGCAGTGCATGGAATTAGTTAGATGACTAATATAAAGTAAATTACGAGTGAAATTGAGAACATAAAGGACAAAGGACAATGTGAGAAATGATCAGGAGATGGAACACTTTTTTGGCAATAGAGGAAAGAGAGTCATCTGCAATAAGCCAATACTCATCTTATCACGACCAAAGAGAGGGGTATATGAAAGGAAACCTGAAACGGAGCAAGTCATATGATTTGTAGCCCCTGAGTCAATGATCCACCAGGTAGAAGGAAGGAATGTGGCAGAGTGAGCACCTGGAAGTCCAGTGTGGGCATAGGAGGCAGAAGACTGAGAAGGAAAGACCCTGCACTAGGCGACATAGGGCAAGCACTTCATCCACAGTGAATACACTAGGAAGAGCAAAACCATCAGTGTTGGAATGGCTAGGGGGATGTCCACAGTAGCATCAGAGAGATGAGCAGAACGGGGAGAAGCGTGACGACCTGAAGGTCTCCCAAATCCACGGCCGCCACGAGGTAGAGCGCCCCCTCTCGGCGATGGGAATTCATGATGCCTAAAGCAAGTGTCCCGAGTGTGACGATACTTTCTACAATAATCACAGAGGAGATGATCTTTATCAAAACCCTTCAACTTGGAGTCACGGGACGGTCGACCACTAAGAATAAAAGAGGTGGCAGCAGCAAGGGCAGAACTCTCAGGAGCGGGATCAAGAAGCAAGGTCTGACGGCGATTAAACTCCTGCTACATAATACTGTAGACCTCAGCTAGTGACGTTAATTGTGAACGCCCCAAAATCTGAACACTGGTCTTATCAAAGTCTCGATGAAGACCATGCAGAAACTCAAAGTTCCGATTTTGATCTTCTCTGACACGAACCATGGCCTCATCAACCGGGCTAACAAAGTGAAGGAGATCAAAATAATTATATTCCGGATACAGCTGTGTAAACTTTAAATAATACGCAGATGGAGGACGATCACCCTGTCGGAGTAAGTATATCTTCTGTCGCAACTGAAGTATATAGACTCCGCTCGTCTTTGAATGTTTGCGGCATTTTCGAGAAATAAATAATGATGAGTGATGGACTCTTGCACAGAATTTGTAAGTCAAGACATGACTAAAGAATTCTCTGATTCCCATTGTATCCAATCGGATGAGGTCTTGTTTGGTTCCTTAGTTTGGCCATTGGCATAGACAAAGTGACGACGGCATTTGAGCATCAAGATGATAGACCAGGACCATGAAAAGTCTCATCCAGGCGAATGGTAGTTATCTGAGGAGTGTTATGATCAGGGCTCCCACGAAGAGAACTCACTGGAGGGACAATCGTTGATGAGGGAGCGAGAGAATCAACACAGCTAGACATAGTAGCTCAAGAATACAAATCTGGAGTCACCCAAGACTTAGTGCAACAAGGAACGACAGATTACCCCGAGCAAAAACAAATCTTGAAGGGGGAGAAAGAAAAATTCACTTCATGCAATCACTAAGAAGTATAGACAGTGTCGGAAGGGGCGGGCACTTCACTTCATGGTGAATCATGCGCCGGACAGGGAGTCAGGGACTGATGAGGAAGGAGCCACTGAAGAAACCGTTGGCTGAAGGCGTGTCGAAAGAGGAAGGAGTCGTTGAAGAGAAAGGAGACGTTGAAGGCGTCGGAAGGAGCCGTTGAAGGAACTGCTAGCTGTTGTGCCTGAGAACGAGAGCGGAAGGAGCGGCGAACCGAGCGACTGAGTGGCGAAAACGACTGTTGTGGGAGCGGCGAACCGAACGACGAAGAGTGAGAAAGGCACGGAACCAGACGGGATGGAGAGACGGGCTTAGAAGCGGAAGGGAGATTGAGCAAAAGCGGGATTGCGCGGACGGCGGAACCACTAGGGCACCAGGAGTACGGGCTCTGATACCATGTTGAAGGATGAAAAATAATGTTTCATTTTTTCAATATGAGCCAATATTCCCTCTATATATGGAGGTGGATAATGCAATGGGAAATGTTCGCAAAAAAAACAACACAAATACTATTACATATTACAACAAAAATAAACATTCTGCCCCTAGATTGTCTTTTTTAGGCGAAATACAGTAATTTTGAGAAATAAAAAAAATTGTGGCCAAATCTAGTGCCAAGTTGAATATTGAACTATGGCTAAGGGGACTTCGGGACTGAGACCCTATTTAACTTAAACTTGTTGTCAAAATTAAAATGTTATCCTTCACAGCTATTATGTGACAATTAATCAACAATTGCAAGTCGTCATAAACTTGATCAGCACGATAGGACCAAACACATTAAGATTGATCAATACTTATTCGAGAAAACTTCCCAAAGACGCAATTCAGTTCTCATTTGTCAAGAACAAAGATCACGTTACAAAGATAAAACAAAGATAATAACGAAAGGAATTGACACACTTAATTATGTTACACTTGTGGGTGAGTTGTGAATAACTTGAGGTAGGAGTGTTGGAGTAAATAAATATCAATGGATTTTCATATTTACTTTGTGAGGGACATATCTGCAAGTATAGTTCTTTGTATTGGTGTATTATGAAATGGGAATCATATAAGCAATTGCTTGAAAGAAAAGGTTGTAGCCAGCTAGCGTAAAAAAAAGCCAAAAATCAGGAAAAGCGGAGAGGCAGTCTCTATAGGTATTTTTTTATTTCAACAGAGTTGCAAATGTTTCCTCCAAACCTCACAATAGTCATCATGTCACAAGGAGATCCCACTGACTAACATAATTCATGCAATAAACAAAAAAGTTGAGGGTTGCTACCTTCTCATTTGTTGAAGGAAAATACTTCAGGCACTTTGTGAGGAACTTCAAAATGATGATTGCTTCCAATGGAAATGAGCATGACAGTGATGCAATTTCTGATATCAAGTTCCTCGAAAAGAAATATGTACAAGATGTAGGCTTCCGCATTACAGAAAACATAATAAAAGGCCTCAAGAACATCACAACCTCATTTATTCCAAGTGACTTGTTACGGACAATGAACAATAGAACTTGCTGGATGAGCTCTTCTTGTGCTTCTTCACAGAAAGAAAGAACCTAGATCAAAAGAAGAAAAAGATCAATATCACCAAACAATGTCTATCACTTACCATATAAATACAAGTAGTTAAGGGAATAAAGGATCCTCTTACATATTGTCCTTCAAAAAAATGTTTTTAATAACCCAAAACAAGAAACCTATACAAATACTAGACATAATAAGATAAAAAGTCTAAGAATTAGAAGATTGCTTGATTCTTTGAACAAGCACGTGCCTCTACCTAGCACATGCTCTCACAAGTATATTATGCATCATAGATCAATCGGTTGTCCATTGATCAGTTAAATAGGGTCAACCATGTGAATCACAACCTGGATCACCATCTTATGTGACATTATAGTAGTCTGAGTTCTATGATGGATAAACAAACAGGTAGGACCCCAAAAAAATAACTTACAATAGAGTCCAGTCTCAGCAAAGCGCCGGACTAGTATGTAGCAATTTCAATCCTATTATGGGTCAGTCTTGTCTTATGACTTATCTTTGCATCCTGCCGGAGTAAAAAAGACCAACCTACGACAAGGCTACATCAAACAACAATCAGAGACGTTGAAACTGAAGATAACAGGATATGAATTGAAGATTAAACATCAAGAAAAAAATGAACCCAGCTTTGAGATATTATCAAATGATAGTTTTAAGGAAACATATATTTTGGAAGAGTATAATTGATAGAATAAAAAGGTATATTGTAATATGATCAAGAGAAATGAAGTGGAATTAGTTTTTTAGGAGATAATGGGGGCACCGAAATGTTTGTTTAACACTTTTTTCAATGAAATTTTGAATTTGAAGAGTATGGAAGTGAGCGGAGAAAAAAATATTTAGATACCAGTTTATAAAAATAAGTAGAATGTTCGAGATTGTGCTAAAGATAGAAGATTCAAATGTATGAGTTAAACATGAAGTTATGAGAGTTGTCAAACGCGGACTAAAAAGATTATGTCAAACTCATAATTAATATGGTTTTGTGCCAATAAGATCTAGGAAGCGATAGTGTTAAAACAATTAAAATATACATAGAAAGACCAAAGAAAAGATATTCATATTAAAATGGCTTATAATTGAGAAATAGAAAACTAATTTGGCGGGCTTTAAGGAAAAAAGGTGTTTATTGAAGGGATCTTGAAATTTTAAACATATGTACAATGGAGCATTAAATAGTATTAGAAGTAAATATGCCACTTAGGCTCCGTTTGGCACAGCATTTTTGCTACAGTGAGTTTGAATAAAAACGCCGCTGTCATAGAATACATGTTTGGTATGACAACGGTTATGGTCATTATTAAGAAAAAAAACTAGTTTTGAACATAAAAATAGATGAAGTTCCTGAAGTGAGGTCGGATGTTCACGAAAGACGGTTCATAACCACCACCGCCGTGCCAAACGGAACCTTACATTAAGGAACTATACTGGACCCATATTTAATGCATTAGTTATGGAGATGCTGCGAAAGATGTACAAGTGAGGTGTCATTGTCTATAATTTTTGCATATGATATATTTCACTGCAAGTAAAAAAATAAGAACAATGGAAATATAGATAGAGGGATTAGAATTAAATAAAACAATATTGAGTGCACTATCTGTAATTTTGGTGGAATGATATTATGAATCCTCAATCTATCGATTCTATCTTATTAGAATATGAGATATCTATGCAGAACAAGTTTAAATACATTTGATCTATTAGAAAACAATGGCATATAGATGATGATGTAACTTATTGAGTTAAGGCTGTGTGGTTAAAATAAAGAATTCTTTATAGTATATTACACGATAAAGAGGATATCAAAGAGACATAAAATTAAATTTTATAAAATTGCAATTAGGTAAGTAATGTTGAATAGGCTTGACTAATGTTGAATGGACATGAGTAATCTTCATGAAAAAGTCCTTGTAATTTAAGTTGAACGTGACACAATGAGAATTTTAAGATAGATTTGTGGCAAAAATAGGAATGAGCATATTTGAGAAGTATGAGTAATATTTATCGAAGATAAGATAATAAGGCAAAGATTTAAGTGGTTTGTGTTAGACATGGTATAGCTTGGATAAAAATTATTGAAGATGATTTTGTAGTCTAGATTTAAGACTGCAACCAACACTTATAAGGAACGAATGGAACGAGGATTCACAAAGCCAACTCAAAATAGTTAGCATAAAGCTATAGGTGATCATGAAGAGAAAGAAAAAAAAGAATCTAGAGCAGTAGAATTTTTGGTTAGCAAAATTATACACATAGCTTCTCTACGATCAAGTGAGAATCCCATTTTATGCTTAATCATCGGAGATCATGTGTTTTTCAATTGCTTGAGTGTGCAATCTTTTCCGCCGCACTAAATACATCAAGAAGTATCAAATATAATTTAGCCAATGGATGAAAAGGGCAGCCTGGTGCACAAAGCATCCATGCGCAGCGAGGGTCCAGGGAAGAGTCCCACCACAAGGGTGAAATGTAGGCAAACCTTACCATGCATTTTTTCAAGAGGCTGCTTCCAGACCACAAAATGATGGTATATTTTAACGTTTTAAAAAATTTCCAATCACTTGAATTAGTTAGAATGCGAATCTGTAACTTAGCCAGGTTCAATCCAGTATAGGAACCTCCTGAGCTCAGAACTGCCCAAGAAAAATAAAACATAATTGAACCTCAAAACTGAGCAATTGTTCGGTCCTCAAAGGACACCTCTATAATGATTTATTTAAAACACAATAGGCTTTGTATCAGTGACCTTCATTTTTGTACTAATGGTATGTATTATTGTCCTGTTGTGCTATATATATACACATGTGCGCCCATACACACATTGTGTTTTAATATATGTACATATATATACATATATAGATAGATAGATATAGATAAACGCACACATAAGAGACTGAGAGAGATACACACGTATACATCTCTCTTTCTATACATGCGTGTACAAACACAGATATGTGTATATGTATGTATATTAAAATATATAGTTATATGAATGTATATATTACTATATGATGTAATTATTTTTCAAAATTCTTCATTTTAGCCTACCTTTATATAATAGAAGGTCAAACATGATCAAAGAAAAATCATTTCTGCAAAATCTTGATAATTTATAACTTGTTAGTCTATAAATTATTTGCAACACAAGATAGCATTGAAATATAACTTTTCAAGAAAATATTGCATATTTTTAATTGTTTTATTTTATCAGATGGAGGTGTTGATAAAGATGTGATACATAGAATCCAAGCAAATTGGTTGAAGTGGAGAGGCACGTCAGGGACCTTGCGATCGTAAAATACCATTAAAATTCAAAGGCAAGTTTTACCACACTGCAATTAAACTAGCAATGTTCTATGGTTCTGAGTGTTGAGCAGTGAATTGTGTACATGAGCAAAAAATGTGAGTTGTGGAGATGAGAATGCTTAGGTGGATGTTTGGAAACCTGAGTCTAGATATAATTATGAATAAATGTATCATGGATAAGACAGGAGTAGCATCAATTGCAGAAAAGATAAGAAACTCGACTAAGATGGTTTGGACACGTACAAAGAAGATCAATAGAGGCACCTGTCAAACATTGTGAAAGTTAAGTCACTAGGCATGTTAAACGGGGGAGGGGTAGACCAATAAAAACTTGTAATGAAACTATAAGAAAAGACATGATGTACTTAGGTATTAGTGAGATTATGACTAAAGATAGGGCACAATGGCAACAAAGGATTCATATAGCCGACCTCATTATAGTGAGATAAAGGTTTGAGCATTGTTGCTGTTGTTTTATTTTATCAACAATATTATTAAAAATATCCCACTCTTTAAAGAGTAATAAATCATTTTCAGATGTAGTATGTAATCACAAATTCAACATCCGATTGACGAATAGGAACTTGAACTTTACTTTCTCCAGTTCAATGTAGTTTGATTCTTGTGATCATTTACAGAAAACGATAAACTAAACCTAACGGACCTACCATATATATTGATCAAATGAAAAAGACATTGCTAATAAAACGCAACCACACACGTCCGCATGTATGTGAGAGAGACGATCTTACCTTGACGAAGGGGTGTAGCTCCACGCGATCGAAGTGACGAACCCATGACTCGTTATTACGGAAGGCGATGCTGCAGAGGAAGCCGATCCCCTTCACGAAAACAGGGGCAAGATGCGGCTCGCATCCCTCAAGAGCAGATTGCAGCTCGATAAGCGCGACGGAGGTGGGAAGGCGGTTGCTGGATGCCACGAGGCGGCAGAGCTCCCGGACAGCCTGATCAACAACGGAGGAAGAATGGGAGCGGAGGCATTGAGAGATGGCTTCGTGGCAAGTGGTGGAGGCTGGGCCAAGGGCTCCGGGGGAAGACTCGAGGCGACGGAAGATGGAGACGACGGCGAAACGCTGGAAGGAAGGCTGGGGCAAGCGAGTTTTTTCGAGCAAAGCAGCGTAGTGACTTTCCATTTTAGCGCCGGGGACAGGGGCGGCGAGACTGACCGGCCAGTTGCTACGGGAGTGCTGATATCACTCACTCGGAGAGGGCGGGGGAGTAGGAAGAATTGAAGAAAGACGGAAGCTATTGGAAAAATTTTATATTCTCAACTTTATCAAATTTTCTACTCTCAATTTTACTTATAGGTATAGCTGCAAGCCTGCAAGTTACAATGACATAATAAATTGGTGATCCTACACAACAACTTATATTCGTCGAGAATGAATCCCTTCAAGATGAGAGTCAAAGGTCAAGACACCAGGACGAAGTCGCCACTTAATTCAAGGTCAATGAAAGTATGGGCGAGTATGGGAGAGCATCCCTCGCATACTCGCCAGGTGGACGAGCATGTGAGATACTTGCCCAAGCCAGGCAAGATCCGCTCATGGGCGCGTATTCGTCGGGTGAGGGTGGGCCGGTGGGCTATAAATAAGACCCCCCCCCCCCCCCCCCCCACCCACCCCCACCATGAATTTCCTTATAAATAGGACTGCATGGGTACAAGGATTGAGACTTTTGGCAGAGATTTTGGATCCCGCTATCGAAGAATTGAGTCGTGTGATAGTGATCATCCCCAAAGTAGGTACGTTGATGGAAGGCGATGCGAGGCAGGTGCATCTGCTCCGGCAGTCTGGGTAGTAGCTACGTTGGTATTCAATAACTGTTAGTCACAGACTAAGTGGATACACGTCTCCTCCCCAGATCCCTAGCCTAGGGACGACCGTGAGTACCAAAACTAAATAAAATAGCTAAAGCAATAAAAGAGTTAGCAGCAGTATGTAAATAGCGGGTAATAGTAAAATTCGAAGCACTGAGCAGTCATAATTTAATGAATTGAAACGCGGCATTTATATAAACAATTATTAAGCAGACTTTTTTAGCATATGCACAAATAAGCTGGCGATCACAATCTGCGGCAACTCCCCATGTCGACATAGTTTGGACCGGTTCTTTTCCATCAAGGTAGTGAGCCCCGCGGACCTCACTGATGTGGTTGTCGGTGACAGTTGTCAGTCCGACCACTTTTGGGTGAGGTCGTACCGTACTACCCAGACCAACATACAACCTGGAGTACCCTTGGATGTGAGCGATATCCGACGATTATTGCATTTAGGCCGATTAGCAGAGGAATCCAACAAGGTAAAATACGATCGAGCACCTGTGATACATATCTCTTTGTCGTCATGAGTCAACTTTCTCGCACTTGTACGAACGGTCAGCGGGCATGACCGACCTGCCACTTTTCATCAAATACAATTTATAATACAAACAATATTTACAACATAAAACTGGCATTTTCGGGTCCGCGGTGGCTTGCCCTAAAAATATTTCGGGCAGGAGACCATGTATCTTCGGCATGCTGCTCAATTTTAGACAAGAAGGGCAACGAGCATGTGAATCCATTATTTAGAGCTAGACTCAGAGGAATTCCTCGACTCCATGTTATCTCTAACTAATGCTCACCCAATAATCAGTCGTTCGTCAGAGCAGGGCCAGAACAAAAATGCAGGGAATAATAAATTGTAGTATTAAAGTGCGGTAATAAAATGATGTTGACTTAAAGCTGCTGATCTAAAGTGTAAAGTAAAATACTAGAATGAAATGCGGTAATAAACTACTAAACTGAAAAGAACTGTAGCAAATTACTGAACTGAAGTAAAAGTTGTACTGAAGGAAAGTGCAGTAAACTGAAATAAAAAAGCAGAATAAGAAAGTTAGCCTTCAGTTTCATCTCCATTCTGGAGATAAGTTATTCACTCCGTTTTAGGAGGTTTTTCCGTTTATATGAGACAAGTTCTTCGCTTCGTTCTTACGAGGCTTCTCCGTTCATTTGAGACAAGTTTTTCACTCCGTTTTTAGAAAACTTCTCCGTTCGTATGAGACAAGTTCTTCACTTCGTTCTTAGGAGACTTTTCCATTCATATGAGGCAAGTTCTTCACTCCATTTTTATGAGGTTTCTTCGTTTATATGAGGCAAGTTCATCACTCTGTTTTATAAGGCTTCTTTAGTATTTTAAATTTTACCAATTTATTTGAGCTTGCAAAATTAACTTTGTTGCACCTCTTAAGTTGGCTTATTTAGACTTATAGTCAGGAGGAAGATCTCACTAGAAATCTATGTTAATTTCTCCTTCACGAGAACTTATCATCATAATTAATAAATTGATTGATCGTGCTGGGAAGATCCCAACTATTTATTTATGTGAGCCCCGCTTCCGCTCATCCTCAAACAACGACCTCAAAAATTAATTAACATTTAATAATAACGGAAGGATCCAGAGTGTTTGACTCTAATCTGAGAGATTTACATCATCCTTTTTTAAGAATTTCATTCAACCCCCTTTACCCTTGAGTGAGCGATCCAATTACACGATCCTTTCGGATACTAGAATACGGAAAAAATAAATAAAAACCATATATCGATTGATATGATCATGTTCAAAATAAATCAGGGATAAATCCTAAGCTTTTGTTGAAAATGAAAATAGATTAACAAGAAGAGATCATTTCGTTTCTCGGGTCATCTCGATCCAGTGCTAAGAAGATTTAGTTACTCATGATGATGGAGGAAATAAGAAAACTTTTAAGAGTTTGCATAATTAAAACGCAAAGATGAGAAAAGAAAATTGCAATACTATTTATATGAAAAGACAACTACATGAAAATTTGCAAGACTAAAAGTTGAAATTTAAAGTGCAAGAAAGAGAATAAGAATTATAATAACAACAAATTAACTCTCATAAAACTCTCCAAAATCTGATTTTTTTTTTGTGTGTCCTTGTCCATAGCTCCAACCAATATTCCTTTTTATAAGTAATGAGGGGAATGAATATGAGAGGCAAATGAAGGGTTGGAAGGGAAAGAAAAAGTGTTGGAGGTGTAAATATGAATTAATGAGAGGAAATGAAGATGTGGCTTTATTTTAATTTGAAGAGAAAGGTGGCCGGCTGTGCATGAATAGGAAGTGTTTGGAGTAATTCAAATAGAAGAATATGAGGGTGTGGAAGGAGGGGTTCGGCTATGCTAATGAGGTGGTGATGTGGCATCAATTTAAGGAGAAGTGAATGAGTTTCAGCTCATGAAATAAAGATGGGCAGCAACACTCAAGATGGGGGAGATGAAGGCTCTGTTTGACATTCCGGCGAGGCGCCGTTCCGGCCTGAACGAGCCGGAGAAAGGGTGTTTGGCGAGCTCCGGGCGAGAACGGCCGGCGTAAAAGGGTGCCAGTTTTCACGCTGGTAGGCGGAGCACCAGTCGACCGTTCTAAACGGCCGTTTCCTCTCTCCTCGCTGGTCTCCCGCCGGCCCGGAATATCAAACAGAGCCGAAGTGTGTGGCATTAATTAATTTGAAGGATTGATGATGGCTGCTTGAGGAATTAAGAGAGGCTCGACCACAATATTAAACTGATGAAGGTGGCATGAACGATAGCTTTGAAAAGGAGGTGGGCCATGAAAATAAAGGTGGCAGATTTATTTTAAAATTAAGGTGGCGGGTTAAATGCAGCGGTGGACCTCATGTTTGGGCACACCCGGGCACGTGCTCGAGTCCAAATAATCGCGATTTGCTACAAGCGGGTTGTATTTCGCAATTTCGTTATCTGGTTCAAGGTAGAATAGACAGTGGTTTATATATAAACCGCTGTCTATTCTAGGATTCATAGTAGAATAGACAACGGTTTATATAAAAACCGTTGTCTATTCTAGAATATACAATGATTTTTATATAAACTGATGTCTATTATAGAGTTTATGGTAGAATAGACAGCGGTTTATATATAAACCGCTGTCTATTCTAGGATTCATAGTAGAATAGACAGCGGTTTATATATAAATCGCAGTCTATTATAGGATTTTTATCACGAATCTTTCGCTTGGTGTCCGAATTGACCAAAAATCCTGAGTCCGCCACCGGTTGAATGTAGGAAAAGATAGAGATTCACAGTTGCAATAATATTTAGGAATTGCATGGGTCGGCTGTAACATTATTCAATGGAGGGTGTCTGTAAGTAAATGGAATTTCATGGAGCTCATGTTATATAAATGAAGGTTTGGCGTACAACAAAGACGGCATGAATTAAGGATGTTGACGTGGTTGCAGTCGAAATATATTGAAGGTGGCAAACTTGGGTTTTAAGTTGGTGACGACGTGCAAAGGTGACGGGAACAACATGGCGGGAAACAACTCGACGGCTTCACTAAAATCTCCATCCTCAAGAGGGCGACAACAATAAATCTTGCAGCAAGCATTAGCTTTAACATGTGCCGGAATTCTCCCATGCCTGCAAAATAAAAATAAAATACCATAAGGGTCCGTTCGTTTCAACGACATTGATATTAAAGTATTGGTTTTAAGAAAATGAAAGTCATTTCCGTTGTTCGTATCAACAATTATAGAGTGGATTGACTTTCTGGTGGAAAGCCGTAGATATTCAAAAAAAACTAAAAACTCATTGGTTCAATGTCTATCTCCAAGTGCAGATATTGAGATTGCCCACATCGGCTTTTCAAAAGAAGAGTATTTTTTTTTGCATGAATGCGGTTTTTTTGGATCAGACAGGATTTTTGCCCGGACGCGACATTTTTGCACGGACGCGATTTTCTGGTCAGGACGCTATTTTTTCGACCAGACGCGTTTTTTTGGCCCGGACACGTTTTTTTCGCCCAGACGCGTTTTTTTCACCCGAACGCGATTTTTTCGCCCCAACGCGCGTTTTTCAACCAGACGCGATTTTTTCGCACATGGGCATTTTTTTCGCGCATTGGCGTTTTCTTCGCCCGGACGAAATTTTTTTGTCCGGGCGCGATTTTTTTGCAAAGACGCGATTTTTTTGGCCCGGACGCGATTTTTTCGCCCGTGGGCGTTTTTTTTGCCCGGGCGAAATTATTCGCCCAGGCGCGATTTTTTCGCCAGGTCGCGGTTTTTTCGCCCGGGCTCGATTTTTTCGCCCGAGCGCGATTTTTTCGCCCGGACGCGATTTTTTCGCCCGAGCGCGATTTTTTTCGCCCGTGGACGTTTTTTTCGCCCGGAATTGATATTTTTTCCCGGGCGCAATTTTTTCGCCCGGACGCGATTGTTCCGTCTGACCGCGATTTTTCCGCCCGACCGCGATTTTTGCGCTCGACCGCGATTTTTCCGCCCGGCCGCGATTTTTCGGCCCGACCGCGATTTTTTAGGCCCGACCGAGATTTTTCGGCTCGGGCGCGATTTTTCGCCCGGACGCAATTTTTTTGCCCGGACGCGAGTTGTTCGACCGGATGCGAGTTTTTTCGACCGGACGCAGCATTTTCGACCTGACGCGGCATTTTCGACCGGACGCGGCATTTTCGACCGGACGCGACTTTTTCGCCCGGACGCGATTTTTTCGTCCCGAACGAAAATTTCCCGTCGGGACGAAAAAATCGAGTCCGGACGAAAAAAATCGCGTCCGTGTGAAAAAGTCACGCCCGGGCGAAAAATTACTTCCAGGCGAAAAAATCACGTTTGGGCGATTTTTTTCACGTCCGGGAAAAAAATCACGTCGAGTACATTGAAATATTTTGATATGCATCTTTCATTGAAAAAGGAGAAGAAGAAAACCCCGTTTTAAAATTGCGTCGGGGCGAAAAAATCGCGTCGGGCGAAAAAATCTCGTGCAGGCGAAACAAATCGCGTACGAGCGAAAAAGTCGCGTCTGGGTGAAAAAATCGCGTCCGGGATTAAAAGTGTCCAGGCGAAAAATTAGTGTCAGAGCGAAAAATTTTAGTTCGGGCGGAAAAATCGCGTCAGTGCGAAAAAATTGCGTCTCGGTGAAAAAATCGCGTTCGAACGAAAAATTTCGCGTTCGGGCTAAAAAATTTAAGCCCTAGCAAAAACATCGCGTCATGATGAAAAATCGTGTCTGGACGATAAATTGATGCCGGGTGAAAAATCCGCGTTTGTTATTTTTAATTTAGGCTTCATTTGGTTCGGCGGTGGCGGGTTGAACCGGCGGGTGGAAACGGAGTGTTCGAACCGGAGGGGGGAGGTGGCTGCTCCAAACGGAGCTTTTTGGGGCGTTTCTCAAGGCGGGCGGGTGGAAACGGAGCAAACGCCGCCGGAGGTTCATTTGTTTACCCTCCTTCCGGCGGCGTTTGCCAAAAACGAAGTATCAAAACGCTCAAACAAATAAAGCCTTAGAGCATTGACCAATGTCAATTCCTATGATTGAAAATCTTTCTGCAAACGAACAATAAAAAGTGATTAATGTCAATTCCAATGACAGAAAGTCATTATGCGGCCGAACAAAAGAATTGGATTTAAACTCAATGTCATTTCTCATGTGTATTGATATTGGATTAAAAATCAATACTTCAATATCAATGTCGTTGAAACGAACGGACCCTAAGAGAAAATTATAAATATTTTTTTAGAGAAAATATGTAAAATTTATATTATCATTTAATATTTTTACTTTAATAATCTAAGTTAAATTACGCAGTATCAAATTTCCCCAGACTTAGGCTTCATTTGGTAGAGCGGTTGCGGTTGTAAAAGGAGTTGTTGTAAAGGGAGGTTTGTAAAAGGAGCTGTTGGAAATGTGATGTTGGAAACGGAGATCTGTTTGGATAGTCTGTGTTTGCAGAGCTTTTCAAAACTGAGATCCATTTGGTAAAATAGCGTTTTGAAAAATTTATTAATTTATGGTTGTGATATCAATATAAAATACATGCACCTGAGAAATATGCACATGCATGAACAACTTAAAAACACATATATATCAATGTTTGTGAAGATGTAGAGTACAACCAAAGATCAAAATGTCAACCATGTAATGACTCGAATTACAGCTGATGAGTCGAAATACATCTGATTCCAAATACAATCACAAACTGTGCAGTTGTTCGGCAATGGAGTCTCGCAGCGCCGACATCTCGTCAACACCCACTCGAATCACTCTGATATGTTCTCCACCATCGCTCCCAGTATTTTGTCGTGTTGTTCTTTGAAGACCCTCAGGGTAAATAAAACTCTCATCTTCATCACAAGCTCGAAAGTGAGCGTCGGTGCGAGAAGGATGCCTGCGAATGTAATTATGTAGAGTCATCGTTGCAATCACTATATCTCGTTACTTAGTCAAACTGTATGGAGGCATATCCCTAAGAATCTTCCCTTTCTTTTTCCATACGCCGAAGGACTGCTCTATAACGCTACGTAACGACGAGTCCGCCCGGTTGAATATTTCTCGGCGGCCCTGTACCACCCTGCTGCCCCTTCTGAAATCTGGCAAATGATATCGCGTACCTGAATATGGTTTTAAAAATCCACGTTGGAGTAGATATCCGGCATCAACCACGTAATATTTACCTACAAGAGCACATATTGCTAATATGAGAATAATAATGAAACAACAGTAATTGATTAACTATAGAAATCTGAATATTAAAAAGTCTTACCTGGGGGTGGATAGGGAAAATTATAACTCGAGTCCATAATGGCACACTGAAATATACGACTGTCGTGAGTAGAACCCTCCCAACCCGTCATCACAAATGTGAAACACATATTGAAATCACACACTGCCATAACGTTTTGTGTTGTCGTTCCATGGCGACCAATGTAGGAGACTAGTTGATCTGGTGGTATTCGAGCATCTACATGTGTTCCATCAATTGCTCCGACGCAATCCTTAAAGTAGGGCATGTATCGCGTATCATTTAGAATTTGTGGTGGAATATCACGGAATAAATGATCTAAAGGTGTAATGACATCGGAAGACATTCTTTTAATAGTTGTGATACCCTTTGCGAAAAATCTACTGATCGTCTCTGTAGAGTGCTGGAATCTTTCGCTTGCAAGTTGCATTGATACGTTATGCCCTAAAATATGTAATGTAAGGGCAAGCACCTCGCATGGTAGAGTTCTCCTTGATCCTTGCAACCCATACTGTGCTATTAGGATGGTGAGCAAATCTCCAAAAATTTGTTTTGACATTCTAAAACAACTAAAAAATCTTTGGGGGTGGCCATCTAGCATTTCACCAACCCATCTTGCCCCTGTTGTGCTTGATGTCATGCAAGGCCTAGGGAATGATCCGCTTGGCCCTTCTACTGAATAATAATTAGCTGTTGAAATCAAATGCGCACCGAAACTGCATGTACGATAAAAGGATTCAGCAACTTGTTGTTGAATCTCTTCATTTTCACTGTCTGTGCCAGTCGGGGATGACATCGTTAATCTGATGTCAAGGAGAATAACGTTAATTACTAATAAAACAAGTGAAGTACTGCATTAAATTAATGAACATGAGGTAAACACTAATGCATAGAAGTACTGCATAGAAGTAGCATTTCCGATCATGAAATAAACAGTAAACATGAAAAGTAGCAAAATATAGCAGTTCTGATCATGAAATAATCATAAAACACAACCCTTGAGTTCAAACAATAACAAAGAAGATAAAATATAGAACTATTCATTATAGTAGATCGATCATTTCTCGGCAAATCGAGTTTCCAGCCATTTGAGCCGCCGATCCTTTCGAATACTCATAAAGGTCTCCCGATTTCCCTTATCCTTCAAGAAAACGGTGCAGAAGTCGTATAAAGCATAGTTGGATCTTCCATGACCTCCTCCATACTTTCGAGCTCGGTAATGACTTCAGGGATGGTGTGCAAGGACGAAGATATCTGGATGCGGGGAGGCTCCATCATGCAACGCCCAATAATGCGAGATGTTTCCGCTATCTGATCCATCGTCGAATTCCTGCTTCTCTTGTATGCCTGCTTGCGTTTTCCCTTATCTGGTATCTTCTTTCCTGCTTTTGTAGGAGACAGTAACTGGTCCACATCTTGGGAATCAGCCCCAGGAGAGAGGTCGTGCTCATCAATCGATTCAGGCAAAAAATTTCTAGAATTAGGAGCCCAAGCTAGACCTCCAGTAGCTACGACCTGGCTGAACATCATATCGAGCTTTTCTTCTAACTCAGGAGATATCCCAGCGAATTGAAACTTCCGTGCAGTAGGATGAACCTGAAATGATAATACAACGAAGTTAGAGTAAGAAAAAAAGAACTGTTCTAAGTAAAGAATAAAAAACTGTTCTAATTACCTTGAGACGCTCTTTCCACCAATCCTCAGAAGCAGCAATAGTTTTGCGGATAGGATCCCATCCCAAACCTGTCTCACGACCCTTGTGGTCACGCCATAACTTCCAGTCTTTTTTCAGCTGATCCCACTTGTTTTTCATTTGGGTTCGATCATAGTACTTCCCCGTGCGAGCTAAGAAATTCGTTGTCAAGTTAACCCACCCTTCTCTGTTGAAGTGTGTGGTCGGGCGATTACCCAACTCAATTTCTTTTAAGCACAAGTCACAAAAAATCAAAACATCGCTAGCCTCCCAATTAGCACTAACACCACATTCCTTATGTTTACCCATAGTGAATAAACTGAATTAAAAAATAAAAATAAAACATTAAAAAAACATAGATCATTTATTCACTTGACACACACACACAACAATCACTTGACACACACACACAACAATCACTTGACACACACACACAGCAATCGGACACAATAATCACTTGACACATAAGAAAAGACGTTATGTAATTAGGCATTAGTGAGATTATGAGAAAAGATAGGACACAATGCCGACAAAGGATCCATATAGCCGACCCCATTATAGTGGGATAAAGGCTTGAGTGTTGTTATAAATATTAAAGGAAGCAACAAATATTGAGCAACTCCTCAAATAAATGAACTCATTTAAAGCAAGACCAAGAGATCAAGAGATTTTGATCAAGCTATATGCATTACAGTGAATATACATATAATTTTAATTTGAATAATATAAAAAACAATTATTGAGATGTAAATGTTACAAGAACTAATTGAACGAGAGTTTTGAATAAAACATGTATTTTGGATTCGGTTTTGGGCAAGAGTTAAGATCACAATTATATTGAAATTTGGCGGTTATGAGATACTTTGTGAGTATATATTGGTTGAATCAAATTTGCCGACAGCTAGAAGGTGGAACCTGTTTCCAGCTCTCCATCGCCGGCAGCTATAAAACCTTTTGCAGGGGCTACTGGCATAAGATTTGTAAAATGACAAACATAAGTTTGTCTAGTCTTTAAAATTAGGAATAGACAAAGCATTGCACTTGTTCTATGGTTAAAAAGCTGCGTTTTTTCTCCCAAAGCTTTTGCAGGGAAAGAACGACAACACAGATGTTGAAATCAGAACACACACATTAGACAACCATCATAAACCTAAGTGAAATTAATACAGCGGTTATATAAACCAATAGAACCAGAAGGATAGGAAAATGAACACACAGAAGGAGAAAAAAAGATAGAAGAAAAGCTAACACGGAAGAGTGATTAGCCAAAGAAGAAAACAGTACAAAGGCTGCAAGAAAAAAGCTTATTGCAAAGAGAATACAGGAGCTCGAGTTCTTCATTTGAGCAAAACAAGATCACAGTAATCACTTGACACACTTGACACACACACACAACAATCACTGCCCAATAAAGATGGCCTGTGAAGAGCCATAACAGATATTGCACAAATTTTTGGATAAAAAAATATAACTGGCCCAGTACATCCAAAAATCGGTGAAGAGGTTACCCCAAATTTGTTTGTGTTGAAGAAGAAGGTAGATAGGAAGAAGCTGTTGGCACTGGATTTGCAGAAAATGCACCGATTAGGATGGCCTGTGAAGAGTTGTCGCCCGGGAAAAACCTTGGAGAGGCTGTTGTAGGTAGAGATCGACGTCGGTAGAGGCCGACGCAGCCGGCGTCGCTGTGTGATGAGCCCGCTGAAAGATCGCCTCCGCCGGAGTCGCTGATGCTAGAGATCGCCGCCACCAGATCGCTGATGACGGCCGAAGTCGCGGATCGCCGCCTTCTCCTTCTTTCACGAAGCGGAAAAGTTGGAAAACACGATAAAACGGAGGCCAGCCCTAAGGTTTCGAACAGCGGGTTTTTGAGGCTTGGAGAAACACAGCGCGGGTGGAAAAATTGGCGGAAAACCAAATGCCAATTTTTCCTGAACCGCCGTTTCGCCCAAACGGATCGGAACCAATAAGCTAAAACAAATGCACCCTTAATATTTTGCTTGTCCCCAAACAAACACATACGAACTAGCGAAAATAAAATAGACTAATCAAACAAATTGGCTAAGCCGAGCACGAATACGATGCAAAATTGAAAGTAGAGAAATTATGAAATATAAACTAAAAATTCATACTTAACTATGACAAAAACTTTTTATAAATTTCACTAATATAAAAATAAATCATCCCAAATTTTAACGGAATTAAAAGCTAAGTAAAGAGACAAATGAAAAGTGCATTGAGTCGCTAGTAAAATCTAAGAGATATTTTATAACCACCTCAATCTAAATCAAAAATCTGAACTCCTACATAAAGACTTTCCCAATCAACTTTTTTCGCCAACTTACTAAAAATAAACTTAGGAAACATGAATTAAAATGATGTTCACTAGGCATAACTTCTAGACTTGGGTTTAAGGTACAAATATCAAAAGATAAACATAAAAGTTTAAACACAC
Source organism: Platanthera zijinensis (assembly GCA_039513925.1). Lineage (NCBI taxonomy): Eukaryota > Viridiplantae > Streptophyta > Magnoliopsida > Asparagales > Orchidaceae > Platanthera > Platanthera zijinensis. The sequence continues at coordinate 90,628,431 of CM077098.1, read as the reverse complement.
TTAAAAAAAGAAGAGCTTTGAAAAAACATGAATGTTAGCAAAATAAATCCCTTTTTTATATTTTTCTTCATATATTTTTCATTTTTCTTCTTTTTTTCCTTTCTTCCCTTCTTCTACAACAAAAAGATAACATATTAGAAATCCACCATTTTCAAAAAAGAGGCACACAATAGCAATTTAAAGATCAAAAATTTAAGTGTGCTCGTAGGTAGGCTATTTGGCTTTGATGAATATAAGTGAGGCTACAAAAAAACGGCAAAAGCACAAAGTGGTTAGCAACAATTAAGACTTTATTGTTCAGAATGCAAAAGCTCAAACGAATTAAGAGGAGGCCTAAATCATTTTCATGCTTCTAAGTCTATCAAAAGTAAAACTTTGAAATTTTCAAAAGGTGCAAGTATTAGATAGAAAAATTAAAAAACTTGGTATTTCATGAAAGTGAAAATAATAAGCGTCTAGATCGGTTCACATCTACTACACTAAACATAAATCAACATTACAAAAATTTTAAAAGAGAAAACAAAGAATGATAGATTTTCTATAAGGAAAAAAATAAAAAAAAATCATGAGAAAGTGCAAAAATTCAATAAATTTTTTATAAATAACATGCTACATCTGATTAGAAACACTATACGAGTCAATATATTACTCATGAAACATAGTCAAAGTGAAAATTAGAAAAAAATATTCTAGCTAACAAAAACACAAATGATTAGAAAATAATGTAAGACCCATATTTTTTTTTCTTTTTCAAACCACCGGGGTCTTATGTCCAGAATTGTCATTTTGCGGTGGCATCGACTCTCGGAAAGGTCGCCACTACAAAATGCCAATTCTGCCGGCCTTTTTGATCACAAGAAAGAGAAGTAAATATACACTGAATATAATCAAGTCCACAGAATCACATATAAATAAAAATCACTGCAAGTCCATTAATATAGAAAGAAGAGAGTACTGCAAAAGATCGGTACAAATGAAATATAAACGGGCTCAAGCCCGGTACATCAGAGTCCTCACTACATATCACTCATCGCGGAAGCTATAAGAAAGACTAATCACTCACGGAGCTGGTGACAGGTGCTCCGAAACTAGACTGGCCCACCTCCATGCGCACTGCACTCCGCTGGTGCTGGTCCCTGTCTCCCATCCGGAGCTCCGGTAATGTTATCGTCCGAAAACCATTTGTCATAAATACTAAGTCCTATCATCCCCTACCCCTTATCCCACGGCTCCTAGGCACCGAGCGGAGAGGAGGAAAGGGAAGATACAAAGGTGGAGAGTAAGCAAAACAGATGACAGTGGAACTAATCTAGCAGTTATATATATTGTATAAACAACTAAGGTAGAAAGGTACAATCTAGCAGTTCTACAATAGTGAGCAGTAAAGTAAACAAGTAGAATATGCAGTATATGTAAGAAAAGACAAGGTAAGAAATAAGTAACCTTAACTTATATGAATGCCCATACAAACTTATAAGTTAAGGGGTCTTCTGCAAGACTCCCATCGTATAAAAAGCCCCATACCGATTTATACGTTGGGGTGTCGGTTGTAATGCAAGTATGAATGTAGTGAAATGTTATGCCATGATTCATGCAAGTGCAATTCACGCACACGACTCTATGCGCACAGATCTTTAGTTCCCCATATTCGGGCAGCTAGCTTCACTCCCAAGAACCTCCGTAGTGGCAAACGGAGATAGTGGGTCGGGCCCCCACTCCTAGACGGGTATCCACACTACCGGGCCTCGCCCTTCCGTACACCCCTAGAAGAACACAACCTAGAGTATCCGCGTACGAATACTGGCTATGTCCACCAGACTTTCTTTGGCTAAGTGTCCCACACCGCCGAGTCAACGTATCGACGTCGGTGTGAACGATTGTCCAATACCGAAGACTCACCACCTTATTCTGTATCCAAAACCTTCCGAGCCACCGGCTTCCCCGACTATCCCGTCCGTGCATCTACCTTTCGAACCTATCGCCCGGATGGCAATCAAACAAAACAAATCAACCTCCCGAGCTACCGGGGTGTGTGAATGTTAAACCCTAGTTATACTAGTTGCTTTTGTAGTTTATTACTCCTACGGTTTACGTTAGCCCAGGACTGCCCCCGGCATACCCCGTGAAGGGCTTTCAAAGGGCACTAGGAACTACGATGGGCTGAAGCCCAAAGCTCTCTTTCGCAAGGCACTTATTGTTATCAGTTGTTTCCCATTACCCGTTCCCTTTTTATGTTACCTTGTATCTAACCTAGTGCATTAAGACTCTTCCTCTCCTCGGGAAGACGATCTTTCGTCGCCCCCGAGCACCTCTAAACACTAGTCAACCTACCATCCTATCCTCATCTTGTCTACTGAGAATTCATTCATACACATTTCCAATCCATTATCCCAATATCCAAATCCTCTAAGTTCATCATGCACCTTAATATAATTTCAACAGTTTTTACTAAACACAGACCATCCTAAGCTATATGAGGTATACAAAGGGAGGTACTCCACATTATCTTCCAAGATTCCTATAAAATTTATTGGAGGTCTATCGTGTCATGCTTAGCCTAGAATTAGGAATTTATAATTTTCCTAATTTAATTTATATTTAATTAATTTCTTCCAATACTAAAACATGGAGATCTTGAACATGAAGTACCTTTTTTAGGTATGTATAAGCTTTCACAAAATTATGATAAATACTAGGCAGCAATCTAACAGTATATTCAAATCTCCCAAATTTTTGCAAGGTTTAAACCATTGATCCTCAATTTTGGAATATAATCACAGATTTATAGTTAAAGAAACAAGTATTACAAATAAGCTTCCAAAAATTATAAGAAAATTCAAGTATGACAGATTATGCTCTAAAAATATCCTGACAAAGTTTCTAAATTTTTCAGCAAGGTCTAGATGTCTAATCACAATTTTGATTGTATTCCATCTTATATAAATTAATAAAGCAGGTACTAAAAATATACTTCCAAAAATTCTTATAAAATTCAAGTGTGAACCTAATGACCTATAAACTTTACTGATCATGTTTCATAATTTGTTAATAATAAATGAGCTCTGAATGAATTATTTAACAAGTTTCCAAATTTATGAGCTTGTGAAGTAGATACTATAATTATGTATTTAAAAATTCTAATAAAATTCATACATAAGCATAATGGTCTAAAACTCCCTCTGCCCAACTTTTATGACTTTCCAATTTACAATGAGTTCACAATATCAAAATAATTAAGTAGGGCTATATCATGCATTACAAAGGAATTACTAAGATTAATGTTCCAAAATTCCCAATTAAATTTCCAGAGGTTCGTACTAACCCTATGACTACACTACCCAAGTTTCATCACTGTTCAATGAGTTTTAATAGCCTATTTTGCCACTATAAGGTTTGTGCCCTAAACTAGGGCTAGGATTTTGAGGGGCTTACCAACTTCTAAATACAATAAGATTTCTACCAGAGGACTCTAACTACCCTAGGGTCCTCTCCACCAAATTTCAAATCATTTTAAGGTCATTTGACCACATGCCCTTCACAAGACACCAAAGACCATCCTTAGGGTTTGGTCTTGTGTCAGTCACTCAGAGCCTTGCACCCCTATCCGTCACATAACATATAGCAGTAGGTCCGGCCAGAGCCCGACGCCATATACCACGGACAGACCGGTGGGTTACTCATTGAAACCAATCACAACGTCCTACACAGAGCATCTAGCGGAAGCAGTTTATTAAGTTGCAAAGAATAAAGAACCCAACAAAGCATGAATGTCCACTACTCAAAACAATAGGAATGCACAATATACGAGTACTGGCCTTATGGAATTACAATAGTTTGCTATAATATAAGTGTCTTCCAAACCTCGGCACGCAGGCCGGTCATACATTAGAATATAAGAAAAACACTCAAAATAAGGCCTTCGAGGGCCTGCTCAGCAACTTGGGCTTTAGCCCGCTATTTACCGTTCGGCTCCGCAACACCTGCAATCAACAATCCACTGCACGGGGGTAAACAAAAGCAACGGTCAACTATGCTGACTAAATTATAACGACCCCGCCCCCAACTCGGGGCGACGATGTTCTTTTCCCTGCATTTTGTTAGCATAATCAAGCAGTATAGTGTAAACACACTTCATCATAGGTGCAGGCACGCACAACCACACACCTCGTGCACTCAGGGCACATTCACGGCGAACCGGCCAACGTCACGTCAATTTAAGCCATAGACGTTTCCGTCTCACCACCGTCCCTTGGACGGCCAACCTTATGAGCATTTTGTCTTCCTGGCTCGGGTCACGTCAATTTAAGCCATGGACTGCCGGCGACACTCATCTATGCCAACGGTCCCACCGAACGACATAAAACAGGTACGGTTCCTCCTGACCTGTTGATCACACCGCAACGTCAATTTAAGCCATATGCGCGGGTCAAGACTCCCCGAGTCCCGTTTTTATCACATAGTTCACATAACCCGATTATGTTCAAGTTGGCTCCCCGACCACCATGTTGGCAGAATCACGCATCTGCCCAGTTTTCCGGGTGCACCTTGGAGTTAGTCCCTAAGGTTCCCTATTGCAATCTACCCCGTAGAAAACCCGAAAAACAAACATTCGCACGGAGTCTTCTCCGGCCATATATGAAATGCAACATCACTGATCCAGACAGACTTGTCCGGGTAGGCTTCACACATCATGCCTATGTCCGTTCTCTAATACGGACTCTACATAAGGGGGACTTCATATATCTACCCCAAAGAACGCCACAAACTCACCGCACACTCGCGAGATAGGGCTTCCTATGCAAAGGAAAAGAGGACTTCACATGTCCTAGGATGAGAATCGTTACCCTTGCGTTTTTCCTTGGCGCCATGGAAATCTATGCGGATGAAAAGCATCGCAATCTCCTTGACTCCGCAGATCTGAAGTCGGCTCGCGATTTGGAGCTCCAAAACTCCGTCGGTGACCGGATCTAGCCTTCCTTCTTCCTCTTTGCTCTCTCCTCTCTCTAGATCTTAGAAAGAGATTGAATCCAAGCATATGAGGAATTTACACCCCTGAACCGGCCTTAACCCTAAAGGGGAAGAGCCTGAACCATCAGATTTAAAAACAAGGAAACGAACGGCTGTGATTCAGCCCGAATTTCCAAAACCTGGGCCGAACACGTGTTCCGACACGCCCATGTTCAGGGCCGTGTCACCCGTTCGCCGTCGAAACCGACGTAACCCGAGAAGAATACGGGCACCCGATATACCCGTGTCAGGCAGTACACGCCCGTGTCGTTGGGCGTATTCCCTCGGCGACACTGGTCCAAAACAACCCGAGCACAACACGGCCATGTGACACGCCCGTGTCACACGCCGTGTGCTTGACATGCCCTGAGACACGCCCCTGTCCCAGGCCGTGTAAATGCCCTAGCACAAAACGCCACACGACCCGAGGAGGAAACGGGTATTCGATACGCCCGTGTCGAATTTCACACGCCCGTGTCGGACCCGAACACGCCTTGGCTCAGGCCGTGCATCCCTCACTCAATGATTGTTGAGTGCAAGGCTCTGAGTGACTGATACGCCCTGGGACACGCCCGTGTTCCAAGCCGTGTTCACCCCCCCGACGATCGTTGACTCAAAAATCGTCGACCACGCGACCAACGCCAAACTCGAGCACGACATGCCCTGGGACACGCCTGTGACCCAGGCCGTATCACCTCTACCAGAACCCGGATTTGGCTCAAAATACCACCCATTACCCTTTTGAGTTTCGGGGCGTTACAACTCTCTCCCTCTTAAAATAATTTCGTCCATGAAATTACGAAAGGAAAGATAAACAAAACCAAAAACGTTACCTTAATGAAATAACTCTGGGTACTCCTCCAGCATGGTCTGCTCCCGTTCCCAAGAGAGCTCCTCACGACCGCAATTGTCCCAATGGACCTTGACCATCCTGATCTCCTTGTTACGGAGTCGCTTAACCTCAAAGTATTCAATACGAATGGGCTTGACCTTAGTCGTCAACCCTTCGTCCACCTGCACTTGATCAACTACGATCACCTGCGAAGGTTCTTGCACCGCCTTCCACAACACTGAAATGTGGAATACATCGTGTAGACCACTCAACTCCACTGATAGCCTCAGACGATAAGCCGCTCCGTCGATCCGCTCTAAAATCTCAAATGGTCCAAGGTATCTCGGGCTCAGCTTCTTCAAGCGTCGTACCCGTGACACACCCTTGAACGGCTTTATCTTCAAGTACACCCAATTGCCGATCGCGAACTCCACGTTCCGATACTTGGCATTGTAGTACTTAGCTTGTCTATCCTGAGCGATCAGTAAACGCTCTCGAATGATCCACACCAAGGAAGTAGCACTTTCCACCTCCTGCTTCTTGTACAACCTTGCCTCACCCGTCTCTAGCCACGACAACGACGTGCGACACTTACTACCATATAGGGCCTCGAAAGGCGCCATCTGTATACTTGCTTGGTAGCTATTGTTGTACGCAAATTCCACCAGATACAGGTGGTCTTCCCAATGTTTTCCGAAATCTAGAATGCACATGCGTAGCATGTACTCCATAGTTCTGTTGACCCTCTCAGTCTACCCATCCGTCTGTAGATGGAAGGCTGTGCTGAACTTCAATCTAGTCCCCATCATCTGCCGCACCAACCTCCAATCAGTGGATGTAAAACGTCCATCTCGATCACTCACGATGCTGCGGGGCACACCATGCAGTCTGACTATATTATCCACATACAGCTTCACCAGTTTCTCCACCGAATCATCCTTCCTATGCGGAATGAAGTGCGACACCTTTATTAACCGATCTACGATCACCCAGATGGCGTCGTTTCCCTTCTGCGACCTTGGCAAGCCATGCACAAAGTCCATTGATATGTCGTCGAACTTCCATTCCGGAATAGGCAAGGATTTCAAGAATCCTCCTGGCTTTTGGCACTCTGCCTTTACTAAGGCGCAAGTCTGACATTTAGCCACGAATAGTGCCACATCCTTCTTGAGTCCTGGCCACCAAAACAACTTCTTCAGGTCCCGGTACATCTTCGTGCTACCTGGGTGGATTGAGTACTTGGTATGATGAGCCTCGTACATCAACTCCGCCCGTAGATTTCCCACGTTTGGGACGCACAAATGATTGTCCTTTCTTAGAAGTCCATCTTCAACTGAAAACTGGGAATTTGACCCATACAATGCCGAATCCATGAGCTCCTTCATGCCGTCACCCAACCCCATAGCCTGCCGAATCCGATCAGCCAGGTCATACTGAACGTCTGTCCAGTTCAACAATGCTTTGGCGCTAGTCTGCTTGTCAACGCAATAGATCTCTAACGCCTCCAGCTCCCGAATTAACCTCTCATCATGAACCGACAACCAGTTGGCCTGGGCGGGAGCCCTGCGACTCAACGCATCCGCAACTGCATTGCCTTTCCCGGGTACATAATGAATCTTGAACGTATAGTACCCTAGGAACTCCATCCATCTCCGCTGCCTCATGTTCAGATCCTTCTGATCCAACAGGTACTTCAAGCTCTTATGGTCGGTATAAATATCGACTTTTACACCGTACAAATAGTGTCTCCACGTCTTAAGTGCAAATATGATGGCCGCCAACTCCAAATCGTGGACCGGATAATTACTTTCGTGCACTTTCAGCTGACGCGATCCATACGCAATAACACTCCCATGTTACAGCAGCACGCAACCCAAACCACTGCCCGAGGCATCACTATAAATCTCGAAACCTTCGGTCCCAGGCGGCGAACTTAGCACTGGCGCCGTGGTCAACCGACTCTTCAACTCCTCAAACGCTTGCGCGCACTCCTGCGTTCAAAAGAACTTCTGATCCTTCCTTGTCAACTTCGTGAGAGGTAACGCTATCCGCGAGAAGTTCTCTACGATGCGCCTGTAATAGACGGAAAGCCCCAGAAAACTCCGGACTTCCGCTACCGAAGACAACACAGGCCACTCCCGTATCGCAACAATCTTCGCTGGATCTACCGCTATTCCTTCACCGCTGACAATATGACCAAGGAATGCTACTGAGGATAACCAGAACTCGCATTTGAAGAATTTTGCGTAAATTTCATTCCTCCTCAGCGTCTCCAATACCAAAAGCAAATGCTTGAAGTGATCTTCCTCGCACTGCGAGTACACCAATATGTCGTCAATGAAGACGATCACAAATTGGTCTAGGTATTCTCTGAACGTCCTGTTCATCAGATCCATGAACACTGATGGCGCATTAGTCAGCCCAAATGGTATGATCGTGAACTCGAAATGCCCATACCTCGTGCTGAATGCTATCTTCGGGATATCACTCTCCCTTATCCTTAGCTGATAATACCCAGACTTCAGATCCAATTTTGAATACACCGACGACCTGACTAACTGATCAAAAAGATCATCAATCCTTGGGATCGGGTATTTATTCTTTTTCGTTATCTTGTTCAACTCCCTGTAGTCGATACACAGCCGCAAGCTCCCTCCTTCTTCTTAACAAAGAGGACCGGTGCGCTCCAAGGCGATGAGCTTGGACGCACATACCCTTGCTCCATCAACTCTTCTAGTTGAACTTTTAACTCTGCCATCTCCTTAGGCGCCAACCTATAAGGAGAACGTGACACAGGTTTGGCACCTGGCACGAGCTCGATCGTTAAGTCGATCTCCCACTGCGGTGGGGCTCCGAGAAGATTGTCTGGGAATACCTCGGGGCACTCACAAACCACTGGGATACTACCCAAAATGAGCTTAGGCTTTACAGCCTCTACTAACATGAAGAACAGCTCTGCACCAGCACGAACTGCCTTGGCCACCTAAAGAGCAGACATCAGCTTCTTGCTTGACCCCTTCAGTCCCGTAAACATTGTCTCCTGCCCAACACCCAGCTTGACCTCTTTGCGGTTGCAATCTATAAAAGCCTTCTGCTATGAAAGCCAATCCATACCAAAGATGACGTCAAACTCTGCTAGTGGCAGCAACGACGCTAGCAAGTCAAACTCTTGACTTCCAATATGAACCTTTACGACACATACTCTGTCCGCACGCATCGAACACCCATTCAGTAGCAGCACATCCAATTTGTCCTTCGCCATCGAAGAGGGAACTCCGATGTGCGTTATGAAACCTTCGGATAAAAAGAAGTGCGAAGCTCCCGTATCGAATAGTGCTCGTACCGGACTGTCACCAATCAAAACAAAGCCTATACAAACAGTATTAAGCTAATAAGCACTAGGTAACAGTATTTAAAGCTAACTTGCTATAAATTAAACCGTACCTGTCACCATGTCTGCCTGTTTAATGGCCTCTTGCTGGCCCAGATTATAAACTCTCGGTTGAGTCAGAGCATAGTGGGACGCGGTTGACTCCACCGCTTTGCCCTTTTCTTCATAAGTTGCTCCTTGCTTTCTCTTGGACTTCGGACGTCCGCTCCAACAATCACGGGCAAAATGCCCCGTCTTTCCACAAGTGAAACAAGCGCCCAGGGTTCGGTTGGTTGCCCCCGAGGCACCGGTAGAAGGGGATGGACCCGACGTCCTAGCCTTCTTGTGGAATCTACAATATCCAAACTTCGAAGTAGTCGACACTTTAAACTCCGATTTCCTGCCACTGGAGTCCTTTTTCGTTTGAACATTCTTCATATCCTTTTCCATGGACCGGGCCGAATTGACCAAGGTCATGAAGCCCTGCGCCATAGGCCCCAAAAGTAGCAATCTTAGGTCATCTCTCAAACCTTCGTAGAATCAGTTCGTCTTGCGCTCCTCATCAACAAAAGTAGCGCTTGCGTATCGGCCTAAACGAGTAAACTTGTGGAGATACTCGTCCACGGTACTGTCTCCTTGAACCAATTTCTGGAAGTCATTCTCCAAAGCAATCCTCTGGGCTGAGGGGAGGTATCGAGCCAATAGCAACCTTGAAAACTCCTCCATTGAGACATCAACCAACTGCCTGCCCCTCAGATGGTGTAGCTCCAAGCCTTCCCACCATATCCTTGCATTGCCGTCCAGCAAGAACGTCGCAATAGTGGTATTCTACCACTCCTCAGTCTCAGTCGCTGTCAGCACTCTATTAACTCTAGAGAGTTAATCCTCCGCTTGAGTTGGGGTTCCCGTCCCGAGAACACAGGAGGATTGAAGCCCATCACGTGCTTTAGTTGCTTTTTCGTTGCTCTCCTCGGCAACACCGGCTCCATGACCACCTGTTCCACCCTCCTTGGCTCTACCGCTTGAAGCAGTAATTGCTCCATAGCAGGAGCGGGCTGCTGCACTTGCCTTGCAGGCTGCGCGTTGATCATCGTAAACACAGCCTCCGCTACCAATCGAATGGTCTCGGCTGAAGGGGGTGTTGCAGGTGCATCGTTTGGTGCGCTGCTCGCCTCAGAAGCTGGCCATTCCGACGGCCCAGCACCACTCCTGGTCACCTATAATCGTGCAAAACCCCGATAAGCGACCACATAACATTGTAAAAAGCAATTATAGGAACTCGCAGGTTTCCCAAACATGTGTATTTTCATTCCTAAGTGGACATTCATGGGTTCTTTTCATGTTATAACGATGACGCACATACGTGTGCTCACCACCCCTTAAATGGAATTCGCCCACGAATTCATTTAAGCCTGACCAAAACCGATAGTCTGATACCAAATTGTAACACCCCTATCCATCATATAGCATATAGCAGTAGGTCCGGCCGAGGACCGAGACCATATACCACGGACAGACCGGTGGGTTACTCATTGAAACCAATCACAACATCCTACACAGAGCATCTAGCGGAAGTAGTTTATTAAGTTGCAAAGAATAAAGAACCCAGCAAAGCATGAATGTCCACTACTCAAAACAATAGGAACGTACAATACACGAGTACTGGCCTTATGGCCTTACAATAGTTTGCTCAAATATAAGTGTATTCCAAACCTCGGCACGCAGGCTGGTCATACATGAGAATATAAGAAAAACACTCAAAATAAGGCCTTCGAGGGCCGACTCAGCAACTTGGGCTTTAGCCCTCTATTTACGACTCGGCTCCACAGCACCTGCAATCAACAATCCACCGCACGGGGGAAAACAAAAGCAACTGTCAGCTATGCTGACCAAATTATAATGACCCCGCCCCAACTCGGGGCGGCGATGTTATATTCCCTGCATTTTGTTAGCATAATCAAGCAGTATAGTGCAAACACACTTCATCACAGGTGCATGCACGCACGACCACACACCCCGTGCACTCAGGGCACATTCACGGCGAACCGGCCAACGTCACGTCAATTTAAGCCATAGAAGTTTCCGTCTCACCACCGTCCCTTGGACGGCCAACCTTATGAGCATTTTGTCTTCCTGGCTCGATTCACGTCAATTTAAACCATAGACCGCCGGAGACACTCATCTATGCCAACGGTCCCACCGAACGACATAGAACAGGTACGGTTCCTCCTGACCCATTGCTCACACCGCAACATCAATTTAAGCCATATGCGCGGGTCAAGACTCCCAGAGTCCCGTTTCTATCACACAGTTTACATAACCTGGTTATATTCAAGTTAGCTCCCCGACCACCATGTTTGAAGAATCACGCATCTGCCCAGTTTTTCGGGTGCACCTTGGAGTTAGTCCGCAAGGTTCCCTGTTGTAATCTACCCCGTAGAAAATCCGAAAAACAAACATTCGCACGGAGTCTTCTCCGGCCATATATACAATGCAACATCACAGATCCAGACAGACTTGTCCGAGTAGGCTTCACACATCATGCCTACGTCTGTTCTCGAATACAGACTCTACAAAAGGGGGACTTCACATATCTACCCCAAAGAATGCCACAAACTCACCACACACTCGCGAGAGAGGGCTTCCTATGCAAAGGAAAAGAGGACTTCACATGTCCTAGGATGAGAATAATTACCCTTGCGTTTTTCCTTGACGCCATGGAAATCTATGCAGATGAAAAGCACCGCAATCTCCTTGCCTCCCCAGATCCGAAGTCGGCTCGCGATTTGGAGCTCCGAAACTCCGCCGGTGATCGGATCTAGCCCTCCTTCTTCCTCCTTGCTCTCTCCTCTCTAGATCTTAGAAAGAGATTGAATCCAAGCATATGAGGAATTTACACCCCTGAACTGGCCTTAACCCTAAGGGGGAAGAGCCTGAACCATCAGATCCAAAAATAAGGAAACGAACGGCTGTGATTCAGGCCGAATTTCCAAAACCTGGGCCGAACACGGGTTCCGATATGCCCGTGTTCAGGGCCGTGCCACCCATTCGCCGTTGAAACCAACGCGACCCGAGATGAACATGGGCACCCGACACGCCTGTGTCAGGCTTGACACGTCCGTGTCAGCCAGTACATGCCCGTGTCGCTGGGCGTGTTCCCTCGGCGACACAGGTCCAAAATAACCCGAGCACAACACGACCATGTATCATGCCCGTGTCACACGCCATGTGCTTGACACGCCCTGGTACACGCCCGTGTCCCAGGTCGTGTAACTTCCTTAACACAAATTGCCACACGACCCGATGAGGACACGGGTATTCGACACGCCCGTGTCGAATTTCACACGCCCGTGTCGGACCCGAACACGCCTGGGCTCAGGTCGTGCGTCCCTCACTCAATGATCGTTGAGTGCAAGGCTCTGAGTGACTGACATGCCCTGGGACACACCCGTGTTCCAGGCCGTGTTCACCCCCCGGCGATCGTTGACTCCAAAATCGTCGACCACACGACCAACGCCGAACCCGAGCACGACACGCCCTGGGACACGCCCGTGACCCAGGCCGTGTCACCTCTACCAAAACGCGGATTTGGCTCAAAATGCCACCCGTCACCCTTTTGAGTTTCGGGGCGTTACACTCGCACACTACTGGGATACTACCCAAAGTGGGCTTAGGCTTTACATACTCCACTAACGTAAAGAACAGCTCTGTACCAGCATGGACTGCCTTGACCACCTGAAGAGCAGACATTAAAGTCTTGCTCGACCCCTTCAGTCCCGCAAACATTATCTCCCGCCTAACACCCAAATTGAATACTTTACGGTTGCAATCTATGTATGTCTTCTGCTCCGAAAGCCAGTCCATACCAAAAATGACGTCGAACTCTGCTAGCGGTAGTAACGACGCTAGTAAGTCGAACTCTTGATTTCCAATACGAATCTTTACGGCACAAACTCTGTCCTCATGCATAGAACACCCATTCGGCAGCAACATGTCCAATTTGTCCTTTGCCATCGAAGAAGGGACTCCGATGTGCGATATGAAACTTTCAGACAAAAAGGAGTGCGAATCTCCCGTATTGAATAGTGCCCTTGCCGGACTATCGCAAATCAGAACAAAGCCTATACACACAGTAATAAACTAATAAGCATTAGGTAACAGTATTTAATGCTAACTTGCTATAAATTTAAACCGTACTTATCACGACATCCGCTTGTTTGTTTGCCTCCTGCTGGCCCAGATTGTAGAATCTTGGTTGAGTAGGAGCATAATGGGATGCGGTTGACTCCACTGCCTTGTCCTTTTCCTCGTAAGGTGCTCCCTGCTTCCTCTCGGACTTTGGACGTCCGCTCCAACAGTCATGGGCAAAGTGCCCCGTCTTCCCACAAGTAAAACAAGCGCCCGAGGTTCGGTTGGTAGTTGTAACACCCCAAAATGTTGTAGGAGCGACGGGGATCAAATTTGGCCAATTCTGATTTTTGGTGCAGGTGACACGGGCCCCGACACGGGCGTGTCGGAGGCCGTGTCGGGCGTGTCGAGCTCGAAGTGTTGAGCTGGCCGTGTGGTTGGCGTGAGTCAACGATCGTTGAGAGGCTGAACACGGCCTGGGACACGGGCGTGTCCCAGGGCGTGTCAGTCCCTCAAAGCCCATACTCAACGATCGTTGAGTGAGGTGTACACGGGCCGTGACACGGGCCCGAACACGGGCATGTCCGGTTTGACACGGGCGTGTCCGATGCCGTGTCACCAGGCCGTGTACCCCTCTGACTCCAATCTGGTGTTTTGTTGCACACGGGGGGCGTGACACGGGTCCCGACACGGGCGTGTCGCAGGCGACATGGGCGTGTCGGAGGCCGTGTCACATGCCGTGTTGCTGGTTTTAAATTTTGGTCGAGACGGCGAATGAGCTACACGGCCAGGCACACAGCCGTGTGTGAACCCGTGTTCGGCCCAGTTTTTGGGATTTCAGATCTAATCTTGACCGGTCGTTTCCTTGGCTTGGATCCAACGGTGGGGGGCTGTTCTTGAGGGGTTTTATCCGGGATTTAGGGTTGGGAATCCTCATTTCCCTTAGCCATTCTCTCTCTAAGAGTTTAGAGAGGGGAGAGCAAGTTTGGAGGAGGAGACCAAGATCCGGCCGCCGGAGGAGCTTCGGAGCTCCGAATCGCGATCCGAGTCCAGATCCGCGGAGGTGACGCCGTTGCGGTGCTTTCCAACCGCATAGTTTTCGATGGCGCCGCGGAAGAGCGAAAGGGTAACGATTCTCTTCTTGAGCATGTGAAGCTCTTCTTCCTTTGCATGGGAAAACCCCTCTCCCGCGAGTGTGCGGCGAGATCGTGGTATTCCTTGGGGTAGATATGTAAAGTACCCCTTGTTAGAGTCCGGAATCGTAGTACGGACATAGGCATGTTGTGTGAAGCCTACCCGGACGTGTGTTCCGGATCGGTGATGTTTTGCTATGCATATTTTAGCCGGAGAAGACTCCGAGCGTTGTGGTTGTTTTCGGGTTGCTATGCGGTAGAATGCATCAGGGAATCTTGGGGATTAACCCCGAGGTGCACCCGGAAATCTGGGCGGAAACGAAGTTTTGCCATCTCGGTGGCCTGGGTGCCAGCCGGGAACATAGCGGGGCTATGTATCATGATTAGATTGCAGCAGGGAGCCTTGGGGATGAAACCCGAGGTGCACCCGGAAATCTTGGACGGAAATGTAGTTCTGTCATAACGGTAGCCTGGGAGCCAACCGGGTACTTAGCGGGGCTATGTACCGTGTTTGATCGTTAATTGGGACTGGGGAAAGCTTAGTCCGCGTCAAAGGGCCGAATGGCAGTGGCGGAGTGAGCAACGGACTAGTAGCCCTCTACCCGCTCCACCTGCTCGGTTAAAGCGACCTAAAGTTTACGTGGGACTTACCGAGATTTGGAGATCGAGTCTAGGCTGCGGCTGAGAAGACTAAATGCTCACAAAGATTGCCATCCTGGGGGTGGTGGTGGGGTCGAGGACCGGACGGGGTTCAGACTAGCTTCGCCGAGTAAGTGCCCTGAGAGCACGGGGTGTACGGCCGTGAGAGCGTGCACCTATGTTGAGATGCTTGTTTGGCTGTGTTGCGTGTTTTGCTAACAAGTGCAGGGAAGAAGCTTTGCCGCCCCGGTTTGGGGGCGGAATCGTTATAATTTGGTCAGCATTGCTGACCGTTGCCTTTGTTTACCACCGTGCGGTGGGTTG
This sequence comes from Platanthera zijinensis, assembly GCA_039513925.1. Taxonomy (NCBI): domain Eukaryota; kingdom Viridiplantae; phylum Streptophyta; class Magnoliopsida; order Asparagales; family Orchidaceae; genus Platanthera; species Platanthera zijinensis. Next base: position 90,612,998 of record CM077098.1, on the reverse strand, counting down.
TTGCTTGCAGGTGCTGCGGAGCTGAGAGGTAATTAGCGGGCTAAAGCCCAAGTTGCTGTGCTGGCCCTCGAAGGCCTTGTTTTGAGTGTTTTACCTCTTGTACTCATGTGTGGCCGGCCTGCGTGCCGAGGTTTGGAAGATACTTGTATTTAAGCAACTCTTGTAAAGCCTTAAGGCTATTTCTTCCGTTTTGTGTATTATACATTCCTATGGGTTTGAGTAGTGGACATTCATGCTTGGCAGGGTTCTTTATTCTTTGCAACTCTAATAAATTGCTTCCGCTAGGTGTTGTGTAGGACGTTGTGATTGGTTGATTGGTTTCAACGCGTAACCAACCGGTCTGTCCGTAGTATATGGCGTCGGGCCCCGGCCGGACCTACTACTATATGCTATGCGACAGATAAGGGTGTTACAAATTGGTATCAGACTACTGGTTTCGGTCAAGCTTAAATGAATTCGTGGACGAATTCACTTTAAGGGGTGGTGAGCACATGTATGTGCGTCATCGTTATAACATGAAAAGAACCCATGAATGTCCACTTAGGAATGAAAATACACATGTTTGGGGAACCTGCGTGTTCCTATAATTGCTTTTTGCAATTTTGGCCGGTCCCTTATTGGTGTTCTGTTCGACTGTAGGTGTCCGAGAGTGGCGCGTGGCAGTCTGAATGCGCACTTTCTGAGAAAAGTAATGCACCCAGCGATGTGCTGGAGACCCCTACGTCTTTGGAAACCATAAGAAGGGTGGTCGAAGTGGTGTTCGCTGTGAGCAACGCACATCATGGGAGTAATGTGCAACCATTTGTCCCTGAGATGGCCCCAACATCGGGTGGTATGCTGGAGCAAAGGGCATTTGGGGGTCAAGTAGAGCAGCAGAGGAGCATGACTGTGGCGCAGGGAGAGCATTCGGTGGACGCATATTTGCAGACGTTCCTTATGGTAAGGTGCTACCCAGGCTTTGAATGGGAAAGCGAGCAATCTATAGTGGATAGATTTTATAACGGTCTGCGCAGCGAGTTGCGTATCCTACTGCTAGGACCAAAGTTATTGGGATTCCGAGCTTTGGTGGAATCGGCCAGAGCGTTGGAAGTGGAGTTGGGGGAAACTCACCGAGTACCGGTGAATAGGGTACCAAACCTTACAGATCCTATAAGGACTGCGTATCGAAAGATGCCGAGAGAAGAGGCTGGGTCATCTACTACCCAAACTACCGTCAAATGTTATTCTTGTGGCAAGAAAGGGCACCTCGCCAGAAAGTGTTGGGAGAGTGCTCATAAGACAAGGAAAGTTTCGGCAGGAACAGTCGGAGATTCGGTGGTCAAGCGGACAACCTCAAAATCTGGGTACCGTAGGTGGTACAAGAAGGCTAGGAGGTCGGGTCTAGTCCCTTCCTCTAGCACATCCGGAGCGACTACAGTCCAAACCCTGGATGAATGCTTTGTTTGTGGAAAGCCGGGGCACTATGCCCGAGACTGTTGGTTCGGACGCCCAATGTCCAAAAAGAAGTCGGGGGCAATCTTGGAGGAGAAAGGAAAGGCGGTGGCGTCTACCGCACCGCTATTTACTCCAGCACAACTGGGAGTGAACATCCTTGGCCAGCAGGAGGTCATGTGGCCGACCGTCGGGAAGTCAGGTATGGTTTAAGTGATAGCAATTTAGCTTCTTATACCTGCTACCTTTTGCGTGTTAGCTTAGAAGATGGAGGTTCTAGACTTTGTTTGGATTATTGGCAATCCGGCGAGAGCATTGTTCGATACGGGAGCTTCGCGCACCTTTTGTCCAAGGGGTTTATATCATGTATTGAAGTACCTTCTTCGTTGGCAAAGGACAAATTGGATGCGTTGTGGCGTTACGGATGTTCAATGCGCGCGAAAAGAGATTCTGTGTTGCAAGGTTACAGTTTAGGGGTCAGGGATTCGACGTGCAAGCGTCGTTACTGCCACCATAGGAGGCTTTGAAGCCTAAGCCTACATTGGGTAGTATCTCGGGTGTATCCGAATATCCTGATGAGTTTCCCTGGAGTCCCCCCGTAGCGAACAATCGATTTCGCGAGTGAGCTGGCGTCAGGTGTCAAATCTGGGTCATGCTCTCCTTATAGGCTAACGCCTAATGAGTTGGCAGAACTGAAAGTTCAATTTGAAGAAGGTATGGATCAAGGTTTTTTGCGTCCAAGTTGGTCGTCTTGGAGCACGCCGGCCCTCTTCGTGTAGAAGAAGGACGGGAGTTTGCGGCTCTGAATCGTTTATGAAAAACTGAGCAAGTCGTTAAAAGAGATCAAGTACCCGATCCCAAGTATTGGCGATCTGTTTGATCAGCTGGGTGGATCATCGGTGTACTTAAAGTTGGAACTTAAGTCTGGTTACTATCAGATGAGAATCAAAGAAAGTGTTATCTCAAAGATAGCGTTCAACATAAGATATGGGCATTTCGAGTTTACGGTCATGTCGTTCGGGCTGACTAATGTGCCATCGGTGTTCATGGACCTGATGAACAGAATGTTCAGGGAGTACTTAGACCGTGTTGTGATCGTCTTTATTGACGATATTTTGGTATACTCGCAGTGCGAAGAAGACCACTTCAAGCATTTGCATTTGGTGTTGGAGACTTTGAGGAGGAATGAGCTTTACGCAAAGTTCTCCAAGTGCGAGTTCTGGCTACCCTCGGTAGCGTTCCTTGGTCATATAATGAGTGGGGAAGGTATATCGGTGGATCCGGCGAAGATTGTTGTGATACGGGAGTGGCCTGCGTTATCTTCTGTCGCGGAAGTCCGTAGTTTTCTCGGGCTTGCCGGATATTACAGGCGCTTCGTAGAGAACTTCTCGCGGGTAGCGTTACCTCTCACGAAGTTGACAAGGAAGGATCAGAAATTCTTGTGGACGCAAGAGTGCGTGCAAGCTTTTGAGGAGCTGAAGAGGCGGTTGACCACGGCGCCAGTGCTTAGTTCTCCGAGTGGGACCGAGGGCTTTGAGGTGTATAGCGACGCTTCGGGTAGTGACTTGGGCTGCGTGTTGTTGCAGCATGGAAGTGTGATCGCGTATGGATCGCGTCAGCTGAAAGTGCATGAAAGAAATTATCCGGTGCACGACTTGGAGTTGGCGGCCGTGATTTTTGCACTCAAGTTGTGGAGGCACTACCTATACGGCGTAAGGGTCGATATATACACCGATCACAAGAGCTTAAAATACTTGTTGGATCAAAAGGGCCTTAATATGAGGCAGAGGAGGTGGATGGAGTTCCTGGGGGACTACACCTTCAAGATACATTATGTACCCGGGAAGGGCAACGCAGTTGCGGATGCGTTGAGCCGCAGGGCTCCCGCCCGAGCCAACTGGTTGTCGGTGCATGATGAGCGGCTAGTGCGAGAGTTGGAGGAGCTTGAGATCTGTTGCGTTGACAAGCAGACGAGCGCCAAAGCAATGTTAAACTGGACAGAGGTGCAGTATGACCTGGCTGACCGGGTTCGGTAGGCATTGGAGTTAGATGACTCCATGAAAGAGCTTATGGAGGCCGCTCTGGATGGGTCAAATTCCCAGTTCTTGGTGGTTGATGGTTTGTTAAGGAAGGATCATCGGTTGTGCGTCCCGAGTGGGGGTAACCTCCGGGCGGAGTTGATGTACGAGGCTCATCATACCAAGTACTCATTCCACCCAGGGAGCACGAAGATGTATCGTGATCTCAAGAAGCTGTTTTGGTGGCCGGGGCTTAAGAAAGATGTGGCGTTGTACGTGGCTAAATGCCAAACGTGCGCCTTGGTGAAGGCGGAGTGCCAAAAGCCAGGAGGATTTCTGAAGTCCTTGCCTATACCGGAGTGGAAATTCGATGATATATCTATGGACTTTGTGCACGGGTTGCCAAGGTCGCAGAAGGGGAACGACGCCATCTGGGTTATCGTAGATCGACTAACCAAGGTGTCGCATTTCATTCCGCATAGGAAGGATGATCCAGTGGAGAAATTGGCAAAGTTGTATGTCGACAATATTGTTAGGCTGCATGGTGTGCCCCGTAGCATTGTGAGTGATCGCGATGGGCGGTTCACGTCAAATGATTGGAGGTTGGTGCAGCAGATGCTGGGAACAAAGTTAAAGTTCAGCACAGCTTTCCATCCGCAGACGGATGGGCAAACCGAGAGGGTCAATAGAACGATGGAGGACATGCTCCGCATGTGTGTTCTAGACTTCAGGAAGCATTGGGAAGACCACCTTTATTTGGTGGAGTTCGCGTACAACAACAGCTACCAAGCGAGTATACAAATGGTGCCCTTCGAGGCCCTGTATGGTAGGAAGTGTCGCACGCCATTATCGTGGCTTGAAGCGGGTGAGGCAAGGTTGTACAAGAAGCAGGAGGTGAAGAGTGCTACCTCGTTAGTGCGGATCATTCGGGAGCGCTTGTTGATCGCTCAGGACCGGCAGGCGAAGTGTTACAATGCCAAGCACCGGAACGTGGAGTTCGCGGTAGGCGATTGGGTATACCTTAAAGTGAAGCAGTTCAAGGGGGGTTTCGTGGGTGAGACGCTTGAAGAAGCTGAGCCCGAGATACCTTGGACCTTTTGGGGTTCTGGAGCGAGTCGATGAAGCTGCTTACCGTGTGAGGTTATCGGAGAAATTAAGTGGATTACATGATGTGTTCCACATTTCTGTGTGCGGAAGGCGGTGCAAGAGCCTTCGCAGGTGATCGCGGTTGACCAAGTGCCGGTAGACGAGGGGTTGACGACTAAGGTCAAGCCCATTCGTATCGAAGTTGTGGAGGTCAAGAGACTCCGTAACAAGGAGATCCGGATGGTTAAGGTCCAGTGGGAATAATTGCGGGTGTGAGGAGCTCTCTTGGGAACGGGAGCAGTCTATGCTCGTGGAGTACCCGGGATTGTTCCGCTCAGGTACTATTTTGCGTTAAGTCCTGTTCTTCCTATATTAATTTCGTGGACGAAATTCTTTAAGGGGGGTAGAATTGTAACACCCCAAAATGTTGTAGGAGCGACGGGGATCAAATTTGGCCAATTCTGATTTTTGGTGCAGGTGACACGGGCCCCGACACGGGCGTGTCGGAGGCCGTGTCGGGCGTGTCGAGCTCGAAGTGTTGAGTTGGCCGTGTGGTCGGCGTGAGTCAACGATCGTTGAGAGGCTGAACACGGCCTGGGACACGGGCGTGTCCCAGGGCGTGTCAGTCCCTCAAAGCCCATACTCAACGATCGTTGAGTGAGGTGTACACGGGCCGTGACACGGGCCCGAACACGGGCATGTCCGGTTTGACACGGGCGTGTCCGATGCCGTGTCACCAGGCCGTGTACCCCTCTGACTCCAATCTGGTGTTTTGTTGCACACGGGGGGCGTGACACGGGTCCCGACACGGGCGTGTCGGAGGCGACACGGGCGTGTCGGAGGCGGTGTCACATGCCGTGTTGCTGGTTTTCAATTTTGGTCGAGACGGCGAATGAGCTACACGGCCAGGCACACGGCCGTGTGTGAACCCGTGTTCGGCCCAGTTTTTGGGATTTCAGATCTAATCTTGACCGTTCGTTTCCTTGGCTTTGGATCCAATGGTGGGGGGCTGTTCTTGAGGGGTTTTATCCGGGATTTAGGGTTGGGAATCCTCATTTCCCTTAGCCATTCTCTCTCTAAGAGTTTAGAGAGAGGGGAGAGCAAGTTTGGAGGAGGAGACCAAGATCCGGCCGCCGGAGGAGCTTCGGAGCTCCGAATCGCGATCCGAGTCCAGATCCGCGGAGGTGACGCCGTTGCGGTGCTTTCCAACCGCATAGTTTTCGATGGCGCCGCGGAAGAGCGAAAGGGTAACGATTCTCTTCTTGAGCATGTGAAGCTCTTCTTCCTTTGCATGGGAAAACCCCTCTCCCGCGAGTGTGCGGCGAGATCGTGGTATTCCTTGGGGTAGATATGTAAAGTCCCCCTTGTTAGAGTCCGGAATCGTAGTACGGACATAGGCATGTTGTGTGAAGCCTACCCGGACGTGTGTTCCGGATCGGTGATGTTTTGCTATGCATATTTTAGCCGGAGAAGACTCCGAGCGTTGTGGTTGTTTTCGGGTTGCTATGCGGTAGAATGCATCAGGGAATCTTGGGGATTAACCCCGAGGTGCACCCGGAAATCTGGGCGGAAACGAAGTTCTGCCATCTCGGTGGCCTGGGTGCCAGCCGGGAACATAGCGGGGCTATGTATCATGATTGGATTGCAGCAGGGAGCCTTGGGGATGAAACCCGAGGTGCACCCGGAAATCTTGGACGGAAATGTAGTTCTGTCATAACGGTGGCCTGGGAGCCAACCGGGTACTTAGCGGGGCTATGTACCGTGTTTGATCGTTAATTAGGACTGGGGAAAGCTTAGTCCGCGCCAAAGGGCCGAATGGCAGTGGCGGAGTGAGCAACGGACTAGTAGCCCTCTACCCGCTCCACCTGCTCGGTTAAAGCGACCTAAAGTTTACGTGGGACTTACCGAGATTTGGAGATCGAGTCTAGGCTGCGGCTGAGAAGACTAAATGCTCACAAAGATTTCCATCCTGGGGGTGGTGGTGGGGTCGAGGACCGGACGGGGTTCGGACTGGCTTCGCCGAGTAAGTGCCCTGAGAGCACGGGGTGTACGGCCGTGAGAGCGTGCACCTATGTTGAGATGCTTGTTTGGCTGTGTTGCGTGTTTTGCTAACAAGTGCAGGGAAGAAGCTTTGCCGCCCCGGTTTGGGGGCGGAATCGTTATAATTTGGTCAGCATTGCTGACCGTTGCCTTTGTTTACCACCGTGCGGTGGGTTGTTGCTTGCAGGTGCTGCGGAGCTGAGAGGTAATTAGCGGGCTAAAGCCCAAGTTGCTGTGCTGGCCCTCGAAGGCCTTGTTTTGAGTGTTTTACCTCTTGTACTCATGTGTGGCCGGCCTGCGTGCCGAGGTTTGGAAGATACTTGTATTTAAGCAACTCTTGTAAAGCCTTAAGGCTATTTCTTCCGTTTTGTGTATTATACATTCCTATGGGTTTGAGTAGTGGACATTCATGTTTGGCAGGGTTCTTTATTCTTTGCAACTCTAATAAATTGCTTCCGCTAGGTGTTGTGTAGGACGTTGTGATTGGTTGATTGGTTTCAACGCGTAACCAACCGGTCTGTCCGTAGTATATGGCGTCGGGCCCCGGCCGGACCTACTGCTATATGCTATGCGACGGATAGGGGTGTTACAGTAGTTGCCCCCGAGGCACCCGAAGAAGAGGCTGGACCCGACGTCCTAGCCTTCTTATTCCATCTACGGAAACCAGATTTTGAAGACGACACCTTGAATTCTGACTTCCTACCACCGGAGTTTTTTTTCGCCTGAACATTCTTCATGTCTTTCTCCAAAGACCGGGCCGTGTTGACTAAGGTCAGGAAACCCTGCGTCATCGGCCCCAAAAGTAGCAGTCTCAAGTCATCCCTTAGACCTTTGTAGAATCGGCTTGTCTTTTGCTCCTCATCAGCAGGTAGCGCTTGTATAATGACCTAAGCGAGTAAACTCGTGGAGATATTCATCAACGCTACTCTCACCTTGAACCAGCTTCTGGAACTCATTTTCCATTGCTATCCTCTGAGCTGAGGGGAGGTGTCGAGCCAAGAACAGTCTCAAAAATTCCTCTATCGAGACGTCAGTAAGCTGCCTACCCCTCAAATGGTGTAGCTCCAAGCCTTCCCACCATAACCTTGCGTCACCATCCAACAAGAACGTAGCAATTGTGGTCTTCTGCCACTCTTCTGTCTCAGTAGCTATCAGCACTCTCTTAACTCTTATCAGCTTGGGTTGGGGTTCCCGTCCCCGAGAACACTGGAGGATTGAAACCCATAACGTGCTTGAGTTGTTTCTCTATTGCCCTCCTAGGAAATACTGGCTCTACTACAACCTGCTCCACCCTCTTTGGCTCCGCAGCTTGGAGCGGTACCTGCTCCACAGCAGGGGCAGGTTGCTGCACCTATCTCGCAGGTTGCGCATTAATCATCGCAAACATTGACTCCGCTACCAATCGTATGGTCTCAACTAAAGGAGGTGTTGCCGACACATCATTTGGTGCGCTACTCGCCTCAGAAACTGGACGTTTTGACGGCCCTGCACCACTCCTGCTCACCTATAGTGGTACAAAACACCAATAAGCGACCAAACAACATTGCAAAAAGCAATTATAGGAACACGCTGGTTTCTCAAACATGAGTATTTTCATTCCTAAGTGGACATTCATGGGTTCTTTTCATGTTATAACGATGACGCACACACATGTGCTCACCACCCCTTAAAGTGAATTCATCCACGAATTCATTTAAGTCTGACCGAAACCGGTAGTCTGATACCAAATTGTAACACCCCTATCCGTCACATAGCATATAGCAGTAGGTCCGGCCGGGCTCGACGCCATATACCACGGACAGACCGGTGGGTTACTAGATTAAACCATCCTTTCCAATCACAACGTCCTACATAAAGCATCTAGCAGAAGCAATTTATTAAGTTGCACAAGTAAGAACCCAACCACATGCACGAATGTCCACTAACAAAACCTAGTAGGAATGAACTACATAATACACAAAAGTACTGGCCTTATGGCCTTGCAATAGTTCACTAAATTTAAAACTGTGTCTTACAAACTTCGGCTCGCAGGCCAGCCACACATGAATTAAACAAGTAAACAAACAAGGCCTTCGAGGGCCGGCTCAGCAACATGGGCTTTGACCCACTATTTGCCACTCAGCTCCACAACACCTGCAAGCACAATTCACCACAACGGTGACAAACAAAATTAACAGTTAGCTAAAGCCGACCAAATTATAACGATTTCGCCCCCAAACTCGGGGCGGCCAAGCTCCTTCCCTGCACTTGTTAGCGTAACAAGCAATATAGTGAATAGACACAACATCACAGGTGCAGGCTCACACGGCCACACACCCCGTGCTCTCAGGCACTAACTCGGTGAACCCAGTCAAAACCGCGGTCTCACCACCATCCCTTGGATGACAAATCTCGTGAGCATTTAGCCTTTCCGACCTAAGCCTAAGGCTCACACGACTATGCCAGTGGTCAGTCCCTTTTTTAGGTATTTGTCACCAAACCACAGAGCCTGGGCCCGTTTCCATTTGCTCGTTGCTCACTCCTCCTAGTCACTTTAAGACATATGCGCGGGCCAAGCTTCTCCCGGATCCCAAAACCGATCACACAAGCACATAACCCAGTTATGTTAAAGGTTGGCTCCCAGGCCACCAAGATGACAAAAATGCATTTCCGCCTAGTTTTCCGGGTGCGCCTTGGAGTTAATCCCCAAGGATCCCTACTACAATCTACCACGTAGAAACCCGATAATAACCAAAGGCACGGAGTCTTCTCCAGCTAATCATGCATAACAAATCATCACCGATCTAGACCAACATGTCCGGGTAGGCTTCACACATCATGCCTATGTCCGTACTACGATTCCGGACTCTAAACAAGGGGGACTTCACATATCTACCTCAAGGAACACCACAAACTCGCTGCACACTCGCGGGAGAGGGTTTTCCTATGCAAAAGAAGAAGTGCTTCACATGCTCAAGATGAGAATCGTTACCCTAGCATTCCTTTTTGATGCCTTGGAAAACTACGCGGATGAAAAGCACCGCGATGATCTTGCCTCCGCAGATCTGGGCTCGGTTTACGATTTGGCGCTCTGAATCTCCTCCGGTGACCGGATCTCCCTCTTCCTTCTTCCTCCTTGCTCTCCCTTCTCTCTTGGATTTAGAAAGAGAATGGCCAAAGGAATATGAGAGTTTAAACCCCCAATCCCAGCCTTAACCCTAGTATTGAGATGCCTGAGCTGTTAGATCCCAAAATAAGGAAACGAATGGCCAAGATTCAGCCCGAAAATAAACTTCCTGGGCCGAATATGGCTTGAGACACGCTCGTGTCCAAGGCCGTGTGCCTCAATCGACGCCGAAACCGTCGCGTCCCGAAAAGAACACGGTCACTCGACACGCCCGTGTCAGGCTTGACACGCCCGTGTCGCCCAGTACATGCCCGTATAGCTAGACAAGTTCCTCCACTGACACAAGCCCAACACCAACTCGAGAAGAACACGGGTATTCGACACGCCCGTGTCAAATTTGACATGCCCGTGTTGAACCTGAACACGCCGGGGCTCAGGCTGTGTCTCTCCCTGACACAACTCGGCTAATAACCCGAGCGGTACATGGCCTAGGACACGCCCGTGTCTCAGGCCGTGTTCACTGTTCGACGATCGTCGACTACAATTTTGTCGACCACACGACCATCGTCGAAACCGAGCACGACACGCCCCTGGGACATGCCCGTGTCCAAGGCCGTGTCACCTCTACCAAGTCCCAGACTTGGATCAAAACGCCACCCGTCCCTCTATTGAGTTTCGGGTCATTACAACCTATCTAGCCTAATGGCAGTCCACTTGCTCATAATATCAATTAAAATAAAGTTAGCCCAAATGGATTTGGTTTGAGCTCGAGTTAGCTCATTTGAGCCAACTTGACCTAACACTTGGGTAAAGTTAACCTAGGTCAATTTGACCTTGTGGGTTGACCCCAATGGGTCCTTGGTGACCCATTGACCTCCCCTAAGGTCTAGGTAGGACTGGGTAGGGTTGACTTGGCACCTTGGAGGTCACTTGTCCCTTAGTAAGGGCACTTTGACCACTTTGGGGCTAGAGTTGACTTGGGTCAACTTAGCCTCTTGGGTTGACCCCAATGGATCCTTGATGACCCATTGACCTCACTTAAGGTCTAGGAAGACTAAGGTAGGGTTGGTTGAACACATTAGAGGCCTATTTCCCTTAGTTAGGGCACCTTGTCCAATTTAGGCCTATGGTGGTCTTAGGTCAATTTGACTACTTTGGGTTGACCCCAATTGATCCCTATGGATCTAATTGACCCTATAATGAGTTAGGGATGTTGTGGTGGGGTCATGGAGTCATGGTGAAGTCCTATGATCATCCTAAACTATTGTTTAGAATTCTACTATTTGCAGACCAAGGTGATTTCCACCTTCATGCCTAAGATCACTTGGTCTTCTTGGGCTTCTTAGGGCTTTGTCATGACCTAGTTATGATAAAACCACTCTTATGGTCTAGTTGAAAATGGGATGTTACAAATCCCAATAAACAAAAATCAAAATTTCATCCCCGAAATTCAGGTTAGGCCTGCGGCGTTTCCACTGAGAGTAACTGAATGTAACATCCCATAGGGAGTTGAATGAATACATTACTTGGAGGGATTTGAGTACCTATGCTACATCAGATCTAGTGGCTCCCAGGTTTGTTCCTCCTCTCCATGTTTAGACCAAATGATCTTGACCATCGGAACCTCGTGCCGCAAGACTCGCACTGTTGTTTCATCTATCCTGACTGACTCACATTAGACCAATTGATCAGAAGCTGTCGAGCCATCTATACCAAGAACCTTCTATTCTGGACGTAGTAGATCCTTCCTAAAAGAGGAGATGTGGAAGATGTCATGCAAACCCGCTAACTCCGGCGATAGCTCCAGTCTATAAGCCAATGGGTCGATCCGCTCTAGGATCCTTTAACACCCCATATTCCTTGGACTGAGCTTCTTCCACCCGCATACCCGCGAGACTCCATGCACCAAACGTATCTTCAGGAATACACAGTCTCCATCCTGAAACTCTACTTAGCAATGTCGCACCTCATAATATTTGGTTGGTCTGCCCTGGGCATCTAGCATCCTATCTCGAATCGGTCACACCTAGGTATCTAGGTTCTCCAAAAAAAAAAATTCTGAGTCAAGTGTCTTTTGATCCTCATCTTAGATCCCTAAAAGTGTAATCTTGTACCTCTGTGCGAGGGTGGAGAGCTGTGTTGAATGTCGGCCAAGAGCCCACATAATCCTGGACTGATCTTCTCTCCTTGGACGTACACTGTCCATGCTGATTTGACACGATCATCTTGAGCACACCATGATGGCGAACAACTACTCATAAATCTCATGAAACACCCACAAAAGTTTTTCTTCTGGGTTGGGGTGACCCAAGCTACCTCGGTCAGTCTATCCTCAATTTCTACTCTAACTTGGGCAGGTTGTAATAGTTCCCCAAAAATTCTTGCACTGACCTACACCAGCCGACACACCTCACCGTGCATCACAAAATCCATAATGTCTTTCTTATTCCGAGGATACATGTTCTGAGGTACACCATACTTCCAGTGATTAGATTTCTCGTTTGTGTGGGTAGGCAATGGCTCCATAAAATCTCCACTTCACAATCAAATTTGTATCCCTACGAATATGCCTGAGTAGCATCGAATACGGTTTACTCTGAAAATGCTAAGTTGATAGCCTAAATCACCTAGAGGGGGGTGAATAGGTGAAATGCGTGTCTAATGCAGAATTAAAAATTGAACACAACACGAATCAAGCAATCACAGAAGACAAGAGATTTATAGTGGTTCCCCAACTTGGGTACGTCCACTTTCCTCACCGATCTAGCAAATCACTAGACTCGGCTACTCCACTATCTCGGATTGAAAACAATCCTACACCTCGGAACCACGTTCCTACAAATCTCGATCCAAATCGGATCTACAAAACTCGGAAGAAAAGGTCTTCCTACTAATCTCGGAGAAAACCTCCTACAATGAAACTTGGTTTGAAAAATAAAATACAACCAATAATAAAATCTCAGATCTGGATCTTGACAGTCTTCTTCTTTAAGAACTATGGCTTGATCAGAAAAGGTTGAAGACAACTTGAGAGAGATCCACGAATCTGAAAACTAGAATCACCTCGATCGAGAAGATAGATCTGAAATCTTTGGGGCTCAGCAAGATCGAGTGATTCACTTTTGTCTGGATCGCTGGAGAAACAATCATTGAAGACAGAGATCGGCGATCCAGAACTTCTTCCGTGAACGTCAATGGCGGCGTGAGAAATTAGGGTTCACGGACTTTCTTTTTCTTTCTTAAAATGAATATCTCTGTAATCTTGTATTTAGTCAAATCTGAAAGGACCTATTTATAGGTGGACTCCAACGGTCATAATCTTAATTAGGGATGACACGTGGACCAATCAGAAATAACCGATTCAAAATACACATGGCGAAATTGTACTTAGAGAAATTCTGGAATAATGGATATACTATACTCGAGTTAGAGACAAGATATACTCGAGTATGAGAAGTTAGATACTCGAGTGGCAATGAGAAGTATACTCGAGTATAAGAAGAGAAATCTACTCGAGTGAAACTTAAACTACTCGAGTATCAGAAAAGAACTTACTCGAGTGAAAGGGAACTACTCGAGTATCAGAGTAAATACTCGAGTAATAGGACTTAAGAGAATTTTCTTTAGACAGAGAACGAAGAACTACTCGAGTGAAAGAGTTGAAGACACTCGAGTGAAGGGAAAGAAATTACTCGAGTATGTATAGAAAGTTACTCGGGAAAACATGCACTTACTCGAGTATGAAAATCAATTACTCGAGTATAAGAAACACTTACTCGAGTATGAAAAGCAGTTACTCGAGTATGAATACTTGAACTTTCAGAGAAGAGAAGAAATGGATCTACTCGAGTATGATATATGATTTACTCGAGTGACTAAGTCACTTACTCGAGTATGAAAAGAACTTACTCGAGTGACTAACTAACTACTCGAGTATTAAGTCTGATACTCGAGTATGAAAAGGACTTAGAAATATTTTTCTGAGGAAATTAGCTTCAATGCATCTGTCCATCAATCCAAGTGCATGAATGAGAAGTGTATCCCAATAGAGAGGCTATACATGGGCGAACACTTTGGATCACACAATGAGGGATTACATTGCATGGTCCTGTGTTTGGTGACCCATTATAGACTGTCATTGGTCTACACTTGGCAATGAGAACCTGCACACATACAACTCAAACACACCATCAAATACATCTTAATTCATCTTAGTTCAAGGTCTGACCTCCTACAAATCTGAGGTATTGTGGAGACAAATCCCAACATACTCCAATTTCACTATACTCATGACGTAACGTTTTTTAGATGAGGTTTAAGGGAAACCCAAATCAGTAACTCACTTTACCCAATAAACAAAAAACAAGCCCCCAATAAACAAAAGATAAGCCTCTACCTCCCTTGGGCTAAGTATCTTTGGTATTACTATATTATATCCGTCCTAGCTGGGTGCACAATCCCTAGGGCATCAATCTTCGAATTGGGGTTCCAACCTAAAACCTGTTGATATACTTTAAACCCTCCGAGTCACATTTACAACAACCTTATCCGGGTCAACGTGTTCCCAATCTCAACTGGGTCTCTTCCGAACTTGAATTTCTACCCGACCCCCGGTGTTTGTCTTAATGGTTGTCTCTAGGTAATCTTGTTACTGGTATGAGGCTTGTGACTAAGCCTCTTCTACCATTCCGTTAATGGATTAATGGCCTCCATTCCCTTAAGGCAGTCCTACCAGTTTGAGTAATTCTTGATAGGGACACCTGTGTTTATGGCTTAGGTAGTCATTCTCGTGTTAAACTCCTCTTTTATTCTCTTTAGATATCTCCTTAGCTTAACCAAGTTCATACCTAAGGTCTATTTTTGACTAGGGCATACTATAAGTTATCGTGGTTAGTTATGAGTCCTAGTGGGTTGAGTCTAACGCATTGACTAGAGAATTGTAAGATGAGGTCTTCGCAGCCGGAGGTGCTCCCTAATGGTGGAAGGAATTGCCGCAGGCTACAAATAAGAATTCCAATTATTAGATAACGTACTAATGGAATAAAAGAAGGAGGTAAAATGGACTTCTACATGTGATTTCCCTTATGGGCACACCACTGCTTCAGCTACTAGTTTGTCCGCAAACTAAGCTCGCGCGGGGGTGGCCCTAGGTTCTTGTGGACTACTTCTCTTTCGATCGAGGTTTGCCTCTGATACCACTTGTAAGACCCCTATTTTTTTTCTTTTTCAAACCACTAGGGTCTTATGCCCAGAATTTCTGTTTTGCGGTGGCATCGACTCTCGGGAAGGCCGCCACTACAAAACGCCAATTCTGTCGGCCTTTTCGATCACAAGAAAGAGAAGTAAATATACACTGAATATAATCAAGTTAACAGAATCACATATAAATAAAAATCACAGCAAGTCCATCAATATAGAAAGAAGTGAGTACTGCAAAAGATCGGTACAAATGAAATATAAACGAGCTCAAGCCCGATACATCAGAGTCCTCACTACATATCACTCATTGCGGAAGCTATAAGAAAGACTAATCACTCACGGAGTTGGTCACATGTGCTCCGGAACTAGACTGGCCCACCTCTATGTGCACCATACTCCGCTGGTACTGGTCCCTATCTCCCAGCCGGAGCTCCTGTAATATTGTGGTCCGAAAATCATTTGTCATAAAGACTAAGTCCTATCATCCCCTACCCCTTCCCCCACGACTCCTAGGCACCGAGCGGAGAGGAGGAAAGGGAAGCTACAAAGGTGGAGAGTAAGCAAAACAGATGACAGTGGAACTAATCTAGCAGTTATATATATTGTATAAACAGCTAAGGTAGAAAGGTACAATCTTGAAGTTCTACAATAGTGAGCAGTAAAGTAAACAAGTAGAATATGTAGCATATGTAAGAAAAGACAAGGTAAGAAATAAGTAACCTTAACTTATATGAATGCTCATACAAACTTATAAGTTAATGGGTCTTCTACAAGGCTCCCATCGTATAAAAATTCCCATACTGATTTATACGTTGGGGTGTCGGTTGTAATGCAAGTATGAGTGTAGTGAAATGTTATGTCATGAATCTTACAAGTGCAACTCACGCACACGACTCTATGAGCACAGATCTTTAGTTCAACCTATTCGGGCAGCTAGCTTCACACCCAGGAACCTCCGTAGTGGCAAACGAAGACAGTGGGTCGGGACCCCACTCCTATGTGGGTATCCACACTACCGGGCCTAGCCCTTCTGTATGCCCCTAGAAGAACACAACCTAGAGTATCCGCGTACGAATACTGGCTATGTCCACCAGACTTTCTTTGGCTAAGTTGTTAACCCTAAAATCGGCAATCCTCTCCAATGTGCCTATTGTTTCTGGTTTTCTCTTACAGCTTCCCATCTGCAAGGAGCAGGCTACCCCTGATGTCCACCGTGTCCGCGCAAGATGGACTGCCGAGTCTGAAGTCGCTCAAGGTCGGATGCTCCGTTAACCGCCCGCCAGGGGCGGTCTCAGTCAGCCGGGCGGACTCCCCCCGGAGTCCGCCCAGGCCGCCCGCTAGGGGGCGGCCTCTGCCAGCCGGGCGGACTCCTCCAGGAGTCTGCCCAGGTCGCCCGCTAGGGGGCGACCTCGGCAGGTCGCCCGCCAGGGGCGACCTCCCGCCTGCTGGGCGGACTCCCCCCGGAGTCCGCCCAGGTCGCCCGCTAGGGGGCGACCTCCGCGGGCCGCCCGCCAGGGGCGGCCCCCGCCTGCCGGGAGGACTCCCCCAGGAGTCCGCCCAGGTCGCCCGCTAGGGGGCGACCTCGGCAGGTCGCCCGCTAGGGGGCGACCTCGGCAGGTCACCCGCCAGGGGCGACCTCCCGCCTACCGGGCGGACTCCCCCCGGAGTCCGCCCAGGTCGCCCGCTAGGGGGCGACCTCCGCGGGCCGCCCGCCAGGGGCGGCCCCCGCTTGCCGGGCGGACTCCCCCAGGAGTCCGCCCAGGTCGCCCGCTAGGGGGCGACCTCGGTAGGTCGCCCGCTAGGGGGCGACCTCGGCAGGTCGCTCGCCAGGGGCGACCTCCCGCCTGCCGGGCAGACTCCCCCCGGAGTCCGCCCAGGTCGCCCGCTAGGGGGCGGCCTCCGCGGGCCGCCCGCTAGGGGGCGGCCTCTGCCTGCCGGGCGGACTCCCCCCGGAGTTCGCCCAGGCCGCCCGCTAGGGGGCGGCCTTCGCCTTCCGGGCGGACTCCCCCTACAGTCCGCCCAGGTCGCCCGCTAGGGGGCGACCTCCGCTTCGTCTGCCTGCTCCTCAGGCCTCCCCCTCCTGCTCAAGGTTCGCCCACATGCTCCTCAGGTTGCTCAGTCCGCCGAGGTCGTCAAGGATGACGTCACTGGACCAGATTCTCTCCGGGCCTATAAATACCCCCCAAGACCTCTCATTCTGGACGCGCGAGAGGAGAACTGCCACCTTGGTCAAAGGCTGCGGACTCAGTTTTCTCAGTCCGTCAAGGTTGATCAGGCAAGGTCTGCGGCCTCCAAATCCTCAGTCCGCCCAGGTCGTCAAAGCTGTGGACTTAGTTTTTTCTGCCCTCAGCAAGCAGCTTGGGCAGTATCTGCAGCTTCAGTTCTCCAGTCCTCTGCAGCTTCTTTTACTTAGTTTCTGGCATCTCCTTCCTCAGCCGCCAGCTTCCCCCATTGTACCATCTACTGCTCTTATATGTAATGGTGCAATAGCAAATTGTAACTCTTCTTGAATAAAGGAAAAGCCCGTCGCAAGAGTGGCATTCAAGCCGCGGCGGGCGAAGTCTGTTGTTACCGCTGCTAGCGGTCTCCTCTCTTCTTCTCTCCTCTCTCGGCATCAACCTGCAAAGCTAACCATTCAAGTAGCTGTCTGCTCGACAGTACTTGATCAAGCTCCCTCTCTGCTTGAGCAAGCTTCTCCTCTGCTCAAGCAAGCTTCTCCTCCATCCCCGCAACCCTTCTTCCTTCATCCTTAGCTTGTGAGATCGAACACCCGTTAACTGGTCGGTGTCGCATTTCGCGCATCAACAGTTAACACGCGGCCTTCAGATCTCGATTAGACAGTGAAAGCAGTGGTTACTCATGTCAGACCATCAACCAGCCGAGAATCTTGCTCCAAGTCCAAGTGATGATCCTCTTTGGGAGGCCTTAGAGCAATCCCGCAGAGAAACTGCCCAACAGTTTCAAGCCATCAACCGTACTCTAGCAGCTCTCACGCAGTAATTGGCCGCTCAATCTTCAGCAGCGCCAGCTCCTCCAATCAATCCAGCACCAACATCAGAGACTCCTCAAGTTTATCCACCAGCTTACCCGCCGGTCTATCCTCCTCTTTATACTCCAACCTTTCCGTAGGGGCCAGCAGCTCCCTTGCGATCTCAAGATGATGAGTTTGCAGCTCGTCAAAACTTCTTCCGGGAGGCTGCCCGGGGAAGTCCAGCCAGATTTGTGAACTTTCAGGGAAGTCACCCCTTCTCTTCAGCTCCTGCCTTTGCTCCTCCCGCAGCAACCTTTTACTCCTATCCTCCTGCTCCTTTTGCAACTACTGCTCATGCTCCTTACTTTCCTTATGCAGTAGAACCAGAAGATCCATCGCCGTTTACGGAGAGCGTTCGGTATGAACCAACTCCAGTCAACTTCCGAGAGCCACGGTTGCCCATTTACACTAGGGAGACTGATCCTGTCAAGCATCTTCAAGCTTTTGAATCAGCCGTTGCTCTCAAGACCCTCTCAGATGCTACCAAGAGCAAGCTCCTCGTAACGACCTTTGATGTTCAAGTGAGAGACTGGTTCTATGGACTGCGACCTCAGTCAATCTCTTCCTTTGTTGATTTGCGAAGGGAGTTCCTGCTCAGATTTTCTACCTCTTCAAAGAGGAAGGGCGGTCTAGAAGCCCTCTTTGAGATCAGGCAGCGAGAGAATGAGACTTGGTCTCATTATGTGGATCGTTTTCAGAAAGAAATCTTGGACATTGAGATCGTTGATCAAGAAATGTACCGAGTGGCTCTCATCCACGGCCTGCGTGAAGGTCCACTAAAGTTTGAAGCTAATGTCCGAGCACCGAGGACTTATCAAGAGTTGATTGGTTTAGCCAACTCGTATATTCGCGGTGAAAAGAGCAACCCCAGCTTCGTCTCCAGGCTGGTGTCAGAGAAAAATTCTTCTTCTTACAAGCAACCTCCAAGGTCTCCTCGGAAAGACTTTCCATCTCTCTCTAGGAAAGCAAGAAGATTTCAGCATCATCAACACCCCTTCCAAGGCCATGATCGTACCCAAGAGCGGCTGCTACCATTATCAACATCATCTCCGCTAGCAGCTGCAGTTCATCAGCAGCAAGAAGGTGACCTGCAAGAATTTGAGCTAGATGAGGTCATGCAAGAAGTTAGCCAAATCATGAAGGATAAGGCATATTCCAAAAAGCCCTACCAGCCGGCGAATCAGAGATCAAGAAATTCAGACCCGTTCTGTGAATTCCACAAAGAGAAAGGTCATTTAACTGAAGATTGCAAGGCCCTTCGGCGATTGGTTGAAAGATTGCTCATCGAGGGCAAGATCAACGACCTGGTCAAGAAAATTGATTCTTCAAAACCTTCCACCTCCAAGGGCAAGGAGGTGGCTGAGGGTCAGCTGGAGTGCATAGAGATACATGACAAGGGCCGTCTGGGGTCCATTGATTTTGCAAGTGAGTGCATCGATGTCGTTGACGAAGGTGCCCTTGGAAGGCTATTTTGAAGCAAAGAGGACACAGTTCTTGTGTCATCAGCTATGACCAATCGCAGTTCCTCAAAGCCCCTCATGATCGTGACTGGTTGCCTTTACTTTACTTTTCAAACATTTTACTTTTCAGCACTTCTAAGTGTTTCATTTTTCATTCAATAAAGCTTACGTCAGAGATCTCATACTGACACAGTTCCCTTTTTGTGATGCTTCTTCTCCATATTTTTCTCTTTGCCAAAGAGATCACTGAACCATCGAGATATCGCCAAGTCTTGCTCAGTGCCCCCTCGAGATTGTCCTCAGGCGTAAAACCACAATGACCACATATGATGAGGAGTTTTCTCATATGTGTAGTGGGGGCCGTTCAACTCTCGTGCGGAGGATGACGGGGCTTCGGATCCCGGCCGATGTCTAGCGCAGTGTGAGTGCTTAGGGGAGGCCTCCTGCGATAGTTCTATCGTGCTCCGTTAGGGATACGTTACAGTTACGATGATCTTTGCTTGACAAGCAATGGCGATCAAGTGTAGCCTTGTCTCCTCGATCATCTCACAACTGTGACGGCCGAACACTCTATGGTACTCTCGATCCGTGCCTCCGCGGGACTCACAACTCCGCTGATCAATCCGCAGACAAGCAATAGGCCACTTGGCGCAACTAGTCTAATTGATCAGCGATGCTTATAACCCGAGGCAAGAGAGCAGTGCATCTGTCGATCCTTCTTTGGATTATTTCTTGTTTGTTTGTGCCCTTCTAAAGGATGCGCGGCCAGCCCGCTTTGGTTAGGACTATACCCAGGATGACTTTGGCAAGTGATGCATAAGGCCCACAGGGAACACCTGTGGTTCAACCTTTTTAGTTCATCCTCGGGATATAGCTCCTCTTTTCTCTTTTTACCTTCTTACAGGTCAGCAGGTTGAATTCAACCTACTCTAAAGATCTGCAACATCTCTCTTGGCTTATGCTCATCTTATATGCGCTGCCTGCCTAAGCTTTTATCAGATGATAATCAACAAGTTCTCTCATCAGATATTAGCCACACATCATTTATTCAAGACGTATGATTCTTCTTGATTAGCAAGTCATGTCATCATGAATCTAATTTCGGATTTTCTTACCTCGCTGATCTGGGTCTTCATGTCGGCATTATATCTTGATCACGCAAGACAATCATTATTGCAGTTTTGATCTTTATTCAATCGATAGCAGAGTGTGTCAGGTATCTATTCTGTTATCCAATTACATCTTATCATATCAACAGCCAACATTCGCAGTTTCCGTCCAGGTACTCGCGAACTAAGTTTTCTCTCCTATCATATCTGTTGCCTACTCTCCTTTTACAGAGACTAGCAGATAATGACAAGTTCCTCTCAGGTACTTGCAGCTTATTTTCTTCTTCTACCTGCTTGCTTACTCTCCTTTTACAGAGACTAGCAGATAATGGCAAGTTCCTCTCAGGTACTTGCAGCTTATTTTCTTCTTCTACCTGCTTGCTTACTCTCCTTTTGCAGAGACTAGCAGATAATGGAAAGTTCCTCTCAGGTACTTGCAGCTTATTTTCTTCTTCTACCTACTTGCTTACTCTCCTTTTGTAGAGACTAGCAGATAATGGCAAGTTCCTCTCAGGTACTTGCAGCTTATTTTCTTCTTCTACCTGCTTGCTTACTCTCCTTTTGCAGAGACTAGCAGATAATGGCAAGTTCCTCTCAGAGATCAACAGATACCAGCAAGTCCTTTCCAACTCAGGTACACGCAAGATGTACCTCCTTTTACCTATATTGACTTTTCTTCACAGGTAAAATATTGGCACTGACAGATCTTTCAGGGGCATCAGGTTCTATCTCTCCTGATCTGTAAATTGTTTCTTTCCCGTTTCCCAAGGGGAGGATCACGATTTTCGTGGGTTTCCTACTTTTTCGAAGTTCCCTGCAGAACTTAAAAAAGTGCGGGGATTATGTTAACCCCAAAATCGGCAATCCTATCCAATGTGCCTATTGTTTATGGTTTTCTCTTACAGGTTCCCATCTGCAAGGAGCAGGCTACCCCTGATGTCCACCGTGTCCGCGCAAGACGGACTGCCGAGTCTGAAGTTGCTCAAGGTCGGATGCTCCGTTAACCGCCCGCCAGGGGCGGTCTCCGTCAGCCGGGCGGACTCCCCCCGGAGTCCACCCAGGCCGCCCGCTAGGGGGCGGCCTCCGCCAGCCGGGCGGACTCCCCTATCCCCGCAACCCTTCATCCTTCATCCTTAGCTTGTGAGATCGAACACCCGTTAACTGGTCGGTGTCGCATTTCACGCATCAACATAAGTGTCCCACACCGCCGAGTCAACATATCAACGTCGGTGTGAACGATTGTCCAATACCAAAGACCCACCACCTTATTCTGTATCCAAAACCTTCCGAGCCACCGGCTTCCCGGACTATCCCGTCCGTGCATCTACCTTTCGAACCTATTGCCCGGATGGCAATCAAACAAACCAAATCAACCTCCCGAGCTACCGGGCTGTGTGAATATGAAACCTTAGTTATACTAGTTGCTCTTGTAGTTTATTACTCCTACGCTTTACGTTAGCCCAGGACTGCCCCCGGCATACCCCGTGAAGGGCTCTCAAAGGGCACTAAGAACTACGATGGGCTGAAGCTCAAAGCTCCCTTTCGCAAGGCACTTATTATTATCAGTTGTTTCCCATTACCCGTTCCCTTTTTATGTTACCTTGGATCTAACCTAGTGCATTAAGACTCTTCCTCTCCTCGGGAAGACGATCTTTCGTCGCCCTCGAGCACCTCTCAACACTAGTTAACCTACCATCCTATCCTCATCTTGTCTACTGAGGATGCATTCATGCATATTTCCAAACCATTATCCCAATATCCAAATCCTCTAAGTTCATCATGCACCTTAATATAATTTCAACAGTTTTTACTAAACACAGACCATCCTAATCTATATGAGGTATACAAAGGGAGGTACTCCATATTATCTTCCAAGATTCCTATAAAATTTATTGGAGGTCTATCGTGTCATGCTTAGCCTAGAATTAGGAATTTATAATTTTCCTAATTTAATTTATATTTAATTAATTTCTTCCAATACTAAAACATGGAGATCTTGAACATGAAGTACCTTTTTCAGGTATGTATAAGCTTTCACAAAATTATGATAAATACTAGGCAACAATCTAACAGTATATTCAAATCTCCCAAATTTTTGCAAGGTTTAAACCATTGATCCTCAATTTTGGAATATAATCACATATTTATAGTTAAAGGAACAAGTATTACAAATAAGCTTCCAAAAATTATAAGAAAATTCAAGTATGACAAATTATGCTCTAAAAACATTCTGACAAAGTTTCTAAATTTTTTAGCAAGGTATAGATGTCTAATAACAATTTTGATTGTATTGCATCTTATATCAATTAATAAAGAAGGTACTAAAAATATACTTTCAAAATTTTTGATAAAATTCAAGTGTGAACCTAATAACCTATAAACACCACTAATCAAGTTTCATAATTTGTCAACAAGAAATGAGCTATGAATGAATTATTTAACAAGTTTTCAAATTTATGAGCTTGTGAAGTAGATACTGTAATTATGTATTTAAAAATTCTAATAAAATTCATACATGAGCATAATGGTCTAAAACTCCCTCTGCCCAACTTTCATGACTTTCCAATTTACAGTGAGTTCACAATCCAAATAATTAAGTAGGGCTAACTCATGCATTACAAAGGAAGTACTAACATTAATGTTCCAAAATTCCCTATTAAATTTCCAAAGGTTCGTACTAACCCTATGACTACACTACCCAAATTTCATCACTGTTCAATGAGTTTCAATAGCCTATTTTATCACTACAAGGTTTGTGCCCTAAACTAGGGTTAGGGTTTTGAGGGGTTTACCAACTTCTCAATCTAATAATATTTCTACCAGAAGACTTTAACTACCCTAGAGTCCTCTCCACCAAATTTCAAATCATTTCAAGGTCATTTGATCACATGCCCTTCACAAGACACCAAAGACCATCCTTAGGGTTTGGTCTTGTGTCCTAGGGAAAATCTACCCCAACCCACCCCATATTCCATGGGAGGGTGTTAAAAGTCATGCCAAGTCAATGGCCCAAATTTCAACCTCTATTGAGGTGATTTGGCCACCTAAACCCACAAGTGCACTTTTGACCTAAATACCCCTTTTTGGGGCAAGGCAAGGGTCTGCCCATTTCCCAACTAAATCACCTCTAAACAGATTGAAAATTTATACCTAGCCTCTTGATGACCCCAAGGACCACTCACAAAAATTTGGGAGCATTTGGAGTTTATTAGGTCCCTTAATTATTTTAATCATAGTTTATTAAATAATTACAAAAACTATAGGAAAACAATATCAACAAATTCTCATTTTTGGATATGTTTTAGGTATATCTTCTAGTAATCGCCATACAAAATATCAAGTCATTTAAATGGTTGGATTGGTGGATGCACTCAAAATACTATCTGGTCTAGCCTAGGTATAGACCCCACCAAAATGGGTGCTGTGGTCAAACCACTTATCCAAATGAGTTGAAACAAAATTTAAAATAAGCTAGACTTCACGGGATACAACTTTGATATTGGCCACATTTTCTGTAGGAGGGCCTAAGTATTTTTAATATTTAATTTAAAAGAGTCCAGTAAACAGGACAAAAAATTCAGAATTTAATAAACATGATCCAGCACGAATCTTGAAGCAGATCCAACGCCTCCTGGTCATCTTCTTCCTCCAGCCAAGGGCTGTGATTAGCCCGACCTGGTGAGTATTCAAGCCCTTTTTCTCGGCCACCCAACCACCTCCCTGGCCGACCACCACCGCCACCACCTTCGTTGAGGCGGGGGCTATCGCCGGGCGGCGACACGGCCGCCGGAGGGGTGGTTTCCGGCGAACCCGAGTGGTATAAAAACCATGAAAAAACTGAAATTTTTCTCACACGATCCGACTCAATTGAGCCCGATTTCTCTCCTATTTGATTCCTAAGATCTATCCATAGAAGAAGGAGTAGAGGAGGACCTTAAACCGAGCTTGTCGGAAAGTGTGGTGGTGGTGCGCCATGGCCGGCGGTGGAGCTTTTCGATGCTCTAAAATGCTACAGTGAACTACCTCGTTTTCTTCAGTGGTATGGTGGAAACAAATGTTCTTGGCCTAGGGAAGCTTTTAAAAGAGCCAAATGGGGGAGAGGGAGGGTCATGGCTTCAAAGCCATTTATGGCCATAAAGGGGAATTTCGGCCATGGCTTGGGTTCATTGTTTCCAGCCTTACACAGCCTGGAAAACCCCTTGCACTTCTCCTAATTCAACAAGGGAGATGAATCAAGCCTTTGGGATGAAGGAAGGAGGCCCCTTGGCCTTCCATAGCCATTAATAGCTCTCTTTAAACCACTTTCTCTCTCTAGAAATACATGAAACTCTCATTTTCTCTCTCCTAATCACTATGAACAAAAATGGTGACCTATCTAGCCTAATGGCAGCCCACTAGCTCATAATATCAATTAAAATAAAGTTAGCCCAAGTGGATTGGGTATGAGCTCGAGTTAGCCCATTTGAGCAAACTTGACCTAACACTTGGGTAAAGTTAACCTAGGTCAATTTGACCTTTTGGGTTGACCCCAATGAGTCCTTGGTGACCCATTGGCCTCCCCTAAGGTCTAGGTAGGGTTGAATTGACACCTTGGAGGTCACTTGTCCCTTAGTAAGGGCACTTTAACCACTTTGGGGCTAGAGTTGACTTGGGTCAACTTAGCCTCTTGGGTTGACCCCAATGGATCCTTGGTGACCCATTGACCTCACTTAAGGTCCAGGAAGACTAAGGTAGGGTTGGTTGGGCACATTAGAGGCCTATTTACCTTAGTTAGGGCACCTTGTCCAATTTAAGCCTATGGTGGTCTTAGGTCAATTTGACCACTTTGGGTTAACCCCAATAGATCCCTATGGATCTAATTGACCCTATAATGAGTTAGGGATGTTTTGGTGGGGTCATGGAGTCATGGTGAAGTCCTATAGTCATCCTAAACTATTGTTTAGAATTCTATTATTTACATACCAAAGTGATTTCCACCTTCATGCCTAAGCTCACTTGGTCTTCTTGGGCTTCCTAGGGCTTTGTCATGACCTAGTCATGACAAAACCACTCTTAGGGATCTAGTTGGAAATGAGATATTATAAATAAGAAAACACAAAGTCGTGGGGTACTAAAGACTAAACAAAAATTAACTCAAATTACTAAAGTTTTTTTGAATTTTCTCATTTCTTAGGATTTTGAAAATTATCTTTTTTGTTGTTTTGTTTTTTTGAATATAGTACAAAAAACTTAAACCTATAGATTTTTTTCACTTCTTGGACTTCCCGAGGTTTACCATGTGAAGGGCTCGCAGCGATACTAGGCGGTGTGATGGGGTGAAATCCCAATCTAAGAAATTAGATTACAATTTTCTAATTTTTTTTAAAGATTTTTCAATTTTTTTTGAAAAGTTTGTTTTTTTAATAAAAAAAGTAAATATATATATATTTTTAAAATTTTTGAGATTTTATAATTTTTTGGAATTTTTTAAATATTTCTTATTTTGGGGAAAATTTTATAAAAGCAAAGTGACCAACATGTCCCCCAGACTTGAAGAAAACATTATTCTCGATGTTTGAAAAAAACTAAAAGAAAATAGACTACAAGGAAAAAACACAACATTTAGAAGAAGATAAGACACTCTATCGCGCTTCATATCCTCGCCAGGAAAGTACAACTTCAGGCGATGACCATTAACCTCAAACATGCCTTTTTTCGGGTATGATAAAATTAAAGCACCGTCCCGTATGGTCAAACCTCCTAAACAACGAATCGATCTTTTGATGTAAATTTTGGATGATGGGGGATGTATCCAGATCAATCTTTTGAGTTGCGTATATCCAGTCCTGGATATTGCACTAGATCTCCATCCAATAAAGTTAGGCTTGGTACTCTACTGGGTTCCGCTAATGATCAGATCAACTCTTTTGGTATTAGCTCTATCCAGCTCCCAACTATTGAGGATTGGCAACTCAAAGCATCCAAAACTTTATTGGCTTTACCGGGGTGGTATTGAAGGGCGAATTCACAGTCGCACACAAATTCTAACCACCGGTGCTGTCGGAGATTGAGATCCTTCTAAGTGAAAATATACTCGAGGCTTTTAAGGTCGGAGAAGATCTGGCATCATACTCCATACAGGTAATGCCTCCAGATTTTGAGAGCAAAGACTACTGCGCCTAAATCCAAGTCATCGGTCGCATAATTGAGCTCATGCGGCTTCAGCTGTCATGATGCATAAGTGATTACCTTACCGTGCTGTATCTATACGACCCCCAATCCTGTCAGGGATGCGTTAGTGTAGATTTGGAATCCTTCAGTTCCTGATGGAATTGTAAGAATAGGAGTAGAGGTCATGCGGTTCTTTAGCTCGATAAACACTGCCTCGCACTCCGGCATTTAGCAGAGCACAAAATCCTTCATGGTAAGAGTGGTGAGGGGCAAGGCAATCTTTGAAAATCTTTCCACGAACTTTTGCTAGTACCCGACGAGTCCAAGGAAGCTTCTGATGTCTACTGCTGACTTGAGTG
Source organism: Platanthera zijinensis (assembly GCA_039513925.1). Taxonomy (NCBI): domain Eukaryota; kingdom Viridiplantae; phylum Streptophyta; class Magnoliopsida; order Asparagales; family Orchidaceae; genus Platanthera; species Platanthera zijinensis. The sequence goes on along the minus strand of CM077098.1, from coordinate 90,586,009 downwards.
GCATCCAATTTCATATAACCTATATCTTGGCCCGGTCCACCGCTACCCCATTTTGTTGATAGTGAGTCATAAGAATCTGAATTCCTCCAAGCAAAACTCGCACTTACTGAACTTTGCAAAGAGAGAATGTTCACGTAGCTTGAGTAATACAATCTGAAGATGCCTGGAATGGTCTTCCAAGCTCCTTGAATAAATATGAATATCGTCTATGAAGATGATAACGAAGTGGTCCAAAAATGGTTCAAATACTTTGTTTATTAAGGCCATGAAGGCGGATTGTTCGTTGGTTAGCCCAAAAGACATCACCATAAACTCGAGAGGTCGTATTGGGAGCTAAAGGCCATTTTGTAATGTCCTCCTCCTAAATATGGAGCTGGTAGTATCCAGACCTTATGTCCATTTTAAAAAAGGTGGTCGTAGCTTGCAACTGGTTGAACAACTCATCGATTCTTGGTAGAGGATAAGTATTTTGAATGGTGAGCTTATTAAGCTTTATGTAATCGATGTATAGACGCATCATCCCATCCTTCTTCTTGACGAATACCATAGGGACTCCCCATGGTGAGGAACTTGGGCAGATGAACCCTGCATCGATTAGCTCCTAGAGTTGTATATTCAGCTCGACAAGTTTCTTCGGAGCCATTTGGTAGGATGTCATTGGGTACATTGGTAACAATGTACTTGATTTGAAGAAATCTTTTCAACTCAATGATATACATAGTTGTATTTGATGAATGTTAAGTTCATGTGTGCATGCAAATTAAGCTAAGTACAAAAGCGTCGAGACACACGAGCAGTGTCGAGACTTTTGTCAAAAATGTGCTGAGACAAGGAGAACATTGTGTCAACACTCAGGACTAGTGTCGACACACTTAAACAAGAAGTGCTGAGTTAATGAGAAAGTTTTGTCGACGCGCAGGACTTGGGTTGACACTATAATGCAATAAAGCAACTGTATTGACACTCAGGACTAGTGTCGACACACTCTACACATTTTGTGTCGAGACAAAGAGCAGTTATGTCGACACAGAAGAGCAAGAGTCGACACACTCTTTACAAGCAATGTCGAGACTAAAGACAGCTATGTCGACACTCAGGACTAGTGTCGACACACTTAACCAACTGAGTCAAGACTGGAAGCAAGGAGTGTCGACACTCAGGACTAGTGTCGACACATTCTACATCAGCTGTGTCGAGACAAGGTGATGGTTGTGTCGAAATATTCAGAAGTATGTCTACACAACTTCAAGAGTAGTGTCGACACATCCAATAGTCAAGTTATAACACATCTAGCAGAATTATTTCCTAAGTATAGAAATCAAGTCGGAGGTACTGACAACTGTCAGAACTATCAGATGTAAGTTATTAACCGGGTCAGCCGATTACTTCTGATAGAGCCTATATAAACGGATCTACTCTTAAAAAAAAGAGGGAAAATATTTCAAGGCTAGAAGCAATCAACTAAAATACAGAAGGTGGAGAGAAGCCAGATCAAGAATTATCTTCAACATCCTCCAGCCTAGATCAACCCTAATTTCTACTTAAAGAAGCTTTGAAAAGCTAAGAAGGGTTGGATCAAATCTTTCACTACAAGATCAAAGGAAGCAAACACATCAGGATTAGATCAAGAAGCAGTCATCCATTTCTCTCTTGCTGGGTGACAATTTTTGAATCTAATTCTTCTACCTTCATTTATTTTTGTAATATCTATCCGTAGATCTGAGTGTAGGAGAATCATTTTCTCTGAGTTGTAAGCCTGAGTTATAAAGGCTGAGGTAGGGCTGTGATTGCTTGAGGTAGGAGAAGTGGGTATTTCTCTGAGTTATAGGTCAAGATTTGCCTGAGGAGTAGGAGTGTGGATTCACTCTGAGGTAGAGTTCTTGGGAAAAACTTGAGGTGTAAGATCTTGGTGATCTGAGTGGTAAGACTTGTATAGTCTGAGTTGTAGGAGCCAGCTGGGCTCTAAGCTATAAGATCTGAGGATCTGAGTAAAGGAAAAAGGAGTTTGGCCGAATCTAGTTCATTACTAGATAGGCGAAGGGAGAAAGTGGATGTACCCATAAATTGGGGAACCACTATAAAATTGTGTGTCTGTGCTGTGATTGCTGTGCTGAGCCTGTTTTAATTTACTATTAAGATTATATTGTTTATTTGCTTGAGATAATTGATTTAAAGAAAGTATTTCTCTAAATTAAAAAGGGTAGCCAAGATTCAAATTAGACCTATTCACCCCCCTTTAGGTCACTCTCAATCTTAAAATAAACTTTATCAGATGCATGTAATACTAGTCGATCTCCGAGTACAAGCTCGATTTGGAACACTACCTCTTGTTGTGGTGGTAATCCTGGGAGAGACTATATAAAAACATCCAGAAAGTCTCGAATTACGGGAACTTTGGCGAGCACTTGGGTTTTATTCCTCGTATCGAAATAGATAAGATACATCTCATCCCTTTGCTAGACTGATTTGACGGTCTGTGTAGATGTCAAAATTACGCGAGTGATGGACAAAATACCTTTTGAAGTGATAGACTGCCCATTTGAGTTCTTAAGGTTGATCTCTCTGGTCGAGCAATTGATTTGGGACTTATGTTCGACCAACCAATCCATCCCTAAGATGATGTTTAACCCGGTTATTACTAGAATAGTCGCGTAGATCTCAAACTCCAAGTCTCCTAGAATGGCATGAAATGAACATTTCTTCGTGGATGTTACATCCGATCCGCCCAGAAGCAAAATCTATATCGGCATCCCGAACGATCAGATGATGTTTTCCTTGGATGCGATGAAGTCCTAGGAGAAGGAGTGTGTTGCTCCGATATCGAACAATGTTTTTGCATGATGTCCTTCTATCTAAAGTAAACATGGTGATATGCATGTATACTATGAACATAGAGCTTTAAGATGTATATATGATATATAAGTCTATATGCTATATCACAGGTCCTCTACTAGTTACTATCATCATGATCATCATTGATGTTGAAAATATATACCTATAACTATGTCTAGAGCAAGTCCATGTTACAGATTTAATGCAAATGACTCGAGTGGGGCTACTCTGCTCTGCCTGGGCTAGCCCATCCTACCCGATCCACCTCTATGACCTCCTTGTCCTCGGCCTCTTGCGATTATTCCTTGTACTGTGCCCAAACATGGCCTCTCTATGTCCTGGGGCAGAAAGCTCTAATATGCCCTACTACTATGATAAAAAATAGTTCCATGCAAAGGGAACATCTCATCGAACTGCGGGTGCAGGCTAGGGTGCTAGAGCTGGTCGAGGTGCAGGCTATGGTACCGGTCCGGGTGCTGGGGGTGGAGGTGCTTGTCGAGGTTGAGGTGTCCATTGGTAGGGCTTGTGGCGATGACACTGCCTCCTGTCTCTGTCCTGCTATTGGGGAACATCTCATCTCTCTCATGTCTGGCCCCATAGGGCCTCTACCTATCCCCTATACTACTGGGGCACCATCCTCTGGTCCATCTCTAGTGTAGTGGCATGTGTAGCAATCGTGTGGAAGATCAACTGGGAGATCATGATCAGGACCTGTCACAGATAATCACATTGTTCTCTGTAAAACCTGGTGTCTTTAACCCTATATATAATCGCAAGTGTCCCCTCGAAGTGGGCTAGGTGGATGAACTCACGCTAGTAATCTAGCACGGTCCTCTCTCTCTGTGTGTGAAGGAACCGCTCCTGAAGTGTGACTTGATCAAAATCAAAAATGAAATGCTCTAGGAAGGCATCAAAAACTCTCCCTAGAGGATATCACTGAGTGGTCGTTCTCTGAATGTGGAGCGGCTAGCTTCCCTCAATTAGCTTCAAGCATAAATTTCTAGCAGTGTCACTACTAAGGAAACTTTGGCAACAGCAGGGCAAATCATGCCCACTAGTAACTCCTTGACCCTCTCTACCCACTATTCCGCATGCATTGCGGACTTTGTGCCTCAGAAAGTAAGAGGCCTTGGCCCCCGAAAAGTCATCAGAAGGTCTGTGGGCACAGTAAGATGCTAAGGTGACTTTGTGATAACAGCCTGGAAGGTGGTCAGTAAAGTTGTCAGTGTCTGCCCCAAGTTAGTCTTGATGAAGGAAACTGTAGCTAGAGTAATTGGGTCTAGTAGTGGAGTAGAGGGGTGGTATTGATCTCTAGAGGATGATCACTTGTTAATAAACTCCGGTATCTGGAGAAGTAACATGAAAAATAATCAACAATTTGAAAAAGTTGGATAAATTGCAAAAGACTGACTAAAGCGGAAACAAAGTGTGTGCGAGTGTGCTTCCATTGATAGTTTTACTTTCAAGACAACCTAAACACCTAGAGGGGGGGGGGGGTGAATAGGTTCTAATTTCTTGTTTATAATTCTAGGCAGAATTCAATTATAAATTAAAACATCTAGCATAACATTCACAGACAACTAAGCATCACAGATTGCACAATGTTTTATAGTGGTTCCCCAAGGTCTGGGTACATCCACTTTCCCCCTTCACCTATCTAGCAATATGCTAGATTCGGCCAAACTTCCACTATTCTCAGATCCTCAGATCCTACAGCTCAGAACCTGGATAGGTTCCTACAACTCAGGCTCTACAGCCCTACCTCAGCCTTGCCTCAAGGCCTACCACTCAGAGAATAACCTTCTCCTACACTCAGGCAAATAGCCCTACCACTCAGAGATCACCTCTCCTACACTCAGCCTTTATAACACAGGCTTACAACTTAGATCTGTGTAAACAGATCCTACAGAAATTTAGAAAAGATATTTTAATGTCTTGCCTTTGTTGAGAGAGAAGAGGACAAGACACTTCTTGATCAGCTGATGAAATCAACTGAACCTGAGCTTTCTTCAAAGCTTCTTGAATCTGAACTTAGCTGAGTTGATTTCCAAACAGCTTCTTGAGAAACCACTGATGGCTTCCTTCTTCTTCTTCAAGATGACTGGATCCCTCTCTGTCCAACACCTTTTCTGATACTTCAGACTTCTTCTTAGATTATCTGATGAAGATCTTCTTTAGCACTTTCTTGAATTGAAACTTCAATAGGATCGTAATCCTTCTTGTTTCTTCTTCTTAGATCTTCTTCTGTTATCTCTTTCCTTTCATAATATGTCTATTTATAGACTTCCATCATGGTAACCGGCTGATCCGGTTTCTAACTGATTTCTGACAGGTCTGACAGCTTCAGTTAAACGGTGGCAACCCACAGCTGTCAAGTCTTCAAACAGTTCCTGTACCTTAGCCTTGGACAGCAAAATGTCGAGACAGTCAGTTAGAAAGTGTCGAGACCAATCTGTCTATCTGTGTCGACATAATTGACTTTGGTGTCGACACAGTCTTTGATGATGTCGACTAAGTTGCCTTTAAATCGACACAGCTTCTTCAGAAAATAACTTGGTCTAGACTCTGCAGTGTGTCGACACAAGTCCTGTGTGTCGACACAGTTGTTGTAGATTCAGAACTCAGTATGTGTCGACTCAGCCTTCAGGTGTCGACACATCAATCTTCAATTCTGCCAAAATGTGTCGACTCAGTCTTCTGGTGTTGACACAAGCATAGTCGACTTCTGCCAATATGTGTCGACTCAATCTCAAGGTGTCGACACATCCACCCAATGTCGACAATCTTTCACTAGTCGACTATCTTCCACTAGTCGACTATTTTTCTCTGGTCGACTATCTTTCACTAGTCGACTAACTTTCTCTGGGTGTCGACTATCTTTCACTGTGTCGACACTGCTTCCCAGTGCTGAGGTCGACGATTTTCTTTATGTGTCGACACAGCTTCCCAGTGTCGACATAAATGTGGTCGACCATCTTTCTCTGTGTTGACACTGATATTCTGAAGTGTCGACACAAATATTCTGAAGTGTCGACACAATTTCTTCAGGTGTCGACATGTGGACTTAGAATATTTTTCTGCATTCTGTAATACTTCTTCACCTGCACATGTCAACTCAAAACAACATCAAATACACCTTGATGTATATCATTGAGCTAAGTTGGGCTTCTTCAAATCAGGTACACATTTTCCAATGTACCCAACAATCTCCCCCTATTTGGAGAAGTCATAACCCTATAGCCAATGATATACACCATTTATAAAAAGTATAAACGACTGATGATATATGACATAACAGGAATACTTAATATAAACAAAATAAAAACCATCCATCACAGAATGAACATTATATGATACTAAACAACATTTTGTTTATAACTTGATAATGTTTGAATACGGAGATTTACATTTAATGATTTAATCAAAACATTACAAAATACTTTGAAAGAACTAAAAATTAAGACTGATCAGGCTCTTTTATGACAATCCTTTTGCCAGATAGAATTTGAGCCTTCACAGGAGCTTCAGAATCTTCAGCTGGCTTCTTGCCTTTTAGATCAGCCTTCTTCTTTGCTTCTTCCTTGAGCCTTTGCCTTTCAAAATAATGAAAGGGATTTGGGAAGTACTTGCTTGGCTCCTGAGCATCTGGAGGCAGCCTACCCAGCTTGGCTTTTCTTCTAAACTGTACTATGGCCTCTTGCCTGGCTTCATACTTCTGCCATTCCATCTCATTGTACTACTTGCCTCTTTCATGCACTTGGTCTTTGACAGCCTTCCAAGCAGTGAGTATAATATTTCTGGAAGTAGGACTCCACTGCTCAAAGTCTGGCTTAAGTTTAGCCTGCTCTCTAAATCTTTTCTTAGATAGTAGAGCATCTTGCTGGTCTTTCAAAGTAGCCTCAGGCTTATCAACCTTCCCAATAACAACATTAGTAACCTCCTTTGGAGGACTATACATTCCTTGAACTTGCTGATCAATCATATCATAATCTGGAGGAGGGTAAATGACTTGGGCAACCTCAGGTTGATTGCCTTCAAGTAGACTTGTTTGTATTCCTGACTCAGCCACCATAGCATCATCACACAATGGTGGATATCCCAATGTGGCTCGAATACTATTGGTCACCCATTTGGTGTGCTCTGAGCCTGCATGAACTAACATCCTCTCCCCCTTTATGGCTTCTCTAGTAACATGATCTCTTAGATCTTCCTTCTGAAATCTGATTTGGCCATCTAGATAATTCACACCCTCTTTAAAAAATGGTTTTAACTTTAGAAGCTTGTCAGATATTTCCTTTTGAGAGGTAGTGATAGCAGTTTTAACAGAATCAATAGCAGCTTGAAAGTTCTTATCAAATTCTTCCATTTCTTTTGCTCTAGCTACAGGCAGGCCTGGAACAATCTTTTTCAATTCATTAATGATCTCATGATGAGATTCAGTTAAATTCTCATTCATCCTTATCTGATTTTCCAAGACATAGCTTTGCTTTAAAGCAATATCATCCACCTTAGGGATGATAGACTGCTGTTGTTGTGCCAAATATACCACAACATTACCTCCCTTATGTAAGCAATCTGTCATCTCCTTTTTATGCATATTGACCTCAAACCTAATAGATTTTATATCTTGAGCTAAGTCAAATTGCAGGGACTTGTTCCCAAACTCTTCTAGCTCTAATGGGCTTAGAGTAGACTTGTCTTGTTCCATTTGAATGAGAAAGAATTTCGATGTTCTCATCAACATATTTTTCAATAGCCACTCTGTGTTCATCCAATTTCACTTGTAAATCGATCAAAAACTTGTTATAATCAAAGTCAGAAGGAGTATGATGTGCTGTAGACTGTAGAGCCTGCTTATAGCTCTTGCTCCTTCTCTGGAAGACCAGAAGTTTTCTCTTCTTAGCCACCCTGGCTTCTTCATTCTCAGAATCAGAAGTACTATCAATTTGAACTCTTTCTTTGGGAGGAGGAGGAACAGCTGCTTCAGTGCCATGTTGTACAGTCTCCACATGCACAGGCTCCCCCTCAATTTCTTGCTCCACTTCCATTCTATCAGTAATTATTTCATTATCTGGAAATAACTCTTCTAGAGTATATTCCTTTTGGGCTGGAACATCTGCAGTATTCAAATTTTGAGATATATCAATTTGAGCATCGTCTTGCACTTGCTCAAACAGTCTCTCCCCCTGTACTTGTTCAGTATTGGTGATTTCTTGGGCAGGTGAGGACACTTGGTTTCCCTGGACCTGTACAGAAATAGAAATATTAGAGATGTCTTTTGTAGGAAAATACACCAGCTCCCCCTGCACCTGTACCTGGTCATGAGTAGATACAGTCTGTGTAGGTGAATAAACTTGCTGAGCTGGTATTCTTACCTCTTCTTCTTGAATTGCAGGTATTGTGGCATCCTGAACTTGTGTAGAAGCAGGCTGATCTTCAACCTCTTATCTTACTTGTTCTTCTTGTGGGTGCTCAGTACTGGTAGCATGACCTGGGGATTTCTCACGTGAATCCTGCCTTTCCACTTCAGGCATCTCTTTGGTCAGCACCCTATCCCATCTGGAGAACAATCTCATGTCCATCCTTCTCATGTGATTAATTTTTGTTCCAGATTGTTGTTGCATAACATCAGGAATCTCCTTACTTAGGTATATACTCATTATTCTAGCCAGATTTGGCTTCTTGATTCCTTCCTTAATCTTTTTAAAGATTACAGTTGACCAATCCGTTGGAATTGTAAACACAATCCTGGTCATTAGGCTGAACATATAGGCGGAAATCCTATCATGTCCACCTGGCTTGCACAGAATAACTTTTCCAACCACCTCAGACAGAAACTTGCCCTGTTGATTCATTCCTTTCCTATTGAAAGCAGCTCCAATTTTCATGGTGGAATCCAATCCACACCATTGAAGAGCCTCCCTTGATTTAGAAGCAGGGACATCCTCTTCATTCTCGATTATAGGTAAGTGTAGAATTGTTCTTAACTTACTTGGTGTAATTTCCACTGGTGACCCATGAACTGTTGATTTTATCTCATGACTTTCAGAGACTACAGATGCAGAAGTATAGAACTCAAGCACTTCCTTCTTCCATATCTTAGATGGTTCGGAGACCAGAAATTCTAATCCTGAGTCGGAGAGGAGAGAGATAACCCCGAGAACATCTGGAGGGGCAGCAGCAAAGGCCTGACGCACCAACTCATATCCTTCATTCACATTATCTTCAATCTTTGGCGCCATTGATCAGTCGAGAAAGCTTGAAAGATGAGAGAAAGAGAGAGAGAGAGAATGTCGACACAGGGTTTCAAAAACCTTGTAAGCGTGTCGACAGAATGAGTGTTTGACCTATTTATACCTTCTGTTTAAAGAAGATCAAAAGACGCCAAAAACAGACTATAAGTGTCGACACAGATGGAATGTGTCGACACAAGCTTCTATTGTCTCGACATCAAGTCCGTCTATTATGTGTCGACACCAATTTGCAGTTATGTCGACACCAGAGATATATAGAAGAGCATCAGAAATTCTGTGTCGACTCTTAGTATAAGTGTCGACACAAAATCTGTAAGTGTCGACACCACTATCCTGGTGAAGTCGACACTACATTCCTGGATAAGTCGACAATAAGATTCTTAAGTGTTGACACATATTTTCTATGTCGACACAACATCTCTGACTTGTCGACATTACTACCCTGAGTCGACACATTATTACTGAATGTGTCGACACCATTTTACTTAGCCAATTTCTGTTTGTTCAACACAACTTATAAGTCCTACAAAATACTTGATACTACTTCAATGTGTCTTTATATCACTTGAATGTCTTGTTACCATTTCAACTTCATTGTTGATGATTTTGTGATTACACTAATCAATGGTTAACATACCTAATTCAATTTTGAATTTATTGAATTTGGTCTCATCTAGGGGCTTAGTAAACACATCTGCTATTTGATAATCTGTTTTCACAAATTCCAATGAGATGTCTTCTTTTTCTACATGTTCTCTAAGAAAATGGTATTTTATTTCTATATGCTTAATTCTACTATGAGAAACAGGATTATTAGCAATAGAAATTGCACTCTTAGAATCACACAAAAGAGGTGTTCTACTTACTTGAATACCATAATCCTTAAGCTGATGCTGCATCCATAATAGCTGTGCACAGCAGCTACCAGCAGCAACATACTCAGACTCAGCTGTGGAAATTGCCACACTGGTCTGCTTCTTACTACTCCATGATATTAGTCTTCCTCCCAGGAATTGACAAGTACCTGTAGTACTCTTCCTATCCTCTCTACATCCTGCAAAATCTGCATCTGAATAGCCTGTTAGTTGAAAATCTCTATTCCTAGGGTACCAAAGACCTAGATTAGGTGTGCCCTTAAGATATCTCAAAATCCTTTTGACTGCAGTATAATGAGATTCTTTAGGGCAGGCTTGGTACCTAGCACAGACACATGTAGCATACATAATATCTGGTCTACTAGCAGTAAGATATATGTTGGGTATTGTATCCACACTCACCTAGATTTGCATGAAGTCACCCATGAACTAAGTTGAATCCAGTTGTATTTGATATTTCTCTTTAGCCATATGCTTGCAGGTGTACACTTTAAGTATAGACCAATGTCAGTCTGCAATGGGTCATCAAACACAGGACTTCACAGTGTAATCCCTCACTGTGTAATCCAAGGTGTTGACTCATGTGTAGCCTCTCTATTGGAATATACTTAACCTCAAATCACTTGGAGAAAAGGACAAAAGCTGAAGCTGAAGAAGTTTTATTTGAAAATATTTTTCTGTAACTTAGAATTTTTGCTAAGTCATTTTTGCACGAGAAGTACAATAGTGCTCGAGTAAATTACAACTCTAGGTCTCGAGAAGTTTTTAAAGTGCTCGAGAAAAAGCTCAGCTTGCTCGAGAACTTTTTCTTTCAAATCTGGCTAAGTCATTAATGCTCGAGAGAAAGTTTTCCTTTCTCGAGAAAATGACTTTGCTGCTCGAGAACTAGAATGCTGTGCAAAAATATTTCTAAGGAAAAGTACTCGAGAAATATAACTCTTCTTCTCAAGAAAAAGTCTACCTTTCTCGAGAACTATTTCTCTGTTGTTATTTTTCTAAGTTCCTGTGCTCGAGAACAGCTTTAGCTTCTCGAGTACTTTCCTCCAGATTTTCCTCTATGTTCTAGTGCTCGAGAAATAATCCATTTGCTCGAGTACTCTAGTCTTCAGGATTTTGATTAAGTCTTTGTGATCGAGAAAGAGACTTGTTTCTCGAGTACTCCAGTTCTCAAGTTTTTTTCTAAGTGTTTAGTGCTCGAGAAGTCTTAATAGTTCTCGAGTACATTTCTTCAGGCTCTCGAGCAAATTCTGCTTGTGCTCGAGAAAACCCTTTTTTTTTTCCAATATATTTTTCTAAGTCTCAGATCTCGAGACAATCATTTCTATTCTCGAGAACTCCTTGATTCAGTGCTCGAGAACAACCTTCAGTTCTCGAGTACTTCTGACTTAATCTTTTTCTAATTCTGAAAATCGTTCTATTTTTCCAATCCTTAATCTGTCATCATCTAATTGGCCCACGTGGCATTACTTTCAATACGATTTGATTTCTGACCGATTAGGCTCCCTATAAAAGGTCTAATCAGTCTCTCTTTCCATTAAGAATTTTTTTATCATCGTTTATCTTTTCTCTCTCTTCAAGAACGTGAAACGAAAAAGGGCCGAAAAACCCTAAGTTCTCGATTCGTCTTCCCGGTCGCCGCCGCTTACTGTTTCCATCTGGAAGGCCGCCGACGAAGATAGATCGACGAAGTGACACATAGAATCGAGATCGACCTCGACTTTTTTCGAATCTCTTGATTCCGTGTGTTCCGAAGAACCAGATCTCAAGATCGACGACTGTATCTTCTCCGACTGATTCCTGACAGAGCCGCCATTGTTGAAGGAAGAAGAGACGTCAAGATTTTCTAGATCTGTCACAGTTTTATCATTTTCTGTAAATCTTTATTATGTAGGAGATTCTTCTCCGAGTTGTAGGAATTTTCATTCCGAGTATTTGTTGTAGGAAGATTGTGCTTCCGAGTGTAGATCCGGGTTGGATCGAGTTGTAAGATTTCTTTAATCTGAGATAAGTGGAGTAGCCGAGTCTAGTGCGTTACTAGATCGGTGAGAGGGAAAGTGGAGTACCCAAGATCGGGGAACCACTATAAATCTTGTGTCGTCTGTGCTTGTGTTCTTTTTATGTGTGCTGCGATTAGTTTTATTTTATTCCGCAAAAGACGTCGCAATCACCTATTCACCCCCCCTCTAGGTGATAATTTAGACAACTAGTCAACTTTCAATTGGTATCAGAGGGTCGTTGATCATATAAAGGTTAACACCTTGATCAGATCTGCCCTAAGTTGTCTAAGAAGTTAGCCAAGCATGGATAAGGCAAAAGATTTTGCAAAGCTTCCACTGTGCACCAAGACAAACTTTCCCATGTGGAAAGAAAGAATTAAATTCTTTATGGAAGCTGTGGATCCAAGGATCTTTATGATAGTTGAAGAAGGTCCCTATGTTCCCATGACAACCTCCACAATAGATCCTACTCTAAAGGTACCAAAGAAACTGATGGATCTTGACAAAGATGAGATTGCACTTGTCTCGTTGGACAAGAAAGCTAAAAACATCATAGCAAGTGCAGTTGATGACTCTATGCTACTGAATCTGATACATTGCCAAAGTGCTAAGGAAATGTGGCAGTGTCTGTTAGTCCTGATGGAAGGCACTGAAGAAGTAAGGGATGACAGAAGATCCCTTCTGAATCAAAAATATGAAGCCTTCAGACAAGGACCAAAGGATTCAATCACAGATACTTTTGAGAACTTCAGCAAAATTGTTAATGGTCTGAAGGGGTATGGCAGGAAGTTCACTAATGGTGACCTGAATGACAAATTCCTCAGATCCCTGACGAAAGAGTGGGATACCAAAGTATGTGCCATTCGGGAGTTTGGCAGACTAGCAGAGACTGACCCACAGAATCTCTTCGGAAAGCTGATGTCTTATGAGATGCAAATAAATACAAGAAAAGCCGAAGAAGAGAAGAGCAGATCCTCTTCAAAGGATAAGACTGTTGCCTTGAAGGCAGAAAGCACAAAAAAGGTCAAAGCTCAATCATCTACTCCTGCTCAGGAAACAATTGAGAGTGAAGAAAGTTCAGAGCCCAGTTCATCAGGCTCAGAGTTGTCTGAAGGAGAGTTCTCTCTCTTATCAAGACAGTTCAAGAAGTTTCTGAACAAAAAGAAGAATTGGAGAGGCAAGGATGCCTCACATAGACGATCACATTATGAAAGTGATCGAAGAAAGAAAGGCTCAAGCAGCCATGACAGGTATGTTCCTAAACAGAACAAACATGTTTCATCTGACATAGTTTGCTATTGTTGCAACAAGCCAGGTCATATGATTGCTGAATGCCCTCATAAGAAAAGAGAAGGAGGAAAGAAGGAAAGCAAGAAACCCTTTCACCAAAAGAAGAATGAAAGGAGCTTCGTGGCTAAGAAAACAAAGACCCTCAGCGACTCAGACTCCTCGGAGTCAAGTGAGGAAGAAGAAGCATATTTTGGGCTGATGGCTCAAACTGATGAGGAGACAGAACCCCAGTACACTGGGAAGGTAAACTCTCACACACCTCTTTCTGAATCTGAGAGTTCTGAACATGAGAATGAGGACAGCTTTTCTGACGATGAGTCTGAACTCATGGTTCAGTACAGAGAGCTGATCAAGGCCTACGACAAATGTCGAAAGGTCGTGAAAGCTCAAGCCAAAGAGATTAAGTCTCTTAAGGCAAGTGAAAGCTCTTTGAGAGAAGAAGTTCTTGAGATGGAATCACTCAAAGGTAAGCTTAACTCTGCCATAAAAGAATTGAATGAGACACTTGGTCTCGTCAGTCTGAAAGAAAAAGTCATTGAGAAACTGGAAGAGCAGTTTGAGGCTGAGAAGAAGCTTGTTGAGAGCTTCTCCAAGCCTAAGACAGTTCTTCCACTGATTGCTGAATTTTCAGCACAGACTGATGGTGCTGGACTAGGCCATGTAGCCTCTTCTAGTAAGACTTCTAGAAGGAATAAGACTCAACGAAAGAATAAGGCAGCCAAGAAAGCCTTAGCCAAAGAAAAAGGGAAAGCCCCTCAAGAACAGACTACCTTTAATAAGGTAATCTACCCGACAAACAAGTTTGATCTTGAGTCCTCCTATGGACACTGGTCTAGGCCTACTTATGTAGAGCCAAAGTCTAGATACCAAGGATGGGCACGTCCTAGAAACTTTGGCGAAAGTGTTTTTAAAGCACCTTATGAAGAAATCAGTCTTCAGAGCTATGGTCCATATAATCATGGTCATAACTTTAAGAGAGCACCGAAAGTGAAAGAAGTTGAAGTCTTGTCCACCAAAGAGAGGAAAGCATGTTCATGTCATCAACATGAAGCATCCACCTCCAGGGCAGCTCCTCCTGCTAGACCTCATGTCAAGATGGTCAAGCAAGAGAAGAATGGACAAAGATACAATAGATTTCATTGTTGGTGTTGTGGCAAGATTGGTCACTTCGCCATCGATTGTTGGTTCAACAAAAGTGTTTATGCTGCCCCAAGAGTTATCAATGTGAGAAAGACCGCTCACGATGCTAACATCGGTAGGGGGAGCAATCTAACAAGAGACCAAGGACCCAAACAAATTTGGGTTCCTAAGGAAAAATGATTTTGTGGTTGCAGGTATGTCCAAAGGCCAATAGAACGCCAATATGGTACTTGGACAGTGGATGTTCTCGGCACATGACCGGAACAAAAAGTTTACTTCAAAATTACTCTCCAATCGAGAACGGACCAAAGGTCATCTTTGGAGGCTCCGACCGGGGAGTTACAAAAGGATATGGTACAATTTCTAACGGTAGCGTATCCTTCTCGGATGTTGCTTATGTTGAGGGATTAGAACATAATCTCATAAGCATAAGTCAATTATGCGACAAAGGATACGTTGTTGAGTTTCATGCCAACAAGTGTTTGATAAAAGCGATTGATAAACAAGAAACCATTTTATCCGGCACTCGTAGCAGAAACATATTTTGTCTTAATTTTATTTGCTTGGATTCCTCTACCCCAGTATGTCTTCTTGCTAAAGATAGTGCATCTCTTAGTGACCAATGGCACAAGAGATTAGCACATATTAATTTCAAAACCATTCATAAATTGTTTTCGAAGAATTTGGTGCGTGATGCTCCAAATGTTAAGTGCGAAAAGGAAAGACCTTGTCACGCATGCATTAAAGGCAAGCAAACAAGGGCTACTTTTAAAAGCATTATTGGCAAAGTTTCGGACAGGTGTTTACACCTTCTTCATATGGACTTGTTTGGTCCACTGCAAGTTAGAAGTTTAGGAGGTAAGGATTATACGTTGGTTATTGTTGATGATTACTCGCGCTTTGCGTGGGTGTTCTTTTTGAAACACAAGTCGGATACCTTTGATATTTTCACTAATTTTGTCAGGCAAATACAGAATGAGTACAACTGCTCCATTGTCAAAATTAGAAGTGACAATGGAACGGAATTCAAATCTGGGGCCATGACGGAATTTTGTGAAAGCCTTGGTATCCTTCATGAGTTTTCCTCTCCTCGGACTCCACAACAAAATGGAGTAGCTGAGAGAAGAAACAGAACACTCATAGAGGCTTGCAGGACTATGTTGAGTGATGCTTCACTACCGGAATATTTCTGGGCTGAAGCCGTCAACACTGCATGTCACGTGCAAAATCGAGCACTCATAAACAAGAACCATGATAAGACTCCTTATGAACTTTTAAAAGGCAGGAAGCCAACAATATCTTACTTTAGAATCTTTGGTTGTAAGTGCTTTGTACTTAACAACGGCAAGTATCATACCACTAAGTTTAGCGAAAAGAGTTTTGAAGGCATTTTCGTAGGCTATAGTAGCCAAAGTAAAGCATATAGGATCTTTAACAAGAAATCCTTGGTGGTAGAAGAATCAATTCATGTTATTTTTGATGAGACGAGTTTGTTGCAAAGCAACTCGTCTAGTGTGTTACTTGAAGCTGCAGGTTCCAAGATAAATGAAATAAAGTTGGAGGAACCAAGTGAAGAGAAGGGTGATACCTTCATCGAGATCACTTCTCCAACTACAATTGAGAATGAAGATCAGGATATTGAAGCAGTTCAAAGAAATGAAGTCACTCCAGATGCTGAAGATGTTCCAGATGCTAGGACATTAGAGCTCAGACACTTGAAGGATCATCCAATAGAACAGATCATTGGAAATCCTCGAGACGGTGTCAGAACTCGTAGAGGTACCACTAATGAAAATTTATATTTAAGTTTTCTATCTCAGGTGGAACCAAAGAAGTTTGAGGAAGCAAACTGCGACGCATCATGGATACTAGCCATGGAAGAGGAGCTGAACCAATTCAAACGGTGTGAAGTTTGGAAGCTTGTACCAAGACCCAAAGATAAGAACGTTATAGGAACCAAGTGGGTGTATCAGAACAAGCTAGATGAAGATGGTACAATAATAAAGAACAAGGCGCGTCTCGTCGCCAAAGGATACCGACAAGAAGAAGGAATAGACTTCGATCAAACATATGCTCCAGTGGCAAGATTGGAGGCAATAAGGTTATTTCTAGCATATGCTGCATTAAAAGGTTTCACCGTCTATCAAATGGACGTGAAGTCTGCCTTCCTTAATGGAAACATAAAGGAAGAAGTATATGTAGAACAACCTCCAGGTTTTGTTGATCCAAACTCTCCTAACCATGTCTACTTTCTATTTAAAGCACTGTATGGTCTCAAGCAAGCTCCCCGAGCTTGGTATGAGACATTGTCTACTTTTCTTCTTGAGAACAAGTTCACAAGAGGAAAGATAGACAAGACATTATTTCTTAGGGAAATAAAAGGCAAGATTTTGCTAGTGCAAATCTATGTCGATGACATTATTTTTGGCTCAACTGACGACAACCTTTGCAAAAAGTTTTCTAAACTAATGCAAGGGAAGTTTGAAATGAGCAGTATGGGTGAGTTGAAGTATTTCTTGGGACTCCAAGTGAAACAATCTGAGGATGGAATTTTCATATCTCAGACGAAGTTCACAAAGGAGTTGATTAAGAAATTTGGATTGGAGAACGCATCTACAATGAAAACTCCAATGGCCTCAGCTATGTCTCTGGATAAGGATGAGAAAGGGAAACCTTTTGATGAAACCAAATACAGAAGCATAATTGGGTCACTACTCTACCTTACTGCTAGTAGGCCAGACATAATGTTCTCAACATGTGTATGTGCTAGATTTCAGGTGAACAGTAAGGAATCTCATTACGCTGCTGCAAAGCGAATTTTGAGATACCTTAAAGGTACACCAAATCTTGGCTTATGGTACCCAAGAAGTAATGACAATGAACTGATTGGCTATTCAGATGCAGATTTTGCAGGTAGCAAGGATGATAGGAAGAGCACCTCAGGAACATGTCAATTCCTAGGAAGAAGGCTTATTTCCTGGAGTAGTAAGAAGCAGAATTGTGTCGCAATCTCAACAGCCGAGTCAGAGTACATCTCTGCAGGCAGTTGTTGTGCACAACTGCTTTGGATCAAAAATCAGCTTGAAGATTACAACCTGAAGTTTGAAGACATTCCTCTGATGTGTGATTCATCAAGTGCAATTGCCATTGCCAACAATCCAGTGTCACACAGCAGAACAAAACATATAGAGTTGAGATATCATTTTATACGGGAGCATGTGGAGCGAGGAGATATCAACCTTCAATATGTTCCAACAGATAGACAAGTTGCAGACATTTTCACAAAGCCACTGGATGAGGCCAAGTTCTCTTTCTTCAAGACAGAACTTGGGATGCTCAACAAAGAGGACTAAGGAAAAAGTCAACTTTTCAGAATTCCAGAAAAAATAAAGCTAAGTAATTCTTTCTCGGGAACTTTACTTTTGCTCGAGAACAATGCTCGAGAACTGTCTACTTCTCGAGCAAGCTTCTCAAGAACTCTTTATTCTGCTCGAGAACGATGCTCGAGAACTTTCGGTTACGAAAATTTCCTAAGTTCTTTTGTCTCGAGAACTTCACTCGGGGTACTCGAGAACTTTATTTCATTCTCGAGAGCTGTACTCGAGTACTTTGCCAAGTGTCAAATTGACTAAGTGGCAGTGCTCGAGCACTCAGACTACTTCTCGAGAACTTAATAAAGTACTCGAGTCTACTTCTCGAGAACTTAATAAAGTACTCGAGCCTACTTCTCGAGCACTTGATACTTACGAAAATTCTTAACCCTAATTTCCCGAGTACAGTTTTTGTTAGCTTTTATTATTTTTCGAAATGCCTAGTAGCAGTCCAGATCATTTCTGCCGCTCTTTTACAATATGTATATAAATAGTCAGATTAAAATCGTTAAATCCACTAATCCCAAAATCCCCAAATTTCTTGTGACCCTTCGCCTCCCGCCGGTGCCGTGAAAACCAGGAAAACCCCACAGTTTTTCTCCGTTTTTCTTCAATGGCTTCATCTTCTTCCATCGCCAAGCTCGGAATCGGCAGTGAACTCCTTCGAGATGGCATTGCAGACATATCCCCAGACTTTCAGAACCTCTTGAACCTCCTGGATATAGCCGGCCTCACTTTTGTCCTAGAACAGAAGTGTCGTCTCCTTCTTCCTCAGGTTCATGAATTCTACCAGAATTTGACAGTCAACACCAGTGGTCATGTTCTCCGATCTACCGTTTCTGGCATCAAGGTCAAACTCACCGCCTCCATTATCAATCAGTTGCTTCATCTACCTCCAGTCACAGAACCAGAAGACCTAACCCATGCAGACTATGACCGTGCCTATTCCTTCTGTAGAATCGCCGGCATACCCTCTGGTATTCGACGCCCCCAGCTGAACCCAGAGAGCAAATTCCTTCTGGACATCGTCGGCAAATGCCTTCTCTGTGCTACTGGATCAATCAAACATGCTACAGGAGAGATGTTTGATGTGATGACCTCCATAATCTGCAGGAAGCAATATCCTTTTGGCAGACTGATTCTTGATCACATCAGGTCCAGTCTCAAGAAGCCTGGATTTGCCAGAATTATAACCCTTCTACTCAGTGAACTTGACCCAGCAGTGTTCTCAATGTCCAAAGGCAGTGTTCTGCACTACATGAAGAGGCTCACAGTGGACTCCATTAACAGATGGGAGTTGAAATTGCAGAATACCACCCAGGCCACCAGGGCTCAAGAACAAGTTCAGGAAGAGGTTGTCAGGACTCCACCTCCCTCTCCTCATCCAGCAATTGAGGGGGAGCCTGCACAACCTTCCCCAGCTCCAAAAATTCCCCCAGTTCCTGCTACAACAGTTGTGGTAAAGGATGTTCCAGAGTACAGGATTCCATCCCCCCCTCCAAACCCAGAGATTGTCATCCAGGATGCTTCTCTTGAGGGGGAGCCTGCCTCCATGGATATAGATCTGACTGCCACTTCAGAACAAATTGATGCAATGATCACTGAACTCACTTCTGAGCACCCCAGTTTAGCATCAACAGCTCCAGACTCAGTTCCAGATTCTGCTCCAGCTACTGCTCAGGACCCAGCTCCACTTGAACCAGTTCCAGAACTGCCTCAGAAACATGCTTCTCCAGAACCAGATCAGCCCTCCAGTTCACTTCCCCCATCACCTTCTCACCCAGCTGATACTCAAGGACAGCAAGCTGCTGCTTCCTCCACAACCACTCCCTCTTCTTTTGAGCCAATGACTGACATCCCAGAAACTGATGAGGATGTTCAGGAGGCAGAGTCCAGGATTCCTCCAAGGCCACACTACTCCATCCCAACTTTCCTTCCTTCAGGAAATGAAGAAGATGACAACATCCCTCTGAGAAGACAGCCATCCACTTCTACTGTTGTAATTGAAGAGATCACCCCAGCCCCTCCAATGCACCTTCTCCACCTGCTGCTGCTCAACCACCTCCATCCAGTCTTCCTTCTGCAAGTGCTCCTGCTGCTACTGATTCCATCATAACACTGTTAACACAGTTGTTTGCTGAACAGAAAACCTACATAGACACTGCTGTCAAGAAGGTTCAAGACCAGGTGACTGCACTTGAGAAGGCCATGCACAAAGGCTTTGCTGAAATCCAGGTGAACACAGATACCCTGAAAGAAGCATTTCACAAAGGAGGATTGGCCTTGGATCATACTATAACAAGTATTGGCCACCTCATGGATCAATCAGTTGTGTTGGCTAATAATCAGATTCAGTTGGATAAAAGGACAGATGCCAAGTTCTTTGAGCTGACAGGTGAGGTTGGCACCTTTAAGGAAGATGCTATTGAAACCCTTACTACAGAAGTCAGAAAGGGGGAGGAGATTTTCAAGTCTATCTCAGCTAAACATTCTGAATCCATCATGACCAGAATTACCAATGCCAGCCTTGAAACCCAAGCTGACATAGAAGCCAAAGTCATCAAGGCTCAGAATGCATTCCACACCTCCCTGAAAGAAAATGTGCTGAAACATATTGACTCTGTCAAGTTTCATGCCTTTGATACCTCTGTCTGGATGCACAACAATATATTCCCTGACCATCAGATTGACCCCAACTCAATTCCCTATCATCTGAACCCAGTTGCAGTCAGAGCAGCCCTTGCTGAAAGCACTCAAGCCTCTGCTGCCCAAGCTGCTGCTGATGCACTGGCTGCTGTCCAAGCTGAAGAAGCTGCTGCTGTCCAAGCTGAAGATGCTGCTGCTGCTGCCCTTGCTCAGAAGGCTTTCTCTCCATACATTGAACTTCAAGAAACTTTCATGCCAACTGGAGAGGTGTGGGAAGAACTACCTAACCAGCCACCTAATATCCAAACAAAGAAAAGGAAATATGGGGAAGGGCCCTCTGCAAGGAGATCTGCACCTGAACATGATCAAGGCTACAGAAGACATCAGGATGAACCAAGGCAGTATCCAGTACACTCTGAAGTATGGAGCCCCACCTCCAGGACTTTAATCCTTGAAACTCTGAAGCTGGTAACTCAATTCAGTGAGAGACAACAAGAATTCTACAGCCATGAGGAATGGAGAAAGTATGACAAGAACTGCATTCAGAGGAGGCTGCATGAGTCTAAGTATGGATTTAACAATGCTGCAGCTCCTCCTAAACCTGAAAAGTACTTTCCCAAGCCCTTCAGCTACTTTGAGAGACAAGAGCAGAAGAGATGGCAAGAGGGTGAAAGACAAAAGAGACAGGCTGATGGCAAGAAGAAGTAACCTGCACTCTATTTCATAACAGCCTTTGTAACTTTGGGAATAGTGGGATTTAAAAACATTAATCTGAAAAATCTGATTACTTATATACATATATGTTTCTGATTGTGCTGTGATTCATTTCTGTTATTCCTGCTCTAGGTTATTTTGATTATGTCACATATGTCTTGCTTACTTGTTGTTATGTATTATTTGTTAAGGGATTCAGCTTAGTATATAGGGTTCTGACTTCTGCAAATAGGGGGAGATTGTTGGGTATTGTATCCACACTCACCTAGATTTGCATGAAGTCACCCATGAACTAAGTTGAATCCAGTTGTATTTGATATTTCTCTTTAGCCATATGCTTGCAGGTGTACACTTTAAGTATAGACCAATGTCAGTCTGCAATGGGTCATCAAACACAGGACTTCACAGTGTAATCCCTCACTGTGTAATCCAAGGTGTTGACTCATGTGTAGCCTCTCTATTGGAATATACTTAACCTCAAATCACTTGGAGAAAAGGACAAAAGCTGAAGCTGAAGAAGTTTTATTTGAAAATATTTTTCTGTAACTTAGAATTTTTGCTAAGTCATTTTTGCTCGAGAAGTACAATAGTACTCGAGTAAATTACAACTCTAGGTCTCGAGAAGTTTTTAAAGTGCTCGAGAAAAAGCTCAGCTTGCTCGAGAACTTTTTCTTTCAAATCTGGCTAAGTCATTAATGCTCGAGAGAAAGTTTTCCTTTCTCGAGAAAATGACTTTGCTGCTCGAGAACTAGAATGCTGTGCAAAAATATTTCTAAGGAAAAGTACTCGAGAAATATAACTCTTCTTCTCAAGAAAAAGTCTACCTTTCTCGAGAACTATTTCTCTGTTGTTATTTTTCTAAGTTCCTGTGCTCGAGAACAGCTTTAGCTTCTCGAGTACTTTCCTCCAGATTTTCCTCTATGTTCTAGTGCTCGAGAAATAATCCATTTGCTCGAGTACTCTAGTCTTCAGGATTTTGATTAAGTCTTTGTGATCGAGAAAGAGACTTGTTTCTCGAGTACTCCAGTTCTCAAGTTTTTTTCTAAGTGTTTAGTGCTCGAGAAGTCTTAATAGTTCTCGAGTACATTTCTTCAGGCTCTCGAGCAAATTCTGCTTGTGCTCGAGAAAACCCTTTTTTTTTCCAGTATATTTTTCTAAGTCTCAGATCTCGAGACAATCATTTCTATTCTCGAGAACTCCTTGATTCAGTGCTCGAGAACAACCTTCAGTTCTCGAGTACTTCTGACTTAATCTTTTTCTAATTCTGAAAATCGTTCTATTTTTCCAATCCTTAATCTGTCATCATCTAATTGGCCCACGTGGCATTACTTTCAATACGATTTGATTTCTGACCGATTAGGCTCCCTATAAAAGGTCTAATCAGTCTCTCTTTTCATTAAGAATTTTTTTATCATCGTTTATCTTTTCTCTCTCTTCAAGAACGTGAAACGAAAAAGGGCCGAAAAACCCTAAGTTCTCGATTCGTCTTCCCGGTCGCCGCCGCTTACTGTTTCCATCTGGAAGGCCGCCGACGAAGATAGATCGACGAAGTGACACATAGAATCGAGATCGACCTCGACTTTTTTCGAATCTCTTGATTCCGTGTGTTCCGAAGAACCAGATCTCAAGATCGACGACTGTATCTTCTCCGACTGATTCCTGACAGAGCCGCCATTGTTGAAGGAAGAAGAGACGTCAAGATTTTCTAGATCTGTCACAGTTTTATCATTTTCTGTAAATCTTTATTCTGTAGGAGATTCTTCTCCGAGTTGTAGGAATTTTCATTCCGAGTATTTGTTGTAGGAAGATTGTGCTTCCGAGTGTAGATCCGGGTTGGATCGAGTTGTAAGATTTCTTTAATCTGAGATAAGTGGAGTAGCCGAGTCTAGTGCGTTACTAGATCGGTGAGAGGGAAAGTGGAGTACCCAAGATCGGGGAACCACTATAAATCTTGTGTCGTCTGTGCTTGTGTTCTTTTTGTGTGTGCTGCGATTAGTTTTATTTTATTCCGCAAAAGACGTCGCAATCACCTATTCACCCCCCTCTAGGTGATAATTTAGACAACTAGTCAACTTTCAATTGGTATCAGAGGGTCGTTGATCATATAAAGGTTAACACCTTGATCAGATCTGCCCTAAGTTGTCTAAGAAGTTAGCCAAGCATGGATAAGGCAAAAGATTTTGCAAAGCTTCCACTGTGCACCAAGACAAACTTTCCCATGTGGAAAGAAAGAATTAAATTCTTTATGGAAGCTGTGGATCCAAGGATCTTTATGATAGTTGAAGAAGGTCCCTATGTTCCCATGAAAACCTCCACAATAGATCCTACTCTAAAGGTACCAAAGAAACTGATGGATCTTGACAAAGATGAGATTGCACTTGTCTCGTTGGACAAGAAAGCTAAAAACATCATAGCAAGTGCAGTTGATGACTCTATGCTACTGAATCTGATACATTGCCAAAGTGCTAAGGAAATGTGGCAGTGTCTGTTAGTCCTGATGGAAGGCACTGAAGAAGTAAGGGATGACAGAAGATCCCTTCTGAATCAAAAATATGAAGCCTTCAGACAAGGACCAAAGGATTCAATCACAGATACTTTTGAGAACTTCAGCAAAATTGTTAATGGTCTGAAGGGGTATGGCAGGAAGTTCACTAATGGTGACCTGAATGACAAATTCCTCAGATCCCTGACGAAAGAGTGGGATACCAAAGTATGTGCCATTCGGGAGTTTGGCAGACTAGCAGAGACTGACCCACAGAATCTCTTCGGAAAGCTGATGTCTTATGAGATGCAAATAAATACAAGAAAAGCCGAAGAAGAGAAGAGCAGATCCTCTTCAAAGGATAAGACTGTTGCCTTGAAGGCAGAAAGCACAAAAAAGGTCAAAGCTCAATCATCTACTCCTGCTCAGGAAACAATTGAGAGTGAAGAAAGTTCAGAGCCCAGTTCATCAGGCTCAGAGTTGTCTGAAGGAGAGTTCTCTTTCTTATCAAGACAGTTCAAGAAGTTTCTGAACAAAAAGAAGAATTGGAGAGGCAAGGATGCCTCACATAGACGATCACATTATGAAAGTGATCGAAGAAAGAAAGGCTCAAGCAGCCATGACAGGTATGTTCCTAAACAGAACAAACATGTTTCATCTGACATAGTTTGCTATTGTTGCAACAAGCCAGGTCATATGATTGCTGAATGCCCTCATAAGAAAAGAGAAGGAGGAAAGAAGGAAAGCAAGAAACCCTTTCACCAAAAGAAGAATGAAAGGAGCTTCGTGGCTAAGAAAACAAAGACCCTCAGCGACTCAGACTCCTCGGAGTCAAGTGAGGAAGAAGAAGCATATTTTGGGCTGATGGCTCAAACTGATGAGGAGACAGAACCCCAGTACACTGGGAAGGTAAACTCTCACACACCTCTTTCTGAATCTGAGAGTTCTGAACATGAGAATGAGGACAGCTTTTCTGACGATGAGTCTGAACTCATGGTTCAGTACAGAGAGCTGATCAAGGCCTACGACAAATGTCGAAAGGTCGTGAAAGCTCAAGCCAAAGAGATTAAGTCTCTTAAGGCAAGTGAAAGCTCTTTGAGAGAAGAAGTTCTTGAGATGGAATCACTCAAAGGTAAGCTTAACTCTGCCATAAAAGAATTGAATGAGACACTTGGTCTCGTCAGTCTGAAAGAAAAAGTCATTGAGAAACTGGAAGAGCAGTTTGAGGCTGAGAAGAAGCTTGTTGAGAGCTTCTCCAAGCCTAAGACAGTTCTTCCACTGATTGCTGAATTTTCAGCACAGACTGATGGTGCTGGACTAGGCCATGTAGCCTCTTCTAGTAAGACTTCTAGAAGGAATAAGACTCAACGAAAGAATAAGGCAGCCAAGAAAGCCTTAGCCAAAGAAAAAGGGAAAGCCCCTCAAGAACAGACTACCTTTAATAAGGTAATCTACCCGACAAACAAGTTTGATCTTGAGTCCTCCTATGGACACTGGTCTAGGCCTACTTATGTAGAGCCAAAGTCTAGATACCAAGGATGGGCACGTCCTAGAAACTTTGGCGAAAGTGTTTTTAAAGCACCTTATGAAGAAATCAGTCTTCAGAGCTATGGTCCATATAATCATGGTCATAACTTTAAGAGAGCACCGAAAGTGAAAGAAGTTGAAGTCTTGTCCACCAAAGAGAGGAAAGCATGTTCATGTCATCAACATGAAGCATCCACCTCCAGGGCAGCTCCTCCTGCTAGACCTCATGTCAAGATGGTCAAGCAAGAGAAGAATGGACAAAGATACAATAGATTTCATTGTTGGTGTTGTGGCAAGATTGGTCACTTCGCCATCGATTGTTGGTTCAACAAAAGTGTTTATGCTGCCCCAAGAGTTATCAATGTGAGAAAGACCGCTCACGATGCTAACATCGGTAGGGGGAGCAATCTAACAAGAGACCAAGGACCCAAACAAATTTGGGTTCCTAAGGAAAAATGATTTTGTGGTTGCAGGTATGTCCAAAGGCCAATAGAACGCCAATATGGTACTTGGACAGTGGATGTTCTCGGCACATGACCGGAACAAAAAGTTTACTTCAAAATTACTCTCCAATCGAGAACGGACCAAAGGTCATCTTTGGAGGCTCCGACCTGTTGAGTCATTTGATCTACAAGACAACTCACAGTTGATTAATCTTGTTTCATCAAACACAACATGCACAGATTCTTCAACAACTTGAGTAGTCAAGTTGAAGACTCTATAGGCCTTACTATTAGTGCTGTAACCAACAAATATCCCATCCTGGGATTTGGCAGCAAACTTAGTCAAATATGACTTGCCATTGTTAAGTATATAACACTTGCAACCAAAGATCCTAAAGTAAGATAGATTTGGTTTTCT
This sequence comes from Platanthera zijinensis, assembly GCA_039513925.1. Lineage (NCBI taxonomy): Eukaryota > Viridiplantae > Streptophyta > Magnoliopsida > Asparagales > Orchidaceae > Platanthera > Platanthera zijinensis. The sequence goes on along the minus strand of CM077098.1, from coordinate 90,560,020 downwards.
GCCTTTCACAATCTCATAGGGAGTCATTTTGTGGCTTTTGGTGATAGTAGCCCTATTGATTACATGACAAGCAGTGTTAACTGCCTCAGCCCAAAAATATTCTGGGAGAGAGGTGTCACTCAACAGAGTTCTACCTGCTTCAATTAATGTTCTATTCTTTCTTTCAGCAATTCCATTTTGCTGAGGTGTTCTAGGTGAGGAGAACTCTTGGAAAATCCCAAAGTCTTTACACAAGTTTGTTATGCTTTCAGATTGAAACTCAATACCATGGTCACTTCTGATTTTGACCACTGTACTATTCAGTTCATTCTGAATTTGCTTTACAAAATTAAGTAATACACTTGGGGTTTCAGATTTTTGTCTCAGAAAGAACACCCATGTAAATCTTGAATAGTCATCTACAACCACAAAAGTGTAGACTTTCCTACCTAGACTGTGAACTGGCATAGGACCAAAAAGATCCATATGCAAGAGGTATAAGCACCTCACAGAATCCTTGTTTTCAAGGCTTTGAAAGGAGGATTTTGTCTGCTTGCCCTTTTGACAAGCTGAGCATATCCCTTCCTTTATACACTTAACTTGAGGTCCATTCCTCACTAACTCTTTGCTAAAGAGTTGACCAATTGTCTTGTAGTTTAGATGAGCCAATCTCTTGTGCCACTTAACACAATGAGAAGCATTGTCATCAGTTACAAGACAGATGGGAGAAGCCTTATTCTCACATTTAAAATTAAGACAATATACATTTCTCTTCCTATACCCAGTCAGTAAGATCTTTTGATCACTTGACCTCTTGATATGACATCCATCTTTAACAAATGAAATGTCATATCCTAAATCACTTAGCTGGCTTATGCTTATTAGATTATGTTTCAAACCTTTTACATAAGCCACTTGAGTGATAGTAATTAGGTTAGAAGAAATGTTACCAAACCCTTTGATGACTCCTTTTTCAGATCCACCAAAGATCACTTTAGGTCCATCTTTGACAGATGAATACTCCTTCAGCAGCCCCTTTGTTCCAGTCATGTGCCTGGAACAACCACTATCTAAGTACCATATAGGGGCATGTTTACTTGGATTCACCTGCAACACAGAATTACTTACCCTTAGAACCCAAGTAAGTCTTGGGTCCTTGGTTCAGGTTAGCATTAATAAAGCTACCATAACCTCTTCTAACAGGTAGACTATTGTTCTTTATAACACTTGAGTTATACCAACAGTCTAGTGCAAAATGGCCTCTCTTGCCACAGCACCAACATTCAAACTTATTGTATCTAGATCTAGATACATCCTTGTCAGAAGAATTTCTGTTCATTGCTGGTGCTACAACAACTTCACCTACTGATTTCTTAAAACCATTGGGTTTATGACCATGGGTATGCCTGCTTGCATTTACACCCTTGTTCTTCAGAACATTAGTCTTAATATGACCTTGAATATCTTCATGATCATATTTGTTAGAAGGCACTTCCACCTTACTAAACTTTATGGGGACTAAAAGGTTTAGTGGCTGAACAGGAGCTTTGCCTTTTCTCTTGAATCTGCCAGCCCTGGAGTTACCTTTAAATCCTAATCCAGCCTTACCCTTTTGAGTGACAAATTCATCTATCAAGGGTAAGACAGATTTTGGCTTAGAGTAACTAGCCACTAAATCCCTTTCAATTCTAAGTCTGGCCTCCAGACTCTTCACTTGATCATTAGTATAATTAATTGTGCCCATCTGAATAGTAGTTATATTCTTCAGCTTGGCAATTTCATTTAATTTTTGATCAATAACTTTCTCTAACTCAGTTGTAGCAACCCTTAGTTCAGCAATTTCTTGAGCCTGAGATTTAACCAGGTTCTTGCTTTTCTTAAGGGCCTGCAACAAGTCCCCATACTTGTCTATTAATTGATAGACATCTCCTTCAGATTCAGATGCATCTACATCAATTGATGCAGATGTAGCTGATTCTTCACTTGTACAACAAACAGATGTAATAGAAGGACATTGTACCTTATTAGGACCAGATTGATTCTGGCATATATCCTCTTCTGATCCTACCATCAGCCCCATACACTGATGATCCTTTTGTTCATTGATGGAGTCTACCAACTGCAGAAACTCCTCTTCTTCAGATGTAGCATATAGTCCAATATATGCTTCAGCTTCAGATTCTGACTCTGAAGTTGACTGGTCTGTTAGACTCTTATCTTTCTTTGCAACAAAGGATTTCTCCTTCTTGCCTTTCTGATGAGTCTTCTTCTTGTCTGAAGACTCCTTTCTCTTATCAGGACAGTCAGCCACTACATGTCCAGGCCTATTGTAACAATAGCAGACAATCTTTGAAGTAGTGGCTTTGCTGGGCTTTAATCTGCTCTTCTCTTTCCTTGATGACCTTTTCTTCTGATAATAGTCATCAACTTGCTGTGATGTGGAAGGCCTAGACTTCCATTGCTTCTTTTTCAAGAACCTCTGAAATTGCCTTGTGAATGCAGCAAAGTCTGCATCTGAATCACAGCTTTTTGAACCCTTATCTAAATTTTCAGAACTATCTTCTGCAACTTCCTTAGGAGGAGATGGTGATTTCCTCCTATTCTTTCTAGTGGCTTCTGCATTGAATGCCACAGTCTTTTCTCTATGCTCTCCTCTTGAATTCTTTTCCTCCTTCCTCACCATAAGTTGCATTTCATAGGATAGCAACTTTCCAAACAAGGTGGGAGGAGATATCTCTGCCAATTTAGACACTTCTCTTATGGCACAGATCTTTGTGTCCCAATCCTTTGTTAAGGATCTTAAGAATTTGTCATTCAGTTCATAAGTACTGAAGACTCTTCCATAGGACATAAGCTCATTCACAATTCTATAGAATTTCTTGTAGCACTCAGTTATGCTATCAGATTTTTCTTGTCTAAAACTTTCATACTCCTGATTGAGCATAGATTTCCTGTCCTGCCTTACTTCTTCAGATCCCTCCATGTAGACAATCAATGTGTCCCACATCTCTTTGGAGGTCTTGCAGTGAATCAGATTCTGAAATGTTGAATCATCTATGACACTAACAATAATGTTCTGAGCTCTTTTATCCATGGTTGCCAAGATGATTTCATCCTTGGTCATTTCTGAATAACTCTTTGGAGTTTGGATATTTGCATCAAGAACTGATACCTTCATTGGTATGAAGGGGCCTTCCTGTACTGTGATGTAAATCCTTGGGTCAGATGCCTCCATAAACAATCTGACTCTTTCTTTCCAAATTCCAAAAATTTCTTTCTTGCATATGGGTAATTTCATAGACCCTAGCTCCTTATGATTCTCACCAGAACCCATCTTTTTTAATCTTGATTCTGCCTTTCAGATCTACCTCAGACTGTTAAGTCCTTTCTGAGGAACCTCCCTCTGATACCACTTGATAGTTTTACTTTCAAGACAACCTAAACACCTAGAGGGGGGGGGGGGGTGAATAGGTTCTAATTTTTTGTTTATAATTCTAGGCAAAATTCAATTACAAATTAAAACATCTAGCACAGCATTCACAGACAACTAAGCATCACAGATTGCACAATGTTTTATAGTGGTTCCCCAAGGTCTGGGTACATCCACTTTCCCCATTCACCTATCTAGCAATATGCTAGATTCGGCCAAACTTCCACTATTCTCAGATCCTCAGATCCTACAGCTCAGAACCTGGATAGGTTCCTACAACTCAGGCTCTACAGCCCTACCTCAGCCTTGCCTCAAGGCCTACCACTCAGAGAATAACCTTCTCCTACACTCAGGCAAATAGCCCTACCACTCAGAGATCACCTCTCCTACACTCAGCCTTTATAACACAGGCTTACAACTCAGATCTGTGTAAACAGATCCTACAGAAATTTAGAAAAGATATTTTAATGTCTTGCCTTTGTTGAGAGAGAAGAGGACAAGACACTTCTTGATCAGCTGATGAAATCAACTGAACCTGAGCTTTCTTCAAAGCTTCTTGAATCTGAACTTAGCTGAGTTGATTTCCAAACATCTTCTTGAGAAACCACTGATGGCTTCCTTCTTCTTCTTCAAGATGACTGGATCCCTCTCTGTCCAACACCTTTTCTGATACTTCAGACTTCTTCTTAGATTATCTGATGAAGATCTTCTTTAGCACTTTCTTGAATTGAAACTTCAATAGGATCGTAATCCTTCTTGTTTCTTCTTCTTAGATCTTCTTCTGTTATCTTTTTCCTTTCATAATATGTCTATTTATAGACTTCCTTCATGGTAACCGGCTGATCCGGTTTCTAACTGATTTCTGACAGGTCTGACAGCTTCAGTTAAACGGTGGCAACCCACAGCTGTCAAGTCTTCAAACAGTTCCTGTACCTTAGCCTTAGACAGCAAAATGTCGAGACAGTCAGTTAGAAAGTGTCGAGACCAATCTGTCTATCTGTGTCGACACAATTGACTTTGGTGTCGACACAGTCTTTGATGATGTCGACTAAGTTGCCTTTAAATCGACACAGCTTCTTCAGAAAATAACTTGGTCTAGACTCTGCAGTGTGTCGACACAAGTCCTGTGTGTCGACACAGTTGTTGTAGATTCAGAACTCAGTATGTGTCGACTCAGCCTTCAGGTGTCGACACATCAATCTTCAATTCTGCCAAAATGTGTCGACTCAGTCTTCTGGTGTTGACACAAGCATAGTCGACTTCTGCCAATACGTGTCGACTCAATCTCAAGGTGTCGACACATCCACCCAGTGTCGACAATCTTTCACTAGTCGACTATCTTCCACTAGTCGACTATTTTTCTCTGGTCGACTATCTTTCACTAGTCGACTAACTTTCTCTGGGTGTCGACTATCTTTCACTGTGTCGACACTGCTTCCCAGTGCTGAGGTCGACGATTTTCTTTATGTGTCGACACAGCTTCCCAGTGTCGACATAAATGTGGTCGACCATCTTTCTCTGTGTTGACACTGATATTCTGAAGTGTCGACACAAATATTCTGAAGTGTCGACACAATTTCTTCAGGTGTCGACATGTGGACTTAGAATATTTTTCTGCATTCTGTAATACTTCTTCACCTGCACATGTCAACTCAAAACAACATCAAATACACCTTGATGTATATCATTGAGCTAAGTTGGGCTTCTTCAAATCAGGTACACATTTTCCAATGTACCCAACAATCTCCCCCTATTTGGAGAAGTCATAACCCTATAGCCAATGATATACACCATTTATAAAAAGTATAAACTGATGATATATGACATAACAGGAATACTTAATATAAACAAAATAAAAACCATCCATCACAGAATGAACATTATATGATACCAAACAACATTTTGTTTATAACTTGATAATGTTTGAATACGGAGATTTACATTTAATGATTTAATCAAAACATTACAAAATACTTTGAAAGAACTAAAAATTAAGACTGATCAGGCTCTTTTATGACAATCCTTTTGCCAGATAGAATTTGAGCCTTCACAGGAGCTTCAGAATCTTCAGCTGGCTTCTTGCCTTTTAGATCAACCTTCTTCTTTGCTTCTTCCTTGAGCCTTTGCCTTTCAAAATAATGAAAGGGCTTTGGGAAGTACTTGCTTGGCTCCTGAGCATCTGGAGGCAGCCTACCCAGCTTGGCTTTTCTTCTAAACTGTACTATGGCCTCTTGCCTGGCTTCATACTTCTGCCATTCCATCTCATTGTACCACTTGCCTCTTTCATGCACTTGGTCTTTGACAGCCTTCCAAGCAGTGAGTATAATATTTCTGGAAGTAGGACTCCACTGCTCAAAGTCTGGCTTAAGTTTAGCCTGCTCTCTAAATCTTTTCTTAGATAGTAGAGCATCTTGCTGGTCTTTCAAAGTAGCCTCAGGCTTATCAACCTTCCCAATAACAACATTAGTAACCTCCTTTGGAGGACTATACATTCCTTGAACTTGCTGATCAATCATATCATAATCTGGAGGAGGGTAAATGACTTGGGCAACCTCAGGTTGATTGCCTTCAAGTAGACTTGTTTGTATTCCTGACTCAGCCACCATAGCATCATCACACAATGGTGGATATCCCAATGTGGCTCGAATACTATTGGTCACCCATTTGGTGTGCTCTGAGCCTGCATGAACTAACATCCTCTCCCCCTTTATGGCTTCTCTAGTAACATGATCTCTTAGATCTTCCTTCTGAAATCTGATTTGGCCATCTAGATAATTCACACCCTCTTTAAAAAATGGTTTTAACTTTAGAAGCTTGTCAGATATTTCCTTTTGAGAGGTAGTGATAGCAGTTTTAACAGAATCAATAGCAGCTTGAAAGTTCTTATCAAATTCTTCCATTTCTTTTGCTCTAGCTACAGGCAGGCCTGGAACAATCTTTTTCAATTCATTAATGATCTCATGATGAGATTCAGTTAAATTCTCATTCATCCTTATCTGATTTTCCAAGACATAGCTTTGCTTTAAAGCAATATCATCCACCTTAGGGATGATAGACTGCTGTTGTTGTGCCAAATATACCACAGCATTACCTCCCTTATGGAAGCAATCTGTCATCTCCTTTTTATGCATATTGACCTCAAACCTAATAGATTTTATATCTTGAGCTAAGTCAAATTGCAGGGACTTGTTGTTCTCATCAACATATTTTTCAATAGCCACTCTGTGTTCATCCAATTTCACTTGTAAATCGATCAAAAACTTGTTATAATCAAAGTCAGAAGGAGTATGATGTGCTGTAGACTGTAGAGCCTGCTTATAGCTCTTGCTCCTTCTCTGGAAGACCAGAAGTTTTCTCTTCTTAGCCACCCTGGCTTCTTCATTCTCAGAATCAGAAGTACTATCAATTTGAACTCTTTCTTTGGGAGGAGGAGGAACAGCTGCTTCAGTGCCATGTTGTACAGTCTCCACATGCACAGGCTCCCCCTCAATTTCTTGCTCCACTTCCATTCTATCAGTAATTATTTCATTATCTGGAAATAACTCTTCTAGAGTATATTCCTTTTGGGCTGGAACATCTGCAGTATTCAAATTTTGAGATATATCAATTTGAGCATCATCTTGCACTTGCTCAAACAGTCTCTCCCCCTGTACTTGTTCAGTATTGGTGATTTCTTGGGCAGGTGAGGACACTTGGTTTCCCTGGACCTGTACAGAAATAGAAATATTAGAGATGTATTTTGTAGGAAAATACACCAGCTCCCCCTGCACCTGTACCTGGTCATGAGTAGATACAGTCTGTGTAGGTGAATAAACTTGCTGAGCTGGTATTCTTACCTCTTCTTCTTGAATTGCAGGTATTGTGGCATCCTGAACTTGTGTAGAAGCAGGCTGATCTTCAACCTCTTATCTTACTTGTTCTTCTTGTGGGTGCTCAGTACTGGTAGCATGACCTGGGGATTTCTCAGGTGAATCTTGCCTTTCCACTTCAGGCATCTCTTTGGTCAGCACCCTATCCCATCTGGAGAACAATCTCATGTCCATCCTTCTCATGTGATTAATTTTTGTTCCAGATTGTTGTTGCATAACATCAGGAATCTCCTTACTTAGGTATATACTCATTATTCTAGCCAGATTTGGCTTCTTGATTCCTTCCTTAATCTTTTCAAAGATTACAGTTGACCAATCCGTTGGAATTGTAAACACAATCCTGGTCATTAGGCTGAACATATAGGCGGAAATCCTATCATGTCCACCTGGCTTGCACAGAATAACTTTTCCAACCACCTCAGACAGAAACTTGCCCTGTTGATTCATTCCTTTCCTATTGAAAGCAGCTCCAATTTTCATGGTGGAATCCAATCCACACCATTGAAGAGCCTCCCTTGATTTAGAAGCAGGGACATCCTCTTCATTCTCGATTATAGGTAAGTGTAGAATTATTCTTAACTTACTTGGTGTAATTTCCACTGGTGACCCATGAACTGTTGATTTTATCTCATGACTTTCAGAGACTACAGATGCAGAAGTATAGAACTCATGCACTTCCTTCTTCCATATCTTAGATGGTTCGGAGACCAGAAATTCTAATCCTGAGTCGGAGAGGAGAGAGATAACCCCGAGAACATCTGGAGGGGCAGCAGCAAAGGCCTGGCGCACCAACTCATATCCTTCATTCACATTATCTTCAATCTTTGGCGCCATTGATCAGTCGAGAAAGCTTGAAAGATGAGAGAAAGAGAGAGAGAGAGAATGTCGACACAGGGTTTCGAAAACCTTGTAAGCGTGTCGACAGAATGAGTGTTTGACCTATTTATACCTTCTGTTTAAAGAAGATCAAAAGACGCCAAAAACAGACTATAAGTGTCGACACAGATGGAATGTGTCGACACAAGCTTCTATTGTCTCGACATCAAGTCCGTCTATTATGTGTCGACACCAATTTGCAGTTATGTCGACACCAGAGATATATAGAAGTGCATCAGAAATTCTGTGTCGACTCTTAGTATAAGTGTCGACACAAAATCTGTAAGTGTCGACACCACTATCCTGGTGAAGTCGACACTACATTCCTGGATAAGTCGACAATAAGATTCTTAAGTGTTGACACATATTTTCTGTGTCGACACAACATCTCTGACTTGTCGACATTACTACCCTGAGTCGACACATTATTACTGAATGTGTCGACACCATTTTACTTAGCCAATTTCTGTTTGTTCAACACAACTTATAAGTCCTACAAAATACTTGATACTACTTCAATGTGTCTTTATATCACTTGAATGTCTTGTTACCATTTCACATCAGTTCACATCAGTTCACAACATCTCTGACTTGTCAAGTAAGCAGCACACCACATCACATCAGTTCACAATGCGGAAGCAATCATAGAAGATCAACCAAATATATATATATATATACTATATAAGCAAAGGCCATAGCCAACTGTTTATATAAGCTACTCTGAGGGCTCAAGGACTCACGTCTTGGAAGACGGGAGGTGAGGTGGGTGCATCTTCTTGGGCAGTCTCCAAAGCAAGTACGCTATCGCGCGATAACTAGGCTTCACGTCGCTCTGTCTCTTGTGAATAGTTTTTCAATAACCGGTTTGTCACAGGCTAAGTGTATATACACTTCCTCTCCGATCCCTAGCCTGTGGATGAGCGTGAGTACTATAACTAAATAAAATAGCTGAAGCAATAAGAAAGTAAGCAATAGTATGTAAATAACATGTAATAGTAAAATTCAAAGCACTGAATAGCTATAAATTTATGAATTAAAACACAACATTAATTTATATAAACAATTATTAAGCAAGCTTTTCTAGCATATGCATAAATAGACAAGTGTTCATAACCTGCAGCAACATAGTTTGGACCGCTTCTTTTCGAGAAGGTTAGCGAGCCCCGCAGGCTCATTGATGTGGCCATCGGTGACAGTGGCCAGCCCTGCAATTTCTGGGTGTAGTCGTAGCGCACTACTAGCTCCCAATATACAACCTGGTGTATCCTTGGATGTGAGCGATATCAGACGATTACAGCATTTAGGCAGACCCATAGAGGAATCTAGCGGGGTAAAATGCGGTCGAACACCCATAGTACACATCTCCCTATCGCCTTGAGTCATCAAATTTCCTGCACCGATACGAACGGTCTGCGGGCATGACCGACCCACCCTTTTTCATTGCATGCAATTTATAATACAAGCAATATATACAACATAAAACTAATATTATCAGGTCCATGGTGACATGCCCTAAAAATAATTCGGGCAGTCGACCAAGTATTTTCGGTGTGCTGCTCAATTTTAGACAAGGAGTGCAACAAGGATGCGAGTTCATTATTTAGGGCTAGAGTCGGAGGAATTCCTCGACTCCAAGTTATCCCTAACTAATGTTCACCCAATAATCAGCCACTTGTCAAAGCAGGACACAAACAAAAATATAGGGAATAGTAAATTGCAGTAATAAAGTGCGGTAATAAAATGTTGTTGAATTAAAGTTGCAGATCTAAAGTGCTGAAGTAAAGTACTGAAATGAACTCCGATAATAAACTACTGAACTGAAAAGAACTATATCAAAGTACTAAACTGAAGTAAATGTAGTACTGAAGGAAAGTGCAGTAAACTGAAATAAAGAGCAGAATAAGAAAGTAAGCCTTCAGTTTCATCTCCATTCAGGAGGCAAGTTCTTCACTCCATTCTTAGGAGGCTTTTTCCATTTATAGGAGACAAGTTCTGTTAGTGTTTCTATGGTGATATGAAAGTAGTCAAGCAGTTAGTCTCACTGCCATCGCGATATGAGTCTATAGGGTTGTACATAAGAGTGTTTTGAGAAATTAGAGAAAGGATTATGTTGACACAAGTTGACTTCCTATCGACACGCACCTACTTCCTATCGACACAGGTAAGCTTGAAGTCAAAGCGTTCCTAGTCGACGCTACATTGTGTAGATATTTACATTGCATTGACATCTATTTGACGCTAGTGCATCGACCGCGTGTCGATGCAGGTTGCATCGAATGCTTCTTGACGTTGTGTCGAGTTCTTATCGACGTACGTTGACTACAAGTCAACACATATCGATGCAAATTGAGTTCTTGGCGGATTTCTAAGGGGCTATGAAAGAGAAGGGATAGATACTACTCTAGAGGGGGGGGGGGGGTGAATAGAGTAATCAAAAATTGCACTAGCAAAGTTGACTTTCTACTCAACTCCCTTGGAGTTAAATGCGGAATGAAGGTTACAGATATTTGAGATTAAACCTTAAAGCCTAACACAAGTGTTGTGCACAAAAAGGCAGCCAACTGTAATTACAGTTAAGGCTTGGAGACCCAAACAGCAACTAGCAAACCTAGTTAAGATCTAATCACAGCCACAATGCAAGTAATTAAACAAGGCAATCCAGACGACACAAGAAATTTATAGTTGTTCCCCAAACAACTTGGGTACGTCCACTCTTCTACCAACAAGGTAGGAATCCACTCAGGTTTTTGATCAGGTGCCCTGCCACCAACAAGATCTGCTTCAGGTAGATCAAGAGACCCTTTAGAATTTTGATCAGGTGTCTAAAAACCAACACAGGTTTTTGATCAGGTGCCCTGCCACCAAGGGATACTTTTGAAGGGAGTAATAACCCTTTACAGGAGGGGGAAAGGAGGTTAAGGTGTCTTCTCTATTTTACAATAGATTAGAGAAGCACAATAACTTGCACTGAGCTAGAAGACTCTAAAAGAATCAAGGCTCCCCCTGGATAAAAGAACGCCAGGTGAAGTCTTACTTCAGTGCAGAAAGACTTCAGAAATTACTGAAGGAAAAAGCTACAAGAAGATAAAATAATATGAAATAAGATTTTCTTCTTCAGGCAGCTATCTTCTTCTTCTTCTTCAAAAGGCTCTGAGTGAAGATCTTCCTGTAGGTAGGAGAACTCAGGTTGAAGAAGAGTGAAGAACTAAAGCTTCTTCTCAGTTAGATGTGAATGAGCTGAGAGTAGTTGGAGACTGTAAGCTTTTAAGCTTGAATGTAGCTGTTAGCTTTTGAATTCCTTTTTCCTGGATGAACTTGATTTTTTTGCTATGTGGACTAGTTCATTTCTTTCCTCAGGGAGGTCTTTATATAGCAGCAGCAGCAACGGCTCTTACTTGAGTTTGAATCTTGTCTTCTTCTGAACTCTGCAAGCTGGGCTGCAAAAAGCATAAAACAAAGCAAAAAATACTGCAGACAGATATCCTATATTAGGATAAAACTTTCTAAGAAGCTGCAAAAACTTCTGATGAAATAATATACGAGAAAGTCACATCAGAAAAGACTCTTTATAGCCAAGGAAGACTTTTTGAGTCTAACGGCTATAAAGGACAGCCTGACAGAAATCATATCTCAGCTATAAGACAAACAACTTTGTCAGAAAAGATTAGCTCATGCATAAAGAATTGAACTGATATTGCATGGAAATAATATCACAATTTATTCAGATAATCTTTTATAAAATATGCAAAAATAAATATGAAATAAGTCACATCATAGAAGACGACAAAACTATTTTAAAACATACAGCAAAACGTCGAACGACCCTCGGAGATCGTCGACCGACGCATGGAGATCGTCGATCTATCGGACAGATAGTCGAACGATCCAGATAGTCGAATTATCAAAGAAGATAGTCGAACTACCTCAGCAGATAGTCGACCTATCAGAATAGATAGTCGAGCTATCAGATAGTCGATCTATCCGGACAGATAGTCGAACTACCAAACAAAACAGATAGTCGAGCTATCAAACAGATAGTCGACCTATCACAGAAAAACAGATAGTCGACCTATCAACAGATAGTCGACCTATCAAAGCAACACAGATAGTCGACCTATCAACAGATAGTCGAACTATCAAAGCGACACAGATAGTCGACCTATCAACAGATAGTCGAACTATCAAAGCGGACAGATAGTCGACCTATCAACAGATAGTCGAGCTATCAGATAGTTGAACTATCAGGACAGATAGTCGAACAACCAAAGCAAACAGATAGTCGACCTATCAACAGATAGTCGAGCTATCAGATAGTTGAACTATCAGAACAGATAGTCGAACTACTAAAGAAAACAGATAGTTGACCTATCAACAGATAGTCGAGCTATCAGATAGTTGAACTATCAGAACAGATAGTCGAACTACCAAAGCAAACAGATAGTCGACCTATCAACAGATAGTCGAGCTATCAGCGCAGACAGAACGTCGACCAACTGATAGACGATCGTCGATCAGCCGATAGACGATAGTCGAGCGACGTTCAACTATAGTCGAACGAAAAACTACTTAACCAAATATTCATCTGGAAAAGCAATTCTACACAACTAGAGAATCTAACCTATCAACTAACCTTTGACCATAGATAAATCTTGGGTCAAGAGACAGAAAGAGAGGACTGAACTCAAATCAAAACCTAGGGTTCCAACAATCTCCCCCTATTTGAGTTAAGTCTCTCAACAATTAAAACATACAAAACTAATTACTGAAAGTAAAATAAGATGCATAAAGAGAAACAACTAAGCAGATATCATCAATCAATCAGATAAGAAATTAATTGTCAATCAAAGAAAAATTAAGGAGCTTCAGAGTCAGGCTTCGGATCAGAAGAGCTAGAAACAAAAGTAATCTTTCTTGTGGGATCTAGAGCTTCTTTCTTGATAACTTTAGGTCTTGTTCTCCAATAATTTTCAATTCTGTTGTTCTTGGGACCACTGCCTCAGGATGCTTTTCCATATACTTTGAAGAATCAAATATCTCAGGTCTAACCTGGAACTTGTCGAGCTCCTTCTTTCTGAATTTAGACATTATGGTCAATCCTGCAGTGTCCTTTCCTTCTGCTTTTGCTTTCTTAATTTGCGCTGCTCCAACCAGTTCAAGAAAACGAACCATCCTAAAGTTAGGATCAAGCTCTAGGCTTTCATAAATAATCTCAGAAGAAGTATCAACTGGTTCTTTATCCCGATTAATTAGATAACAAGATGGAGCAGACTTAGCAAAGTTCTTGCTAGAATTTTCAGTTAAAATAAATTGCTTACCTTTTGGAGCATCCTTCTCAGAGAGATCTGGCTTAGAGATTGAGCTTTTGATTTCTTTAGACTGAGGAGGAGAGAAGGTTGGTCTTTGATATACTACCTCCTTAACTTGTTCTTTAACAGCATCAGGTCTTTGATGTCCAGTATGACTTTTACCTTGGAATCCTTGCGAACTTCTCCTTTGAGCAAATTGAGATGGATTTGATCTTTCGGACTGAGCAATAGATTTAGAAGATAAATTTCCTGAGGCTCCTGTACCGGGAGGTGGAGGAGGAGGACCTCTAGGATTCCATCTAGGGACAGGAGAGTCATACCTTTTTGACTTTTTCCTTTGCTTTTGCTGGTTCTTAGAGAATAACATCCAATGCTGGAAGTCTTTTGACTTTGGATCAATACCTTTCAGTATATAATAGGGTGTATCATTATCTGGGTTAGCAGGAGGAGGAGCAACAACTTTTCTTTTCTTTTTAGCAATCCTTTTTCTTTTAGTTTCAGCAGATTCATCAGAATCGATTTCATCTTCAGAATTAGAGGAGATGGGCATCTCATAAGGGTCAATTGCATCTTTCAAAGCTTTTTCCTTTTCCTTTAAAGCAGCTTTCTCTAGTTCTTCTTCCATGACATCCTGTGCCAGGAGAGCATCTAAGTCCAAGCCTGGGAAATCATCCCATACAGTTGATTTTTCAATCTGAGCATCTGCAGCTGATTCTTGAATCTCAGAAACTGTCATAGTGACCAGTTCTGCTTGTACTTCTGGCTAAGCAACTTCAGAAATTTGAACCTCTGGTTCTGGTTGAGCTTCTGGATCAGGTTGGATAACATGCTCTTGAACATCTAGAATTTCTTCCAATTTATCTGTAGTATTATGAATAAAATTATTCTAAATGACATCTAATCATGCCTTCCAGATATTCCCAAACTATCATATCAGTTATCAAGTCTAAAAAGTAAGTAAAGGGAATACCTTCAGAATCGACCACATCATGTCCTAACTCCCACAATTCATCTAGAAAGGAGGTGATAATTCCTTCTAGGTACAGGACAACCAAGGGAGTAGAACTTTCTTCTAAACAAGCTTTAACAATGAATTCAGATTTCAACAGAGCATCAGAAATCTCTTTTTCAGATAAAGAAGGAGGAGCTGAAACTTCTATTGCTTTCTCTATTACTGCAAGATAAACTGCTGGAGGGGAGGCCAAGGGCTGCTTAGAGACATCTTCATCAAGCATCTCCCCCTTCCTGATTTCAGTAGACACTAAAACCAGGCCCCTAGTAGAAGAGGGCTCAACAGAGTTTGAGAGTTTCAGAATAGCAGCAGTCAGAGAGGAGATAGAGGAAGCAAGGGGAGCAATCGCCTCGTCAATCATAATTTTGATTGAGGGGGTAATTAACTCCACAATGCTAGAAATAAATGTAGGAGTAATTTCAAAAGATGATGATGATGGAATTTCAGAAGATGGAAGATCAGCAGGGATGGTATATGCAAGATGAGCTGGAGAATGAACTGGAGATGCATGAGTGGATGCAGGGTGATCAATGTGATCAGGAGAGGGAGAGTGAACTGGAGTAGAAATTTCAGACACCAACAAATCAAAACTGGGATGAGAAGTCCCAGCAAGATGAGTCGGGAGAGGAGATGCAGGAGGAGAAGCAGAATGTCGTACTTCAATTGAAGTTGAAGGAACTTCAATTGAAGTAGACGGCATAGCAGATGAAGAAGATGGAAGAGATGGATTTGCTGAGCCAGTTGCTAGAAGGGGGGGAGTGACGGAGACAGTCCTGGTGCTCTCAGAAGTAACTGGAGCAACCCCTGCGGGAGCGGGCTTCAGGAAGGTCCTTTTCCACTTTGCAAACAGCGAAGGATCCATCTTCTTGCTGGCGTTGATGGAGGTGGCGGCTGACACTAGTAGATGGGGGAATTTCTCCTTCAGAAAAATTCCAACTACCCTTCCTAGGGTAACTTCTTTCTTGCCATTCTTTTTCCTTATCAAATCAAATAGAACGCCTGCCCAATTTATCTGCTTCTTATTAACAATTGCACACATTAGTGTAAATTGCTGCCTTGTAATATTATCGTGGGCGGAGTGCTTTCCCAGTAGCACTTTTCCAACTATTTCCGCAAGAAACTTAATCTTAAACAGGAAATTCACTTTGAGCAGCTTAGAGGGAATGCCTTCGGCATGTCCCAGCTCTGTTAACATCCTTCCGAACTCAGGAGTATCTTGCTCATACTCTTATTCACCATTAATCAATCCAAAAATTTCAGTCAGAATAGCGGGAGTCAATATTACCTCTTCTCCGCTAATTGTTCCAGTCATCGAGTCATCAGTTGAAGATGAAGTGAAGGCCCACTCTTTGATCTCTTGAGTGTTTAACTTTATTCTGTAGGACATGAGTTTATCTAATCCTTGATCTTTGCACAGATTTAGGATTTCCACTATTCCTGGTTCGCAGCAGCTGAAGGCATCAAAATCTACGCTGAAACCGGCATCAAACTTCACTACCGCAAGAAGCACTGGAGCAATCGCCATCGAAAAATCTGGAGAAGACGAGAGAGAGACGGCGAGGACGGAGTGGCAGAAAACGCGAGACAAAGAGCAAGCGGGAAGACGGAATGCGAAAAGACGCTCTCCGTCGACGATAAAAGCAACTATCTCTTAACCTAGGTCGACCATCGGCTTTATATTAAAACAGCGATCGTCGATCTATTTAAAAGATACTGGAGATGATGGTCGAACGGTCGTTCGACGATCGGTCCTGAAGCAGAGTAGTCGATCAATCGTTCGACTATTTCTGTCTTCACAAACAGCAAGCTGTCGTCAACCATAGATCGACGATAGGCTCGACCTGTTCGACTATCTTCGAACGCCGGTCGACGATCTTCAAGCAGATAAGCTATCTTCAACCATAGGTCGACGATAGACTTGATCCGATCGACTATCGTCGAATGTCGTTCGACTATCTTTGAACAAGTTTCAACAAGGCAGACGTCACACTTAGTCTCGTCCATTAATCATGCCTAGTTGAACCAAAAAGAACAGATGCTTCTGTTCATCTAAGGGCTTGGTGAATATATCACCTCTCTGAAGGTCTGTGGATATGAACTCAAGGCTGATCTTGTTCTTTTCCACACAATCTCTCAGGAAATGGTGTCTAATCTCAATGTGCTTCGTTCTAGAGTGGTGCACTGGATTTTGTGCAATAGAGATAGCACTTGTACTATCACACATGATTTTAGTGTTCTTGTGTGAGTACCCATAATCCAAAAGTTGGTTTTGTATCCACAGGATCTGTGAACAACAACTAGCAGCTGCTATATATTCAGCTTCTGCAGTTAATGTTGAGACAGAGGTCTGCTTCTTACAGAGCCAAGAGACCAATCTCTCTCCCAGGAACTGACAAGTTCCTGAGGTACTTTTCCTATCAACTCGACAACCAGCATAGTCAGAATCAGAATATCCAATTAATTCAAATTCGGACTCAGCTGGGTACCAAAGTCCTAGATTTGGACATCCCTTCAGGTATCTTAAGATTATCTTGAGAAGAATCGGATGAGATTCCTTGGGGTTGACCTGGAATCTAGCACAAAGGCATGTAGCAAACATTATGTCTGGCCTACTTACAGTTAAATACAATAGGGAACCAACAATGACCCTATAATTCTTTTGATCAACAGGCTTTCCCTGATCATCAGAATCAATAACTACATTAGTAGCCATAGGTGTATGCATTGCTGAAGCATCTGCCATCCCAAACTTCTTTACCAATTCCTTGGCATATTTGGATTGGGAGATGAAGATGCCATCAGCATCTTGCTTTACTTGGAGACCAAGAAAGTAAGACAGCTCACCCATACTACTCATCTCAAACTTAGAATGCATTAGGTCAGAAAACCTTTTGCAAAGTTTGGGATCAGTGGAGCCAAATATAATGTCATCCACATACACTTGAACTAACAGGATTGTGTCCTTGTGGTGCTTGACGAAGAGGGTTCTATCAACTACTCCCCTAACAAAGTTGTGCTCTAACAGGAAACTAGCTAGAGTCTCATACCAGGCTCTTGGTGCTTGTTTTAGTCCATAAAGAGCTTTCTGCAACTTGAATACATGTGAGGGCTGAGTTGAAGAAACAAAACCGGGTGGCTGTTCAACAAAAACCTCTTCCTTTAGCTCACCATTAAGAAAAGCACTTTTGACATCCATCTGAAAAACCTTAAACTTCATATAGGATGCATAGGCTAAAAAGATCCTTATTGCCTCTAGCCTTGCAACAGGAGCAAAGGTTTGGTCATAATCTATACCTTCCTCCTGTCTGTAGCCCTGAGCTACAAGCCTAGCTTTATTCCTTACAATGATTCCATTTGCATCCAACTTGTTTCTATACACCCACTTGGTGCCTATGATCAGTTGGCCTTTAGGTCTTTGAACCAAAGTCCATACTTTACATCTTTCAAACTGATTGAGTTCCTCTTGCATGGCAATGATCCAGTGGGGATCTAGCTCAGCATCTTTAATGGTGAGGGGATCAATTTGTGAAAGGAAACAAGCATGCATCACATCCTGTCTTAACTGATGTCTTGTTTGAACACCAGCTGATATGTCTCCTATCACTTGAGATGTAGGGTGATCTCTAAGTGTGACAACATCAGCAGGTGGGATGTGATCTTCAGCAATAGTTGGGATTAATTCCTCAGTAGGAATTTGATCTACTATTGGTGGTACAACAACAAATTCTGCAATGTCTTCATCACTGTCTGATTCAGTGATATGAAGAGTTGAAAGATGGAGGATTTCTTGAGTGACATCTTTGGAAGATTCTTGTACCTGTAATGAACTTGAGGAAGGGGAAGTTTCCTTCTCCTTGTAAAACATTTGGGATTCATCAAAGGACACATGAACAGACTCTTCAATTTTAGAAGATGATTTATTAAATACCCTATAAGCTTTGCTTACTTGGGAATATCCAAGAAAAATTCCCATTGAAGCCTTTGCTTCAAACTTTCTAAGATATTCTTTATTGTTATTATGAATATAAACAACACAGCCAAACACTCTAAAATAATTTATTTTAGGTTTCTTTCCTTTAAGTAACTCATAAGGAGTTTTGCACTTAAGCTTGTGTATCAGACTTCTATTCAGGACATAGTTGGCTGTACTAACAGCTTCTGCCCAATAGGAAAGAGGCATATTAGCATCTGCCAACAATGTGCCAGCAGCTTCAATTAGTGTTCTGTTCTTCCTTTCAACTACCCCATTTTGTTGGGGAGTTCTAGGAGCTGAGAAGCTATGTTTGATACCTTCTCTCTCACAGAATTCTTGCATGAGAAGAGAGTCAAACTCAGTACCATGATCACTTTTGATCAAGGCCACATGAGTAGAGTACTCAGTCTGCACACATAATAGAAAGTCTGTAAGGGCTTTGAAGTTATCAGCCTTAGTTCTCAGAAAGAACACCCAAGTGAACCTAGAGAAGTCATCTACAATGACTAGGGTGTAATACTTCCCTCCTAAACTCTGTACATTTATTGGGCCAAATAGGTCCAAATGTAATAAATACAGGATTCTAGGAGAATCACTTTTATTTACTGATTTAAATGAGTTCTTGGTTTGCTTGCCTAGTTGACAAGCCTTGCATAGGCTCTCCTTCTTGTAGGGGCAAGAAGGTAAACCTCTAACAAGGTTGTGTTTAGATAACCTAGATATATTCTTGAGGTTAACATGGCTAAGCCTTTTATGCCATAGAGTATTGTTATTTATTACTTCATTAAACAAGCAGATTTCAGAGTGAGTTGAATTAAAATCTACTAAATAAATATTACCTTGTCTAATGCCTACTAATACAACATTATTATTTAAAGTAATATTACAAAGAGAGTTAGAGAATGATACCTGATATCCAGCATCACATAACTGACTTACTGAAATTAGATTATGCTTCAGTCCAGTCACATAAGCAACTCTCTTGAATGTAACAGCTCCAATTGTCATCCTGCCATAGCCTTCAGTTTGACCACAGCTTGAATCTCCAAAGATTACCTTTGGGCCAAGCTTTGCCTTGAACCTTGACAGATGTTCTTTATTTCCTGTCATGTGCTTGGAGCAACCACTATCCAAATACCACTTATTTTGAGTGATAGGATAGGTCTTCACCTGTAAATAATTCAATTTAAACATTGTGGACCCAGATAACCTTGGGTCCCTTGTTTTTCACATAAGAAAAACTGGAAATAAATGAATAAGCAGGCTGAGGGTGATAACCTAATGGGTAAGATCTCCTAGGTGGGATTCTCCATGCAGATGATGGGTCAATAAACCTAGGGTTTCTATTCATATTCGGGTTTCTAAAGTTCTGGTTGGAATTTTGAAATTCTTGTTGAAAGCGTCGATCGACGTTCGACGATTGGTACCCAGATCGTCGATCTTCGTTCGACTATTGGGCCTGTGATCGTCGAGCAGCGTTCGACGCCCTTTGTAATTCCTTAAATTTCTGTTTTCTTTTCTCTCTTTTAGCTTTATTTAAAGCTCTATTTACTTGATTGACTTGCTCAGTGTTTTTTATTCCACTAGATGAAATAAAATTCACTGGAGTTGAAAGTTGGTTTTTAAGAATGATTGGGGGCTTACTAGAAGATGCTCCTAAGCCTAATTTGTTATTGCCTGACCTAGTGTTAGACATGCTGGTTATTTCAAGCAACTTAAGGCTTCTACCATTCAGAGACTCTTCTAACCTCTTGGACTTGGCTAATTCATTCTTAAGGAATTTGATTTCTTCACTAGCATTAGTGAGTTCTGTTGTTAACCTAATGTTTTCATTAGCAATCAATTCCGATTCAGCTAGTTTAATTCTAAGCTCTTTTATTTCCTTTTCAGAACTAATTAAATCTAAACATAAAGATTTAAACTCAGATTTAAATTCAGCAGAAGTAAAGTCATAAGAAGACAATACCTCATCTTCTGTTGGCATTTCTTCATCAGAATCTGAATTCTCTGCAGCTGAGTGATTGCTGCAGGCATCAATTGCCATTAGGCAAACTTCCTTTGGCTTCTTTTCTTCCTCATCCTCACTGGAGCTTGAGGAGGAAGATTTCTCATCAGAGTCACTCCAGGTTTCAGCAACAAAGCCTCTCTCCTTCTTTTTGTTCTTGTAGGAGGATGGCTTGGAATGCTTCCTGTGCTGATCCTTGTCTTTTCTATTATCTTTGTTCTTTTCCTCTGGACAATCTGGAAGAATGTGTCCAGTCTTCCTGCAACCATAACAGATTATTTCTTTAGAAGGGGTATGATCATACCTTGGTTTATCTTCATACTTTGAAGATTTCTTTCTGAATTCCTTCCTTCCCATCTTGAGAAACCTTTTGGCAAATAATGCCATCAGTTCCTCATTGGACTGGATTCCTTCAGAAGCTTCAGCAGCTTTAAGAGCAAGGGTTTGCTCTTTTCTTGTAGGAGTTGGGGTCTTTGCTTCAGCTTCAGCTTCCCTGGACTTCAGCACTTGCTCAAAAGACTTGAGCTTGCCGAGAAGGGCTTCTGTTGAGATTTCATTTGTGCTTCTGGCCTCCTTGATAGGCCAGATCCTCAAATCCCATGTGCTAGGGAAGCACATAAGAATCTTATCATTGACCTCTGTCAATGAAATATCCTTGTCAAGGGTCCTCAGCTCATTGATGATTGAGCTGAGCCTTGTGTACATTCCTTCAACTGATTCAGCATCAGTTTTCTTGAAATTCTCATACTGTGAGATAAGGTTGGACCTCCTGTCCTTCCTTTCATCAGCTGAACCAGCTACAATCTGGTTCAGTGTATCCCACATTGCTTTAGCTGAGGAGTAGTCAGCAACCTTCTGGAATACTTCATTAGACATTGTCTGAGCCAGAATATTCATTGCCTTAGCATCTGCTATCTTTGCCTTTTTGTATTCATCATTGTAGTCTGGAGGAGGCACTGCACTCATATCAGATGATCATGAGGCAGTAGCTGCAGCAGGTGCTCTTGGTGGTCCTGTCAAAATAGAAGCAAAAATACTTTCATCAATAGAGTTCATATATAGTTTAATCCTTGCCTTCCAGATGCCAAACTTAGCCAAGTTGCATGCTGGAGGTCTGGTGCTAGAATAATCCTTGGACTGGGCCATGATAGTGAAAGTGAATATCTATAAACTTTGGTATCTATCAGGATCTTATGACTTAGGTGTTAGCCTATTCAGTCAGTCAACCTCCCTCTTATACCAATTGAAAGAGAAGGGATAGATACTACTCTAGAGGGGGGGAGGGGGGTGAATAGAGTAATCAAAAATTGCACTAGCAAATTTGAATTTCTACTCAACTCCCTTGGAGTTAAATGCGGAATGAAGGTTATAGATATTTGAGATTAAACCTTAAAGCCTAACACAAGTGTTGTGCACAAAAAGGCAGCCAACTGTAATTACAGTTAAGGCTTGGAGACCTAAACAACAACTAGCAAACCTAGTTAAGATCTAATCACAGCCACAATGCAAGTAATTAAACAAGGCAATCCAGACGACACAAGGAATTTATAGTGGTTCCCCAAACAACTTGGGTACGTCCACTCTTCTACCAACAAGGTAGGAATCCACTCAGGTTTTTGATCAGGTGCCCTGCCACCAACAAGATCTGCTTCAGGTAGATCAAGAGACCCTTTAGACTTTTGATCAGGTGTCTAAAAACCAACACAGGTTTTTGATCAGGTGCCCTGCCACCAAGGGATACTTTTGAAGGGAGTAATAACCCTTTACAGGAGGGGGAAAGGAGGTTAAGGTGTCTTCTCTATTTTACAATAGATTAGAGAAGCACAATAACTTGCACTGAGCTAGAAGACTCTAAAAGAATCAAGGCTCCCCCTGGCTAAAAAACGTCCAGGTGAAGTCTTGCTTCAGTGCAGAAACACTTCAGAAATTACTGAAGGAAAAAGCTACAAGAAGATAAAATAATATGAAATAAGATTTTCTTCTTCAGGCAGCTATCTTCTTCTTCTTCTTTAAAAGGCTCTGAGTGAAGATCTTCCTGTAGGCAGAAGAACTCAGGTTGAAGAAGAGTGAAGAACTAAAGCTTCTTCTCAGTTAGATGTGAATGAGCTGAGAGCAGTTGGAGACTGTAAGCTTTTAAGCTTGAATGTAGCTGTTAGCTTTTGAATTCCTTTTTCCGGGATGAACTTGATTTTTTTGCTATGTGGACTAGTTCATTTCTTTCCTCAGGGAGGTCTTTATATAGCAGCAGTAGCAATGGCTCTTACTTGAGTTTGAATCTTGTCTTCTTCTGAACTCTACAAGCTGGGCTGCAAAAAGCATAAAGCAAAACAAAAAATACTGCAGACAGATATCCTATATTAGGATAAAGCTTTCTAAGAAGCTGCAAAAACTTCTGATGAAATAATATAAGAGAAAGTCACATCAGAAAAGACTCTTTACAGCCAAGGAAGACTTTTTGAGTCTAACGGCTATAAAGGATAGCCTGACAGAAATCATATCTCAGCTATAAGACAAACAACTTTGTCAGAAAAGATTAGCTCATACATAAAGAATTGAACTGATATTGCATGGAAATAATATCACAATTTATTCAGATAATCTTTTATAAAATATGCAAAAATAAATATGAAATAAGTCACATCATAGATGACGACAAAACTATTTTAAAACATACAGCAAAACGTCGAATGACCCTCGGAGATCGTCGACCGACGCACGGAGATCGTCGACCTATCGGACAGATAGTCGAACGATCCAGATAGTCGAATTATCAAAGAAGATAGTCAAACTACCTCAGCAGATAGTCGACCTATCAGAATAGATAGTCGAGCTATCAGATAGTCGATCTATCCGGACAGATAGTCGAACTACCAAACAAAACAGATAGTCGAGCTATCAAACAGATAGTCGACCTATCACAGAAAAACAGATAGTCGACCTATCAATAGATAGTCGACCTATCAAAGCAACACAGATAGTCGACCTATCAACAAATAGTCGAACTATCAAAGCGACACAGATAGTCGACCTATCTACAGATAGTCGAACTATCAAAGCGGACAGATAGTCGACCTATCAACAGATAGTCGAGCTATCAGATAGTTCAACTATCAGGACAGATAGTCGAACAACCAAAGCAAACAGATAGTTGACCTATCAACAGATAGTCGAGCTATCAGATAGTTGAACTATCAGAACAGATAGTCGAACTACTAAAGAAAACAGGTAGTCGACCTATCAACAGATAGTCGAGCTATCAGATAGTTGAACTATCAGAACAGATAGTCGAACTACCAAAGCAAACAGATAGTCGACCTATCAACAGATAGTCGAGCTATCAGCGCAGACAGAACGTCGACCAACTGATAGACGATCGTCGATCAGCCGATAGACGATAGTCGAGCGACGTTCGACTATAGTCGAACGAAAAACTACTTAACCAAATATTCATCTGGAAAAGCAATTCTACACAACTAGAGAATCTAACCTATCAACTAACCTTTGACCATAGATAAATCTTGGGTCAAGAGACAGAAAGAGAGGACTGAACTCAAATCAAAACCTAGGGTTCCAACAGGCTACTATCTGTTTGATATCTTTGGGTATAAATAGACTTGGAAAAGGGTTTTCTATAAGTGTGTGACTTCTATGTGTGCTTTTGAAGCCGTCACTTGAACTGAACCCGACCTATATCCCGTCGTGACATCTTCTTGTCTCTGCCTCTCCTGAAAATGAATATAGCAATTTGTGGAGACGCAAAGAGAACTCCTTCTCCAACTTTGTTCTTGTGGGACAAGTTCTTGTGGTTCTCTACCGCTCGTGTGGATACCCGTAGAGTCACAGATCTATTTCTGCATGGACTCAGCCGTCTGCTGTTAGACAAAGTTTTCTAGAGTAGGCCTTTGGAACATCTTGGTTGAGTAAAGACTCAATCCCATATAGGTACTATGCATTTGCTTTTTGTTTATTTCTTGAATCATGGAACAACACATCATATGTGCGCATATATGATGTGTTGTTCCACTTATGTATAGAAAACCTAACAGTGGTATCAACCCCAGGTTCTGCCATTTCCATGTTTCAGAAATGCTTTTCCCTTAGTAGTAACCATCTCTCTATTTGGTTTGTGAAACCAAATTCTGTCTTAGATTTTAAATTCGACAATAGGAGACGAGCTAAATGTTTAGATTTAGCCATTTTACATCAAATATTGATGGTTTTATTTGTACACATCTTGAATGTATCTAGAATGTGAATGTTATAAATTTCATGTTTTATTAGAAATGTGTGCGCATTGATTAAATGTTAATCATTATTAAGTGTTTATCAAAGATCATAAAATCCCTCAACCCAATATTAAGTGTACAGATGTCTTCCAATGTATGACACTTTTTTTGCCTCGATCGATGAAGTGTGAACTTGTCAAAACAATGTGCACTAATCTATCTTGATAAGGGTATGAGCAAATAATTGTGATATCTCAATGTTAATATTGGGTCCAACTTAACTAGGTGACCTCAAAGGTTTAGTGTCTAAAGGCATAGGGTTGACATGCACTATATGATAGATGCGAATAAAGGGTTATTCAACAACCATACAAGAGTTGCATGATGATGAAATTGAAAAATATTGCTTACCTCATTAACCACACTATGGGTGATCAACCAAAGATGACTTATGGTGTTGGTGAAATACAGATTTTGTCCACTAGAGAGCAGCTCACATAAACTCTCTGAATTGATATTGAGGGTTATCAATTTGATTAAAATAGTGGGAATCTTTTAATTAAAGTCCGTATTAAAATTAAAATATATTTTGAAATATAGTGGTAAAATTATTTTGCATAAATTTTGTTGAATTTTCATAGCAAGTGGTCCGCACATCACCTTGTCCCTTAGAGCCATCCTTGAGAAGGATAAGCTCAATGAGACTAATTTCTTTGACTGGTATAAAAACCTGAGAATTATTCTCAGACAAGAGCATAAGCTCTATGTATTGAAAGAAGATCCCCCCAAGGATCCATCCACATCTACCTCTCTTGCTGATAAATATGCTTATAAGAAGTGTAAAGGCAATTCCTTTGATGTTAAATGTCTCATGCTTGCTACCATGAACTCTAAGCTTCAGAAGTAACATGAGAACATGTGTGGTTACGAGATAATTGAGCACCTAAAGAGAATGACTCCAGGGTAAGCTCGATAAGAGAGGTTTGACATCTCTAAGTCATTGTTTTAGTGCAAGATGGGAGCTAGAGACCTAATATGGACTCATGTACTCAAGATGATTGGGTACATTGAGAATCTTGATTAACAAGGGTTTCTTTTGGGCTAAGAGTTGGCCGCTGATCTGATCCTACAATCGTTGACGGACTATTATGAGAAGTTTGTCTTGAACTACAATATGAATGAGATTGACAAGACACTGCCTGAGCTTCTAGACATGTTGAGAATTACTGAGATAAATATGAAGAAGACCAAGTCTGCTAGCCCTATATTGATGGTGCATAAAGGAAAGGGCAAGGTCAAGAGATCCAAGAAGAGTATGGTAGGACCTAATTCATATCTTGATCTCAAGTATTTAGCATTGAAAAGAAAAGGCTTGGTAAAGGAAGGGAAATGCCACCATTATAGTAAGGCAGGACATTGGAGGAGGAACTATCCACTCTATCTTGAGGATCTACAATAGAAGAGGGAAAGTATGACTTCCACTTCAGGTATTTATGTTATAGAAATAAACTTTTCCGTTCCTTAAATTTATCTTGGGTATTGGATACCAGATATGGTTCTCACATTTATACAAATGTGTAGGAACTGGGAAGGAGAAGACTGCTAGGTAAAGGAGAGGTAGACCTCTGTGTTAGAAATGGAGCAAGAGTTAGTGTCATTGTCGCAGGTGTTTATCATCTTTCTTTGCCCTCTAGGCTTATAATAGAACTTGATAATTGTTATTTTGTTTCAGTCATAACTAGAAATTTTATATCTGTTTCATGTCTTAACATGAAAGATTTTTCTTTCATTATTAAGAACAATTATTGTTCTATTTACTTGAACGATGTTTGTTATAGTGTTGCCCAATTATTTAATGGTTTATATATTTTGAACTTAGACCATCCAATTTATAACGTAGAGAATACTAAAACACTAGAAACAAATGATTCAAATCCTACATTCCTTTGACATTGTCATTTGGGCCATAAAAATAAGAAACACATATCTAAGCTCCAAAAAGATGGACTGTTGAACTCATTTGATTATGAATCATTTGAGAGATATGAATCTTATTTAATATACAAGATGACTAAAATCCCTTTCACTAGTCATACTGAGAGGGTTGATGATCTTTTGGGTATAATACATATTGTTGTATGCATACCCATGCATTCTATGGCTAGAGGTGGGTTCCACTACATTATTATATTTACTGATAATTTTAGTAAATACAAATATGTATTTCTTATGAATACCAAATCCGAAACCTTTGAAAAGTTCAAAGAGTTTAAGAATGAGGTAGAGAACCAACTGAGAAAACGGATAAAAACACTCTGATCTGATCGATGGAGCAAATATCTGATTCATAAGTTTCACGATCATCAAAGAGTGTGGTATTATATCACTGCTCACCCCACTAGGAACACCTCAACATAATAGTGTTTCTGAGAGGAGGAATCATACATTGTTATACATGGTGCGATCGATGATGATTCATGCAGATTTACCTGTTTCCTTGTGTGGATTTGCTTTAGAGACTGCTACTTTCACTTTAAATTACATTCCAACAAAAATGATTCTAAAGACAATATATAAGATATAAACTGGTAAACATCCAAGTTGTCTTTTATTAAGATTTGGGGGTGTGATACATACATGCGATGTCAAATACCTGACAAGCTGGAACTCAAGTCAGATAAGTATTATCTTATGGGGTATCGTAGGAAAACTAAAGGGTACTACTTCTACTTACCATCTGAGGGCAAAGTGTTTGCTGCAAGAACTAGTTTTTTTTGGAGAAAATGTTCTTATCTAGAAAGACTGCAAAGGTAGAACTTGAAGAAGTTCAAGAACCACAAACTATAAAAGAACTGAAATTAGAATCGGAGCAAGGACTATAAGTTGTTGTAGCTAGAGAGTCTGCTCAAAAAACACAAGTCCTACGTAGATTTGGTAGACAAAGATTTGAGTCTAAGAGATATAAATTTCTCTTGTCTCAATTAGGTATTGTGTTGCCTATGGATCATGATGATGAGCATGCAACCTAAAAAGATGCTATGAGTGGACCATACTCTGAAAAGTGGCTTGAGGCCATGAAATCTAAAATGGATTCCATATACACAAACTAAGTTTGGAACTTCGTTAAACCACATGAAGGGGTATGACCCATATGGTGCAGGTGGGTCTTCAAGAATAAGGCTGACATGGATAAGAATGCACACACATTCAAATGGCGATTAGTGGCTAAAGGTTTAAAGCAAATTCATGGTGTTAACTATGATGAGGCCTTTTCCCCTATTGCTATGGTAAATTCCATCAGAATTCTGCTTGTTATTGCTATATATTATGACTATGAGATCTAACAAATGGATGTTAAAACAGCTTTCCTTACTGGAAACATCCTTGATGAAATATACATGACACAACCCAAGGGTTTTGTATCTCCAAATGAAGCTATTAAAATATGCAAGATACAGAGATCCATTTATGAATTGAAACAAGCTTCACGAAGTTGGAATCTATATTTTGATGAGAAAAATCAAAGAGCTAGTTTCATCAAGGATGAAGATGAGCCTTGTGTTTACAAGAGGATTAGTGGGAGCATTGTTGTTTTCCTAATATTATATATAAATGACATATTACTAATCTGCAATGACGTTCCGACCCTACAAACTGTTAAGAACAGACTAGAGGACTTCTTTTCTATGAAATTATTGGGCAATACTACTTATATACTTGGTATTAAGATCAATTGAATATATCAAAGAAGTTGCTAGGTTTGACCCAAAGTGCATACATTGAGAAGATGTTGAAATAGTTCAGCATGCTTGGATCCAAGAAGGGATTCTTATCCATGACTCATGGTGTGAGTCTATCTAAGGACCATTGTCCTAAATTTTTGGAAGATAAAGACTGCATAAAGTTGATTCCATGTGCTTTGGCAATTAGATTAATTATGTATGCGATGTCATGTACTCGGCCCGATGTCTCCTATGCTTTGAGCATAACTAACAGATATCAGTCTGATCCTGGTGATGGTCACTAGACAACAGTCAAGAATATCCTAAAGTACTTGAGAAGGACTAATGATGTATTCTTAGTGTTTGGTGGAGAGGAAGAGTTTGTTGTAATGGGTTTCATGAATATTAGCCTCTAAACTGATAAGAATGACTCAAAGTCTCAATCAAGTTTCCTCTTTTTCCTAAATGGAGGAGCTCTAAGATAGAAGAGTTTCAAGTAGGAGATAGTTGTTGATTTTACAACTAAGGCCGAGTATATCACCACTGCAAATGCGGTGAAGGAGGCTGTGTGGATTAGGAAATTCATCGATGAGCTTGATGTAGTTCCTAGCATTGCTGATATCATCAGCACTCCAAGCACATACTTCGGCGGTTCCATCTTATTTGAGGGATTATCGATCGTGGAGATGTGCGTATATGCAGAGTATCGATTGAAGAAAATATTACAGATCCACTGACTAAGACTCTTTCACAGAGAAAACATGATTATCATACTAGATCAATAAGTATTAGATACCAGAATGATCGTCTCTAGTGGGAGACTTGTGGATTGTATATGTGTCGGTTGTTATTCATATGATGAATAGAGTACTGCTTATTTCCTTTTACATTTATGACAAGTTATTTTATTATGTCAATGAGTTTCTATGTGAAAGATTAATTAATATAATAAATATTTTTAGAATATTAACTTCCATAGGAATTCAAGTGCGTGACTTGAATGTGAAGGCCTATGTTTATAAAAAAGCATCATTCTTAGATGGTCCCTAATCGACATATCAACTTAAAAATCAGAGTGATGATGATATATTAGATTAGTATGTGCATTGATTGATGACTTATTCTCACATGTCATGATATTGTGATATCAAGTCATTATATAAGTACTTATTAGTGAACAAGTTGTACTGGATAGATCGACCATGAGACTACTTCGTGGATTGTTATATGAATGTGTTACAAGTAGATCTCAAGTAGCAATGGTGTTTTTGGTTCTTTGACCTAAAGTCATAACATTCATCAAGTGAGGAAGAGCGTACTTTATTGCATCAAAAGTCTTCCTTGAGAAAGGATGATTATAACTGTGTTTATTAGATATATTACGAATCATTTGGGTGTTTGTGTGCATACAAAAATAGGATTTGTCCTTCTATATGACATGAGTTGCATCCATAGGCCCCTTGATGGAATGAGACTAAAAAATATATGACCATGCTTGGTTGAGTTAATATATGATATTGGGCTCACCAATTTTTGGAAGTCTATTATAGATTAAAAAATTAGAATTGAATAATTATGAGGGTGATACTGTCTGTACCTTTAGTTCACTTTGGATGCAAGGGACAAATGGATACAGCAACACTGATATATTAGTCACAAAAGGCTTGTTGAGTTATGAACTCTTATTGCTTGGATAGCAATGATGTATTGTTAGATGATGCTCATTGCTTGTAAGAGTTTTGTCGATATATTTTAGATCAAGTGGGAGACTGTTAATGTTTATATAGTGATCAAGATGTAGTCAAACAATTAATCTCATTGCCAAAACAATATGGGCCTATAGGGCCGCACATAAGAGTGCTTAGATAAATTGGAGAAAGAATTGCGTTGGTCTCACTCATATGAGATATGAATAAAGGACAGATTTAATGACATAAAGAAAACTAACGGATTGTATCGAGTGCATATCGACACACATCGAGTGCGTATCGATGCACGCTGGCTTCCTATCGTTGCAAGCTTGAAGTCGAAGTGATTCCTATTTGATGCTACATCGAGTAGATATCGACATTGCATCGACTTCTATTCGACGTTGTCAACTTCTATTCGACACTAGTGCGTCGACTGCATGTTGACACAAGTTGCGTCGAATGCTGTCAAAAGATTCTTGACATTACGTCAAGTTCTTATTGATGCACGCTGACTTCAAGTCAACACATATCGATGCAAATCAAGTTCTTGGCGCATTTATAAGGAGCCACTGTCTGTTTGATATCCTTGGGTATAAATAGGCTTGGAAAAGGGTTTTCCATAAGTGTGTGACTTTTGTTTGTGGTTTTGTAGTCGTCACTTGAACCAAACTCTAGATCCTATCATGACATCT
Organism: Platanthera zijinensis; assembly: GCA_039513925.1. Classification (NCBI taxonomy): domain Eukaryota; kingdom Viridiplantae; phylum Streptophyta; class Magnoliopsida; order Asparagales; family Orchidaceae; genus Platanthera; species Platanthera zijinensis. The sequence continues at coordinate 90,529,239 of CM077098.1, read as the reverse complement.
TCTTGTCTCCGCCTCTCCTGGAAATGAATATAGAAATTAATGGAGACGCATAAAGCACTTCTTCTCCGACCTAGTTCTCGTGGGACAAGTCCTTAGGGTTCTCCACTGTTTGTGTGGGAACCTATAGAGTCATAGATCAATTTGTATATGAACTCAGCCACCTGCTGTTAGATAAAGTTTTCTGGAGTAGACCTTTGGAGCATATTGGTTTAGTAAAGACTCGATCCCATATATGTACTATGCATTTAATGTTTATTTATTTCTTGAATCATGGAAATCACAAGATCCTTTTACTGTTTAGGGTCTTTCTTTTAATTTTATTCCATTGTGCACATATGCTGTGCTGTTCCACTTATGTATAGAAAACCCAACAACTTCTTCACTCTGTTCTTAGAAGGCTTTGCCATTCATATGAGGCAAGTTCTTCACTTTGTTCTTACGAGGCTTCTCCGTTCACATGAGGCAAGTTCTTCACTCCATTTTTATGAGACTTCTCTGTCACAACCCGTATTTTCTCAGTATTTAATAATGTATCAGAGTAAGAGAAAATACGCGCCGTGATGCTACGCCGTGTAGGGGACAACTACAGATGCCCAGACAAGAACCTACTCCTAACACTTTTCATGAAATTCTCAAGTTTGTTATAATGAAAATATAGTTTTAGTTTAGGTTTTAATGGCCGTGTCCCTCGACTTAGTGGATCAACTAGTCCATGAGTGAAAATATATACACAGTGAAAAATACTTGGTTTATTTAATTTATTATCTTATATGAGTATGAAGATCCAACAGGACTATTTATGATATGCACACCTCTAGATTTAACATAAGTACTAAAAGAGGTTTTACGTTCGTTAAAATAGAGTAACATTTGTTTTTAAAGAGATGCTATAATTATGAGATAAGGGCATTTATCTTTTATACTTTGAAAATAATTAATGTGCAACCTAGCATAAAACCATCCCAGAGAGCAAGTAAGTACGACGAATAGTAAGAAATTTGCATAATAGCCGGCAAATAATCTATCATATACAACAATTCACTGTGGGCGTTAACAACCTGACACGAACCTACAGAACAAAATATATGTCCAAACTAAAAAAAGAACAATAAAACTACCTCATGAAGGTGAGGGTAGAAAACCACAGCTACTAAGCCTACGCCAAGAACCACCAACTATAGTTGTTCAGGCCGCTACTGCTCCGAGCCTGAGGCATTCAAAAGAAAGAACGTCTCAGCAAGAAATAAACATGTTGCAATAAATACCAAAAGTAAATAGATAAGAGAAGTCCAAGGGTTACCAACCTAAGAAGAAAAAAAACTCAAACCATAATATCTAAGTCAAAACTCAGTAAACAAATGAAGAATTCAAGTGGTTAATTATGTAAAAGTGCACCAAGTGCGTCAAAGAGATATGCTTTGTTAACTTTATCAAGAGTATGCTTGCAAGCATATATATATATATATATATATATATATATATATATATATATATATATATATATATATATATATATAAGAAAAGACTGATCAGCTAAACACATGAATCATTAACACTGGTAAAAGAATCCCAGTACTAAGGCGGTGGTCACTTGTCCAATACAAACCATCAGACCAAACAATTTCAAAAAGGCACTGTGGTGGTGGCCACATTTTCCAACACAACTCAACAGTCCAAACAATCTTAATAAGGCACTGTGGTGGTGGCCACATTGTCCAATGCAACCCATCAGTCCACAAGAAGAGAGAACACCCACCAGACTTAATGATTCACAAACTGGCACTGAGGTGGTGGTCTTTTATCCACTACCAACCAAAGGCCATAACAAACTTCCAAAAAATACTGATAACGAAAGGAAACCAAAAAAATCCACTAAGGTATACTCGACAAATAGGAAGACCACGCGTCAAAAAACTTCCAATTCCACACGGATTCGTCGGAATTACTCGTCGAATAGGAAGGTTACTTGACGAAATAATTCTAAGTACACACCGATTCATCGAGAAAACTCGACGAATTGGAAGACACTCGACGAATACAGTAAATCACTCAATGCACTCGACGCCAACACTTCACTCGACGAATTGAAGGATACTCGACGAATTTAACTTGGTTCCACAAATATACTCGACGAATGAAGGGATACTCGATGAAAAGACTTAACTAATTCAACTAATACCCAATGATACTCAACGAATTCGTCGAGAATACTCGACGAGTTAGACTTGGCCTCTCATGAACACTCGACACATTCACTGGATACTTGACGAATTCATCGAGAATACTTGACGAATTGACTTCACTCGACAAATTTAACTTCACTTGATGCCTAACTGGAATCACTCGACGAATTCGTCGAGATCACTCGACAAAAAAGACTTGAATCCCCAAATTTACCTAGTCTTGACGAATTACACTCGACGAAAAGGACTCAGACCGATCATGAACACTCAACGAAAAGGACTAAGGCTGATTCCTACACTACTCTGATTCGACGAACACTAACCCTACCCTATTTCTACATTCTATGAAGGAAGGGAAAAGATAATAAGAACAAAAGAACTAGCAAGAGGGGAGGAATCATCACTTGCCTCAAAATCTTCTGAAAACTGGCCTCTCAAGCGCTCTTCCTCAAGGACTGGCCGCAAGAACTCCTCGTCTATGATCTCAGAAACTTTTTGGGCAAAACAAGGGTTAAGATCAAATACCCTAACGTCAAAAATCCACAAAATAGGAAAATCTTACCCTGTACGTGAAGATCTCGACGAAAGCTTTCCAGATCTATGCTCCGTCGAAGGTTTCGTGCATCGGACCTCTGATAAGCGGTAGCCGGAAGACTTCGCGATGTCCGTCACTCTCTATACTCCACTCTTCCGGCCGTCGGTTTGGGGAAGACGATGAGTAGGGTTTTCGGTTTATAAATATATATGTTCATATATAATATTATATTATTAATATAATTTACAAGAGAAACTCCAACGACGAGAATTACTAAAACACCTCGGTTATCGATGAAATTTGCAACAAAACTAAATGTCGGTGCTACGAATCCAATGACGAAGTCGAAATCAGGATCCAACAAACCAAACTTGGGTTAAAATTTCCCGAAGTTAAAACAACAATAATCCTAATAAAATTCATCGAGACTCCAATTAAGCCCGGATCGCAACGAAACTTCACTAGCATGCGTAAAATTAACCACTTAAATTTTCCCAACTCAAAAACTCTAATTCCGATGAACAAAATTACGCACTAATGACAGTGCCCCGCTAACTAGGTGTCAACATAATGCCCTTACGTCACTATTACAGCACAAAATGGATTTAAACAATTATAAAAAATTCAGGGGCATTACGGCCGCTCCTCCTAAAAGAAAGTTTCGTCCCAAAACTTGATACGCAAATTGAATCAGAAACAAAAAGGAAGTAACCAAAGGTTACCAGATAAAAATACTTACCAAGGGAAATTAAGAGAAAAAGTGAGTATGAGCCTCTCTTATAGCTGACTCTAACTCCCATGTTGCGCTCTCAACGTCTTGATTTCATCAAAAAACCTTGACCATCAGTATTGTCTTTCTCCACAACACCCGATCCTGAGTTTCCAGAATACGAAAAGACTCCTTAACATAGGAAAGAATAGATTGCAATCGGGGCACCGATTTAAGGACATGCCGATCACTAATCACACACTTTTGCAGCTGGCTCACATGAAAGACATCGTGAACACCATGGAAAGTAGTGGGAAAAATCTAGCCTATAAGCCGATACTATGATGCACTCAATAATCTGGAAAGGTCCCACATACCTGGGATCCAACTTGCGGTTCCTTCCAAATCTCTTAACACCTAGCATCGGAGAAACCTTCAGGAAAACCATGTCCCCAACTGCAAACTCCAGATCAACTCTTCGTCAATTTGCTTACTTTTCATAACGCTCCTGTGCTACACGAAGCTTTTCACGAATATGCATTATAGAAATACTCATTTCTTCCAAGGCTTCCGAACCTAACATCAGTCTCTCACCAACTTCAGCCCAAAATAAGGGAGTTCGACAACGCTTCTCGTACAAAGTCTCAAAGGGGGCCATTTGCAAACTCTCTTGATAACTGTTATAATAAGCAAACTCCATCACTCTAAGACATTGGTCCCATGCTCCACCATGGTCCAAAATATAACATCTGATCATATCTTCCAAGATTTGATTAACTCTTTCTGTTTGACCATTGGTCTGCGGGTAGTAAGCAGTTGAATACCCGAGGTCAGTACCCAACCCTTCTTGCAAACTTTTTTAGAAATGCGACGTAAATCTAGAGTCCCGATCTGACACAATACTTACAGACACTCTATGCAGTATAATGAATTCATCCAAATACAATTCTGTTATCTTCTTCATGCAATAGTTAATCTTAAAAGGAACAAAGTGAGCACATTTCGTCAATCTATCAACTATGAACCATGCAGAATCATGCCCTTGGAGAGACCTCGACAAATCGGTAAAAAAATCCATGGAAATAATCTCCCACTTCCAACTTGGAATATACAAAAGCGTCAGCTTGCCACCAGGCCTCCTATGATATTCCTTAACACGCTTGTAGGTGAAGCACTCAGACACGAACTTAGCTATGTCGTTCTTCATCCCATACCACCAAACGATTTGCTTCAAATCTCTATACATCTTTTTGGAGCCAGGGTGGTATACAACACTAGAACCATGCGCTTCACTACAAATCCTTGCCCGAATATCACCGATAGCTGGAATACAATATCTGTCACGGTACTTCAAAGTACCCACTTCATCAATCAAAAAGTCTGGTAATTCCCCCTTTTTTTAGTTCTACTACAGATATGTTCCAAATTGGGATCGTTCTTCTGATATAGCCTTGTAAGCATAATCCATGAAGACTCTGCCACTTCCAAGCTACTCCCAATAGTTATGTCCATTAAGAAGAACTCCTCCACCAAGGATTGCACAGAAAGGTTAAAGATTTGTGCGGTCTTTCTACTCAAAGCGTCGGCTACCACGTTAGCTTTGCCCAGATGATAAAGAATATCGACCTCATAATCTGCGACATACTCCAACCATCTACGTTGGCGCAAATTCAGCTCATTCTAAGTGAAGACGTACTTCAAACTCTTGTGGTATATATAAATCTTGCACAATGAGCCATACAATAAATGTCTTCAAAGCTTTAGGGCATAAATTACTGTCGCAAACTCCAAATCATGCGTAGGATAATTCTTTTTGTGAACCTTCAATTGCCTCGACCCATACACAATCACTTTTCCTTCTTACATTAAGACACATCCAAGCCCGACGTGCGATGCATCCACAAAAACAGTTTACTCCACTCCTTTAGTAGGTAAAGTCAACACTAGAGCAGTACACAATCTCTTTTTCAATTCCTGAAAGGCTCCTTCACACTCATCGCTCCACATGAACGCGACATTCTTCTGTGTAAGCTTAGTTAAAGGTGTAGAAAATAAAGAGAATCCCTCCACAAACTTTCTATAATAGCCTGCCAACCCTAAGAAGCTTCTTATCTCTTTAGGCGTGGCAAGTCTTTTCCAATCCATCACAGCAGCTATCTTTTCTTAATCAACAAAAATTCCATCTTTATTCACAACATGACTCAAAAAGGACACTTGTAGAAGCCAGAACTCACACTTACTCAACTTTGCATACAACTTATGCTCTCTTAAAGTAGACAGAACTAAATGCAAGTGCTGGGCATGCTCCTCAACACTCCGGGAATATACTAGAACATCATCGATAAAAACGACTACAAAATGATCTAAGAAATCTTTAAACACTCTATTCATCATGTCCATGAAGGCAGAGAGTGCATTTGTCAGTCCAAAGTACATCTCCAAGAATTCAAAATGTCCATACCGAGAATGAAAAGCTGTCCGCGGAACATCCGAATCATAGATTCTCAACCAATGGTAGCTCAAACGAAGATCAATCTTCGAGAACACCGTATTACCATGCAACTGGTCAAACAAATTATCTATCCGCAGCAAAGGATACCTATTCTTGATGGTTACCTTATTAAACTCCCTATAATCAATGCACAACCTCATAGAACCATCCATCTTTTTTACAAACAAGACATGAGCACCCCAAGGCGAATAACTTGGCTGAATAAATCCACACTACAACAATTCATCTAGCTGGGTACGTAACTCTTCCAGATCACGAGGGGCCAAACGGTACGGTGCCTTAACAATAGGTAAAGTACCCGGCTCAAGATCAATCACAAATTCCACATCTCTCTCAGGCAGAAGATCGGGAAGACTAACTGAGAAAATGTTGAAGCCAAAAACTGGCCTTAACGAGTGTTCGGACCTTAGGGGGTAGCTAGCACCTACATCTCCCAAACCTAGACCCCTGACTAGTAACAAAGAACCGGGAACTAACCCTAAGCCTCTGCTGGGAGGTCCATCCACTAACCCGAAAGATCTCTAAGCGCTTCCCCTCCAAAGCCAATCGCTGGGCTAAGAGTACCTCAGAAATCACTCGAGGATTTGAGAAATGAAGAAAAACTTGCCTTCTGAGGAACTCTGTGGGTCTATTTATAGTTTTTTTGGGGATGGTCTGCCAATAGCGCAATCCCACCGCTCTTAAATTACTGAAATACCCCAGGGCTGGTCTGCCAACAGCTAAACTCTACTGTTTTGAACAGTTGTTCGCAGCCCACCAGGGAAAAAATAACAGACCCTTGAGCTGGGCGAGACCCTTAAGCTAGGTGAGACCTGAATTTGGGCGAGACCCTCCAGCCGGGCGAGAACCCTCGAGCCGGGCAAGAACCCTCAAGCCAAGTGAAAACCCTCAAGCCGGGAGAGACCCTAAAGCAGGGGAGAAACCTCAAACCGGGCGAGAACCCTCAAGCCCGGCGAGAACCCTCAAGCCGGGCGAGAACCCTCAAGCTGGGTGAGACCCTGAGGCCGGGCGAGACCCTCATACGGCCGGGGTGGGTGCCGGCCTCGCGCTGCCCCCGCCCCCTGAAGGAGTACACCATGCATTAGCAAGCTAGATGAATTTTTGGTCCCCCTACTAGTATATCATGCAGATCAATAATAAATTGGCCTCCAGGAGTGCAAAACCCCCTAAAAGCTTACAAATGTATAGCAAGTCTTACGCCTTGCTTGGGGCCCCATTCTGCGAATACGGGGTTGTAAAGAAAACGTTGGGGAACTCTCGTACTACAGAAATATCCTCAATGCACGACAAACTACTAACAGTTCCTAAAATAGAAACCAGATAAGAAAAACAATCAGAATCTAAGAGTTTCCGAGCACATACCGCAAAAATAATCAGGGAATCCTGGCGCGGAAATCCATACGCACTCATGGGGTGGCCATTATCTATCTTGAAGTCCAAATGCTTTACCTTGCATTGGGTAACAACGTCATACCTGGACAACCAGTTCATGCCCAAAATCACATCGAAGTCCTCCAGGTCTAACACCTTCAAATCGGCAAAAGCTATGAAGTCACCTAAAAGGATAGGACAACTCTGGATTACCTGGTTCGACACTACTAAGTCACCAGAGGGAAACTTAATGTGAAACGAATCGCCATCTTGATCGAGGGCCAGACAGTGATGTTCTACAAAAGTCGTAGCCACGAACGTGTGGGTGCACCATAATAAAAAAGAACGTGCGCCCAACAGTTCTTTACCTTAAACTTTCCTATAAAATCGTATACGTAACTAGCCGAATAACATACATGATATAACATAGCATTAACACATGTTCCAAGTTAAGATCTACATGATGACATACATATACACATGGTTTTAATACAAAGAAATAAGAATTCATGCATTCATATTATATGCACACGAGTTAATTGGATGATGGTATATCATCCTAAGTTAAAGCATGGCATCACTTCTGAAAATCCCATAACAAGGTAGCAGCAAGAGCAATTATCTATACATGTATGATCTAAACTAAATTGAGTAGTTCTAGTGTTAAGCTAGGTTTGATGAGTTGTTTGTTGTATTATTAGGAATGTCGTCTAAGCGTGTTGCGATAAGGTCGACTCCCTAGTCTAAGGGTGAGTTGTCAGGAGTGCAAAGTGAGGTCATGATTGAAGGGTTACGGTAGAGCAATGAGGCTCTGTCAAGGCAGATGGTTACTGTGCAATTTTAGATTCAGGCTTTGTTGACTGCCTCCTTAGGGCAGCATCCTGTGGTGCAGAACCCTACAGTGGGTCAAACTATACCTATTCCTCCTGCTCCTCTGGTGCCTCCAATTATGCTGCCATTGGAGATGAATTTCATTTCTCGCTTCTAACGATTAGGACCCTCTACCTATGATGGGAGAGCCAATTTCATGGCATTGGATGACTGGATTATTGCCATTAAGGAGATGTTTTCGTATTCAAGAATTTCTGCGGGCCAAAGGGTAATGGTTGCCGCTTACCAGCTAAAGGGCCTTGCTAAGAGCTGGTGGATTCGAAAGAAAGAGATCCTCATAGAGGGATATTCATGAGAATCTTTTAAGGGGATGTTGCTAAAGAAATTTCTGCCATCGGTCGAGCAAGACCGTCTGATGAATCATTTTTTGTACCTGAAACAGAGACAGCTCACAGTTAGTAAGTATGAGATAGAATTCAGTAAGTTGAGCAGGTTTCCTCTAGATTTAGTAGCCTCTAAGGAAAGTAGGGTGAAGTGATTCCTGGGAAGACTTCGTAGCGACATCTAGCAGTTAGCTTGCGCGTACTGGTCAGGGACTTATATTGAGGCAGTAGAAGCTGCTCTGAGAGTCGAGGCTATCAACAATGCCAAGAATCAAGGTGCGCAAATGATGAAGTACAAGAGAAAGTCTGATGACAGTGGAAGATCTCAGGCATCTAGCCCAGCTTCGAAGAAAGGAAGTAAGGAAGTGTATAGTTTTTGTGGCCAACTAGGCCATCCCTTCGAGAAGGGTTTCAAGAGTTTGGGAGCTCAAAAGCAGCAACAACAAGCACTTGCAATTCAGAGCACACCCAAAGGAGATCTGGTCCATGCTTCGTGTAAGCAGAAGGGGCATGACGTTGCCCATTGTTGGATAAAGGACTATGTGTTGGGAATTGTATCCACAATAACCCTAATTTGAAGAAGGGTCCAATTAAGCTAAGATGAATTGTGATTGTATTTGATATTGCGTTTTCAGTTATGTACTTGCAGGTTTACATTGCTAAGTACATACTTATGTCAGGTTACAGTGGGTTAGTAAACACAGGACTATACAATGTAATCCTTCATTGTGTAGGCCAATGTGTTGACTCACATTTAATCTCTCTATTGGGGTGTACTTCTATACCAAGTGCATGAGAAGGATCAAGGAAGAAGAAGAACTTGAATTCAGGAAAACAAAATTTTTACCCAAGTAAAATTCGTCGAGTATTGTAAGGGATATTCGTCAAATTCGTCGAGTATACTTGATAATACTCGTCGAATTCGTCGTACATACTTACTAGTACTCGTCGACTTCATCATATGTACTTGTGGAAGAATTTCCGATAAGTTGGAAAAACTGTTAAGTAAAATTCGTCGAGTATCATCAAGTATACTCGTCAAATTCGTCGAATGTATCTAATGATACTCGTCGAATTCGTCGAATATACATGACGATACACACCGAATTTGTCGAATCATCTCGACGCTACTTCTCTGGATTTTCTTAAGACAAGTTCGTCGAATATCGTTGGGTTATGCATTGATGGCTTCGAGTGCGTCAATGGCATCGATTATATCTTGGCGTCAAGAGCGTTGAGTCTGCTAGCCTATACTCGTCATATTCGTCGAGTATACTAGCCGAAACTCGACAAATTCGTCGAGTATGATTTCATCCATGGCGTTGAGTGGCTAGCTAGCTTGAGCTAGATTTATCTAAGTCAAATTCGTCATATATCAATAACTATTCGGCGAGTATATTAGCGATACTCGACGATACTCGTCGAATATGACCTAATCATTTTTTTTGAAATTTTTCAAAATCAGGCTTGGGTTGCGGCGACCATGCACAGTAAATTTCACAAGATCTCGATTTGGAATTTTCTATATAGTCGTTGCCTTAATGTTGTCTATAAGTACTTAGGGTGGATTTTTCATCAACCCTAATCGAGCAAGGTGTTCAAAATTCAAAATCGCACAAGTTTCCTATAACAAACCCGTTTGCACCCTTATATATCGCGATCTTCCTTTCGCCGATGCACAATGAGCTCGATTCGATCTTCCTCCAATACGACTGGATTTTGGCATTCTGAAGGCTTCCATTCTCCTAGATCTATTCGATTCAAAATACAAGATTCAAGTCTTCAATATTTCTGATTCCACCATGTTCTACAAGTGATTCAAGTTTGACCTAAACGACGGATAGAAGACTTCAGATCTTGTCAAAGTTAATTTGTATAACTCTTGTTTAATTTTCTTTTACATTTGTAGAAGATTTTTCTCTGAGTTGTAGATCTGTTTGTGGATCTAGTGGTAGATCCGTTTATGGATCGAGTCGTAGATCCATTTGTGGATCGAGTTATAGGAGAGGTTGTTCTCCGAGTGGTAGGAAGTTTATCTCCGAGTTGTAGGAGTTGCGACTCTGAGGTGTAAGATTTGTTGAAATCTGAGAAAGGTGAAGTAGCCAAATCTAATCCTTCGTGGTAGATAGGAGAGGTGGGATAGTGGACGTGCCCAATGCGGGGAACCACTATAGATCTCTGTGTTCTGTGTGCTTGCATAATTTTTTAAGTAATTTTTGTTCTGTGAAAAGATACAGACATCAACTATTCACCCCCTCTAAGTGATTTAGGTAGACGCTAGATACTTTCAATTGGTAGCAGAGGGGTGTTTTGTTTGATATAAGATTAACACCTTGAACAAGATCCTAGATCTAGCGTCAAGAGATTCCGCTTAGTATCCATGGACATAAGCAAGGATATGACTTCGTTGAAGTTACCAGTATGTACCAAAGAGAACTTTCTCATATGGAAAGAACGAGTCAGGTTCTTCATGGAAGCAGCAGATCCAAGAATTTTTCAGATTGTGGAAGAAGGACCGCATATACCTACACAGGCCTCAGCTCTGAACCCAGCTATCATGATTCACAAGAAATGATGGATCTCACTAAAGATTAAATTGCCCTAATGTCCTTGGACAAAAGGCAAAGAACATTATAGCCAATGCAGTGAACGATTCGATGTTACAAAATTTATTCCACTGCAAATCTGCCAAGGAGATGTGGGACTGCCTTGTAGTTCTGATGGAAGGAACAGAAGAAGTTAGAGATGATCGTAGATCATTGCTGAGTTAAGAGTATGAAGCATTCAAGCAGGGACCAAATGACTCCATTGTAGACAGCTTCGAGAAATTCTTTAAGATTGTCAACGGTCTCAAAAACTACAGCCGCACCTTTACTAATAGTGAATTGAACGACAAATTTCTTAGATCCTTGACAAAGGACTGAGATACTAAAGTGATATCCATTAGGGAGTTTGAGAAGCTGCCTGAGATTGACCCTCAGAACCTCTTTAGAAAGCTGTTCTCCTATGAGCTTCAAATGAACACCAGAAAGAAGGATGAGCAGAGCAACAGGACTTCAAGTAGAGAGAAGTCAGTTGCCCTGATGGCTGAAGGTTCAATAAAGTCAAAAGCTATGTCATCAGTAAGGACACGAGCTCCAGACACTCCAGAAGACTCTGAGCCGAGCACGTCAGGCTCCGAGCTATCTGATGGGGAATTTTCACTCATCTCTAAGCAGTTCAAGAAACTGCTCAGCAAGAAGAGACAGATGAAGAATCAGTCATCCTCCTCGAACTTCAGAAGATCACGTCGTGATGGTGATCGCTCCAAGAAAATCTACAACCAAGAGGACAGGTACAAATCTAAATAGAACAAACATTCTTCCTCTGATGTTGTGTGCTATTGCTGTAATAAGACAAGACACATGATTGTAGAGTGTCCGTACAAAAAGAAGGAAGGATCCAAGAAAGAGGAGAAGAGATCCTTTAAGGGCAAGAGAAAAGAAGAAAAGAGCTTCGTCACCAAGAAGTCCAAGACTCTTAACGACAGTGGCTCGATAAGAAGAGGAAGTTGGTGACTCTGAGTACCATGGGAAGGTAAACTCGTACACAATCCTCTCTGAGTGGGAAACGTCAACCAATGGTCATGAGGACTACTCTTCTGAGGAAGATGAAGCTAACTTGATGGCTCAATATGAGAACCTTTTGAAAGCTTTTGACAAATGTCGTAAGGTAGTCAAAAAACAAGTAAAAGAAATTGCCTCCCTCAAGGCAGTGAAAATAAGTCTGGAGGAGGAACTTTCAAAATTACTTCCTCTCAAATATGAATTCCACTCCTTGAAAGAGGAATTGAAAAGCTCGGCTGAGACATTTAGACAGAAGGAGAAATACCTAGATGAGCTAGAAGAAAAGCTCGTGATGGAAAGGAAGATAGTTGAAATCTACTTGAAGCCAAAGACCGTTCTTCCTCTCATCGATGAGTTCTCTGCTCCAAAGAAGGGTAGTGGTCTTGACCACATAGTTGAAAAAGGTAAGGCTGCTAAGAGAGCCGCCACCAAAGGTAAAGGGAAGGCACCTCAGAGTCAACCCTCTTTTAAGAAGGTTATTTTCCCCACAAACAAATATGACACTGAGACGTCCTATGGGCACTTTGTTAGGCCTACCTATATAGAGCCTAAGAAGAGCTATCAAGGATGGACCCATCCCTGAGACTTTGGGGCTAGTGTTTTTAAGTCTCTTTACGAAGAGATCAATCTTAAATATTATGGTCCTTATGTTCATGAACATAATTTTAAGAGGGCACCGAAAGCCAAAACTATCGTACCAAATGCAAAGGAGATGGAGAAGCCCTATGTCTGTTGTAATCAGGAGGCTTTCAACTCCAAGTATGTTTCCCCTGCTCGACTTCACATTCAAAAGGTAAAGCAGGAGTATAAGAAGGTACAACAGGTTTTACTATTGGTGCTGTAGCAAAATTGATAATTTTGGCGCAGACTGTTGGTTCAACCCGATAAATTTTGAAACTCCACAGGTTAACAGTGCGAGACTGACCACTCACAAAGTTAATGTTTCTAGTGGTGTTAAGCTAACAAGGAACCCAGGACCCAAATATGTTTGGGTTTCTAAGGTAAAATGATTTATGGTTGCAGGTATGTCCAAAGGCCAACACAAATCCAATCTGGAATTTGGACAACGGATGCTCTCGGTATATGACCGGGACAAGAAGCTTTTTGTGAGAATTTACCCCAGTCGAAGACGGACCAAAATTTATATTTGGAGGGTCAGATAGGGGAATCATGAAAGGCTACGATATGATTTCTAACGACATAGTTTCTTTCACAGACGAGACTTATGTTAAAGGATTACAACATAATCTGATAAGCATAAGTCAACTATGTGACACATGCTATATCGTTGAGTTATACAAGGACAAGTGTCTAATAAAATCATCTGCAAATTTGGAGACGATCTTATCAGACACTCAGAGTAGAAATATATTTTGTTTAAATTTTCTATGTTTAGATAATTCTACACCAGTGTGTTTTTTGGCAAAAAGTAGTGCGTCTCTTTGTGACCAATGATACAAGAGATTAACACATATTAATTTCAAAACCATAAATATGTTATTTTCTCACAACTTAGTGCACGATGCCCATAACATTAAGGTCCTTAAAGAGAGTCCGTGTCACGCATGCCAAATGGGTAAGCAGACAAGGGCTACCTTCAAGGGTATTGCTAAAAAAGATTCTTTAAAAAGTCTGGACTTACTTCACATGGACTTATTCGGATTTATGCCAATTCACAGTTTAGGAGGTAACGTATATATGCCGGTAATTGTGGATGACTACTCTCGTTTTACTTGAGTGTTCTTTCTGAAACACAAGTCAGACACCTTTGACTCTTTCACCAATTTTTTTCGGCAAATCCAAAACAAATTAAACTTCTCAATGGTCAAAATCAAAAGTGACCACAGAATAGAATTTGAGTCTAGTGCCATGAAATTTTTTTGTGAAATCCAAGGTATCTTTCATGAGTTTTCCTCCCCGCGTACTCTACAGCAAAATGGAGCTATCGAGAGAAGGAATAGAACCCTAATTGAAGCATGCACAACTATGTTGAATGACGCCTCATTACCAGAGTACTTCTAGGCTAAAGCAATCAACACAACTTCCCACGTGCAAAAAGAGCTCTAATCAACAAGAACCACCGTATGACTCCCTATGAACTATTGAAGGGCAGAAAAATGACTGTGTCCTACTTTAGAATCTTTGAAAGTAAATTCTTCGTACTTAATAATGAGAAATATTACCGCACAAAGTTTAGTGAAAAATGTTTTGAAGGTATCTTCATCGGTTATTGTAGCCATAGTAAGGCATATAGGATTTTTAATAAGAAAACCCTGGTGGTAGAAGAGTCTATTAATGTTGTATTTAATGAGACAAGCCTGCTCCAAAGCAGCTCGTCTAGTGTTATTGATGCAAATGCAGGTACCAGGTTCAAGGAACTATGCTTGGATGAAGCAGTCAAGGAAGTGGCTCCAAGCTCAGTCAAGGTCGTCAATACAGGTATGGTGGATGAAGAATAACTAGATGAACTAACCCCAGAGAATGCTCCAGATGTTGCAGAACCTGTTGGTGGAAGAAGAAGAAATCTAATGTTCAGACACCTAAGAGATCACCCAGCTGAATAAATCATTGGAGAGACAAGAAACAGAGTTAGAACCAGAAGAGGTACAACTAACGAGTTATTGCATCTTAATTTTCTATCTCAGCTTGAGCCGAAGAAGTTTGAAGAAGCAAATAAGGATGCCTCTTGGATCATGACAATACAAGAGGAGCTCAACCAGTCCGAATGATGCAAAGTCTAGGAGTTGGTGCCCAGGCCCAAGGGACAGAACGTGATCGGCACCAAGTGGGTTTTAAAAAACAAGCTGGACGAGAATGACGTAATCATAAAGAACAAAGCCCGGCTTGTAGCTCAAGGATATAGACAAGAAGAAGGGATCGACTTTGACCAGACCTTTGCTCCAATGGCCATGCTTGAGGCGATCAGATTGTTTCTTGCGTATGTTGCCTTCAAAAGCTTCAAAGTCTATCAAATAGACATAAAATCAGCATTTCGCAACGGGAATCTGAAAGAGGAAGTATACGTAGCGCAACCCCCAGGTTTTGTCAACTCTACTTTTCCTGAATATGTTTACTTTTTAAATAAAGCACTCTATGGCTTAAAGCAAGCTCCACGAGCTTGGTATGAGACATTGTCTAGCTTTCTTCTTAAAAACAAGTTCACAAGAGGAAAGATAGACAAGACATTATTTCTTAGGGAAGTGAAAGGAAAGATTCTACTAGTGCAAATATATGTCGACGACATTATATTTGGCTCTATGAAAGACAACCTTTGCAAGAAGTTTTCCAAACTTATACAAAGGAAGTTTGAAATGAGTAGTATGTGAGAGCTGAAGTATTTTTTAGGACTTCAGGTGAAGCAATCTGAAGATGAAATTTTCATCTCTCATACGAAGTTCACCAAGGAGCTTCTTAAGAAATTCGGAATAGAGAATGCAATCTCTATGAGGACTCCAATGGGTTCAACTATGTCTCTACACAAGGATGAGAAAGGAAAACCTTTTGATGAAACCAAGTACAAAAGCATAATTGGATCCTTGCTCTACCTCAGTACCAGTAGACCAGACATAATGTTCTCAACATGCATCTGCGCTAGATTTCAAGTGAACTCAAAGGAATTTCATTACCTCGCTGCAAAGCGAATTTTAAGATACCTTAAGGGTACACCCAATCTTGGCTTATAGTACCCGAGAAGTAATGATGTTGATCTAATTGGGTTTTCAGATGCATATTTTGTAGGAAGCAGGGATGATAGGAAAAGCACTTCCGTGACGTGCAAATTCCTCGGAAGACAGCTTATTTCATGGAGTAGTAAGAAGCAGAATTGTGTGGCAACCTTAATTGCCAAGTCAGAGTACATCTCTGCCGGTAGTTGTTGTGTATAACTTCTATAGATCAGGAATAAACTCGAAGACTACAACCTAAAGTTCAGAGAGATTCTAATGTATTGTGACTCATCCAGTGCAATAGCAATCGCGCATAATCCAGTCCCTCACAACTGGACAAAGCACATTGAAGTGCAATATCACTTCATCCAGGAGCATGTGGATGTTGAGACCGAGCGGTCTGTCGGGTTGAGACTGAGCGGTCTGGTGGCTTGTCCCAGCAGTTTGGTAGCCGGGTTGGAGACCGGGCGGTCTGGCGGTTTGTCTCAGCAGTTTGGTAGCCGGGTTGGAGACCGGGCAGTCTGGCGGTTTGTCTGGCGATCTGACGACTTGACTATGCTGACTTGGGGATATTGGCCGCCTGTCTTCCTCCTTATTATGGTTGTGCGGTTAGTCTAACCGTACGGCTTGTACGGCTTGTATAGTTTCATGTTCTTGTAATTATTAGTCCCATATTGCTTATTTATAATCTCTCTTCTCCCCTCCATTCTATAAAATGGAGGTCATACCTTTGTAATAAACATCTTTTTGGATAATAAAAGTTTTGTTACTCCAATTTTCGATCTCTAGTTTTCTGTTCGCACATGGTATCAGAGGACTTGATCGTTTCCACTTAATTCAGTTTGCCTCTATCTGCGCGGTTTGTTTTGTCTTGTCCGCACGGCTTGCCCTTCTCCTCCTATTATTTGTACCCTCTCTGTCCGCTCGACCTGTCTGAGCGGCTTGTTCCTGCTCGCGCGACCTGTTTACGCGCCCTGTTGCTGCTCCTCTGTGCATGCGGCCTTTCTGCTCTCCCTCCTTGTCTGTTTGTGACCTGTTTCTCGCGGTCTCCTCTTCTTCCCGCAATCTCCTTTAGTCGCGCGATTTCCTCTCTTTCACACGAACTCTATTTGTTCGCGCGGCCTGGCTTGCTTCGTGCGATCTCCTTTGTTGGCACGACTTCTTCCCTTTTGCCTTGCTCTGCATCTTGTTCGTGGCCTTCCTTGCCGCACTACTTCCTACTGTTAGCGCGGCTTGTTGTTTCTTCTCGCACGGTTTCCTTTTCTAGCTGTGCGACCTCTTTCCCTCTGCTTCTTGGTTGCGGCCTTTCTTGCCGAACGTCTTCCTGCTGTCCGTGCGGCTCATTGTTTCTTCTTGCGCGGTTTCATTTCCTCCCTACATGGCTTTCACATCCTCCTCAAAGCCGTCCGCCTCGGTGGTCACCTCTTCTGGTAGTGCCCACGTTGTTACTCAAGGAAAATGGCTGATCGACACCGGTGCTACCGATCATATGACCGGCAATCCCTAGTGTTTTTCTCTCCTAGAAACACATGATCGGTTTCCCCCGATTATTCTCGATGACGGCTCTCCTTCACCGATCAATGGGATAGGAGTGGTTTATGTCACCCCATCTCTTCGCTTGGCAGATACACTCTACGTGCCCAAGTTTCCAAGCAACTTATTATCTGTTACCTCTCTATGCAAGCAATTACAGTGTTCCATCACATTTACTTCTACTTCTTGTTCTTTTCAGGATCCGGACTCCCAACAGACGATTGCTACTGGGACTGAGAGTGGTGGCCTATACTTCCTTAACAACGCTTTCTCTCTGTCCACCTTCTCTTACACCTCCACAGATCTTCTTTAATGGCATCTTCTCCTTGGTCATGCTCCTCAACGACTTATTCGTCAGTTTCTGCCCCAACTTCCTCCACAAAGTACTCCCCTCAACTGTGAGGCCTGTCAGCTTGACAAGCATCACCGCTCCTCCTTCTCTCCAAAGCAAGTTCGTGGATCTACCCGTCCGTTTGATCTCATCCACTCCGATGTTTGGGGTCCTTCTCCTACCCTCACCGTTTGTCGGGGTAGTTCATATTTTGTCACGTTTATTGATGATTTCTCTCACTGTACGTGGGTTTATTTGTTAAAAGATCGCTTTGAATTATTCTCTGTATGGACGTCCTTCTATCTTATGATAAAAACTCAGTTTAATGTTTCTATTAAAGTCTTTCGATCTGATAATGCCAAAGAATATATCAGTCATGACTTTTCTACATTTTGTATGCAAAATTTTGTATGCAAAATGGGATTATTCATCAAACTAGTTGTGTCTATACTTCACAGCAAAATGGTGTGGCCGAACGCAAAAACCGTCACCTCCTTGATGTCACACGCACTCTGCTGACTCAAATGCAGGTTCCTCGCTCCTATTAGGGCTATGCTGTTCTCATCTCCTGCTATCTTATCAATCACCTTCCCTCCACCGTTCTCCACGGCAAAACCCCCTTTTCCATTATCTATCCAGGGAAGGATTTGTTTCCTCTCCCTCTACGTGTCTTTGGGTGCACAACCTTTGTGCACTCTCCCTCTGCCACCCGTGACAAACTCTCACCACGGGCCACCAAGTGTGTCTTTCTGGGATACTCTACCACTCAGAAAGGATATTGTTGCTTTAACCCGGTTACCCGCAAGCAATTTGTCTCTGTGGACGTAACCTTCTTTGAAAATGCATCCTAATTCTCTCCCGACTCCTCTTCCTCTCCTGATATTCCCGACTCCTATTCCTCTCCTGATATTCCTACTTCTCCTACCACCCCTTCCGTTCCCTCTACACCTACCGAGATCACGCCACCTCCTCCCTCTCCACCATCTCCTCCACTGTGTTCACCTACCAAGATATCTCCTTCTTCTCCGCGGTCGCCTCTCTCTACTCTTGGGCTAGCTCTCTCCTCCACAAATGCCTCAAAAACTAAGGAACATGCCGACCTGGATATTCCCATTTCTCTTCGCAAAGGGGTGCTGATGTGTACTCAACATCCGCTTGCTGCTGTTATTTTATATGATTGTCTAACTCCTTCTCGTAGGAACTTTGCCTTGGCTATCTCTGCCACTGCCACTCCTCGCACTTACCAGGAGGCTCTTACTATTCCTCATTGGAAGATCGTCATGGATGAGGAAATTACTACCTTCACTGAAAGGGGTACATGGACCCTTGTTCCTCCCCCTTTGGAAACTGATGTGGTTGGTTGTCGATGGGTATTCGTTGTGAAGTTCCACCCTGACGGCAGCGTGGATCGTTACAAGGCCCGCTTAGTCACCAAAGGCTTCACTCAGACGTATGGGGTTGATTACTTTGACACCTTCTTTCTCGTTGCTCGTCTCAGTACTATTCGGGTTCTTCTCTCCGTGGCTGTCAACAGGGATTGGCCCATTTCTCAACTGGATGTCAAGAATGCCTTTCTCTATGGTGACGTTCAGGAAGCCGTATACATAGAGCAACCTCTTGGGTATGTTGCTCAGGGGGAGACACGAGTATATCATCTGAAGGGGGCCATCTATGGCCTAAAGCAAAGCCCTCGGGCTTGGTTTGATAAGTTTAGCGGTATTATTGCGGCCATTGGTTTTGCACGAAGTTCAGCCGATCACTCCTTATTCATTCACAAAACCTCCTTTGGTATGGTGGTTCTTGCTGTATATATGGATGATATTCTTCTGACTGGCGACGACCAGGCTGGGGTAGCTTTGACAAAGAAACACCTACGACAACACCTGGTCACTAAGGATATGGGCTCTCCCAAATACTTTCTGGGGATTGAGATTTCTCGGAAACCCAACTCTTTAGTTCTCTCCCAACGAAAGTATGCTCTTGATTTGCTAAAAGAGGCAGGGTTGACTGGTGCTAAACCTGCCAGATGTCCCATGGCTATTGGGGAAGACAAAACTTGGACAGATGACTCGCCTCCTCTATCTGATTCTTCAAGGTATTGGCATCTGGTGGGCAAACTCATTTATCTCACAGTGACCAGACCCGACATCTCCTATGTTGTAGGCAAGGTTAGCAAATTCATGCAAGCTCCTAGAGAGTGTCATCTACAGTCTGTCATGAGGATACTGGAGTATGTTAAAGCAGCTCTAGGGAAAGGACTCCTTTTTCAGAAAAATGGTCACTTGAGGGTTGAAGCATACTCAAATTCAAGTTATGCTGATGATAAAGGAGACCGCAAGCCAACATCGGGTTTCTGCACATTTGTTGGAGGAAATCTTGTGAGCTGGAAGAGCAAGAAACAGTCTGTGGTCTCAAGGTCTTGTGCAGAGGCGGAATATCAGAGTATGGCATCGACCACATGTGAGTTAAAATGGTTACGGGCTCTCATGCTTGACCTAGGAGTGGTCTACAACTATCCTCTTCCTATGTTCTGCGATAACAAGGCTGATATATATATTTCCAAAAATCCGGTTTTTTATGAGAGAACAAAACACATAGAGGTCGACTGTCACTTTATTCGAGAAGAGATTTTGAAAAAATAGATTTGTACTCCGTTCGTCACTTCTGACAACGAGTTGGAAGATGTCTTCACCAAGCCGGTGTCCGCGTCTTTGTTTCACATTTGCGATAAGCTGGGCATGATTGATATCTATGCTCCAGCATGAGGGGGAGTTTTGAGACCGAGCGGTCTGTCGGGTTGAGACCGGGCGGTCTGGCGGTCTAGTTGCTTGTGCCAGCAATTTGGTACCCGGGTTGGAGACCAGGCGGTCTGGCGGTTTGTATCAGTAGTTTGGTAGCCTGGTTGGAGACCGGGCGATCTGGCGGATTGTCTGGCGATCTGGCGACTTGACTATGTCGACTTGGGGATATTGGCCGCCTGTCTTCCTCATTGTTGTGGTCGTGCGGTTAGTCTAACTGTGCGGCTTGTATAGTTTCATGTTCTTGTAATTATTAGCCCCACATTGCTTATTTGTAATCTCTCTTCTCCCTTCCATTCTATAAAAGGAAGGTCATACCTTTGTAATAGACATCTTTTTGGATAATAAAAGTTTTGTTACTCCAATTTTCGGTCTCTGGTTTTCTGTTCACATAGTGGAGAACAAAGATATAGCACTCAGCTATGTACCGATGGATAAGTAGGGCACATATATTTTCACGAAGCTTCTGGACGAGGCCAAGTTCTCATTTTTCAAAACAGAACTAGGCATGCTGAACAAAGACTCATGAATAAGGCCAAGAAGACAGAAACTCTCTCGGGAAATGCTATAGAAGGGAAGAAATTTTTCCAAGTCAAATTCGTCGAGTATCGGTCAGCAAAAATCGCCGATTCGTCATATATTCACGAATACTCACACCGAAACTCGCAGAATCTGACTTTGCATTCGTGAAAATCATCGATTTTCACTTAGGTCAAACTTTCTTTCTATATTGGATCTGAATAGCCGCCGAATATCAGGTACGCGCCTTCCTAGGTCAAATTTAAAAATATATATATAATCGAGAGTTAGGGGCAACTGTGCTATACTTTGTCGAAACCAGACAGACAAACTCGCCGAACTGTTATTACCAACACTTCAGCTCCGGCGAACATTTTGTCATCTCCATCCCGTAGCCCTGCTCCCTTTCTCTTTGACCAGGTCAGAGCTAGCGATTAAGCAAAGCTTTCCGATTTCCAGCAATGATTTCCTCCAAAGGCTTGATTTCCAGCAACTATTTCTCCCGATTCTTCACGTGTTCTCGCCATTCCGTCAGTGACAGCAGTCCTTTCAACCGTCAATACAGTCCAGACATTTTTTGTGTTCCATTCACAGATTCTCCATGGCTCCTCGAACCACCAGTGGGTTGCAAGGGGATGGAGAGTTGGTTCGAATAGGTTTTGCCTCAGATTTCTATGAGTTCAAGAATGTAATCCTGATGTTAGAGATAGCTGGTCTCTCGTTTATCCTAGAACACCCTTGCAAAATTTTGGACAAGAACATTCTTGAGTTCTTCGAGAATGTCAAGCTTCGGCATGAAGATACCCTCATCAAAAGCAAGGTTCGTAAGATTTCAGTTAAAGTGAAGGCCTCTAATCTCACCCGGCTCTTGAGGCTTCCAGCCTATGAAGAATAGATCACCTCGAAGAGGAAGACTTCTCAAGGGCATTGCTATTCTATGGATTGTCAAGGGGCACCAAGGCTGTTAAAAGAAAAGGAATGAACGATGAAGGAAAGCTACTATCTAATTTTATTGGAAAAGTACTATTGTGCAAGACTGGTTCACACGAATACCTATCATCAGTGATGTTTAAGATTCTAGTGACAATCATCTGCTGAAAAAGAATGGACTGGGGTGCTTTGTTGTTTGAAAAGATCAAGGACAGTCTCCGCACTCCCAACTTTGGGAAGATTATCAGCTTGTACTTGAACCAACTGGACAGAGACAAGTTCGATATGACCAAATGTGTGTCTATCCATCACCTGAAGAAGATCAACTCATCCATCTTCTCAAGGTGGGATAGGAGGATCTTAAGGCTAGGGGGAGCCCCAGATGTGCCTGAGGAGGAAGAAGAACATGCTCCTGCTGATAGGATTCCTCACTCCAACCCTAGTGAAGCTCCTGATAGTTTTAGTGCAGGAGATGAGGGGGAGCCAGCTATTACTTCAGTTACAAAGAGTTCAGTTCCATTCCAGATGCTGAGATTATAGTTCCAGAGACAGGGAACATTATGACAGAGGTTGCCAAGATTGCTCAGACTACTGTTGATGAGTTAGTGTCAGATGAGGCCAAGATTTCTGCTGCTGTTGAAGATGATTTGAATGTTTATGACTATGACATAGATGCTGATGAGTAAATGATTGTTGCTGATGAGACCAAAGCTGCTGATAATGCTAATGATGGTTTTGAGCAGGTATCAGTGGACAACGTGATTGTCCCTCTCCCAGAGATTACTCATGCTTCAACTTCTAAGGGGGAGGTGACTCCGTCCTTGATATCTATCTCTACTCAGGTTGACAGGTTTATCCGCAACCTTGAGAAAAGAGTTGCCAAGGTGATAGGTACTCCTCTAGTTATTCCAGAGGGGGTAGTAGATGTTTCTGATGAGGAAGGAGATGCATATGAGCATCCTCCCATCCTAACTACTGAAGAGCCGATGCTGATTTTTAAAGCTCGATTATCTCCAATCCGTGAAGATCTGCCTCTCTCCCCTGTATTCCTTCTAAAGATGTTGCCACTTCCAGTGCAGACAGTTCCATTCTAAGGACAATAGAGACTATGTTGGCAAGACAATAAGAGAAATTTGAAGCCGCAATGCAGAAGGTTCTAAATAAGGTCAAGGAAACTGAGAACGATGTTAACAACGGCCTTACTGAAGTTAAATTCCAGATTGACAAGCTTGATGCCAAGTTGGATTCAATGTTTTTCGAGGGTGGAAAAGCTATCGATCTCAACATGCAAGGGCTCAAGTTTACTTCAGAAGTTCTTAATAATGTTGATACAAACGCAAAGACAATGATTGATGCCCACAATAGATAGATGACTCACTTTGATAGCACTATTCCTGCTTATTCTAATGCTGTTATTGAAGAAGTCTGAAAGGGGGAGAAGGCTATGAAAACTAAGGTTGCTTCAGTTGAAGCTGCCAAGTTAGAGAATTTCAAACAGACAAATGACTACTGCTATGACAATTTTGTGTGGCTACATGGTTTGATATTTAGCTCTCAAGTACCTGTTGTTCCTGCTCATGTTGACGTTTATCTTGCTGAGGATTACTCTTAACATTAGACATACACACAGAATTTCTTTCAGGACACTACTGCTGCTGCTACTGCTGAAGTTCAAGTGGTTGAAGATATTCCTTCTGCTCTAGTCTATAAGAGAAGAAAGTATGGTGAAGGCCCGTCTGCTGTAAGATCAGAGCCCGCCAGAGACCTACTAGTTAGAGATAGAGAAATGGGTGAAGTGTAGAGTCAAACTTCAAGAGGAATTATTCTATACACCTTCACCCTAGTTGATCTTGGAAATGAAAAAAGATGGAACCACTACGATCAAGATGAATGACACAAGTATGAATTGGACTCTGCCATGAGAAGAATACACTTTAGAAATCATAAGAATAATGATTCTGCGCCTTCAGCCCCTCCAAAATATTTTCCTAAGCCAATAGATTATTTTGTAAGGAAGCGTCAGAAGAGCCAGGATAGGCAGGGCTGATGGGTGTTTATGATGTTATGGATTCTTTTGTGTGGAGTTGTGGTTCCCCCCCCAAACAAAAACTCTTATTGATATATATATATATATATATATATATATTAAATTTGTTATATGGAATGTGTGCTGTGTTTTTATTTTCGTTAATTCATATATCTTGTCATTTTTATGCTTTATTATTGTTATGAAATTCACCTTAGCTTATAGGATTCTGACTTCTTTAAACAGGAGGAGATTATTTGGTATTGCATCCACAATAACCCTGATTTGAAGAAGGGTACAGTTAAGATAAGATGAATTGTGATTGTATTTGATATTGTGTTTTCAGTTATGTACTTGCATGTTTACATTGCTAAGTATACACCAATATAAGGTTACAGTAGGTCAATAAACACATGACTATATAATGTAATCATTCATTGTGTAGGCCAATGTGTTTACTCGCGTGTAATCTCTATATTGGGGTGTACTTCTATACCAAGTGTATGAGAAGGATCAAGGAAGAAGAAGAACTTGAATTCAGGAAATTAGAAATTTTACCCAAGTAAAATTTGTTGGGTATTGTAAGGGATATTCGTAGAATTCGTCGAGTATACTTGATAATACTCGTCGAATTCGTCGTATATACTTACTAGCACTCGTCGACTTCATCATATGTACTTGTGGTAGAAATTCTGATAAGTTGGAAAAACAGTTAAGTAAAATTCGTCGAGTATCATCAAGTATACTCGTCGAATTCATCGAATGTATCTAACGATACACGCCAAATTCGTCGAATATACATGACGATACACGCCGAATTCGTCGAATCATCTCAACGCTACTTCTCTGGATTTTCTTAAGGCAAGTTCGTCGAATATCACTAGGTTATGCATCGATCGCGTCGAGTACGTCGAGTGCATCTTGGTGTCAAGAGCGTTGAGTCTGCTAACCTATATGTTGGAACCAAAAAATCGGTCTCTGTGTAGTTTACCCTTGGGGAAGGGGTGATGCGCACCTACTTCTCTCCTACAAGCAAAATGATAAGGAAAAAGAACAAGGAACTGACCCAGGGGCTCGGCATGGAGGTCCCACCACACACCCGAAAGATCTTAGAGTGCTTCCCCTCCCTAGCTAAGAGCCGAGCTAAGGCAAACTCAGAAAGCGCTAGAATACTGGGAGACAAAAAAGCATGCCTTCTGAGGTACCCCTTGGATCCTATTTTTAGATTTCTGAAAACGTCCTGCAAATAGCCAACCTCCGCTGTTTTGAACAGCTATGTGCAGCCAAACTTGGTCTGCCAACATCGTAACTTTGCTATTCTAACTGGCTATGGGCAGACCAGCGGGGGCAAAATGGTAAGAACACTTCACAGATCATTGGGCGAGTAGCCCTCGACAACCTCTGCTCGGCAAGGGTAGTGAGTGCTCGATTGAGCTGGCATTCGCCGCTTCTGCTCGGCCTATGGCGAGTACGGGCTGGCTTTCCCTGCTCGCATGCCACAAGTTTGTTGAGCGGTCAGAACTCGGCGAGCGGCCCAGAGCTCGATGAAAGGCCCAGAGCTCGACGAAAGGCCTAGAGCTTGATGAAAGGCCCAGAGCTCGTCAAAAGGCCCAGAGCTCGACGAAAGGCCCAGAGCTCGATGAACAACCTAGAGCTCGATGAAAGGCCCAAAGCTCGACGAATAGCCCAGAGCTCGACGAAAGGCCCAAAGCTCGACGAATAGCCCAGAGCTCGACGAAAGGCCTAGAGCTCGACGACCAGCTCAGAGCTCGACGAACAGCCAAGAGCTCGGCGAACAACCCAGAGCTTGGCGGGCGGGGATTAATGAGTACAAGCTCGCCTCCCAAAAGCATCTCACCCCGCTTGGGCGAGTCGGAGACTGCCGAGTTCTCCCCCCTGTCGAGCTCGCCCAGGGACTCAGACTGCCTGATTTGGCCGGCCTGGCTCCTGCTGACCCACTCGATGGATACAGGGTTGTACACAATCCCCGATCTTTGCGAGGTTGGCACAAGCTCGGAAAGAAACATCCAACCCCACAGGATTCAGCGAGTGTGGCAGGAGCTAGAGAATCTTTCGGTGGGGGACACCAACGGCTATAAATATGCACCTGCGTACCTGGGTGACCTTTGCCCTTCCCTTTGCTCTAATCTCGCCGAGATGCCTATCCTTAAGGAGATCCAAGAGAGGGTGGACAAAGCTCGTGAGGTTTCCTCCGCCCGTGTTGCTAATTTGACCGCGATTCCCCTTGTCATTTCGCAGGGGGTCTGGATGAACCCAATCCTGCTAAGAGGGTGAAGCCATTTCCCAAAGTGGTCGAGCACATCTTCTAAGACTTAAAAATGACCCTAGAGCCTGAGGCTGGATCCTCTACTCGGCCCGCCCCTGATAAGGAGAAAGACATCGTCGACCTCTGTGCCGACCTGGATAGCCGATAGGATGACGGCGAGGCCTTGTTGCTGCGAGTTAAGACTCCTCCCGACAACTCGCAACCTAAAACCCCAGAGACCCGTCTGTGAGACCTGTCCCCCTTCGGGACTCTGGGGCTGGACTCGTAGAGGCCGAGTTCTCCAGCCCGCGCCCCCTTCTCCATATAACTCGTCGAGACAACTGGGGGAGGTGCTGAGGTCATCCCTGTACCGGGCTTTAATCTCCTTCCGCCGAGAACTCATCCCATGGGCCGGGGCAAAAACTTGAAACTGCCCCCACCCTGCTTTTCTAACGAGGAATCGAGCTCGTCAGGCAAGTTGACCTTCAGTGGCCCCTACCCCGTAGTCTTCTTGGGGTGTTCGCCTTTCATACTAATGCCTGACTGCCTTTGCAGCTTTTCCCAGTCAGTATGAGGCTGAAGATTCCTCGGGGCCATCCTGCTATTCGCCCCTCCCTTCTCCAAGCTCGCTAGACTCCTTCCTGGGCCCCGATGTGGAGAACGATGAGCTGATACGGCAGGTGATTGGGATATTCAAAAAACTGGTGCGCGGGCTGCGCAAGGTGCATGAGGACAACGAGGCATTGCAGCGGGACTATGTGCGGCTTGCTGACGAGGTTCAGGGCAACCCGGTAGGCAAGAAGACGTCCCCTTCTCGGCTCCTAGACGAGGTCGAGGAGAGCCTCCAGATTGCCCAGAGGAACTTGGGACAGATTCATGTGCTCCACAACCCGCAGTGACCTGCGGGGAAGGAGACGCGAGGACGGGGTAGGTAGAAAATGACCCCCTTATCGGGCCTACTAGCACTCGCCTCCGACCCCCGCCCACCATTTTTAGCTCGCGCGTGTTTGGACACTTCTGTTTTTTCTTCCTGAGTAATTCCTCCTTGAACTGCGTGTGCTCCTGCTTGTAATAACTTAGAATATTCTTTCGTATTTTAGTATTCTTCGAATAAATAACAACTTGATTTTAGAACTCGGCTTGCCATAAGACAGGGCGAGTAATGTAGGCAGGGCGAGCTAGGGCAGGCGAGTCGGACTGGTTGGTCGGCTTGGCCTCAGCCTGCTTTTTCTATAAATAGGCCCTCTCACCAACCGCATTCCTTGCGCTTTTATTGCTTTCATACCCCTCCCTTCTCGCCTTCTCTACTACCTGTACTTGTGCCTCAATCTTCCTGTGAGCATGGGTAAGACCAACCCCGATTCCGACGGACGTGCTAAGTGCGCTCAGCACTTCGCCGACTACTGCTTTTTTGAGGGAATGCGACTCAAGAGGAGTTCGTAGAGTTTGCTGCCGGCTTCGTACCCTCTGGCTTTGAGACGCGTCGACCTAGGGAGGGCGAGGCCATCAATACATTCTACCCTGAGGAGATCGCCTTCCCCATCTCGCACTTTAAGGTGGGGTTGTGCCTACGGCTCTGGATGGAAGTCCGCCAGATCCAGAAACATTACGGTACGGTGCCCGCTCAGCTCAACTCGAACGCCATCACCATGATGGTGGAGTTCGCATGCTTCCTTCGCCGGGAGCGAATAGAGTTCAACCTGACCGTGTTCAGGAAACTCTTCTCCTACAAGGTGACTCCCGACGGTGTCGCCTACTTTGGGGGCTCCTTTTTCAAGGTTCACGAGATCGCAAACAAGCACCATAACTGGATGACGAAGATCGTCCTCATCAAGGGCGACCTCGGCAACGTCCCCTACTCGCACCAGCAGAAGGGAAAGGAGGTGTACCGACCCCCACAGTATCCGACAATGATGCCAAGCTCCACAAGTTCTTCCTCCACAAAGACTTCGAGGTCGCCCACCTCCGAAGGGACCTCGACTCACTTCTTCCCATCCACCCCGACGAAGGTATACTTCACACTTTCTTCTTTCCGAGTTCGCTGACACAATATGATTTTTCTGACCAAGTCTTTTATGCAGGGGAGAGATTGATTCCCGAGAACCCTCCCTTTGCGGACTCGGGACTACTCTCTGACCCCCTTGCCTGCGAGAAATCGGCTACAGCTGCCTGCCGAGATGAGCCGGCATCGTCCAAGACCTCCTCTGGCAAGAAGCAGGCTGACCCTACGGGGTCGAAATCTCCTCGCCGTCATCCACCATAGAAGAAGTTGAAAGTGGTGGTGTTCTCTCGGGCGAGACAACAACAACAACATCAACAACCCAAGTACATGTGCACGGCCGAGACCTCCCCGAATGGATCGCCGGAGAGCCCTTTAAAGGAGATGACAGACAAAGGGCAGGAGGGAGGAGAGCCCTCCGCTCCTCCAGCTGCTAAGAAGATGCCGAACCACGAGCCGGGTCCGCCAAATAGCCATCCCCTCTTCGGATTTGGGGGAAGATGGAAGGACTCGACCGACGAGCTCGTAGTCCAATGGGACGAGGCGGCCCACCGGATCTCCGTCTCCACCCTCCAGACTTCCTGGACAGACCTCCAGCTATCCTCTGGTCACGCCTATGCGCTTCGCTTCGGCTTCTATGGGCGCGAGGATGCCGAGGCCTACAAGCGTATGACCTTGCGCTAGCTCGGCCATGAGGGCCTGCAAGCCCACATGCGGGCCTTGGAGCTCCATCACATGATGGTCCATCGCGGCTTCAACCTCAGCCACCTCCTGTAGAAGGCTGATCAGAAGCGCGACATCGCCCAGGACATGGTCATCGACCTGGAGAGGAGGCTCGACATTGCCGAGGATTTACTCGCTAAAGGCGCTGGTGGGCTGGTAAGTACTGATCACCCCTTTCTCTTTTTTACTTAGGATTTTTCCCACCTTAGATTTACTTACCAGTTTGGACTTACAGGATGTTGAGGCCACCAAGGAGTTGCGGACTTGCGCAATCGGGTTGGAGGAAGAAAAAAACCAGCTGCATGCCCGCTCCGCCGCGCTGGAGGCTCGCGCCGCTGAGCTAGAGGTTCGCACCGCCGAGCTAGAGGGGAATAATGCAAAGTTGAGCGAGGAGAACATAGGGATCCGTGGCGAGATCATCCGCTAGCAAGAAGTCCTCCTCCCTCTGGGCGGTAGCGACCCCCTTCCCATACAAGAGGCAAAGGATTTTCGGCGAGGCTGAGGTCGTGGAAAGGTTGCGGATCAACTCGATCGAATCTTTCGAATGCACCCTACAGATCATGAAGGATACGTGGGTGCTGGTGGAAGGCTGCGAGGATATCACGGTGCGAGACCTCATACCGAGCCTATTCCCGTCGATACCCCCCAACGAGAAGGAGGACAGCTTCGACATGATCTTCGGGAAAGGCTTCAAGGATGAGCCTTCTGGAGGAGCGGGCGAAGATCGCCAGTCCAGGGAGTGAGGCGAGAGCTGACCCTTCCCTACTTTCTCTTTCTTCTTTTTTTCTTTTTCTTTTGTAGTTCTTCCCCCTTTTGTAATCTCGCCTAGACGAGATCACTTTTTGTAACAACCTCTTAATGAAAAATATATTTCTGCCATGAATTTTTCTATCTTCTTTTTCTTGATCTTTCTCTCTGTGAAGCACTCGCCCGCGAGCTCTCTTCCTTGAGATACCTTGCTAGGATAGGACCTGCCACTAAAATGCATGTTTAGGATTCATACCCGTAAGCGGATTCCAAGAGCTCGCCTGCTCTAGGTTAAACAGGATTGGACCACCCGTCGAGCTGGGTTCGCCACCACCCAGCTCACGCGTGAGCGGCCTCTTCTCTTGCCAATGTCGAGCCAAGATTATTAAAATATTTCACAAGTAAAACTGGAGGAGGGGGGTGCATTGTTGGAACTAACCTTTTTCAAAGGAGGCTTAGGGCCTGGCTCGCCTTCTTTCTACTGAGCTGGGCCCGCGAGCCCCGACTCGCCTATAAGGGCTTTCTTATTTATACCCTTAGGAAAGATCGATATTCTCAAATAACTCCTGGAGAGGGTGGGACTCCCTCGAGTGACGTCCAGCCCTGCCAGTTAGGTGAGAGCCTGACTGAGGGATCTGCTCGGGGTTCAGGTAGACTCCCTCGAGTGATATCCAGCCCTGCTAGCTAGGTGGAAGCGTGACAACGGGATCTGCTCGGGGTCTGTATAGACTCAACCGAGTGGCATCTAGCCCTGCCGGCTAGGTGAGAGCCTGACAGCGGGATCTACTCAGGGCCTGGGTAGACTCCCTCAAGTGACATCCAGTGAAAGAAAAGGGATAGATACAACTCTAGAGGGGGGGGGGGGGGGTGAATAGAGTAATCAAAAATTGCACTAGCAAAGTTGACTGTCTACTCAACTCCCTTGGAGTTAATTGCGGAATGAAGGTTATAGATATTTGAGATTAAACCCTAAAACCTAACACAAGTGTTGTGCACAAAGGCAGCCAACTGTAATTACAGTTAAGGCTTATAATCCTAAACAGCAACTAGCAATCCTAGTTAAAATCTAATCACAGCCACAATGCAAGTAATTAATTAAAGCAATCCCGACGACACAAGGAATTTATAGTGGTTCCCCAAACAACTTGGGTACGTCCACTCTTCTACCAACAAGGTAGGAATCCACTCAGGTTTTTGATCAGGTGCCCTGCCACCAACAAGATCTGCTGCAGGTAGATCTAGAGACCCTTTAGACTTTTGATCAGGTGTCTAAAAACCAACACAGGTTTTTGATCAGGTGCCCTGCCACCAAGGGATACTTTTGAAGGGAGTAATAACCCTTTATAGGAGGGGGAAAGGGGGTTAAGGTGTCTTCTCTATTTTACAATAGATTAGAGAACCACAATAACTTGCACTGAGCTAGAAAGCTCTAAAGAATCAAGGCTCCCCCTGGCTAAAAGAATGTCCAGGTGAAGTCTTGCTTCAGTGCAGAAACTCTTCAGAAAATCTGAAGGGAAAAGCTACAAGAAGATAAATAATATGAAATAAAATTTCTTCTTTAGGCAGCTATCTTCTTCCTCTTCTTCTTCAAAAAGCTCTGAGTGCAAATCTTCCTGGAAGCAGGAGAACTCAGGTTGAAGAAGAGTGAAGAACTAAAACTTCTTCTCAGTTGAATGTGAATGAGCTGAGAGCAGTTGAGAACTGTAAGCTTTTTGTTTGAATGCTGCAGTTAGCTTTTGAATATGAGAACTTGAACTAGTTGATTTCTTTCTTCAAAGAAGTCTTTATATAGCAGCAGCAGCAACGGCTCTCAAAAGAGTTTGAATCTTGTCTTCTATTGAAATCTGCAAGCTGGGCTGCAAAAAGCATAAAGCAAAACAAAATACTGCAGGAAGATATCCTATAAAAGGATAAAGCTTTCTAAGAAGCTGCAAATAACTCTGATGAAATAATATAAGAGAAAGTCACATCAGAAGAGACTCTTTACGGCCAAGGAAGACTTTTTGAGTCTAACGGCTATAAAGGACAGCCTGGCAGATCAAGCAGAAATCATATCTCAGCTAATAAGACAAACAACTTTGTCAGAAAAGATTAGCTCATGCATAAGGAATGGAATAGATATTGCATAGAAATATTATCACAATTTATTCAAATAATCTTTTATAAAATATGCTGAAATAAATCACATCATAGAAGACGACAAAATAATTCAAAGCATACAGCAAAACGTCGAACGACACTCGGAGATCATCGACCGAAGCACGGAGATCGTCGACCTATCAGACAGATAGTCGAACGATCCAGATAGTCGATCTATTAGAGAAGATAGTCGAACTACCTCAGCAGATAGTCGAACTATCAGGACAGATAGTCGAGCTATCAGATAGTCGATCTATCAAGATAGATAGTCGAACTACCAAAGCAAAACGGATAGTCGACCTATCAACAGATAGTCGAACTATCACAGAAAACAGATAGTCGACCTATCAACAGATAGTCGAGCTATCAAAACAAAACAGATAGTCGACCTATCAACAGATAGTTGAACTATCAAAGCAACACAGATAGTCGACCTATCAACAGATAGTCGAACTATCAAACAAAGCAGATAGTCGACCTATCAACAGATAGTCGAACTACCAAAGACAACCGATAGTCGACCTATCAAGCAGATAGTCGAGCTATTAGGAAGACGATCGTCGAACGGCTGATCGACGATAGTCGAGCAACGTTCGACCATAGTCGAACGAAAAACTACTTAACCAAATATTCATCTGGAAAAGCAATTCTACACAACTAGAGAATTTAACCTATCAACTAACTTTTGACCATAGATAAATCTTGGGTCAAGAGACAGAAAGAGAAGACTGAACTCAAATCAAAACCTAGGGTTCCAACAATCTCCCCCTATTTGAGTTAAGTCTCTCAACAGCTAAAATATACAAAACTAATTACTGAAAGTAAAATAAAATGCATAAAGAGAAATGACTAAGCAGATATCATCAATCAAACAGATAAGAAATTAACTGTCAATCAATGAAATATTAAGGTGCTTCAGAGTTAGATTTAGGATCAGAAGAGCTAGAAACAAAATTAATCTTTCTTGAGGGATCTAGAGCTTCTTTTCTTGATAGCTTCAGGTCTTGTTCTCCAATGATTTTTAATTCTATTGTTCTTGGGACAACTGCCTCAGGATGCTTTTCCATATACTTTGAAGGATCAAATATCTCAGGTCTAACCTGGAACTTGTCGAGCTCCTTCATTCTGAATTTAGACATTGTGGTCAATCCTGCAGTGTCCTTTCCTTCTGATTTTGCTTTCTTAATTTGCGCTGCTCCAACGAGTTCAAGAAAACGAGCCATCCTAAAATTAGGATCAAGCTCTGGGCTTTCATAAACAATCTCAGAAGATATATCAGCTGGTTCTTTATCCTGAATAACTAGATAAGAAAGGGGAGCAGACTTAGCAAATATCTTGCTGGAATTTTCAGTTAAAATAATTTGCTTACCTTTTGAAACATCCTTTTCAGAGTGATCTGGCTTAGGAGAGGTAGAGCTTTTAAGTTCTTTGGACTGAGGAGGAGAAAATGTTGGTCTTTGATACACTACCTCCTTTACTTGTTCCTTAACAGCATCAGGTCTTTGATAGCCAGTTTGACTTTTACCTTGGTATCCTTGGGAACTTCTCCTTTGAGCTGACTGAGATGGATTTGATCTTTCGGACTGAGCAGCAGGTTTTGTAGATAAGTTTCCTGAGGCTCCTGCACTGGGAGGTGGAGGAGGAGGACCTCTAGGATTCCATCTAGGGACAGGAGAGTCATACCTCTTTGACTTTTTCCTTTGCTTTTGCTGGTTCTTAGAAAATAACATCCAATGCTGGAAGTCTTTTGACTTAGGATCAATTCCTTTCAGTATATAATACGGGGTATCATTATCTGGATTAGCAGGAGGAGGAGCTACAACTTTTCTTTTCTTTTTAGCAATTCTTTTTCTTTTAGACTCAGCAGACTCATCAGAATCGATTTCATCTTCAGAATTAGAAGAGATAGGCAGATCATATGAGTCAATTGCATCTTTCAAAGCTCTTTCCTTTTCCTTAAGAGCAGCTTTTTCTAGTTCTTCTTCCATGGCATCCTGTGCCAGGAGAGCATCTAAATCCAAACCCAGGGAATCATCCCATACAGTAGATTTTTCAATTTGAACATCTGCAGCTTTTTCTTGAAGATCAGAAACTGTCATAGTGACCAGTTCTGCTTGCACTTCTGGTTGAGCAACCTCAGAATTTTGAACACCTGATTCTGGTTGAACTTCTGGAGCAGGTTGGATAACAGATTCTTGAACATCTAGAATTTCTTCCATTTTATCTGTAGTATTATGAATAAAATTTTTCTAAATGACATCTAATCATCCCTTCCAGGTATTCCCATACAAGCATATCAGTTATTAAGTCTAAAAAGTAAGTAAAGGGAATACCTTCAGAATCGACCACTGCGTGTCCTAACTCCCATAATTCATCTAGAAAGGAAGTGATAATTCCTTCTAGGTACAGGGCGACTAAGGGAGTAGAACATTCTTCCAAGCAAGCTTTAACAATAAATTCAGACTTTAATAAAGCATCAGAAATTTATGTTTCAGATAGAGAAGGAGGAGCTGAATCTTCTATTGCTTTCTCTGCCACTGCATGATGATCTGCTGGAGGGGAGGCCAAAGGCTGCTCAGAGACATCTTCATCAAGCATCTCCCCCTGCCTGATTTCAGTAGATACTGAAACCAGGCCCCTAGAAGAAGAGGGCTCAACAGACTTTGAGAGTGCCTGAATAGCAGCAGTCAAAGAGGAGATAGAGGAAGCAAGGGGAGCAATCGCCTCTTCAATCATAGTTTTGATTGAGGGGGTAATTAACTCCACAATGCTAGAGATAAATGCTGGAGTTATTTTAAAGGATGATGATGAAGATGGTGGGGTAATTTCAGAGGATGGAAGATCAGCAGGGATGGTATATGTATGATGAGCTGGAGAATGAACTGGAGATGGATGAGTGGATGCAGGGTGATCAATGTGATCAGAAGAGGGAATTGGAGAATGAAGAGGAGTAAAAATCTCAGACACCAACAAATCAAAACTGGGATGAGAAATCCCAGCAAGATGAGTCGAGAGAGGAGATGCAGGAGGAGATACAAGAGGAGAAGCAGAAGGTCGTACTTCAATTGAAGTTGATGGAACTTCAACTGAAGTAGACGGCAAAATAGATGAAGAAGAAGGAAGAGATGGATTTGCTGAGCCAGCTGCTAGAAGGGGGAGTGACTGAGACAGTCCTGGTGCTCTCAGATGTAACTAGAGCAACCCCTGCGGGAGTGGGCTTCAGGAAGGTCCTTTTCCACTTTGCGAACAGCGATGGATCCATCTTCTTGCTTGCGTTTATGGAGGTGGCAACAGACACTAACAAATGGGGGTATTTCTCCTTCAGAAAAATCCCAACTACCCTTCCCAGGGTAACTTCTTTCTTGCCATTCTTTTTCCTGATCAAATCAAACATAATGCCTGCCCAATTAATCTGTTTCTTATTTACAATTGCACACATCAGTGCAAACTGCTGCCTTGTAATATTATTGTGGGCGGAGTGCTTTCCCAGTAGCACTTTTCCAACTATTTCAGCAAGAAACTTAATCTTAAACGGAAAATTTACTTTGAGCAGCTTAGAGGGAATGCCTTCGGCATGTCCCAGCTCTGTTAACATCCTTCCAAACTCAGGAGTATCTTGCTCATACTCTTCTTCCCCATTTATTAATCCAAAAATTTCAGTCAAAATAGCGGGAGTCAATGTTACCTCTTCTCCGCCAATGGTTCCAGTCATCGAGTCATCAGTTGAAGATGAAGTGAATGCCCACTCTTTGATCTCTTGAGTGTTTATCTTTATTCTGGAGGACATGAGTTTCTCTAACCCTTGATCTTTGCACAGATTTAGAATTTCCACTATTCCTGGCTCGCAGCAGCTGAAGGCGTCGAAATCTATGTTGAATCCAGCATCAAACTTCACTACTGCAAGGAGCGCTGGAGCAATCGCCATCGCAAGAGTTGGAGAAGACGAGGGAGAGACGGCGAGGACGAAGCGGCAGAAAACGCAAGACAAAGAGCAAGCGGGAAGACAGAATGCAAAAAGACGCTCTCCGTCGACGATAAAAGCAACTATCTCTTAACCTAGGTCGACCATCGGCTTTATATTAAAACAACGATCGTCGATCTATTTAAAAGATACTGGAGATGATGGTCGAACGGTCGTTCGACGATCGGTCCTGAAGCAGAGTAGTCGATCAATCGTTCGACCATTTTTGTCTTCACAAACAGCACGCTGTCGTCAACCATAGATCGACGATGAGCTCGACCTGTTCGATGATCTTCGAACGCCGGTCGACGATCTTCAAGCAGATCTACTATTATCAACCATAGGTCGACGATAGGCTTGATCCGATCGACTATCATCGAACGTCGTTCGACTATCTTCGAACAAGTTTCAACAAGACAGACGTCACACTTAGTCTCTTCCATTAATCATGCCTAGTTGAACTAAAAAGAACAGATGCTTCTGTTCATCTAAGGGCTTGGTGAATATATCACCTCTCTGAAGGTCTGTGGATATGAACTCAAGGCTGATCTTGTTCTTTTCCACACAATCTCTCAGGAAATGGTGCCGGATCTCAATGTGTTTCGTTCTAGAATGGTGCACGGGATTTTGTGCAATAGAGATAGCACTGGTACTATCATACATGATTTTTGTGTTCTTGTGTGAGTACCCATAATCCAAAAGTTGGTTTTGTATCCACAGGATCTGTGAACAACAACTAGCAGCTGCTATATATTCAGCTTATGTAGTTGAGGTTGATATAGAGGCCTGTTTTTTACAGAACCAAGAGACCAATCTCTCTCCCAGGAATTGGCAAGTTCCTGAGGTACTTTTCCTGTCAACTCGACAACCAGCATAATCAGAATCAGAATATCCAATTAATTCAAATTCTGACTCAGCTGGGTACCAAAGTCCTAGATTTAGACATCTTTTCAGGTATCTCAAGATTCTCTTGAGAAGAATCAGATGAGATTCCTTGGGGTTGACCTGGAATCTAGCACAAAGGCATGTAGCAAACATTATGTCTGGCCTACTTGCAGTTAAATACAATAGGGAACCAACAATGGCCCTATAATTCTTTTGATCAACAGGCTTTCCCTGATCATCAGAATCAATAACTACATTAGTAGCCATAGGTGTATGCATTGCTGAAGCATCAGCCATCCCAAACTTCTTTACCAATTCCTTGGCATATTTGGATTGGGAGATGAAGATGTCATCAGCATCTTGCTTTACTTGGAGACCAAGAAAGTAAGACAGCTCACCCATACTACTCATCTCAAACCTGGAATGCATCAAGTTAGAGAACTTTTTGCACAGTTTGGGATCAGTGGAACCAAAAATAATGTCATCCACATACACTTGAACTAACAGGATTGTGTCCTTGTGGTGCTTGACGAAGAGGGTTCTATCAACTACTCCCCTAACAAAGTTGTGCTCTAACAGGAAACTAGCTAGAGTCTCATACCAGGCTCTTGGTGCTTGTTTTAGTCCATATAGAGCTTTTTGCAACTTGAATACATGTGAGGGCTGAGTTGAAGAAACAAACCCAGGTGGCTGTTCAACAAAAACCTCTTCCTTTAGCTCACCATTTAGAAAGGCACTTTTTACATCCATCTGAAAAACTTTAAATTTCATATAGGCTGCATAGGCTAAGAAGATCCTTATTGCCTCTAGCCTTGCAACAGGAGCAAAGGTTTGGTCATAATCTATACCTTCCTCCTATCTGTAGCCCTGAGCTACAAGCCTAGCTTTGTTCCTTACAATGATTCCATTTGCATCCAACTTATTTCTATACACCCACTTGGTGCCTATGATCAGTTGGCCTTTAGGTCTTAGAACCAAAGTCCACACTTTACATCTCTCAAACTGATTGAGTTCCTCTTGCATAGCAATGATCCAGTGGGGATCTAGCTCAGCATCTTTAATGGTGAGGGGCTCAATCTGTGAGAGGAAACAAGCGTACATCACATCCTGTCTTAACTGATGTCTTCTTTGAACACCAGCTGATATGTCTCCTATCACTTGAGATGTAGGATGATCTCTAAGTGTGACAATATCAGCAGGTGGGATGTGATCTTCAGCAATAGTTAGGATTAATTCCTCAGGAGGAATTTGATCTACTATTGGTGGTACAGCAACAACTTCTGCAATGTCTTCATCACTGTCTGATTCAGTGATATGAAGAGTTGAAAGATGAAGAATCTCTTGAGTAACATCTTTGGTAGATTCTTGTACCTGCAATGAACTTGAGGAAGGGGAAGTTTCCTTCTCCTTGTAAAATATTTGGGATTCATCAAAGGATATATGAACAGACTCTTCAATTTTAGAAGAAGATTTATTAAAAACCCTATAAGCTTTGCTTACTTGGGAATATCCAAGAAAAATTCCCATTGAAGCTTTTGCTTCAAATTTTCTAAGATATTCTTTATTATTATTATAAATATAAACTAAATAACCAAAAACTCTAAAATAATTTATTTTAGGTTTCTTTCCTTTAAGCAACTCATAAGGAGTTTTACACTTAAGTTTGTGTATCAGACTTCTATTCAAGACATAGTTGGCTGTACTAATAGCTTCTGCCCAATAGAAAAGAGGCATATTAGCATCTGCCAACAATGTGCCAGCAGCTTCAATTAGGGTTCTGTTTTTCCTTTCAACTACCCCATTTTGTTGGGGAGTTCTAGGAGCTGAGAAGCTATGTTTGATACCTTCTCTCTCACAGAATTCTTGCATGAGAAGAGAGTCAAACTCAATACCATGATCACTTCTGATCAAGGCCACATGAGTAGAGTACTCAGTCTGCACACCTAATAGAAAATCTGTAAGGGCTTTGAAGTTATCAGCCTTAGTTCTCAAAAAAAACACCCAAGTGAATCTAGAGAAGTCATCTACAATGACTAGGGTGTAATACTTCCCTCCTAAACTCTGTACATTTATTGGGCCAAATAGGTCCAAATGTAATAAATACAGGATTCTAGGAGAATCACTTTTATTTACTGATTTAAATGAATTCTTGGTTTGCTTTCCTAACTGACAAGCCTTGCATAGGCTCTCCTTCTTATAGGGGCAAGAAGGTAAACCTCTAACAAGGTTGTGTTTAGATAACCTAGATATATTCTTGAGATTAACATGGCTAAGCCTTTTATGCCATAAAGTATTGTTATTTGTTACTTCATTAAACAAGCAGATTTCAGAGTGAGTTGAATTAAAATCTACTAAATAAATGTTACCTTGTCTAATACCTACTAATACAACATTATTATTTAAAGTAATGTTACAAAGAGAGTTAGAGAATGATACCTGGTATCCAGCATCACATAACTGACTTACTGAAATTAGATTATGCTTCAGTCCAGTTACATAAGCAACTCTCTTGAATGTTACAGCTCCAATTGTCATCCTGCCATAGCCTTCAGTTTGACCACAGCTTGAATCTCCAAAGATTACCTTTGGGCCAAGCTTTGCCTTGAA
The DNA here is from genome assembly GCA_039513925.1 of Platanthera zijinensis. NCBI lineage: Eukaryota > Viridiplantae > Streptophyta > Magnoliopsida > Asparagales > Orchidaceae > Platanthera > Platanthera zijinensis. The sequence continues at coordinate 90,489,981 of CM077098.1, read as the reverse complement.
CCTTGACAGATGTTCTTTATTTCCTGTCATGTGCTTGGAGTAACCACTATCCAAATACCACTTATTTTGAGTGATAGGATAGGTCTTCACCTACAAATAAATTAATTAAACATTGTGGACCCAGGTAACCTTGGGTCCCTTGTTTTTCACATAAGAAAAACTGGAAATAAATGAATAAGCAGGCTGAGGGTGATAACCTAACGGGTAAGATCTCCTAGGTGGGATTCTCCATGCAGATGATGGGTCAATGAACCTAGGGTTTCTATTTTCATTATGGTTTCTAAAGTTCTGGTTGGAATTTTGAAATTCTTGTTGAAAGTGTCGATCGGCGTTCGACGATTGGTACCCAGATCGTCGATCTCCGTTCGACCATTGGGCCTGCGATCATCGAGCAGCGTTCGACGCTCTTTGTAATTCCTTAAATTTCTGTTTTCTTTTCTCTCTTTTAGCTTTGTTTAAAGCTCTATTTACTTGATTAACTTGCTCAGTGTTTTTTATTCCACTAGATGAAATAAAATTCACTAGAGTTGAAAGTTGGTTTTTAAGAATGATTGGGGGCTCACTAGAAGATGCTCCTAAGCCTAATTTGTTATTGCCTGACCTAGTGTTAGACATGCTGGTTATTTCAAGCAACTTAAGGCTTCTACCATTCAGAGACTCTTCTAACCTTTTGGACTTGGCTAATTCATTCTTAAGGAATTTTATTTCTTCACTAGCATTAGTGAGTTCTGCTGTTAACCTAATGTTTTCATTAGAAATCAATTCAGATTCAGCTAGTTTAATTCTAAGCTCTTTTATTTCTTTTTCAGAACTAATTAAATCTAAACATAAAGATTTAAAATCAGATTTAAATTCAGCAGATGTAAAGTCATAAGAAGACAATACCTCATCTTCAGTTGGCATTTCTTCATCAGAATCTGAATTCTCTGCAGCTGAGTGATTGCTGCAGGCATCAATTGCCATCAGGCAAACTTCCTTTGCCTTCTTTTCTTCCTCATCCTCACTGGAGCTTGAGGAGGAAGATTCCTCATCAGAATCGCTCCAGATTTCAGCAACAAAGCCTCTCTCCTTCTTTTTGTTCTTGTAGGAGGATGGCTTGGAATGCTTTCTGTGCTGATCCTTGTCTTTTCTTTTATCTTTGTTCTTTTCCTCTGGACAATCTGGAAGAATATGTCCAGGCTTCCTGCAACCATAGCAGATTATTTCTTTAGAAGGAGTACGACCATACCTTGGTTTATCTTCATACTTTGAAGATTTCTTTCTGAATTCCTTCCTTCTCATCTTGAGAAACCTTTTGGAAAATAATGCCATCAGTTCCTCATTGGACTGGCTTCCTTCAGAAGCATCAGCAGCTTTGAGAGCAAGGGTTTGCTCTTTTCTTGTGGGAGTTGGAGTTTTTGCTTCAGCTTCAGCTTCCCTGGACTTCAGCACTTGCTCAAAAGACTTGAGCTTGCCGAGAAGGGCTTCTGTTGAGATTTCTGTTGTGCTTCTGGCCTCCTTGATAGGCCAGATCCTCAGATCCCATGTGCTAGGGAAGCACATAAAAATCTTATCATTGACCTCTGTCAATGAAATATCCTTATCAAGAGTCCTCAGCTCATTGATGATTGAGCTGAGCCTTGTGTACATAGCTTCAACTGATTCAGCATCAGTTTTCTTGAAGTTCTCATATTGTGAGATAAGGTTGGACCTCCTGTCCTTCCTTTCATCAGCTGAACCAGCTACAATCTGGTTCAGTGTATCCCACATTGCTTTTGCTGAGGAGCAGTCAGTAACCTTCTGGAATACTTCATCAGACATTGTCTGAGCCAGAATGTTCATTGCCTTAGCATCTGCTATCTTGGCCTTTTTGTATTCATCATTGTAGTATGGAGGAGGCACTGCACTCATATCAGATGATGATGAGGCAGTAGCTGCAGCAGGTGCTCTTGGTGGTCCTGTCAAAATAGAAGCAAAAATACTTTCATCAATAGAGTTCATATATAGTTTAATCCTTGCCTTCCAGATGCCAAACTTAGCTAAGTTGCATGCTGGAGGTATGGTGCTAGAGTAATCCTTGGACTGGGCCATGATAGTGAAAGTAAATATCTATAATCCTTGGTATCTATCAGGATCTTGTGACTCAGGTGTTAGCCTGTACAGTCAGCCAACCTCCCTCTGATACCAATTGAAAGAAAAGGAATAGATACAACTCTAGAGGGGGGTGAATAGAGTAATCAAAAATTGCACTAGCAAAGTTGACTGTCTACTCAACTCCCTTGGAGTTAATTGCGGAATGAAGGTTATAGATATTTGAGATTAAACCCTAAAACCTAACACAAGTGTTGTGCACAAAGGCAGCCAACTGTAATTACAGTTAAGGCTTATAATCCTAAACAGCAACTAGCAATCCTAGTTAAAATCTAATCCAGCCACAATGCAAGTAATTAATTAAAGCAATCCCGACGACACAAGGAATTTATAGTGGTTCCCCAAACAACTTGGGTACGTCCACTCTTCTACCAACAAGGTAGGAATCCACTCAGGTTTTTGATCAGGTGCCCTGCCACCAACAAGATCTGCTGCAGGTAGATCTAGAGACCCTTTAGACTTTTGATCAGGTGTCTAAAAACTAACACAGGTTTTTGATCAGATGCCCTGCCACCAAGGGATACTTTTGAAGGGAGTAATAACCCTTTATAGGAGGGGGAAAGGGGGTTAAGGTGTCTTCTCTATTTTACAATAGATTAGAGAACCACAATAACTTGCACTGAGCTAGAAAGCTCTAAAGAATCAAGGCTCCCCCTGGCTAAAAGAATGTCCAGGTGAAGTCTTGCTTCAGTGCAGAAACTCTTCAGAAAATCTGAAGGGAAAAGCTACAAGAAGATAAATAATATGAAATAAAATTTCTTCTTTAGACAGCTATCTTCTTCTTCTTCTTCTTCAAAAAGCTCTGAGTGCAAATCTTCCTGGAAGCAGGAGAACTCAGGTTGAAGAAGAGTGAAGAACTAAAACTTCTTCTCAGTTGAATGTGAATGAGCTGAGAGCAGTTGAGAACTGTAAGCTTTTTATTTGAATGCTGTAGTTAGCTTTTGAATATGAGAACTTGAACTAGTTGATTTCTTTCTTCAAAGAAGTCTTTATATAGCAGCAGCAGCAACGGCTCTCAAAAGAGTTTGAATCTTGTCTTCTATTGAAATCTACAAGCTGGGCTGCAAAAAGCATAAAGCAAAACAAAATACTGCAGGCAGATATCCTATAAAAGGATAAAGCTTTCTAAGAAGCTGCAAATAACTCTAATGAAATAATATAAGAGAAAGTCACATCAGAAGAGACTCTTTACGGCCAAGGAAGACTTTTTGAGTCTAACGGCTATAAAGGACAGCCTGGCAGATCAAGCAGAAATCATATCTCAGCTAATAAGACAAACAACTTTGTTAGAAAAGATTAGCTCATGCATAAGGAATGGAATAGATATTGCATGGAAATATTATCACAATTTATTCAAATAATCTTTTATAAAATATGCTGAAATAAATCACATCATAGAAGACGACAAAATAATTCAAAGCATACAGCAAAACGTCGAACGACCCTCGGAGATCGTCGACCGAAGCACGGAGATCGTCGACCTATCAGACAGATAGTCGAACGATCCAGATAGTCGATCTATCAGAGAAGATAGTCGAACTACCTCAGCAGATAGTCGAACTATCAGGATAGATAGTCGAGCTATCAGATAGTCGATCTATCAAGACAGATAGTCGAACTACCAAAGCAAAACGGATAGTCGACCTATCAACAGATAGTCGAACTATCACAGAAAACAGATAGTCGACCTATCAACAGATAGTCGACCTATCAAAACAAAACAGATAGTCGACCTATCAACAGATAGTTGAACTATCAAAGCAACACAGATAGTCGACCTATCAACAGATAGTCGAACTATCAAACAAAGCAGATAGTCGACCTATCAACAGATAGTCGAACTACCAAAGACAACTGATAGTCGACCTATCAAGCAGATAGTCGAGCTATCAGGAAGACGATCGTCGAACGGCTGATCGACGATAGTCGAGCAACGTTCGACCATAGTCGAACGAAAAACTACTTAACCAAATATTCATCTGGAAAAGCAATTCTACACAACTAGAGAATCTAACCTATCAACTAACCTTTGACAATAGATAAATCTTGGGTCAAGAGACAGAAAGAGAAGACTGAACTCAAATCAAAACCTAGGGTTCCAACATCCAGCTCTGCCAGCTAGGTGAGAGCCTGACAACGGGATCTGCTTGGGATCTGGGTAGACTCCCTTGAGGAACATCCAGCCTTGCCAGCTAGGTGAGAGCCTGACAACCAGATCAGCTTGGGGTCTGGGTAGACTCCCTCGAGTGATATCCAGCCCTGTCAGCTAGGTGAGAGCCTGGCAGCGAGATCTGATTGGGGTCTGGGTAGACTCCCTCAAGTGACATCCAGCCCTGCCAGCTAGGTGAGACCCTGACAATGGGATCTGCTTGGGGTCTGGGTAGACCCCCTCGATTGACATCCAGCCCTGCCAGCTAGATGAGATCCTGACAGCGGGATCTGCTTGGGGTCTGGTTAGACTCCCTCGAGTGACATCCAACCCTGCTAGCTAGATGAGAGCCTGATAGCGAGATCTGCTCGGGATCTGGGTAGACTCCCTCGAGTGACATCCAGCCCTGCTAGCTAGGTGAGAGCCTGACAGTGGGATCTGCTCGGGGTCTGGGTAGACTCCCTCGAGTGACATCCAACCCTGCCAGCTAGGTGAGAGCCTGATAGCGGGATCTGCTCGGGGTCTGGGTAGACTCCCTCAAGTGACATCCAGCCCTGATAGCTAGGTGAGAGCCTGGCAGCGGGATCTGCTTGGGGTCTGGGTAGACTCCCTCGAGTGACATCCAGCCCTGCCAGCTAGGTGAGAGCCTGGCAGCGGGATCTGCTCGGGGTTTGGGTAGACTTCCTCGAGTGACATCTAGCCATGCCAGCTAGGTGAGAACCTAGCAACGGGATCTGCTCCGGGTCTGGGTAGACTCCCTCGAGTGACATCTAGCCCTGCCAGCTAGGTGAGAGCCTGGCAGCGAGATCTGTTCGGGGTCTTGGTAGACTCTCTCGAGTGACATCCAGCCTTGCCAGCTAGGTGAGAGCTTGGCAGTGGGATTTGCTTGGGGTCTATCAAATGAATACCACCCATTCACACAAAACATGGCAGGAGTATTGGTACTTCAGGAAGTTTTACTTAGAAAGAAGAATGTCACTTACATGGTTCAAGGATAAAAATGTTTCAAGTCATCACCGCTCTAGGTGAGACTTAGGGTCTCGCCCTCCACATTTCAAAGGCAGTACCCTCCTAATTTCAATCTTTCTTGTACAATGTATGGACCCTCCCAGTTGGAGTTGAGCTTCTCCACAACGGCTAATCTTCTCGTGGCATCCACCTTTCTTAGGACCAGATATCCCTCTGTGAACTGTTTGACCCTGACATGCTTGTCAAAGTAATTAGCCGTTCTTCTCTTTACTTCTTACCACCAGATGGCGGAGAGGTCACGTAACTCCTCTACCACGTCGAGGAGAGCCGCATCTCCTCTTCATTTTCAGCTTGCCATTCCTCCCTGCCTACCTATGCCTCGACCACCCGAGGCGTCTGGACCTCGAACTCGATTGGAAGTACTACCTCGCATCCATGTGAGAGATTGAATGGGGTTTCCCCTGTGGTCGTGTTGGGGGTGGTTCTAAGGGCCCAAAGAACTGAGGGAAGCTGCTCCACCCAACTACCCTTAAGATTTTCAACTTTTTTCTTCAGGAGGTTCACTATGATTTTGTTTTTTTCCTCCACCTGCCCATTTCTCCTAGGGTGATGGACTGAGGCAAATCTGAGATCGATCCCGAGCTGCCCGCAAAAGCTAATGAACTCAGTGTTGGCGAACTGAGGCCCATTATCCGTGACCATGGGCTGGGGTAGCCCGTGCCGACAGATGATCTCCCCCCACACAAAATTCTTGATAACCTGGGAGGTCCCCTTAGTCAGCGCCTTTACCTCCATCCACTTAGAAAAATAATCTATCATGACGAGTAAGAACCTCCTCTGCCCGCTGGCCTAAGAGAAAGGCCCCACCAAGTCCATTCCCTAGATGGTGAAGGGACAGGGGGTCGTGATACTTCTGAGGTGCTGGGCTGGTTACAACTGGAGTGGGGCATATAACTGGAACTTGTGGCACTTCTTAGTGAACTCCGCCGCGTCATGGCCCAAGGTAGGCCAGAAATATCCTTGCCTAACATCCTCCCCTGCAGGGTCCGACTCCTGGAGTGACTCTCGCACTCCCCGGAGTGGACCTCCTCCAAGATCCTCTGGACCTCCCTCTCGGCCACGCAACGTGCCAACATCCCCGAGAGGATCTTTCGGTACAGCTGCTCATCGCGCATGAGATAGTACGCCGACTTGTACTTGAATTTCTTCTTATCCATCCCCTCTGGGACTCCCCTGTGGAAAGGAAGATCGTGAACAAATCCATCCACGAGGGGTGTTTATCCACCTCCATCAGCTCTCCCTCTTCAATGGAAGGGCGGAATAGGTCAGTGAAGGTACCCCCCCCCCCACCGGGGACCATGCTTTGCTAGTCGATCCAACTGCTCGCTCTCCTCCCAGGGCACGTGTCAAATGGAAAAGGTCTGGAACATGTCGATGATCCCCTTTATTTTTTGTTGGAGTTGGTGACCGGGCGGTCTGGCGGTCTGTCTTGGCGGGTTGAAGAACGCGCGGTCTGGCGGGTTCCCTTCAGCGATTTGGTTGCTGGGCTGTTGCTGTATGGAGTCCGAGAGGTCTACGGTTTGTCTCAGGCGACTTGGAGACCGGGCGGTCTAGCGGTCTCCTAAGGCGACTTCTCTCTCTCTGGTGGTAGCCAAGCGGTTAGCCCTTCTCATCTAACCGCGCGGCTTGTGCGAGTTGTTTTTCGTATAAGCCGCTTAGTCCTGTAATTTTTTAGTCCCACATCTCTAATTTGTATTCTCTCATTTCTCCTCCATTCTATAAAAAGGAGGTCATACCTTTGTAATAGATACAATTTTTGAATAAAAAAATTTCTATTAATCCACTTCTGGTTTGTTCTTGTTCGTTTCTAACATGGTACCAGAGGGGGGTTCTTTTCCGCCTGATTCGGTTCCTCTTTTTGTCCGTGTGGCTTGTTCCTCTCTGGCTGTCTGTTCACGCAGTCTCTTTTTTCTTCATCTTATCGCTGCCCTCTGTGTGTGTGGCCTCTTTGTGTGGCCTCTGTTCTGCTCGCACGCCCTGTTCGTTTTCCCGCGGACTCCTTTCTATTCGCGTCGTCTTCTCTTCCTTCTGTTTGCGCGGGCTACTTTCTAGCCGCTCGAATTCTTTCCCTCTGCTTGGTTTTGCAGCTTGGTCGTGGTTTTTCTTTCCGCTAGTGTCTAACACCGTGACCGCTGCAGCTCTCTTTCTCCTAGCCGCCGCGATTTCTCCCTATTCGCGCGGCTTGTCTCCTAACAGCGCGACTTCCTTATTTTTTTTCTCCTATGGCTCTTTCTGATGCTTCTACTAACACCACTCCTGTCGCCAATCCGTCTCTTCCTCCTACTCCTTCCAAGAACCTTGACACCGTTTCCAAGCTTGTCGGCTCCAACTACCCGGATTGGAGTGTCTCCTTCACCTTTCTCCTTCGCTCGCAATGCAAACGCCACCAGCTCATTGACAACCCTCCTCCTCCCACTTCCCCTCTGTTTGATGACTGGGATGTGAGCGACGTGCTTGTGCGTACTTGGCTCGCTAACAACCTATCCGATGAATGCCTTATCGTCATCCGTCATGATGAGACGGTCAAGGCAGCTTGGCTTCATCTTGCTGCTCTGTACTCCAAGGGGGCACAGATGTCCCACATCTATACGTTGTATGCGAACCTCTTTGCTTGTTCTACCTTGTCTCCTGCTCTGCCTACCAACAGGTTCAGGCTCTCGGGGCTGAGATTCTTCAGAATCGCCCCTTTTCTACAGATTTGGATCAACAACACAAGCACTTCCAAGAGCTTCTGGTTGTGTGCTATCTTTTGCGGCTTCCTGATACTTATGATATGATCCGCCAGCAAATTCTGGGTGAGGCAAAATCTCCTACCTTAGATATCACCGCTGCCCGCATCGCCGCTGTCATCTCTCTCCTTCAGCTCCCTCTTCTGCCGGCTCCTCCTCCATCGGAAAACTATGCTCACCAAACTCAGCAGAGTGGCTCTGGTAACTGCAGTCATTAGTCCGACGGACATGCTCCTTCCCACTACATCTACTCTCACTGTGGTCGCACCGACCATACTGTGGATCGCTGCTGGATGAAGCATCCCCATCTTCGCCCCTCGGGTGACTCTTCTGCCTCCTCTTCTAAGCGTCTGCCTCCGTGGTCACATCATCAGGTAGTGCCCACATGGTGACTCAAGGTAAATGGCTTATCGACTCTAGTGCAACTAATCACATGACGGGCAATCCTCAGTGCTTCTCTCTCCTCGAATAGCATGATCGGTTTCCCCCGGTCCTTGTCGCAAAAGGTTCTCCCTCCCCGATTCATAGGTCGGGAGTAGTTCATGTTACTCCATCTCTTCGCCTAGCAGACACACTCTATGTGCCCAAGTTTCCGTGCAATTTATTGTCGGTTACCTCTTTATGCAAGCACCTTCAGTGCTCTGTGACGTTTACTCTGACTTCTTTTTCTTTTCAGTATCCGAGCTCCCAATGGATGATTGCTACTAGGACTGAGAGCGGCGATCTCTACTTCCTCGACAACATTTCTGCCTTGTCTGCCTTCTATTCTTCTTGTCCGGATCTTCTCTAGTGGCATATCTGCCTCGGTCATCCTCCTCTACGGCTTCTACGTCAGCTTTTGCCCCACCTGCCTCCTTCTAGTATTCCTCTCAACTGCGATGCTTGTCAGCTTGGCAAGCATCACCGTTCCTCCTTCCCGCCGAAGCAAGGTCGGGGTTATACCCGTCCGTTTGATCTAGTCCACTCCGATGTCTGGGGACCTGCTCCTACCCTCACCATGGGTCGGGGTAGTTCTTATTTTGCTACCTTTATTGATGATTTTTCTAGATGTACTTGGTTGTATCTCTTACGAGATCGCTCTGAACTTTTTGATGTATGGCTCTCTTTTTATAAATTAATTAGAACTCAATTTGGTGTTTGTATTAAAACCTTTCGCTCAGATAATGCTAAAGAATATCTGAGTCATGCTTTTACCTCTTTCTGTGTGCAACATGGAATTATTCATCAGACTAGCTATGTTTATACCTCCCAGCAAAATGGGGTGGCAGAACGCAAAAACCATCACCTCCTCGATGTCGCTCGCACCTTGATGACCCAGATGCATGTTCCTCGCTCCTATTGGGGCTATGCTGTTTTCCTTGCCTGCTACCTCATCAATCGCATTCTCTCCACGGTTCTCCATGGGCATACCCCATTCTCCATTCTATATCCGGGCAAGGAGCATTTTCCTCTCCCTCTCCGAATCTTTGGGTGCACTGCCTTTGTGCATGCTCCATCTGCCACCCGTGATAAGCTCTCCCCTCGCTCCACCAAATGCGTCTTTATGGGGTACTCCACCACTCAGAAAGGCAATTGTTGCTTTGACGTTCTTCGTAAGCAGTTTGTCTCTGTTGACGTCGCCTTCTTCGAGAATGCCTCCTACTTCTCGGATGACTCCTCTCTTCTTCCTCCGAATTCTGATACTCATGATGTCCCCTTCGTCCCCTCCTCTCCCTCCACCTCTCTCTCCCTTTTCTCCGCCACCGTCTCCCTCCTCTCCGATGCCATCCCTCTCTACTCTCGGGTCAGCTCTCTCCGCCACGGATGCTCCGGATGCCGAGGGACCCGCTGACCTGGATCTTCCTGTTGCTCTTTGGAAAGGGGTGAGGACATATACCCTGTACCCCCTTACTGCTATTGTTTCATATGATCGTCTTACCTCTTCTCGCAGGGCCTTTGCACTAGCTATCTCTGCCACTGCCACACCCTGTTCCTACTAGGAGGCTCTTGTTATTCCTCATTGGAAGACAGCAATGGATGAGGAAATGGCGACCCTCACTTAGCGGGGTACCTGTACTCTTGTTCCTCCTCCCTTCGACACCGATGTTGTAGGCTGTCGCTGGGTATTTGTGGTAAAATTTGGCCTGAACGTCCATGTGGATCGTTATAAGGCCCGTCTTATTGCTAAGGGCTTTACTCAGACCTATGGGGTTGATTACTTTGACACCTTCTCTCCCGTGGCTCGTCTCAGCACTATCCGGGTTCTCCTCTCTGTGGCAGTCAATAGAGATTGGACTATTTCCCAGCTGGATGTCAAGAATGTATTCCTTTATGATGATCTTCAGGTGGCCGTCTACATAGAGAAACCTCCTGGATATGTTGCTTAGGGAGAGACACGAGTATGCCGGCTGAAGAAGGCAATCTATGGCCTCAAGAAGAGCCCTCGAGCTTGGTTTGACAAGTTCAGCGGCATCGTGGCGGTCGTGGGTTTTGTGCGAAGCTTTGCCGATCACTCGCTATTCATTCGCAAAACCTCCTCAGGACTGGTGGTTCTTGCTGTGTACTTCGATGATATTCTTCTCACTGGCGATGACCAGGAAGGGGTAGCCTTAACAAAGCGCCATCTTCATCAACATCTGGTCACGAAAGATATGGGCCCTCCGAAGTACTTTCTGGGGATCGAAATCTCTCGGAAGCCCAACTCCATAGTCCTCTCCCAACATAAGTATGCTCTTGATCTATTAAAAGAGGCAGGGTTGACTGGAGCAAAACCTGCCCGATGCTCCATGGCAACTGGAGAAGACAAAACCTGGACAGATGATTCGCTTCCTCTTTCAGATATTGCGTGGTACAGGCTTCTGGTTGGTAAGCTCATATATCTCACAGTGACCAGGCGCGACATTTCCTATGCGGTGGGAAAGGTGAGCCAATTCATGCAAGCTCCTAGGGAGTGCCATCTACAGTCCACCTTGTGGATCTTGGAGTATGTCAAAGCAGTGCCTGGGAATGGATTACTCTTTCAGAAGAATGGTCATCTGAGGGTTGAAGCATACTCAGATGCGAGTTATGCTGATGACAAAGGGGTTCGCAAGTCAACCTCAGGTTTTTGCACCTTTGTTGGGGAAAATTTGGTGAGTTGGAAGAGCAAGAAGCAGTCTGTTGTTTCTAGGTCCAGTGCAGAAGAGGAGTATCATAGTATGGCATCGACCACTTGTGTGTTAAAGTGGTTACGGGCTCTCATGCTAGATTTAGGAGAGGTCTACAACCATCCTCTACCTATATTCTGTGATAACAAGGCTGTCATATACATCTCTAAAAATCCGGTCTTCCATGAAAGAACCAAGCACATTGAGGTCGACTGTCATTTCATTCGTGAAGAGATTTTGAAGGAACAAATTTGCACTCCCTTCGTCACTTTTAATGAAGAGCTGGCTTACATCTTCACCAAGCCAGTATTTGCCTCGTTTCTTCATATTTGCGACAAGCTAGGCATGATTGATATATATGCTCCAGCTTGAGGGAGAGTGTTGGAGTTGGTGACCGAGCGGTCTGACGGTCTGTCTTGACGGGTTGAAGACCGCGCGGTCTGGCAGTTTCCATTCAGCGGTTTAGTTGCTGGGTTGTTGTTGTCTGGAGTCCAAGCGGTCTAGCGGTTTGTCTCAGGCGACTTGGAGACCGGGCAGTCTAGCGGTCTCCCATGGCGAATTTTCTCTCTCTGGTGGTAGCCGAGCGGTTAGCCCTTCTCATCTAACCGCGCGGCTTGTGCGGGTTTTTCGTATAAGCCGCTTAGTCCTGTAATTTTTTAGTCCCATATCTCTAATTTGTATTCTCTCATTTCTCCTCCATTCTATAAAAAGAAGGTCATACCTTTGTAATAGATACAATTTTTGAATAATAAAATTTCTGTTAATCCACTTCCATTTTGTTCTTATCCGTTTCTAACACTTTTGCTAAGTATAATTGGAGGGTAGGCTCCCTTGCCTCGAACTCCCCGTTGATCTGAGAAGCCACCACTATGGAGTCAGTGAGGACCTCCATGTCAAATACTGCCAGCTCTCTGACCAGGCGTAGTCCTGCGATCACCGCCTCATACTTGGCCTGGTTGTTAGTGATGAGAAAGTGCACCACCACCGTTTGCTCGATCCTCGTTACCTGAGGGCTCTCCAAGATCACCCCCACCCCCAGGGAATGCCTCCCTAAAGAGCCATCTACCATCACCTTCCAGGGAACTGGGTGAGTGAGTTCCGCCTCTGCCACTTTGACCACATAGTCAGCCAGGAAATCGGCCATTACTTGGGCCTTGATCGAGAGACGTGGGACAAAGGAGATATTGAACTTGCTCAACTCCACCGACCACTTAGCCAACCTGCCCGAATGCTCCCCCTCAAAGATGTTGCGGAGGGGGTGGTCAGTCACCACTCGGATTGAGTATGCCTAGAAGTAAGGCCGGAGTCTCCGACCTGAGATGACCAGAGCAAAGACCAACTTCTCCAAGATGGGTTACCAAAGCTCTGCCTTCCTCAAGACCCGACTTATATAGTATATGGGGAGTTGCTTATTCCTCTCCTCCTGAACCAGGACGAAGCTCAAGGCCTCTGCTCCGACCCCTAGATACAAAGATAGGTCCTCCCCCTCCTTTGGCCCTTGGAGCAGGGGGGCCTGATTTAACTACCTCTTCAAGGCCAGAAATGCCTCCTCGCACTCCCTAGTCCATTCGAACTTCTGCCCCCCCCCCCCTCAAAGTTTTGAAGAAGGGGAGCACTTCTTTCCCGCCGGGGAGAGGAACCTGCTACACCCTGCCAGCTTCCCTATCAACCGTTGCACCTCCTTAGTGTTTCGAGGTGATCCTAACTCCATGATTTCCCTCACCTTGTCAGGGTTGGGCTATACACCTGCAGGGGTAAGGAGATGTCATAGGAACTTATCCCTGCTTGCCCCGAAGACACACTTCAGGTGGTTCAATCGCATCTTATACTTGCGTAAGGTGGTGAAGGTCTCCTCCAGGTCCCGGAGGTGAGAGTACATGTCTCAACTCTTGGTCATGAGGTTTTCTACATACACCTCTAGGTTACTCCCCTTCTACTCTCGGAAGACCCTATCCATCATTTTTTGGTACGTCGCCCCTGCATTCTTTAGCCCAAAGGGAATCATTTTATAGCAGTAACACCCATCCCCTGTGATGAAGGAGACATCCTTGATGTATGAGGGATGCATCCTGATCTGGTGGTAACCTGAAAATGCATCTAAAAAACTCATTACAGGAAAACCAACGGCTGAGTTAACCAACGCGTCGATCCGAGACAAAGGATAACAGTCCTTAGGACATGATTTATTAAGTAAAGAAAAATCAACACACATTCTCCACCAGTCGTCTCCCTTTTTTACCATTACTACATTGGAGACCCAGCCGGGGTATTGTATCTCGGATACAAAGCTAGCCTTGAGGAGCTTGACCACTTCCTCCCTTATTGGCTCGGCTAGCTTGTCCACAATGGACCTCTTCTTCTGTTGGATGGGGCGAGCCTCTGGGTCCAAGTTGTGGCAGTGGCAGGCGACGTCTCCATCGATCACTGGCATCTCCGCGGCGCTCCAGTCGAAGACATCCATGTTATTTTGGATGCACTCCAGTATCCTCTCCTAATCTGCCGGGGTAAGCCCCCCGCTGATGCGGACCTTATCCACCCTACCCTTGAGGGTGTGAACCTCCATGTCCACCACCTCTTCGGCAGACTCCAGACGAGACTGCTCTCCCCATTCTCCAGCATCCTCCCCTCCTTGGGCAGGAATTTCCTCCTCTGCCTCCTCCACGACCATTGCCTCTGCCAGCTCCTGGACTTCCTCCGCCAACTCCACCTAGGTGCGATCTTCCTCCACATCCATCTCCACTCCTACCTCCTGCTCTACCTCCTCCATCCTTCGCTCCATATCCTCGGCCCTCTATTGACATGAGATAGAGTTAACTGCTATGAGATGGAGTTCACTCCCTTGCAACCTTGGGGTCACCACGAACTCGGACCTGGATCACCTCGACATTGAACTTTAGGCATTGGTGGAAGGATTACGGAATGCAGCGGAAGGCACTGATGAGGGGTCGCCCGAAGATGGCGTTGTAGCTGCTTGGGGTGACCACAATGATGAACCTATAGGTACGGGACTGCCCCCCCTAGAGTGACATGGAGGCCCACTCCTCGTTCTATCTCCTTCCTCTCCCCTGAGAAACTGAACAAAGGTCCATCTGAGGCTAGCACCCTCTTGGCCTCCACCTTCATTGCGTCAAACGCCTTCTTAAAGATGACGTTGACCGAGCTCCCACTATCGACGAGGATCCGGGATACGGTGAAGTTCTCGACCGCTGTCTGGATGACCAGCGCGTCGTAGAAGGGGTCCTCATGGTCTGACATATCCTTCCTTTAGAAGGTGATCTCCTCTGCGGGTGGGATCTGGGATGTGGAGCCAACGCTCTAGCGGTACATGGTGTGGAGACTTGCCTTGCGGGAAGCCTCGACCCCCCCCCCCCCCCCCCCCCCCCGTGGATCACTCTAATCCCTCCCTGGGCCCCAACATCTGCCTGATCTTTACACCTGTCCTCCTCCGCCCGAGGCAGGACTTCTTCGATCCGCACTTCCTGGCGGTCTTACTACTGTTGCTGCTCCATGTTTCCTCTCATCTCAAGGAACTCCGGGCACGTGGCCATGGCGTGCCCCTTCTCTTGATGGAAGTCACAGTAGGGAAAATCCACCCTAACCTCTCTTCTCCTCCTCCGCGTTGATCTCCTCCTCTCCCCCATAACTATAACCATAGCCTGGTTTTGGTCGGGGAGAGGTGGTCTCTGGCCCTACCTCCCGCCTGGAGGGTAAAATTAGCCCTGTCCCCTTGACGATTGTCTCCCCCATGGAAACCTCTCCGCGGCCCCTGGTCTTGCCACTCCGGCCTCAAACCTAGCCGATGGTTCGGCTCCTGGTGCCCCCACCTGGGCTGCTGCTGCTGCTGTTCCCTCTGCCAGGGTTCATCTCTTCTCTCCTCCTGACCTCTGCCACCTCTTGGCATCTCTTCCTTCATGGCCCACCTGGCCATCTTCTAGGCAAACTCCGGATTCGACGCCTCCCCATCGACTTCTCTCGTCGCCCTCTCCATTAGCTCCTCGTAGGAGAGGGGCGGTATCCTCTTCAGTTCCATTCTGAAGAAACCTTGCTGCAGCCCCAGGGTGAAGGCCATCATCAGGGCATGACCCAGTATCTCTTGGACCTGGGTCACCTCCTCCTGGAACCGGTCCACGTAGCTCCTCAGTGTCTCGTTCACCCCCTGCTTGATGTGGAACAGGGACTCCGACTCCTTCTTCCTCCTCTTGGAGGTGGTAAACCTCAACATGAACCCCCGTCGCAGGTCCTCAAAATAGTAAATGGAGCTAGCTGGTAGCTGGTGAAATCACTCTCTCACCTTCTCTTTGAGAGTGATGGTGAAGAGCCTGCACTTGAAACCATTCGACATCTGTCGGATCGAGACCACATCCTCAAACCACTAGATGTGTTGGACCAGGTCTCCCTTCCCAACGTAGTAGGACATCTCGGTCTCCCTGAACCCCTCTGTAACTGGGGCAGAAGAAACCAGCTCGCTGAAGGGGCTGCCTCCCCCTACTGGGTGAGCTGGAGGGTCTCTCACCCCCATCTCGCCGAACCTACCGCCATTTGCCGAGCCCGGGAAGAGTACTCGCCCGGGGAGCTCGCCGCCTCTCCCTTCCTCTACAACCTCTTTCCCAGCTCGCCTGCAGGGAGCGTCCTCGCCAAGGGCCGGGACTACGAGCACTGGAGCTGCTAGAGTCGAGCACTCGACACGCGCACCGAGTACAAATCTGACGAGGACAAGCACCTCCTACCTAAAGTCTTCGAACATCCCCACTGTGGCGAGAGAAGAGGGGGGGGGTGAAAGATTTGGTTTAAAGAGCCTAAAAACCTAGAGCGGGAGGGGGTGAATAGGTTCAAATCCTTTTTAACAACTTAGGCAATTAACAATGTTAACACATCACAACTATCACAGTACAAAGAATGAGAATCACAGAAAATTCACAGCACAACACACAATGATTTATAGTGGTTCCCCAATTTTTGGGTAAGTCTACTCTCCCCCCTTCGCCTATCCAGTAGAGAACTGGATTCGGCCAAACTTCCTTCCACTATCTCAGATCCACAGATCTTACAACTCAGAACCCAACAGGTTCCTACAACTCAGAACCCAACTGGTTCCTACAACTCAGATTCTTCCCAAGAATCCTACCTTAGGCAACAACCCTACCTCAACCTTTATCACCAGGCCTACCTCAGCCTTTATCACCAGGCCTACCTCGGCCTTTATCACCAGGCCTACAACTCAGATCACCAAGATCCTACCTCAGGCACTCAGCCCTACCTCAGCCTTTATAGATTTAGGCTTACAACTCTGTTCTATAAAAGATCTTACAAGGAAATTAATTGTTTAAAAGACAATAAAATCTTCAGCCAGATAGAAAGAGTATGGGGTGAAAACTTGATCAGTTCTTGATTGAACTGATTACTCAAGATCCAACCTGTCTTAACTTCTTTAAAGCTTCTTGAATCTGAACAAAGTAAGGTTGATCTTCTATTGGAGTTGGAGATGATCTTTAATCCAGCTTCCTACTTGAATTTAAAATCAGATCTGAATTCCTCTTGCAGATTGTTCAGGATCTGCCTTCATCTGTGTTTGTCTCTTATTCCCCCTTTTTTGTTGTTTGTTGTTGTTTTGCTTTGTGATAGCACAAGTTTTTATATAAATCCAATCCAAGGTTACCGGTTGATCCGGTTCATAACGGCCTTCTGACAGCTTTGACAGATGTGATAGCTTTGTTACTTATGAAAGCTGTCGGGTCTTTAGTCTTGACACCTGTCATCTCTTTGAACTTTATCACAATAGAAAGTTATCGAGACTATACTCCAAATTTGTCGACACAAATAGACCATGTGTCGACACAAGTCTTGATGGTGACGACACAGCTCCCATAATGTCAACACAGTCATTCTTCATCTTCTTGACACAAATTCTGTTGGATGTGTCGACACAAGTCCTGTGTGTCGACACAACTGCTTCTAGTCTCGACATTGCTGGTATTGAAAGATTTCTTGAGTGTGTGTCGACACATGTCCTGTGTGTAGACACAACTGCTTCTGGTGTCGACATAGCTTCTGTTGACAGATTTCTTGAGTGTGTGTTGACACAAGTCCTGTGTGTCAACACAACTACTTCTGGTGTCGACATAACTGGTGTTGATAGATTTCTCGAGTGTGTGTCGACACAACTGCTTCTGGTGTCGACACAACTCCCTCACAAGTGTCGACACTTGTACTTAGAAAATTTTCCTGCATTTCTTTAACCTGCACATTGAAACTTAACATCCCATCAAATACACTTTGATGTATATCATTGAGTTAAGTGAGACTTCTTCAAATCTGGTACACAGTTTCTAGTGTACCCAACAGGGGGGGTGGCGAGTCGGACCTATCTAAACCCTGTCCTTCTCCTCCCGTCATCTGGCCTGCTGAAGGTTTTCTGTGCTGACCACGCTCCACGCTCACCGCACCAAAATATTGAAACTGGAAAATCGGTCTCTGTGGAGTTCACCCTTAGGGAAAGGGTGATCGCACACCTACTTCTCTCCTGCAAGCAAAATAATAAGAAAAAGAACAAGGAACTGACCCAAGGGCTCGGCGCGGAGATCCCACCACACACCCAGAAGATCTTAGAGCGCTTTCCCTCCCTAACTAAGAGCCGAGCTAAGGAAACCTTATAAAGCATTATAAGATTAGGAGACAAATAAGCATGCCTTCTGAGGTACCCCTTGGGTCCTATTTATAGATTTCTGAACACAGCCTGCAAATAGCCAACCTCCGCTCTTTTGAACAGCTATGTGCGACCCAACTAGGTCTACCAAAAGAGTAACTCTGCTGTTATAACTAGATATGTGCAGGGAAGCGGGGGAAAATGGTAAGAACACTTCACATATCATTGGGCGAGTAGCCCTCAACAACCTCTACTCGGCAAGGGCAGCGAGTGCTTGTTTGAGCTGGCACTCGCCACTTTTGCTCAGCCTTTGGCGAATACAGGCCTGGCCTGCCCTGTGTGCATGCCGCGAGTTCGTTGAGAGGTCAAAACTCTGTGAGCGGCCTAGAGCTCAATGAACGACCAGAGCTCGACTAAAGGCTCGACGAACAGCCCGGAGCTCGACAAAAGGCCCAGAGCTCGACAAAAGGCCTTGAGCTCGACGAAAGGCCCGGAGCTCGACGAACAGACCAGAGCTCGACGAACAGCCCAGAGCTCGACGAACAGCCCAGAGCTCGACGAACAACCCAGAGCTCGACGAACAGCCCAGAGCTCGACGAACAGCCCAGAGCTCGACGAACAGCCTAGAGCTCGACGAGCAGCCCAGAGCTCGACAAGCAGCCCAGAGCTTGACGAAAGGCCCAGAGCTCGACGAACAGCCCAGAGCTCGACGAAAGGCCCAAATCTCGATGACCAGCCCAGATCTCGACGAAAGGCTCAGAGCTCGACGAAAGGCCCAGAGCTCGACGAACAACCCAGAGCTTGACGAACAGCCAGATCTCGGCGGGCGGGGCTTGGCGAGTACAAGCTCGCCTCCCAAAAGCATCTCACCCTGCCTGGGCGATTCGGAGACTGCCGAGTTCTCCCCCATGTCGAGCTCTCCCAAGGACTCAGATTACCTGATTTGGCCGGCATGTCTCCTTCTGACCCACTCGCCGGATACGGGGTTGTATACTATACTCATCGAATTCGTCGAGTATAATAGCCGAAACTCGATGAATTCATCGAGTATGATTTCAGCCATAGCGTTGAGTAGCTAGCTAGCTTGAGCTGGATTTCTCTAAGTCAAATTCGTCATATATCAATAACTATTCGACGAGTATACTAGCGATACTCGACGATACTCGTCGAATATGACTTAGTCATTTTTTTTGAAAAATTTTCAAAATCAGGCTTGGGTTGCGGCGGCCATGCACAGTATCGCAAGGTCCCGATTTGGAATGTCTTCTATAGTGGTTGCCTTGATATTTCCTATAAATACTTAGGGTGGATTTTTAATCAACCCTAATCGAGCAAGTTGTTCTAAATTCAAAATTACACAAGTTTCTTAAAACATACCAATCGGCACCTGTACGTATCACGATCTTCCTTCCGCCGACACACAGTGAGTTCGATTCGATCTTCTTCCAATATGGCTGGATCTTGGCATTCTGAAGGCTTCTATTCTCCTAGATCTAGTCGATTCAAGATACAAGATTCAAGTCTTCAAGATTTCTGATTCCACCGTGTTCTCCAAGTGATTCAAGTTTGACCTAAACAAAGAACGACAGATAGAAGACTTTAGATCTTGTCAAAGTTAATTTGTATAACTCTTATATAATTTTCTTTTACATTTGTAGGAGATTTTTCTCCGAGTTGTAGATCCGTTTGTGGATCGAGTTGTAGGAGTGGTTGTTCTCCAAGTGGTAGGAGGTTTTCCTCCGAGTTATAGGAGTTGTGGCTCCGAGGTGTAAGATTTGTTGAAATCTGAGAAATGTGAAGTAGCTGAATCTAGCCCTTCGTGGTAGATTGGTGAGGCAGGACAATGGACGTACCAAATACGGGGAACCACTATAAATCTCTGTGTTCTGTGTGCTTGAATAATTTTTAAGTAATTTTTATTTCGCGAAAAGACACTGTGTTGGATCCCTAGTTGGATTTGAGCTAGGTTCACTAAGTTAGGATCATATGACCCAATATGTATAGCAAGGGTCATGGTTGTGTCTTAGAGTCTAGGCCAAGTCCTTAGAGTCAACAATGCATGTACCAGCCATCAACAGTCTGCCAAAGATTCAAGACTTAGAGAAATATCAAGACTCAGAAAAAGAGTTCGACGTTCATCGAACTCAGGTCGACGAAAGTCATGCTCAGCTCGACGAAATCAGAGAAAAATTCTCTGAGCTGAAGCTTGACGATCTTAGTTCTCAGGTCGACGATTTCTGGATCATCTGCTTCAACACTCAAGTCCAAAAAACATCTCAATATTTCTAAGTCCAGAATCAAACTCCAGTCGACGAACTTGGTTCTCAGCTCGACGATCTTAGTGCATAGAATTGGAAAGATTCATCAAGCAGCAGTCAGCAGTTATGAGGCCGACGATCGTGGATCTCAGCTCGATGAATCCAGACTTGGTTATTTTCATCCTTCTGTTTCTATTATAATGCAATAATTCCTGAGTAATTAATGCTAAAATATTCTCTGAATATTACCGTCAGACGGAGCATTAGTTATGGTCTTCATCAGGATTATTACTTGCCATTTTTCAAAGGGACAGTTGGGGAAATCAATCAATGCAAATGTTCTCAAGGCCGTCAGCATTGAATACAGGAAGGAATTCAAAATTCAAAAAGCAAATTTATATGTAAAATATAAAAGGGATTTTCCTCCTTCTGGTAAAATACAGAGAACAACAAGACATACAGAAGAATAGAACAACAACAGTGAACAAGGATCTTCTGCTCTCTCTCTCTCTGAACAGCACTCTGAGACACAGAGTACACGGAACAAAGTGATAGAGAGAAACAAGTGCTAGACCAGAGGAAGAACTTTAAGTTGAAGAAGAAGAAGAACAACCATCAAAAATCAAGAGTCTTCTTCTGTCCTCATCTCAGGATTCTTCAAAGGACAACTATTACAGCATCAATCAAGAAGTTCCTGGAGATCTTCTGGTCAAAGAAAAAAGTCTGAAGGCCTATCACCTTGCAGCAAAGCTCCACCTTCCTGAACCATTCAATATCTCAGGGGAAGCTCTTTGCTAAAGTCAATATCCACAAAAGTCTTCTCAGTTATATTTGAGAAAGAGAAGACAAAATCATTCTCTCACCCCACTGTATACAGGGTTTTAATTCTCTTCAAAATTATTCCTGGTTGCAATTCACCTGATCAAAAGACTTGAGCTTTGGTTTTTGAGCACCTGATCAAAAGCTCATTGGTGGCAGTCACCTGATCAAAAACCTGAGTGGATTCCTATCAGGGTGGTAGAAGAGTGGATGTACCCAGGTTGGGGAACCACTATAAAATTCTTGTGTTGTCGGCATGCCCTTTTCTTTTTGTTCTTGCTGTGGCTGTGCTAGTTAGGTTGTTGTGGTTGTGATTACTTATATTTGCTGTTTGCCTGTGATAAATTATATAGGTTTATGAATAATTTTTTATTTTCAGCAAAAGTTTTAAAACCTAAAGAATACTCTATTCACCCCCCTCTAGAGTATACCACATCTAACCCCTCACTTTCACATAGACATCATCTATTCACTCCCCCTCTAGGTGATTTAGGTAGACACTAGAGACTTTCACTATGCATTCTAGTAAAGGCCTTAATGCATGTTATAATCGGCGTACACATTAAATATTATGCATCTTGAAAGTGATGATAGATACAACTCTAGAGGGGGGGTGAATAGAGTATTCAAAAATTATGACACCCTACTCAACTCCCTTAGAGATAATTTGCGGAATTAGTTTATAGATATTGATAACCCTAGAGCCTAACACAAAGTGTAGTGCACAAGAGAAAGCTAACTGTAATTACAGTTAAGCTTGGGATCCTATCACAGCAACTAGCAATCCTAGTTATTTCTACTCACAGCCACAGTGTAATAAATTAAATAAGCAGCACAGACGACACAAGAAATTTTATAGTGGTTCCCTCTAAATAGGTACGTCCACTCTTCTACCACCCTGGTAGGAATCCACTACAGGTTTTTGTTCAGGTGCCCTGCCACCAACTGATCTGCTTCAGGTAGATCAAGTAGACCCTTTGAGCTTTTGATCAGGAGCTTAAAATCCAACACAGGTTTTTGATCAGGTGCCCTGCCACCAAAGGTTCACTTTTGAAGGGAGTAATAACCCTTTGTACAGGAGGTTGAGAGAGTTAAGGTTTCTTCTCTATTGTTAAACAGATTAGAGAAGCTAGTGGATTGCACAAAGCTGGAAAGCTCTAAAGAATCAAGGCTCCCCCTAGCTTAGAGAATATCCAGGAAGGAGTCTTGCTTCAGGGTGCAGGAACTCTTCTGAACTAAGACAAAGAACTGTCTTGGGGTTCTGAAGGAGAAGCTTGAAGAAGACTCTTGATTTGGAAAAGGTGTTCTTCTTCAAACAGCTTCATTTCTTCTTTTTCTTCTTCTAAAAGGCCTCTGAGTGAAAGTCTTCCTGTAAGCAGGATGAACTCAGGATGAAGAAGAATGCTGAAGAGATTTGATCTTCTCAGTTGAATGTGAATATCTGAGAGCTATAGATCTCTATGCTGCTGAGTGTAAACTTCTTGTGTATCTGTATTCTGTATATTTGTGTTATCTTCTCCTTTCAAAAGACACACTTTATATATGAGCCTTTGCAACGGCTCTAATTTGAGTTTGAATCTTGTCTTCTTCTGGAATCTGCAATCTGGGATGCAAAAAGCATAAAGCAAAAACAAATCCTGCAGACAGACATGCTATAAGGGATAAAGCTTTCTAAGAAGCTGCATATCCAATCAGATAAAAGAGGCTAGAAAAAGTCACATCAGAAAGAACTCTTTACGTCTAGAGAAGACTTTCTGAGTCTAACGGCTATAAAGGACAGCCTGACAGATAAAGCAGAAAATATATTTCAACTAATAAGACAAAACACTGTCAGATAAAGATTGGCTCAAGCATAAGGAATGGAGCAGAGATTGCCTGGAAATAATAGCATAAATTTACTGAAATAATATGCCAAATAAATATGAAACAAATCATAGAATAGAAGAGGACAAAATTACTAAAGACATACAGCAGAACGTCGAACGACCCTCGGAGATCGTCGACCGAAGCACAGAGATCGTCGACCTATCAAACAGATAGTCGAACGATACAGATAGTCGAACTACCAAAGAAGATAGTCGAACTACCACAACAGATAGTCGACCTATCAGAACAGATAGTCGAGCCATCAGATAGTCGACCTATCAAGATAGATAGTCGAGCTATCAAGCAACACAGATAGTCGACCTATCAAACAGATAGTCGAACTATCAAAGAAAACAGATAGTCGACCTATCAAACAAATAGTCGAACTATCAAAGAAAATAGATAGTCGACCTATCAAACAGATAGTCGAACTATCAAAGAAAACAGATAGTCGACCTATCAAACAGATAGTCGAACTATCAGATAGTTGAACTATCCAAGCAGATAGTCGAACTATCAAACACAACAGATAGTCGACCTATCAAGACAGATAGTCGAACTATCAAGCAACACAGATAGTCGACCTATCAAACAGATAGTCGAACTATCAGACAACACAGATAGTCGACCTATCAAACAGATAGTCGAACTATCAGATAGTTGAACTGTCCAAGCAGATAGTTGAACTATCAAGAAATCTGTCTGGTCAGAAAACGTCGTGCGGGGTTCGACGATCGGCGAGGCAGATTTCACAGAACGTCGAACTACCAAGAGTTGAACTAACTCAGAGATAGATGATCTGCTGACAGACGAACGTCGAACAACTGATAGACGATCGTCGACCAGTCGATAGACGATAGTCGAGCGGCGTTCGACCATAGTCGAACAAAAAACAACTTAACCAAATTTTCATCTGGATAAGCAATTCTACAACTAAGGGAATCTAACCTATTAGCTAACCTTTGACCATAGATAAATCTTGGGTCAAGAAACTAAAAGAGAAGAGTTGAACTCAAATCCAAACTAGGGTACCAACAATCTCCCCCTATTTGAGTTAAGTCTCTCAACAACAAAAAAAAACACAAAACAAACTACTGGAAATAAAAACAATACAGGAAAGAAAATATCTAAGCAGCAGATAACATCAATCAAACAGACAAATAAATAACTGCCAATAAATGAAGTTTAAGAGGCATCAGAATCAGGTTTAGATACAGATGAACTAGGAATAAAAGAAATTTTCCTGAAAGGGTCTAGAGCTTCTTTGACAGCTTTAGATCTTGCTCTCTAATAATTTTAGATTCTGATGCCCTTGGAACAACTGCTTCAGGATGCTTTTCCATATATTTTGAAGGGTCAAATACCTCAGGTCTAACCTAGAATTTATCAAGCTCCTTCTTTCTGAATTTGGACATAGTTGTTAATCCTGTAGTATCTTTACCTTCAGCTTTGGCTTTCCTAATCTGGGCTGATCCAACTAGCTCAAGAAATCTAACCATCCTGTAATCAGGATCAAGCTCTTGGCTTTCAAACACATTTTCACAAGTTGGATCTACAGGTTTCACAGCTTTAAATTTAATAGACAGATCTAACAGGCTTTCAGCTGGCTCTTTTTCCTGAATAACTAGAGAAGAAGGAGGAGCAAACTCAGCAAATTTCTTACTCGATTTTTCAGAGAAAATAACTCTTTTACCTTTTGAAACAGTTTTCTTTGCATGATCTGGCTTTGAAGAGGATATGCTCTTGGTTTCTTTGGAAGGAGAAGGAGGAGAAAAGGTTGGTTTCTGATAAACTACCTCCTTCACTTGTTCTTTTGCATCAGCATCATGTCTTTGGTAACCAGATTGCGATCTGCCTTGATATCCTTGATTGCTTTTCCTTTGAGAAGACTGGGATGGAGTAAACCTATCAGACGGAGCAGAAGGATTTGCAGACAAGTTGCCAGAGGCTCCTGCACTGGGAGGTGGAGGAGGAGGATCTCTAGGAGTCCATCTTGGAGCAGGACTGTCATACCTTTTAGACTTCTTCCTTAACTTTTGCTGATTCTTTGAAAATCCCATCCAATGCTGAAACTCTTTAGATTTGGGATCAATTCCTTTCAAGATATAATAAGGGATATCATTGTCAGGGTTTGGAGGAGGAGGAGCCACATCTTTTCTTTTCTTTTTGGCAGACTTCTTTTTCTTGGAATCTTCAGATTCATCATAATCATCCTCATCCTCAGAGTTTGATGAAGGAGGATGATCATAAGGATCAAATGCTTCTTGCACAGCTTTTTGTTTCTTTTTTAAAGCAGCCTTTTCTAACTCTTCTTCTAAGGCATCCTATGCTAGAAGAGTGTCTATATCTAATCCAGGGGAGTCATCCCAGACTGTAGACTTTTCCATTTGAATTTCTGACACCTTCTCTTGTTCATCAGTAACTGTCATGGAGACCAGTTCTTCTTGCATAGCTAACTGAGCTGGTTGAGCAGCCTCAGGATCTTGAACAAGTGGTTCTGGATCAGGTTGAACTTCTAGAGCAGGTTGATGATCAAGTTCTTGAACAGCTAACACTTCTTCCACTATATCTGTAGTATTATGAACACAAATTTGCTAAATGAAGTTGTATCATTCCTTCTAGGTATTCCCATACTAATATGTCAGTGATCAAGTCTAGAAAATGAGTAAACGAGTTACCTTCAGGATTTTCCTCAGAATGTCCTAACTCCCATAATTCATCTAGAAAGGAGGTAATGACTCCTTCTAGGTAGAGGGCAACCAGGGGAGTGGAGAATTCTTCTAGGCAGACTTTGACAACAAATTCAGTTTTCATTATAGCATCAACAATATCTTTTTTAAACAGTGGAGGTACTGTTTCTTCTATCTCTTTTTCTGTATCTGCTGGAGGATCTGATGGAAGAGAGGCCAGGGGCAATTCAGAGGCATCTTCATAGAGCATCTCCCCCTGCCTAATTTCAGTGGAAACTGAAACCAGGCCCCTAGATGAAGATGGCTCAGCAGATTTTGAGAGGGCTTGGATGGAGGCAGTCAGAGAAGAGATGGAGGATACAAGGGAAGCAATTACTTATTCAATCATGATTTTGACTGAAGGAGTAATTAACTCCAAGATGCTTGAGATGAAGGCTGGGGTGATTTCAAATGAAGGTGAGGGAATCACAGTAGATGGATGAGCAGCAGGGATGGTGTATTCTTGATGAGATGGAGAGTGAACTGGAGAATGATGGGTGGATGCAAGAAGATCAATATGATCTGAATGAAGAATTGGTGACTGAGGAGGAGTGGATAGCTCAGACGCCAATAAATCAAAACTAGGATGAGATATCCTATCAAGATGAGGAGGGAGAGGAGATGCTGGTGGTGATACATGGAGAATTGTGGAGGAATCAAGAAGATGAGATGCAGAAGATGGTACTTCAACTGAAGTAGATGGAACTGAAGTAGATGGTGGCACTTCAGTGAAGGGTAATGTAGAAGAAGTGGATGGAAAGGAGAGATTGGCTGAGCCTGCTTCTTGAAGGAGGGGAGTGACTGAAGCAGTCCTTGTACTCTTAGATGCAACTGGAGCTACCCCTGCTGGAGCGGCCTTTAGAAAGCTCCTTTTCCATTTGACAAACAGGGTTGGGTCTATCTTTTTGCTGGCATTGATGGATGTAGAAACTGAGACCAACAGATGAGGATATTTCTCCTTTAGAAATATCCCAAGCACCCTACCCAGGGTGACTTCCTTCTTGCTATTCTTTTTCCTTATCAAATCAAACAAAACTCCTGCCCAGTTAATCTGCTTCTTGTTCACGATGGCACACATCAGGGCAAACTGTTGCCTAGTTATATTATCATGGGCAGAGTGCTTTCCCAGAAGCACTTTTCCGACTAGTTCAGCAAGGAACTTTATCTTCAACGGAAAGTTCACCTTTAGCAGCTTAGAAGGAATGCTGTCGGCATGTCCTAATTCAGTCAACATTCTCCCAAATTCTGGGATATCTTGCTCATAATCCTCTTCCCCATTCAATAATCCAAAAATTTCAGTTAAAATGGCGGGAGTCAAGATTACCTCTTCTCCGCCTATCGTTCCGGTCATAGAATCGTCATTGGAGGACGAAGTGAATGCCCATTCTTTAATCTCCTGGACGTTTATCTTTATTCTTGTGGACATGAACTTTTCTAAATATTGATCTTTGCAGAGGTTGAGGATTTCCACTATTGCAGACTCACAGCAGCTGAAAGAATCAAAGTCCACGCTGAAACCAGCATCGAACTTCACCACGGACAGGAGGGCTGGAGCAATCGCCATCAAAGGGGTTGGATAAGATGAGAGAGACGGCGAAGGCGAAACGGCAGAAATCGTGAGATAGGGAGCAAGCAGAAAGATGGAATGCGAGAAGACGCTCTCCGTCGACGATAAAAAGAACGATCTCTTAACCTAGGTCTACCATCGGTTTTATATTAAAACAACAATAGTCGATCTATTTTAAAAGATACTGGAGACGATGGTCGAACGGTCGTTCGACGATCGTTCCTAAAGCAGAGTAGTCGATCGATCGTTCGACTATTTCTGTCTTCACAAACAACAAGCTGTCTGATGGAGAAAATCCCGGAGGTGTTTTATGAAAAAGAGAAGATGAAGATGAAGATGATGTTCTCCGAATCTATATTCGATAAAGGCAAGTGTACCTTATCGCTTATAGCATAGGATATAATATCAAGGTCGTATTAGAACCAAGGCGCGTCGATTACTTCTACTTCAAAGAGATTTCTGTTATTTTATAAATTAGATACTTTGATTTGGTTTGCAAATAAGAGAAAGGTTATACAATAAAAGAGGATGATTAAGCAATAATTTAAAAGGTTAGTACTTGATCTTGAATCACCTTGGAATGAAAATGACCAACAATAGATAAATCCCTAATTCTCTTTAACGAAGGTGCTTGGACCGTGGAGGTTCCCAGAATATGAACGCACCTCTTTCAAGGCTACGCCCAACTGAGTTTAGGTTGATCAACCAAACTTTCGTTCTATAATTGAAACCCCTAAAACTCGCTTTATGTGGTGAACCCCTCTATTGGATTTGACTCCAATCCGGGAAATTTACGTCGTCCTCTTTCAAGGATTGCATTCAACTCCCTTTACCCGTGAGTGATCAATCCATACGCATGATCCTTTCGGCTACTAGAGTATGGAAACAGAAGAGAAAATCATATATCGATGATATGACCTCTCTATAAAATAATCAAGGGTAAATCCTAAACATTTATTCAAAGAGAAAGAGAAGATATGGGTTAAAAAAAAGAGATCATTTCAATCCTCAGATCATTTCGATCAAGTACTAAACAAAGTTTAGTTACTCATAATATAGGAAATGAAAATCATGTTAAGAATATGCATAAAAAGAAAGAGAAAGAGAGAAAGGGAATAACAAACTAATTTATTTCTTATTGAAAAGAAGTTACAAAAGATTTCGAAAAAGACATTATAAGAAGAGTTTGCAAGAAGATTATAAGTACGATAAAAGAAATTGCAAGAACATTAAAGCATGAAAATATTAAACTAAAATACTCTACAAACAAACTCTAAAGGCTCTCTACAATGCTCAAAATGAATTAGGAAGGATGATCCTTTCCTCCCTTCCTTCATGCCTATTTATAGGGCCAAAACCAAAGGGGTAGAGTTGGAATTTGGCATGAGGATGAAGTTTCCATGAAGCATCCCTTGGTCAAAAAGCACATGTTGGTTTAAAATTCAAAGGTGGCTAGCCTCTTTCACACTTGTCATGAAAAGCATGATAAAAGTTGGCTAGTTTTCACTCTTTCCATGAAGCTTCCTTTAAGGACACATGTTGAATATAAAGTCAAAGGTGGCTAGCCTATTTCACACTTGTCATGAAAAGCATGATAAAAGTTGTCTATCTTTCTCTCTTTCCAAAAAGTTTCCTTTAAGAACACATGTGAATATATAGTCAAAGGTGGCTAGCCTCTTTCATACTTATGAGAAAAAATCACATCGGACCATTGTGGCTTCATTCCATTCTTGAATATAGTTCATCAACACCATGACATGAGTGCACTCGACATTTATTTTGGCACACCATAACTGAAGGCATGTTCTTTTAGAATTGATAATGCAATTTGTCCCGGGATCCTCGGTTCTTGCTCAAACACGAGTTTCATACATGCAGGAAACCTGCTGGACAGCAACTTCGACGGAGGATTCCCGAGGCTACAATAATCCGATAAAGGCGTGTAACCATCCGTTGGAAAGGTCTTTCCGAGGGCTACAACTTTCGTGTTCAACCCAAGATCTGAATCTGGCTGCAACATGCCTAAAAGTGGCCCCGAAGTTCGCTGCGCGCAGAAAAATAGTAAAATGTGTTTGGTTAGGATAGACTTATAAAAAAATTATGATTTAGCGGATAAAATTAATAATATAAATATATTTATATTAGATTATTTAGATTTTTATATTAATAACTTAGGTCAAATTATGCATCATCAAATTCCCCCGGACTTATTATTTTGCTTGTCCTCAAGCAAAGACATACGAGCTAGAAAAAATAAAAAAAACAAACCAAACAAATTGGCTATGCCAAACACAAGTACGATGCGAAATTGAGGTAGAGGAATTATGAAAAGAAAACAAAATATTTTTACTTAGTCTTGGCATAGAATTTTCACTAGCATAAAAAAATAAATCATCCCATGTTTTTAAGCAAAACTAAAAATTGAGTAATGTGATAAATGAAAAGGATATTGAGTTGCTACTAAAATCTAAGAGACATTTTATATTCATACCAATCTAAATCAAAGATCAATACTGCTACCTAAGAATTTACTCAATTTACTTTCTCGCTACCGTACTAAAAATAAACCTCAGAAGCATGAATCAAAAGGACTTTCATTAGGTGTAAATTTTGGCATAGGTTTTAAGGGTGTGGAGTTCAAAAGATAAACATGATGGGTAAAGCACACTTAAAAAAAAGAAGAGCTTTGCAAATAACTTGTTGCTAGAAAATAAAATTTTGACACCCCAAGTCATTTTGCAATATAAAGTTGGGGTTAAAAGGTCATTCATAATTTTTTTTTTGCATATATATATAAATATATATCATATCTTCTTCCTTCTTTTGAAACAATTGAGTTTTTCCCCTTTTTTTTTCTTTTTCCTCTTTTGTAGCAATTGAGATATAATACAATCTCCACCATTTTCACAAAATATAGTACACACAAGTGACATAAAGCTCAAAAAGTTTTAAGTGTGCGACATGGGTAAGCTATATGGCTTTGGTGAAAAATAAGTGGGACTTATAAAAATAAAATGGAAAAGGCACAACGTGGCTAGCAATGGTTAGGAATTTAAGGTTCGGGATGCAAAAGCTCAAACTA
This sequence comes from Platanthera zijinensis, assembly GCA_039513925.1. Taxonomy (NCBI): domain Eukaryota; kingdom Viridiplantae; phylum Streptophyta; class Magnoliopsida; order Asparagales; family Orchidaceae; genus Platanthera; species Platanthera zijinensis. Next base: position 90,459,855 of record CM077098.1, on the reverse strand, counting down.
ATCAAAAAGTTGCCTAGATCATCCTCATGCTCTTAAGTCTACTCAAAGCAAGGTATTAAAAAATTCAAGAGTCGCAAATTCTAGATAGAAAATAGAGATAATTGACTTTTCATGAAAAATGAAGATAATAAGCATCTTAGATTAGTTCGCATCTACTATACTTAACACTAATCAATCATTTCAAATATTTTTAAAAGAGAAAACAAGGGATGGTAGATTTTATAAAAGTGAAAAACATAAAAAATGGCTATGAAAAAGTGCAAATATTTAAGAATGTTTTTCAAAAATAACATGTTACCTTAATTAGGAACACTACATGAGTCAACATATTACTCATGAAACATAGACAAAATGAAATTTAATTTAATTTATTTCAACTAAACAAGTACATAAATGATTAAAAACAAGAAAATGCAAAGTCATGGGGTACTAAAAGATTTAGCAAAGATTAACTCAAATTATTAATTATTTTATATAAGTTTTATCCTCTCTTTTTTTTGTATATATATTAAAGACAAAAGAAAGAATATATATTTTTTTTGAATTTTTGGAATTTATATATTTTTTAAAATTTTATTATTTAAGGACTTATACCCCCATACTTAAAGTTAAACATTGTCCCCAATGTTTAAAACTAAGTATGAAGTAATAAAAATGCTATAAAAGAAGAAGTGAGGAAAGAGGACATCCCTGATGGTGAAATCGAGGAGGCTTGAAGGAAACCTGCAAATACATGTTAAAACAAAGAAAATAATAATAAGAAGATAAAGTTTGGGGTGCCTCCCAAAAGCGCTTTGTTTACCGTCGCGTAGCTTGACTAATTGGCATGGAAGATTATATGGTGAGGGTCTCAATATTGGTAGCCAAAGTATCATTAGAGAAATAAAATTTTAATCGGTGGCCGTTCACTTTAAAGGAGCCGAGTTCTGGGTGGGAAATAAGAACGGTCCCATATGGCCAAACCTCTTTGACGACAAAGGGGCCGGACCATCGAGATTTTAACTTTCCTGGAAAAAGACGAAGGCGTGAGTTGTAAAGAAGGACTAGATCCCCCGGTGAAAAACTTTTAGGAATTTTAATATTTTTATCATGGTAGAACTTTGAGCGCTCCTTATAAAACTTATTATTTTCATATGCGTTAGCACGCCATTCATCTAGTTCGTTCAGTTGGAATTTTCTTTGCTCGGAGGACAAAGTATAATCAAGATTGAGGAATTTTAGCGCCCAATAGGCACGGTGCTCTAACTCAACTGGAAGGTGGCAAGCTTTGTCGTAGACTAATCGGTATGGTGTACAACCAATGGCGGTCTTGTATGCCGTCCGATAAGCCCATAGAGCATCATCGAGCTTCAAAGACCAGTCCTTCCTATTAAAAGAGACAGTCTTCTCCAAAATCCTCTTGAGCTCGCGATTCACTACCTCCACTTGGCCACTAGTTTGTGGGTGATAGGCGGTGGAGAGTTTGTGTGTAACGCCATATTTTGCTAAAATTTTAGCAAACTGGCTATTGCAGAAGTGTGTGCCCCTATCACTAACTATAGCACGAGGCATGCCAAAATGAGAGAATAATTTCTTCAAAAATTTAATGACCACTCTTGCATCGTTGGATGGGAGAGCTTGTGCTTCCGCCCACCTCGACACGTAGTCGACTGCGACGAGAATATATTTATTATTAAATGAGGGAGCGAGAGGACCTACGAAATCGATACCCCATAGATCGAAAATTTCACACTCCATAAAGGAGTTTTGGGGCATTTCGTCTCGGCGAGATATGTTACCTGACCTTTGGCACCTGTCGCATCCACTTACAAAAGAGTGAGCATCCTTAAAGATCGAGGGCCAGTAGAAACCGACCTCCAGCACTTTCCTTGCGGTCCGGCTTGCTTGATAATGTCCGCCGGTTGGGTCCTTCATGGCAGTGCCGCAATATTTGCAAGCCTTCCTCGCTCGATACACATCTTCTTACCACTTGATCTGCGCAGATACGAAATAAGAAGGGGTCCTCCCAAAAGTAGTTCTTCGCGTCGGAAAAGAATTTCTTCTTTTGTTGACTTGAAAAACCTTTTGGCAGGACCCGAGCCACTAGATAGTTGGCCAAATCCGCAAACCAAGGGGTAGAAGAATTCGTTAATTTTTTGATGGCGAGGAGGCGCTCTTCAGGGAATTTATCATCAATATCAGCTTCCACCAGCGTATCCGTAGCAGGGTTTTCTAAGCAGGAGAGATGATCGGCCGCCAAGTTCTCCACTCCTTTCTTGTCCCGGATCTCCAAGTCAAATTCTTGCAGTAGGAGGATCCATCTTAATAATCGGGGCTTGGCGTCTGCCTTGTTTAGTAGGTACCTAAGGGCAGAATGATCAGTAAACACAATGACTTTAGAGAGTGTAATATAAGACCTAAACTTATCAAACGCAAAAACAATTGCCAGAAGTTCTTTCTCTGTAGTTGTGTAATTGGCTTGTGCGGATGTGAGTGTCTTGCTTGCATAATAAATTGGGTGAAAATACTTGTTCACCCGTTGGCCTAACACTGCGCCTACAGCAATGTCACTTGCATCGCACATTATCTCGAAAGGAAAGGACCAATCTGGTGCTACTAGAATTGGCGAGTTGATAAGCTTATCTTTGATAATATTAAAAGCTGCTAAACATTCATTATCAAAAATGAAAGAAGACTCTTTTTCTAGCAAGTGTGTTAACGGCTTTGTAATTTTGGAAAAATTTTGTATAAACCGCCGATAAAAACTTGCGTGACCAAGGAAACTTCTAATAGATTTTACATTTGTGGGAGGGGGAAGTTTCTCAATCACCTCGATCTTGGCCTTATCAACCTCGATTCCTTTACCCGATATTTTATGACCGAGTACCAACCCCTCTCGGACCATGAAATGACATTTTTCCCAATTTAGGGCTAGATTTGTATCTTCACAACGTTGAAGAACACGTTCAAGATTAGCTAAGCATGATTTAAAAGAATTTCCAAATACGGAAAAGTCATCCATGAAGACTTCCATCACATCCTCAACCAACTCATCAAAGATGGCCAACATACATCTTTGGAATGTAGCTGGTGCATTGCAAAGGCCAAATGGCATCCTTCTATAAGCAAAGGTGCCGAAGGGACAAGTAAAGGTTGTTTTCTCCTGGTCCTCGGGTGAGATTGGTATTTGGAAATATCCCGATAAACCATCAAGAAAGCAATAGTAGGAGTGACCGGAAAGGCGTTCTAAAATTTGATCAATGAATGGCAAGGGAAAGTGGTCTTTTCGGGTGGCATCATTTAATTTTCTATAGTCGATGCACATCCGCCAACCCGTAACAAGTACGAGTTGGAATTAGTTCATTGTTCTCATTAACCACTACTGTCATGCCGCCTTTCTTTGGTACTACTTGCACGGGGCTAACCCACGGGCTATCCGAAATCGGGTAGATAATTCCTGCATCTAATAGTTTAATTACTTCAGCCTTAACGACGTCTTTCATGTTGGGATTAAGTCGTCGCTGAGGCTGTACACTATTGCGAGAATTATCTTCAAGTAATATTTTGTGTGTGCAGAAGGAGGGGCTTATCCCTTTAATATCAGATAATTGCCAAGCTATAGCTCGGCGATGCCTATTTAAGATTTGAATTAATTCGAAAATTTCCGAATCACACAAAGTAGAAGAAATGATGACCGGCAATTTAGAGTCTTTTTCTAAAAAGACATATTTTAGGTGCTCTGGAAGTTGCTTAAGCTCAAGAGTAGGTGGTACTTCGTAAGAGGTCGTGATTTTAATACTCTCTAAGCCAATTGGCTCAGGAGGCGAAGAACGAGATAATTCCTTAAAACAAAATAATTCATCATGTTCTGCATCATCACAAGATGTGGGACACAAATTAGAAAATGATGAAAAATCTTCTTCAAATGATGCATCTAGATGGTAACAAGAATCATCATTTGAAAGAGAATTGCGCATTGAGGGGTTTATACTGAAAGTAACTTCATCATCTCCAACACGAAGGAGGAGTTTTCCGTTACTCACATCTATTATTGCGCGGGAGGTGGCAAGGAAGGGGCGGCCGAGTATAAGTGGTACTTCAGCATCCTCTTCGATGTCAAGAATGACAAAGTCCACCGGAAAGATGAACTTGTCAACCTTGACTAACACGTCTTCCACTACCCCTACTGGATACTTAACAGAACGATCCGCTAGTTGTATACTTATTTTTGTTGGGATTGGATCTCCTAACCCCAATTTCTTAAACAAAGAGTAAGGCATTAGATTTATGCTAGCACCTAGGTCGGCGAGGGCATGCTTTACTAATAAATTGCCAAAGAGGCACGGGATAGAAAACCGTCCCGGATCATTCAATTTTTGAGGCAATTTATTTAATAAAGCTGCTGAGCATTCTGCATTGAGGGAAACACGTGAGATATCTTCAAGTTTCTTTTTATTGGAGAGTAACTCCTTGAGATATTTCGTGTATTTAGGCATTTGAGAGATTGCCTCGCAGAAGGGAACATTTATATGAATTTGTTTTAAAATTTCTAAAAAAATTTTGTATTGCTCCTCTACTCGCTCATTTTTAATTTTAGATGGATAAGGGGGTGCAGAAGTAGAAACAAGAGGAGATTTTGAAGCATTCGGAGAATTAGAAAATAAAACTGGAGGGGGTAAAATAGAAACAGTTACCTCGGGTTCAATCCTACTTGGAGAGGTTACCTCCTTTCCACTGCGAAGGTTGATGGCATTTGCATTCTCCCTTGGATTCGTCTCAGTGTTGCCCGGCAAAGCTCCATGCGGGCGCTCGGCAATCATTTTGGCAAGCTGGCCAATTTGATTCTCTAAGTTCTTTACAGATCCGGTGAGATTCCGGATGTTGGATTCGTTCGAGGCAACATATTTAGAAAATACCTCTTCAATCGAAGAGGGTTTTGGTGGTGGTGGAAGAAAACCAGGTGGGTTCATATTAGGAGGGCGCTGGGCATTACTTTGGTTGCTCCATGAGAAATTCGGGTGGTTCCTATAACCTGGATTATAAGCATTGTTATACGGAGCGTTGTTCGGGTTAAAGGAAGGACGAGTAAGATTCCCCATGAAATCAACTTGTTCTTCAATAAAAGTATTATTAGTATTATTTGCCCAAGAAGGAGTGGCAGAGGAAGCAGACATCTCTGCCACTTGCTTGCTTAAACGTTCAAGTTGTAAAGCTAAATTAGCTGTCATATCAACTTCATAAAGTCCTACCGGCTTGCTAGGGCGCGCTCGGGGCACATTCCACTGATAGGCATTCATGGCCATTTCCTCAAAAAGCTCTTGAGCGGCCTCTGGGGTTTTATTATTGAGAGTACCCCCAGCGGCTGCATCAATCATCTGCCTTGTTTGGAAATTTATGCCATTATAAAAAATTTGTACTTGTTGCCAAGTAGGAAGTGCATGGTGAGGACATCTACGCAAAAGCTCCTTGAAGCGCTCCCATGTATCGTAGAGAGTCTCTGAGTCGATTTGCATAAATGAAGAGATATCAGTACGTAATTTGGCGGTCTTTGTAGGAGGAAAATATTTAGTCATGAATTTTTCCGCCATTTCGGCTCATGTAGTGATAGATCCTCTAGGAAGAGAGCCTAACCACTGCTTGGCCTTTGACCGCAAAGAAAAGGGAAATAGTCGTAATCGAATGCGTCATCAGTAACGCCATTTATTTTGAAGGTATCACAGATTTCAAGAAAATTTGAAAGATGTTGATTTGGATCTTCATCTGGTAAACCATCAAAAGTAACCGATTGTTGCACCATTTGGATGATGCTAGACTTGATCTCAAAATTATTATTAGCTATAGTAGGGCGAACAATACTAGATTGTGTCCCTTCCAAGTTCGGCAGTGCATAATAGGACATGGTCCGTTGCTGGGCTTCATTAGGATTGGGGTCACCCATAGTTGCTATATTAGTATCTCCGATAGATTCTTTAAAAATAATTGGTAAATCCTGTCCACGAGATTGAAGGCGTCGCCTAAAGGTGCGCTCAATTTCTGGATCAAAATGGGATTCAGGATTATTCGAAGAACTTGCTCGGGTCATATACTAGAAGGAAAAAAAAGAAAAGACAAATGATTAAAGATGAGTTTAAAAATTAATTATGGATTTTTTTTTCTTTTTGTTCTTTTAAGGCGGTTTTAGGTATATTATTAAGATATATATATTTTAGAAAAAAAGGAAAAATGATAAAATTAACAGTTATCTTTTTTTTTGAAATATCGACGCAAGTCCCCGGCAACGGCGCCAAAAACTTGATGGAGAAAATCCCGGAGGTGTTTTATGAAAAAGAGAAGATGAAGATGAAGATGATGTTCTCTGAATCTATATTCGATAAAGGCAAGTGTACCTTATCGCTTATAGCATAGGATATAATATCAAGGTCGTATTAGAACCAAGGCGCATCGATTACTTCTACTTCAAAGAGATTTCTGTTATTTTATCAATTAGATACTTTGATTTGGTTTGCAAATAAGAGAAAGGTTATACAATAAAAGAGGATGATTAAGCAATAATTTAAAAGGTTAGTACTTGATCTTGAATCACCTTGGAATGAAAATGACCAACAATAGATAAATCCCTAATTCTCTTTAACGAAGGTGCTTGGACCGTGGAGGTTCCCAGAATATGAACGCACCTCTTTCAAGGCTACGCCCAACTGAGTTTAGGTTGATCAACCAAACTTTCGTTCTATAATTGAAACCCCTAAAACTCGCTTTATGTGGTGAACCCCTCTATTGGATTTGACTCCAATCCGGGAAATTTACGTCGTCCTCTTTCAAGGATTGCATTCAACTCCCTTTACCCGTGAGTGATCAATCCATACGCATGATCCTTTCGGCTACTAGAGTATGGAAACAGAAGAGAAAATCATATATCGATGATATGACCTCTCTATAAAATAATCAAGGGTAAATCCTAAACATTTATTCAAAGAGAAAGAGAAGATATGGGTTAAAAAAAAGAGATCATTTCAATCCTCAGATCATTTCGATCAAGTACTAAACAAAGTTTAGTTACTCATAATATAGGAAATGAAAATCATGTTAAGAATATGCATAAAAAGAAAGAGAAAGAGAGAAAGGGAATAACAAACTAATTTATTTCTTATTGAAAAGAAGTTACAAAAGATTTCGAAAAAGACATTATAAGAAGAGTTTGCAAAAAGATTATAAGTACGATAAAAGAAATTGCAAGAACATTAAAGCATGAAAATATTAAACTAAAATACTCTACAAACAAACTCTAAAGGCTCTCTACAATGCTCAAAATGAAGTAGGAAGGATGATCCTTTCCTCCCTTCCTTCATGCCTATTTATAGGGCCAAAACCAAAGGGGTAGAGTTGGAATTTGGCATGAGGATGAAGTTTCCATGAAGCATCCCTTGGTCAAAAAGCACATGTTGGTTTAAAATTTAAAGGTGGCTAGCCTCTTTCACACTTGTCATGAAAAGCATGATAAAAGTTGGCTAGTTTTCTCTCTTTCCATGAAGCTTCCTTTAAGGACACATGTTGAATATAAAGTCAAAGGTGGCTAGCCTATTTCACACTTGTCATGAAAAGCATGATAAAAGTTGTCTATCTTTCTCTCTTTCCAAGAAGTTTCCTTTAAGAACACATGCTGAATATATAGTCAAAGGTGGCTAGCCTCTTTCATACTTATGAGAAAAAATCACATCGGACCATTGTGGCTTCATTCCATTCTTGAATATAGTTCATCAACACCATGACATGAGTGCACTCGACATTTATTTTGGCACACCATAACTGAAGGCATGTTCTTTTAGAATTGATAATGCAATTTGTCCCGGGATCCTCGGTTCTTGCTCAAACACGAGTTTCATACATGCAGGAAACCTGCTGGACAGCAACTTCGACGGAGGATTCCTGAGGCTACAATAATCCGATAAAGGCGTGTAACCATCCGTTGGAAAGGTCTTTCCGAGGGCTACAACTTTCGTGTTCAACCCAAGATCTGAATCTGGCTGCAACATGCCTAAAAGTGGCCCCGAAGTTCGCTGCGCGCAGAAAAATAGTAAAATGTGTTTGGTTAGGATAGACTTATAAAAAAATTATGATTTAGCGGATAAAATTAATAATATAAATATATTTATATTAGATTATTTAGATTTTTATATTAATAACTTAGGTCAAATTATGCATCATCACTGTCGTCAACCATAGATCGACGATAGGCTCTACCTGTTCGACGATCTTCAAACGTCGGTCGACGATCTTCAAGCAGATAAGCCATCATCAACCATAGGTCGACGATAGGCTTGATCTGATCGACTATCTTCGAACGTCGTTCGACGATCTTCAAACAGGTTTCAACAAAGGCAGACATCACACTTAGTCTTTTCCATTAATCATGCCTAGTTGAACCAAAAAGAACAGATGCTTCTGTTCATCTAAGGGCTTGGTGAAAATATCACCTCTCTGAAGGTCAGTGGATATGAACTCAAGGCTGATCTTGTTCTTTTCCACACAATCTCTCAGGAAATGGTGTCTAATCTCAATGTGCTTGGTTCTAGAGTGGTGCACAGGATTTTGTGCAATGGAGATAGCACTGGTACTATCACACATGATTTTTGTGTTCTTGTGTGTGTACCCATAATCCAAAAGCTAGTTTTGAATCCACAGGATCTGTGAACAACAACTAGCAGCTGCTATATATTCAGCCTCTACAGTTGAAGTTAAGATAGAAGCCTGCTTCTTACAGAACCAAGAGACCAATCTCTCTCCCAGGAACTGACAAGTTCCTGAGGTACTTTTCCTGTCAACTCTACAACCAACATAATCAGAATCAGAGTATCCAATTAACTCAAATTCTGACTCAGCTGGGTACCATAGACCTAGATTTGGACATCCCTTCAGGTATCTCAAGATTCTCTTGAGAAGAATCAGATGAGATTCCTTGGGGTTGACCTGGAACCTAGCACATATGCATGTAGCAAATATTATATCTGGTCTACTTGTAGTTAAATACAATAGGGAAACAACAATGGCCCTATAATTCTTTTGATCAACAGGCTTACCCTGATCATCAGAATCTATAACTACATTAGTAGCCATAGGTGTATGCATTGCTGAAGCATCAGCCATCCCAAACTTCTTTACCAATTCCTTGGCATATTTGGATTGGGAGATGAAGATTCCATCAACATCTTGCTTTACTTGGAGACCAAGAAAGTAAGACAGCTCACCCATACTACTCATCTCAAACTTAGAATGCATCAAGTCAGAGAACTTTTTGCACAGTTTGGGATCAGTGGAACCAAAAATAATATCATCTACATACACTTGAACTAATAGGATTGTGTCCTTGTGGTGCTTGACGAAAAGGGTTCTATCAACTACTCCCCTAACAAAGTTGTGCTCTAACAGGAAGCTAGCTAGAGTCTCATACTAGGCTCCGAGGGCTTGTTTGAGTCCATAAAGAGCTTTTTGCAACTTGAAAACATGTGAGGGCTGAGTTGAAGAAACAAACCCAGGTGGTTGTTCAACAAATACCTCTTCCTTTAGCTCACCATTTAGAAAGGCACTTTTGACATCCATCTGAAAAACCTTAAACTTCATATAGGCTGCATAGGCTAGAAAGATCCTTATTGTCTCTAGCCTTGCAACAGGAGCAAAGGTTTGGTCATAATCTATACCTTCCTCCTGTCTGTAGCCCTGAGCTACAAACCTAGCTTTGTTCCTTACAATGATTCCATTTGCATCCAACTTGTTTCTAAACACCCACTTTGTGCCTATGATCAGTTGGCCTTTAGGTCTTGGAACCAAAGTCCACACTTTACTTCTCTCAAACTGATTGAGCTCTTCTTGCATAGCTATGATCTAGTGGGGATCTTGCTCAGTATCGATTATGGTGAGGGGCTCAATCTGTGAAAGGAAACAAGCGTGCATCACATCCTGTCTTAATTGATGTCTTGTTTGAACACCAGCTGATATGTCTCCAATCACTTGAGATGTAGGATGATCTCTAAGTGTGACAACATCAGCAGGTGGGATGTGATCTTCAGTAACAGTTGGGATTAATTCCTCAGGAGGAATTTGATCTACTATTGGTGGTACAGCAACAGCTTCTGCAAAGTCTTCATCACTATCTGAATCAGTGATATTAAGAGTTGATAGATGGAGAATCTCTTGAGTGACATCTTTACTAGATTCTGGTACCTGCAATGAACTTGAGGAAGGGGAAGTTTACTTCTCCTTGTAAAACATCTAAGATTCATCAAAAGACACATGCACAGATTCCTCAATTTTAAAAGATGATTTATTAAATACCCTATAAGCTTTGCTTACTTGGGAATATCCAAGAAAGATTCCCATTGAAGCTTTTGCTTCAAACTTTCTAAGGTATTCTTTATTATTGTTATGAATGTATACTACACAACTAAATACTCTAAAATAATTTATTTTAGGTTTCTTTCCTTTAAGCAACTCATAAGGAGTTTTACACTTAAGCTTGTGTATAAGACTTCTGTTCAGCACATAATTAGCTGTGCTAACAGCTTCTGCTCAATAGGAGAGAGGCATATTATCATCTGCCAACAGTGTTCCTGCAGCTTCAATCAGGGTTCTATTTTTCCTTTCAACTACCCCATTTTGTTGGGGAGTTCTAGGAGCTGAGAAGCTATGTTTGATACCTTCTCTCTCACAGAATTCTTGCATGAGAAGAGAGTCAAACTCAGTACCATGATCACTTCTGATCAAGGTCACATGAATAGAGTACTCAGTCTGCACACATAATAGAAAATCTATAAGGGCTTTGAAGTTATCAGCCTTAGTTCTCAAAAAGAACACCCAACTGAACCTAGAGAAGTCATCTACAATGACTAGGGTGTAATACTTCCCTCCTAAGCTCTGTACATTTATTGGGCCGAATAGGTCCAAATGTAATAAATACAGGATTCTAGGAGAATCACTTTTATTTACTGATTTAAATGAATTCTTGGTTTGCTTGCCTAATTGACAAGCCTTGCATAGGCTCTTCTTCTTGTAGAGGCAAGAAGGTAAACCTCTAACAAGGTTGTATTTAGATAACCTAGATATGTTCTTGAGGTTAATATGGCTAAGCCTTTTATGCCATAAGGTGTTGTTATTTGTTACTTCATTAAATAAGCAAATTTCAGAATGGGTTGAATTAAAATCTACTAAATAAATATTACCTTATCTAATACCTACTAACACAACATTACTATTTAATGTAATATTACAAAGAGTGTTAGTGAACGATACCTGATATCCTGCATCACATAACTGACTTACTAAGATAAGGTTATGCTTCAGTCCAGTTACATATGCAACCCTCTTGAAAGTTACTGCTCCAATGGTAATCCTACCATATCCTTCAGTTTTACCACAGCTAGAATCCCCAAAGATCACCTTTGGTCCAAGCTTGGCCTTGAACTTTGACAGATTTTCTTTATTCCCTGTCATATGTTTGGAGCAACCACTATCCAAATACCACTTGTCCTGAGTGATAGGATAGGTCTTCACCTGTAGTGAGTTAAGTTAAACATTATGGACCCAGGTAACCTTGGGTCCATTATTCTTTACATAATGAAAACTAGAAATAAAAGAATAAGCAGGTTGGGGTTTATAACCTAAAGGGTAAGATCTCCTAGGTGGGATGCTCCATGCAGTTAATGGGTCCACAAACCTAGGGTTTCTATTCATATTAAGGTTTCTAAGGTTCTGGTTATAATTTTGAAATTCATATTGAAAACGTTGATCGGCGTTCGACGATGGATGCACAGATCGTCGAGCTTCGTTCGACCACTGAGCCTGCGACCGTCGAGCAGCGTTCGACGCTTTTTGTATTTCCTTAAACTTTTGCTTTCTCTTTTCTCTCTTAGCTTTGTTTAAGGCTTGATTAACTTGTCTTACTTGCTCAGTGTTCTTTATCCCATCAGCTGAGATAAAGTTCACTGGAGTTGAAAGATGATTTTTAAGAATAATTGGGGGTTCACATGATGAAGCTCCTAAGCCTAGCTTATTATTGCCTGACCTAGTGTTTGTCATGCTTGTGATTTCTAGCAACTTAAGACTTCTACCATTTAATGATTCTTCCAATCTCTTGGACTTTGCTAGTTCATTTTTAAGAAACTTTATTTCATCACTAGATTTAGTGAGTTCTTCTTCTAACCTAGCATTTTCAATGGAGATAGATTCTGATTCAGCTAACTTATTTCTAAGTTCTTTAATCTCCTTTTCTGAACTAATTAAATCTAAGCAAAGGGATTTAAACTCAGTTTTAAATTCAGAAGAAGAAAAGTCATATGAAGACAATACCTGATCTTCTGTAGGCATCTCTTCATCATCATCAGAACTCTCTGCAGCTGAGTGATTGTTGCAGGCATCAATAGCCATAAGGCAGATTTCCTTTGCCTTCTTCTCTTCCTCATCCTCACTGGAGCCTGAGGAGGAAGATTCCTCATCTGAATCACTCCAAGTTTCAGCAACAAATCCCTTCTCCTTTTTCTTGTTTTTGTAGGAGGAGGACTTGGAGTGTTTCCTGTGATGTTCCTTTTCCTTTCTCTTTTCTTTGCTCTTTTCCTCTGGACACTCTGGTAGAATGTGTCTAGGTTTCCTGCAACCATAACAAATGATTTCTTTAGCAGGAGATCTATCATACCTTGGTTTATCTTCATATCTTGAAGATTTCTTTCTAAAGTCTTTTCTTCCCATCTTGAGAAACCTTTTGGCAAAGAGTGCCATCAGCTCCTCATTAGATTGGCTTCCTTCAGAAGCATCAGCAGCTTTGAGAGCAAGAGTTTGCTCTTTTCTTGCTGGAGTTGAAGTCTTTGCTTCAGCCTCAGCTTCCCTGGTCTTCAGCACTTGCTCAAAAGACTTGAGCTTGCCAAGGAGAGCTTCTGTTGAGATTTCATTTGTACTTCTGGCCTCCTTGATAGGCCAGATCCTCAGATTCCATGTGCTAGGGAAGCACATAAGAATCTTATCAATGACCTCTGTCAATGATATATCCTTGTCAAGAGTCCTCAGCTCATTGATGATTGAGCTGAGCCGGGTGTACATTACTTTAACTGATTCAGCATCAGTTTTCTTGAAGTTTTCATACTGGGAGATAAGGTTGGACCTTCTGTCCTTCCTTTCATCAGCTGAACCAGCTACAATCTGGTTCAGTGTATCCCACATTGCTTTTGCTGAGGAGCAGTCAGCAACTTTCTGGAATACTTCATCAGACATTGTCTGAGCCAAAATATTCATTGCTTTGGCATCTGCTATCTTTGCCTTTTTGTATTCATCGTTGTAATCTGGAGGAGGCACTACACTCATATCTGTTGATGATGAAGCAGTAGCTGTAGTAGGTGCTCTTGGTGGTCCTGTCAAAATAGAAGCAAAAATACTCTCATCAATAGAGTTCATATATAACTTAATCCTTGCCTTCTAGATGCTAAACTTTGCTAAGTTGCAAGCTGGAGGTCTGGTGCTAGAGTAATCCTTGGACTGGGCCATGATAGTGAATATCTATAAGCTTGGTATCTATCAGGATCTTGTGACTCAGGTGTTAGCCTGTACAGTCAGTCAACCTCCCTCTGATACCAATTGAAAGTGATGATAGATACAACTCTAGAGGGGGGGTGAATAGAGTATTCAAAAATTATGACACCCTACTCAACTCCCTTAGAGATAATTTGCGGAATTAGTTTATAAATATTGATAACCCTAGAGCCTAACACAAAGTGTAGTGCACAAGAGAAAGCTAACTGTAATTACAGTTAAGCTTGGGATCCTATCACATCAACTAGTAATCCTAGTTATTTCTACTCACAGCCACAGTGCAATAAATTAAATAAGCAGCACAGACGACACAAGAAATTTTATAGTGGTTCCCTCTAAATAGGTACGTCCACTCTTCTACCACCCTGGTAGGAATCCACTACAGGTTTTTGTTCAGGTGCCCTGCCACCAACTGATCTGCTTCAGGTAGATCAAGTAGACTCTTTGAGCTTTTGATCAGGAGCTCAAAATCCAATACAGGTTTTTGATCAGGTGCCCTGCCACCAAAGGTTCACTTTTGAAGGGAGTAATAACCCTTTGTACAGGAGGTTGAGAGAGTTAAGGTTTCTTCTCTATTGTTAAACAGATTAGAGAAGCTAGTGGATTGCACAGAGCTGGAAAGCTCTAAAGAATCAAGGCTCCCCCTGGCTTAGAGAATATCTAGGAAGGAGTCTTGCTTCAGGGTGCAGAAACTCTTCTGAACTAAGACAAAGAACTGTCTTGGGGTTCTGAAGGAGAAGCTTGAAGAAGACTCTTGATTTGGAAAAGGTGTTCTTCTTCAAACAGCTTCCTTTCTTCTTTTTCTTCTTCTAAAAGGCCTCTGAGTGAAAGTCTTCCTGTAAGCAGGATGAACTCAGGATGAAGAAGAATGCTGAAGAGATTTGATCTTCTCAGTTGAATGTGAATATCTGAGAGCTGTAGATCTCTATGCTGCTGAGTGTAAACTTCTTGTGTATCTGTATTCTGTATATTTGTGTTATCTTCTCCTTTCAAAAGACACACTTTATATATGAGCCTTTGCAACGGCTCTAATTTGAGTTTGAATCTTGTCTTCTTCTGGAATCTGCAATTTGGGCTGCAAAAAGCATAAAGCAAAAACAAATCCTGCAGACAGACATGCTATAAGGGGATAAAGCTTTCTAAGAAGCTGCATATCCAATCAGATAAAAGAGGCTAGAAAAAGTCACATCAGAAAGAACTCTTTACGGCCAGAGAAGACTTTCTGAGTCTAACGGCTATAAAGGACAGCCTGACAGATAAAGCAGAAAATATATTTCAACTAATAAGACAAAACACTGTCAGATAAAGATTGGCTCAAGCATAAGGAATGGAGCAGAGATTGCCTGGAAATAATAGCATAAATTTACTGAAATAATATGCCAAATAAATATGAAATAAATCATAGAATAGAAGAGGACAAAATTACTAAAGACATACAGCAGAACGTCGAACGACCCTCGGAGATCGTCGACCGAAGCACAGAGATCGTCGACCTATCAAACAGATAGTCGAATGATACAGATAGTCGAACTACCAAAGAAGATAGTCGAACTACCACAGCAGATAGTCGACCTATCAGAACAGATAGTCGAGCCATCAGATAGTTGACCTATCAAGATAGATAGTCGAGCTATCAAGCAACACAGATAGTCGACCTATCAAACAGATAGTCGAACTATCAAAGAAAACAGATAGTCGACCTATCAAACAGATAATCGAACTATCAAAGAAAACAGATAGTCGACCTATCAAACAGATAGTCGAACTATCAAAGAAAACAGATAGTCGACCTATCAAACAGATAGTCGAACTATCAGATAGTTGAACTATCCAAGCAGATAGTCGAACTATCAAACACAACAGATAGTCGACCTATCAAGACAGATAGTCGAACTATCAAGCAACACAGATAGTCGACCTATCAAACAGATAGTCGAACTATCAGACAACACAGATAGTCGACCTATCAAACAGATAGTCGAACTATCAGATAGTTGAACTGTCCAAGCAGATAGTTGAACTATCAAGAAATCTGTCTGGTCAGAAAACGTCGAGCGGGGTTTGACGATCGGCAAGGCAGATTTCACAGAACATCGAACTACCAAGAGTTGAACTAACTCAGAGATAGACGATCTGCTGACAGACGAACGTCGAACAACTGATAGACGATCGTCGACCAGTCGATAGACGATAGTCGAGCGGCGTTCGACCATAGTCGAACAAAAAACAACTTAACCAAATTTTCATCTGGATAAGCAATTCTACAACTAAGGGAATCTAACCTATTAGCTAACCTTTGACCATAGATAAATCTTGGGTCAAGAAACTAAAAGAGAAGAGCTGAACTCAAATCCAAACTAGGGTACCAACACATCTCATATTACATAATATTGCATGTAACGAAAAAGCAAAATCTAATGAGCATCAATGTGATGATTTTTCATGCATCCCATACTACAAAGCAGTAACATGTTGCTTCTTATGATGATCTATATACAAACACATATTATGCATCTCATACTATATAATATGTCTTGTATACTTCTTGTCATGCCTATGTGTGTAGTGCTCATGCTTTTTCCAAGACATACTGATGACACATCGGTGTGTGTATGCAATGAGACAAGACAACTAAAACTTTACCAGAGATAGCCGTTTGACCAATTTGTCAAACAAACCTCCGTCCCTCCGATACAAACTGTCACAACCCGCATTTTTCAGCATTTAATAATGCATCAGAGTAAGAGAAAATATCCGTCGTGATGTCACGTCGTGCATGAGATAACTGCAGATGCCCAGGTAAGAACCTACTCCTAATACTTTTCATGAAATTCTAAGTTTGTTATAATGAAGATATAGTCTGAGTTTAGATTTTAATGGTCATGTTCCTCGACTCAGTGGATCAACTAGTCCACGGGTGAAAATATATACGCAGCGGAAAATACTTGGTTTATTTCATTTATTATCTTATATGAGTATGAAGATCCAACAAGATTATTTATGATATGCACACCTATAGATTTAACATAAGTACGAAAAGAGCTTTTACGTTCGTTAAAATAGAGTGACATTTGATTTTAAAGAGATATTATGATTATGAGATAAGGGCATTTTTCTTTTATACTTTGAAAATAACTAACGTGCAACCTAGCATAAAACCATCCCAAAGAGAAAGTATGTACGACAAATAATAAGAAATTAGCATAACAGCTAGCAAAATAGTCTATCATCTACAACAATTCACTGTGAGGGTCAACAACTTAACACAAACACACAAAACAAAATGTATGAACTAAAACAAGCAACAAAACTACCTCACGAAGGTGAGGGAAGAAAACCACAGCTACTAAGCCAACGCCAAGAACCACCAACTCTAGCTGCTCGGGCCGCTACTGCTCCGAGCCCGAAGCATTCAAAAGAAAGAACGCCTCAGCAATAAATAAACAAGTGGCAATAAAGTCCAAAAGTAAATAGAGGAGAAGTCCAAGGGTTACCAACTCAAGACAAAAAAACTGTCAAATCACAGCACCTAAGTCAAAACTTTAAAAATAGATGAAGAATTCAAGAGGTTAATTATGTAAAAGTGAACCAAGTGCGTCAAAGAGATATGCTTTGTTAACATCAGCAAGTGTATGCTTACAAACACATACATACACACACACACACACACACACACACACACACACACACACACACACACACACACACACATATATATATATATATATATATATATATATATATATATATATGAAAACACTGATCAACTAAACATGTGAATCATTAATACCGGTAAAAGAATCTTAGTACTGAGGCGGTGACCACTTGTCCAACACAAACCATCAGACCAAACAATTTCCCAACAGTCTAAACAATCTCAATAAGGCACTATGGTGGCCACATTTTCCAATGCAACCCATCAGTCCACAAGAAGAGAGAACACTCACCAGTGTAATGATTCACAAACCGACACTGAAGTGGTGATTCTTTATCCACTGCCAATCAAAAGCCACAACAAGCTTCCAACAAAAATATTGATAACGAAAGGAAACCCAAAAAATCCACTAAGGTATACTCGACGAATAGGAATACCACACGTCAAAAAATTTCTAAGCCCACACGGATTCGTCGGAATTACTAGTCGAATAGGAAGGTTGCTCGACGAAATAATTCTAAGTACATGTTAACCCCAAAATCGGCGATCCCACCCCAAGGTCTCGAGCTCGCAAATCGCGGCCCGCTCAGGGGTTCCTCCCGAGGGTCGCGATCTGCCTCAGCCCTCCTTTTTTGGGCCAGGCGGATAGAAACTCCTATCCGTTCAGGACGTACGGCTAGGACGGTCTCCACGGTCTAACCGCCCCGGTTGCGTAGCTATCGTGTGCCCTACGGGACGGCGGGCTGCTCCCATAGCTCACCCTCCCAGGCCACGCGGTTAGGCCTGCTAACCGCGCAGCATTCTTCCTTATAGGAGGCAACCTACAACAGCAAGGGCGATCTGTGCGATCTACTCCTTCAGTCCGCTGGGTCGTCCCGCCGGCGACATCCCTCGACCAGCACAACCGTCGCGGGCTCGGCCAGCTCCTCCAGCTCAGGTTTCCGCCAGCCCCAGAAGGGCGGCCTACTCCTCAGGCTGCCAGCCTCAATGGGCGGCCTGCCCCAGGCCGCCGACCCTTTGGGCGGCCTGCTACAGGCTGCCAGCCTGGTGGGCGGCCTGCCCTAGGCTGTCGGCCCTCTGCGCGGCCTGCTCCAGGCCGCCAGCCTGGTGGGCGGCCTGCCCCAGGCCGCCGGACCTCTGGGCGGCCTGCTCCAAGCCGCAACCTCTGCCTGCCCTAAGGGCGGCCTGCTCCTCAGGCCGCCCCTCTGCTTGTCTCAGGCAGCCTGCTCTCTTCAGCCGCCAAGCAGAGGAAAAGTCAGTCCGCCCAGTCCTCCATGATGACGTCACTGGGCCCCGCTTCTAGAAGATCCCCCTCGGGCCTATAAATAGCCCCCAAGTCCTCTCATTTGGGGACAGGAGCAGGAGAACTGCCACTGCCAGCAAGGTCTGCGGACTCATATTTCTCAGTCCTCCTAGTCCTCCACAGTTGATCCTGCAAGGTCTGCGGACTCAGATTTCTCAGTCCTCCCAGTTCTCCACAGTTGATCCAGCAAGGTCTGCAGACTCAGATTTCTCAGTCCTCCCAGTCCTCCACAGTTAATCCAGCAAGCTCTGTGGACTCAGATTTCTCAGTCCTCCCAGTCCTCCACAGTTGATCCAGCAAGGTCTGCGGGCTCAGATTTCTCAGTCCTCCCAGTCCTCCACAGCTGCTGGCAACCTCTTTTACTTAGTCTCTGACACCTTCTTTCCTAAGCCACCAACTTCCCCCTTTGTACCCTTTACTGCTTTTACATGTAATGGCGCAATAACAAACTATAAACTTGCTTCTTAATTAAAGGAAAAGCCCGTCGCAAGAGTGACATTCAAGCTACGGCGGGCGAAGTCTGTTGTTGCCGCTGCAAGCGGCCCCGTCTCTTCTTTCCCTCTCTCGGTCTAACCATCAGAGCTCAACCGCCAAAGTAACCGTCTACTCGACAGCTACTGATCAAGCTTCTTCTCTGCTCGAGCAAGCTTCTTCTCTGCTCGAGCAAGCTTCTTCTCTGCTCGAGCAAGCTTCTTATCTGCTCGATCAAGCTTCTTTTCTGCTAGAGCAAGCTTCTTCTCTGCTCGAGCAAGCTTCTTCTCTGCTCGAGCAAGCTTCTTCTCTGCTCGAGCAAGCTTCTTCTCTGCTCGAGCAAGCTTCTTCTCTGCTCGAGCAAGCTTCTTCTCTGCTCGAGCAAGCTTCTTCTCTGATCGAGCAAGCTTCTTCTCTGCTCGAGCAAGATTCTCCCTTGCTCCTGAGCAAGCTTCTCCCTTGCTCCTGAGCAAGCTTCTCCCTTTCTTCTGAGCAAGCTTCTTCTCTGCCCGAGCAAGCTTCTTCTCTGCCCGAGCAAGCTTCTTCTCTGCCCGAGCAAGCTTCTTCTCTGCCCGAGCAAGCTTATCCCTTGCTCCATCAAGCCTCGCCACTATCCCCGCAACCCTCTTATTCATCTAGCTTGTGAGATCGAATAACCCGTTAACTAGAGGGCGCATTTCTTGCGTCAACAGTACACACCGATTCGTCAAGAAAACTCGACGAATTGGAAGACACTCGGCGAATACACTAAATCGCTCAACGCACTCGACACCAACACTTCACTCGACGAATTGAACGATACTCGACGAATTTAACTTGGTTGCACGAATATACTCGACAAATGAAGGGATCTCGACAAAAAGACTTAGCTAATTCAACTAATATTCAATGATATACAACGAATTCGTCGAGAATACTCGACGAGTTATACTTGGCCTCTCATGAACACTCGACACATTTACTAGATACTCGAAGAATTCGTCGAGAATACTCGACTAATTGACCTCACTCGACAAATTTAACTTCACTTGATGCCTAACTGGAATCACTCGACGAATTCGTTGAGATCACTCGATGAAAAAGACTTGACTCCCCAAATTTACCTAGTCTCGACAAATTACACTCGACGAAAAGGCCTCAGACCGATCATGAAAACTCGACGATTTCACTCGATGAAAAGGACTCAGGCTGATTCCTACACTACTCCGATTCGACAAACACTAACCCTACCCTATTCCTACATTCTATGAAGGAAGGGAGGAGACAATAGGAACAAAAGAACTAGCAAGAGAGGAGGAATCACCACTTGCCTCAAAATCTTCTGAAAACTGGCCTCTCAAGCGCTCCGCCTCAAGGATCGGCCGCAAGAACTCATCGTCTATGATCTCTGAAACTTTTCTGGCAAAACAAGGGTTAAGGTCAAATACCCTAACGTCAAAAATCCACGAAATGTGAAAATCTTACCGTGCACTCGAAGATCTCGGCGATAGCTTTTCAGATCTATACTCCGTCGAAGGTTTCGTGCACCAGACCTCTGATAAACGGCGGCCGAAAGATTTCGCGATGTCCGTCGCTCTCTACACTCCGCTCTTCGGTCCGTCGATTTGGGGAAGACCGTAAATAAGGTTTTCTGTTTATAAGTATATATATATATATATAATATTATATTATTAATATAATTTACAAGAAAAACTCCAACGACAAGAATTACTAAAACACCTCGGTTTTCAATGAAATTCGCACCAAAGCTAAATGTCAGTGCTACGAATCCAACGACGAAGTTGAAATCAGGATCTGACAAAATAAACTCGGGTTAAAATTTCCCGAAGTTAAAACAGCAATAATCATAATAAAATTCACCGCGACTCCAATTAATCCCGAATCACAACGAAACTTCACTAGCACGCTTAAAATTAACCACTTAAATTTTCTCAAATAAAAAACTCTAATTCCGATGAACAAAATTATGCACTAACGATGGCGCTCCGCTAACTACGTGTCAACGTAACGCCCTTACGTCACTATTACGCCACAAAAGGGATTAAAACAATTATCAAAAATTCAGGGGCGTTACATTCTCCGTTCATATGAGACAAGTTTTTCACGTCATATTTTGGAGACTACTTCGTTCATAGGAGTCAAGTTATTCACTCCATTCTTAAGAGGCTTATTTAGTATTTCAGATTTCACCAATTTATTTGAGTTTGCCAAATTAACTTTATTACACCTCTTAAGTTAGCTTAATCAGACCTATGATTTGAAGTAAGACCTCATTAGAAATTCACATTCCTCTTTCATAAGAAGTTGTCATCATAATTAATAAACTTGATTGTTCGTGTTGGCGAGATGCCATCTATTTATTTACGCGGGCCTCGCTCATTCTCGAACAACAATCTCAAAAATTAATAACATTTAATAATAACGGAAGGATCCAGAGTTTTTGACTCGAGCTTGGGGATTGCTCTATTTAGCGCACACATCATTAATTTCTCGACACGAGCAAACCTTCGTATTTATGTCTCGAGAAAAATTTCAATAAGCCCATATATTATAATTTCACTGAGCGTTAGAAATAAATCACAAGAATTTTAATAATTCATTTCACAAAGCCTCACATTGTTCTGAGCATGAGTTTTGCCTCGAATAAAATCTTGACTTTTTATCTTAAATAAATCTTAATTCAACAACGTCGACACATATAAAATCTTTTCTTCCAGAAAAATTGTACAATACTAATTTTTTTAATTAAGGAGCGATCCTTAATTTTAAAAGTTGGGAAAAATAGGAGCTTTCTATTGAAAGTCTCCAAATTTTTACAGAGCATGAATGAGTCCTAGCCTCCTAGAGTCCTAGGTATCCTTGTAAAGTTTCTCATAATTTTTCAATTAATTTAGGATCTGACTAAATAAACTTTATTTAGGGCATTAAAAATACCAAATGAATTTATAAAAATCCCCAAAAATTCATTGTGATAGCCATCATAGTCTGAAACAATTATCATGTTCAAAAATTTTCTCATAGGAGTCTAGAATTTTTTCAGAAAAATCTACAAGTTTTTTGTTCATTTGTGGTGTGCAGATAGCAGATCCTATCTGAATTTAAGGGTTGAGTTTGAGCCTCATATTGCCTTGGCCGGTTCTTACCCTGCAGCGGATCTGCCACAAATATGCTTCGGGGCTCTTTGAAATGAGAAGTTTTTAGGTCAGGACTCCTGACGGTAGTTGCCGTCCGAGACAAATAGAAATACTTAAATGGCGGTGGGGCCCATGCATTTCGGAAGTCTGACATACATTTTTGCGCAGGACCCATGCATTTTAGGTTCCTCTTTGACCATCTGGATGATACTTGCCGTCAAGACTCCTGACGAAAAAATTGATCCTTTGAAATCAGGAGGGGGAGGGGAACGTTGTTCCCATGGCCGTCCGTCCTCCTGATGGAGGTCGGACGACATCTGGAAGCCCGGGGCGGTAGAAGCTTGCGGGCTTCTGTCGCCGGCTAGTGGCCGACGATCCTTCTACCGATGGTCTCGTGGCCTGGCGCCACCGACCACCGCCGGAAAAGAGAAACAGAGGGCACTGGTGGCACAGCCTGCCCTCTTCCTGATAATGCCACACCACCGTACTCTCTGGCCGTCGAGATGCAGTGCCACCTCCCCTAGACGGCTCGTCGGGGGTCATTCGTTCCTCCGGAGGTGGTCCGACATCCTGGCGGCGCCGGCCACCGCCGAAAATATTGTAACAGAAAGCAGAGTAAATGGGTGCAACCAGAGACGAGCTTAATAGCCAAAAAACTACCTTCCACTGCCGGGGGAGGCTTCATCGCATCTCTTCCAGTGGTTTGTTATCCTCCCAGGACCACCACCGGCACTGGGAGGGACTCACCCAGCATGGCCACCACCCGATCCTGAAGAATGGCTTGGGCGGCGGCATGCAGTGCATCAGGGGGGGGGGGGGGGGGGGATAGGAAAGGAGGAGGGGGAGGATACCCACCTGGTGTGGGGGCCATTGGAAGCTCTCGGGGAGGTTGGCCATAGGTAGGTGGAGAAGGTGGTGGGGCTCAGGTTGAGGTTTTCCGGCATGGGGTGGCTCCAACGTCAGTTAGGGGTGCTTTACTGAGCTAATGGGGAGGTGTGTAGAGCCGTTGGGGGGATATATATAGTTGGGGGATATATATATAGTTGGGGAGGACCCCTCCCTCCCTCCTCGACGGTGTGGGATTAAAGCTTTTAGAGGAAAGCTTCCCCTTCTCCTCTTCCATTTGCTTGAACCCATGTCAGCATCAGGGGGGCAAGTACATCTTGCTGGCAAGCATCAAGGTGGTGGGATGCATTGGGCTTGGGCTTGGGAAATGGGCTTTTAGAAAAGCAGAAGGGTTTAGCTTGATGGGATTTTACCAAGGGCCCATCCCCCCATGCCCTGCTGGTTTCTAGGCTCATGCAAGGCTAGGAAATGGGGTCGAGTCAAGGTGGAGGGGGCGGTGACTCCTTATTTTATATATTTATAAAAAGGTGTATTTTAGCAAGTTTGACTAAAGTCAAACTTAGGGTGGGTCCCCTATGTGGGTCAAGATAAAAGTGGGTCAAATTCGATGGGGGATGGGTTAATGTTGGGGGTATTAAAGTAATATTTGTGTGTGCACGCTTTTAGTGTATAATAAAGCTTGATTTGACCACTCAATGTCGTAATTGACCGCAACGAATTTCATTGGTCTTGTTTTGATTATATGAGTCCAATAAAATTAACTGGAGTCAATTCCGAGTTTATTTGCCCAAAATTTCAAAATTACGCATCGTGGCGAACTACAAAACACAAAACGATCATATTCTCCATATGACATCAGATCGAAACGAAACAAGTCTTGTCACACTCATATTAACTATATGAGTATATAGGAACTGATAAAACTCAAATCGGAGTTCGTATGCTCAATATCTAAAATTTACATAGTCGTGACGCACCACGTGAAACAGTCATATTCTCTGTATGACTTTGGATTGAAATGAAATGAGTCTCTTTGTGCTCATATTAGCAATGCGAGTCTACATGAACCGACAGAATTCAAATCAGAGTTTGTATGCTCAATATCCAAAATCTACATAGCTGGGACGCACTACGTGAAACAATCATATTCTTTGTATGACTTCAGAATGAAATGAAACAAGTCTCATTGCCCTCATATTGACAATACGAGTCTATAAGAACTAAACTCAAATCGGAGTTCGTATACTCAATATCCAAAATCTACGTAGTCGTGACACACTGCATGAAATGGTCATATTCTCCGTATGACCTTAGATTGAAACATAATGAGCTCTGTTGCACTCGTATTGACAATATGAGTCCACAAGAACTAACAAAACTCAAATTGGAGTTTGTATGCTCAATACCCAAAATCAGGTCACATCCTACCTTTTATGGTCATGGGTAGGGGTTCGAGTCACTTTTATTGGGTCCACTAAGGTTCTAGTGACCCAATAAAAGTCAGGATGCTACACATAGTCTCTTTGTACTTGCTAGTCAATCCGTCAAGCCCGACTGTCGAACCAGTTACCTTAGGCTGCATTTAGATACAAATTCTTTAGTAATGAATTTTCTTGACTTCATCATTTTGGTGCAGTGAGCGTGGATCGCAACTAGAGAAGGAAAATATTACAAGTATATGAGATGGTGCAAGTTGACGAGCATGGGGAGATAATCAACAACTTGGCAGGAGTAGGCGAGTTTATGACATCATTTTTTGAGGACTTCGTGTGAAGAATAGAGAGGACCTTGTATGCAGCATTGTTTTATCACATGGGGGTCACAACAACCTCGCCTCTTCACGTGACTCTGTCGAAGGATGGTGTCCTTCCAGGTGATTAAGAAAGGAGCATGTGGTGGACGAGCTGGAGCGACTAGTGCAACCGCAGTTCTACTCTACGAGTTCTCAGGGCATCAGGTTCCGAGATGTGGAGAATCCGGCGAGGTTCCAGGATAGTCGCCCAGGTGGCGAGTATGGAGGAGTTTCTGGCCAAGTCGAAGAATGTCGCCAGCAAGGGGGAGGAGTCCATTCTGCGATGAGATCCTTTCTGCACCGATTCCTTGCCATAATCTTCTGGGAGAAGACCAAAGATTAGTTCTATCAACTTGTAGGAGGCTCTATTTACTTCTTTGAGGATCTTTGTCGAGGGGTGATGATTTGATCGCCATGACAAAGAAGAGGAATAAAGAGGCAACGACCCTTTTCTATCTAGCACAAGGAGTGTGCGAAACACTGGGGAACTATATCGACCATTTCTAGAAAGAGGTTCTGGACATTCAAGAGGTGGATGGATTCACCTTGAACCTAACACTAATGTTTGGACAAAGAGAAGGCCTTTTCAAGCTGGAGATCAACATATATCCTCCCCAGTCCTACATGGAGTTGATCGAGAGGGCCAACAAGTATGTTCGGGAAGAGTCATCGAACTATGGATTTCTAGTCAAACTCACATGGGCAATCAAGGAGGAAGAAGGAGAGGAGGAAAAGGCTCTGGTGCATGAGAAGAAGGAGGAATCTTTGAGGCAAAAAGGGAAGGGGCAAGCAAAGAGAAGGCGAGAGGTGTCGAGGAGTATAGAAGAACCCAGGAGAGGAGCCGAGGAGAAGAGAAGTGAGGAGGCCCTTTGTGGCTCTGGAGCGTAGGGAAGTAGAGAGAAGGTATTGGGTTCCTGCCAATAGGTCGTCATGGAGGCCGATAGGAATACCTCAGTTCCAAGGTCTGGGAAGGAGGTTTTCCCCTAAAAGGAGGAATGTTCACCAACTTGAGAGGAATCAAGAAGGAAGACGTGAGGAAGCGATGACCATTGCCCGAAAAGGAAATAGGCATCACTGAAGGAACCAACCAAGGAGGAGCCAGATGGAAGAGATCTCCCTCTATTGCGAGTTGCATCAAGTAGAGGGGCATGAGATCATGGCTTGCCCAAATTTTTGGTAAACAAGGAGGCTGGAAGCAAGAGCAGGAGGAGGAGAGCCGTAGAGGCAGGAAGCCCCGACCGGGCCGATAGTATTCCAAGCTCATGTTAGGAGGAGGAATAAAGATCAAGTCGATCATGGAGGTCTTGGAGAAGTCGTTCAGGGAGTGGGAGGAGCAGTATGGGTGATTCATTGGGGATTGGGTTAGGATCTTCCCGCAATAGGATTCTCTATCAAATTTATCGCAAGATCGTCGACTCAATCTCCAAGGAACCACCCCCGTTGGAGGAGATCTCCTTCTCAGATGAGGGCACTTTAGATAATGAGAAACTCTTTCATGATACCCTCGTGATCCAGGCAACAATGGAGGATTTTATTATCGATCGTATCCTAGTGGACAACGGGAGCTCGACAAACATCAACTTCAAAAAGATGTTCGATGGATTATAGGTGGAAGCAGGAAGGGTGGCAACTTTAGATGGTCCCCTCTTTAGCTTCTCTAGAGAGAAGAATGAGGTGGAGGGAGGAGCAGATCTGCTAGTAACACTTGGTCGCATCTTGATCAAGTGTCGATTCATCATCGTTGATGCATCAAGTTGCTACAAAGTGATCTTCGGGAGGCCACTCATCAACTTCTTCAAGTCCATCCAATCTTCCTACTATCAGTGCTTAAAATATACCAAAGGAGATGTTTAGATGAGGATCCAGAGTGACCCAAGAGTTGCTCTGGAGTGTTATATTAGTGTTGTCAGCACCATCAGCTGGATGGAGGATGTGGAGAAGATGGAGAAGTTCCTGGAAGGGATGGATAAGCCGGATGCCGCGGAAGAGCGGAGCAAGTGAAGGTGATCTCGGAAGAAGAAGGGCCTGGGTTGATGAAGATCGGAGGGTCTTTGGAGCTTGGCATAAAGATGGAGATGGTGGCATACCTGCAAGAAAATGTGGACATCTTTGTTTGGTGCGCTGCAGAGAAGCCCGAGATTGATACGGATGTTGCATGTCATCGCCTCAATCTAGATCCTAAGGTCAAGCTCATTCGGTAGGAGAAGAGGGTGTGTGCCACTGCATTGGCTGAGCACATTAAGGAGGAAATGAGGAAGCTTCGTGACGTAGGCTTTGTGTCTGAGATCCAGTATCTAGGTTGGGTCTCGAATATTGTAGTAGTGAAGAAGGCCGAAGGGGGCTGAAGAATGTGTATTGACTTTTCTTTGATAAAATAATGCTTTCTCAGAGGATTTCTATCCCTTACGTCGAATCAACACATTGGTTTATTCAGGCATCAAGTTTTTGTGATAAATTTCCTTGATGCCTTTTCAAGATACCATTAGATTCGGATGTATCCCCGAACTGCCGTGACATCTCCTTCATCACCAACGATGGTTGCTACAACTACAGGATGATGTCCTTCTGGCTAGAGAACGCATGAGCAACCTACCAGTGTATGATGGACCAAGTGTTTAAAGAGCAAAAGGGGCAGAACCTGGAAGTGTATATGGACAATCTCCTGGTTTAAAAGAAAGGGCGTCCAAGAGCAAATCAAGGGTCTGGTGGAGTCCTTCATGATGCTTAAGAAGTTCAAGATGAGGCTCAATCTGACGAAGTATGTTTGCAGGGTAGGAAGAGGAAATTTCTTGGGACACCTTCTTACCCTAAAGGGAGTGGAGCCTAATCCCGACAAGGTGAAATATATCCTGGAAATGGCGTCGCCAAAGCATACCAAAAAAGTCCAAAGGATGACAAAAAGGAAAACAGGTCTTAGCTGCTTCCTGTCCAAGGCTGTGAAGAAGTGATCTCCATTCTTCAAAACACTCCAAAATTACCAGCAATTTGAGCAGACCGATGATGAGTCCGATATTTATAGGGTTTTTCGGACTCATCTGGGCTTGTTTTCTCACTCGTGCACTGCTTTTCAACCGGTATTTGGTTATATTTGCATCGCCCGGTCATTGACCACTTTGTGCACTATTTTGGCCCATGGGTGTGCAATTGTGCATTCTAT
Source organism: Platanthera zijinensis (assembly GCA_039513925.1). Lineage (NCBI taxonomy): Eukaryota > Viridiplantae > Streptophyta > Magnoliopsida > Asparagales > Orchidaceae > Platanthera > Platanthera zijinensis. The sequence goes on along the minus strand of CM077098.1, from coordinate 90,431,952 downwards.
TTTCGGGGGTAAGTACATGGTGCTCCCCATGGCCCTTTCCGGCTATTTTCATTGCATTTCTGTGACGCTGGAGGGTTCCCTTTGTTTTTATTTGTTTGAATGCAGGTGGTGCGTTTTCCCCCAAGTCTGGAATTCAGGCTTGTGGAAAACGCACAGTCGTGCGTTTTCTTAGCATACGTTTCTTCTTGATCGTGAATTTTGTTGTACTGGAAATTATCGAGCGGAGCTCGATGATCTTCACGCACAGTTAACTCACGGTTTCTTCTAAACCTGTTGCGAAGGAAACACACGGTTTTCCTGTAGCTTTCTTAGTTATGTAGTTCTGTGGTTAATCGTGCAATTTGTTCACGCACGGGCGACAGGGCCCGTGCACGAGTAAAACGCACGGTTCCAAATGCTTGCCTTGAATTCCAGCTTTCTGTTGTTACCCATGCGATTTCCTTCACGCACGGGCGGGAACGTCCGTGCGCGAGTAAAACGCACGGGTCAACGCTTCTACTTCCGCAGGCTTATTCTGAAAATTAATATCGCACGGTTTGCGCATGGTCGTGCACCAAACTGTGCGTGACCATTATTTCTGATTTTTTTATTTAAGATGCAGATTTACATGTCCCCGAAGAACGAGTCCGATCCAGCCCGCCATTTTCGCTCCTCTGAGCGGGAAAACTTCCCTCCAGCCGCTATTTTCTCTCTCCTCCTTGGAGAGTTGATCCGGACACCATTATTCCTCCGAAAGCTTGCAATAGCTTCATCTTCGGCCACCATTGTCTTCTCCAAGCTCCAAGCTCCGTTTGAAGCTCTTGAGGTGCTGCATTCGTGGAGTTCTAAGGATAGATTTAGCCCAGCGATTATTCACGAAGAAGACGGGTTATTGGAAGGAGGTGACAGCCCTTTTGGATCCCGGACGTCATCCGTAGACCGAGCTCGAACAAGGCCCGACAACCCTTGACTCCGGCCGTGAATCTCGAAAAGCCTTCGTGTGTTTGGTTGTTTCTCTTCCCCTTCACTTGTAGTATTTTTCTTCTGTTTATTTAGATGTTGGATTGATGTGTAAGAACACTGTTAGCTAAAGTATTTTAGCATGTCTATGTGTTGTTATATCTTAGTTCTTGATTGTGTTGATGAGCTTCAGTTTTTCTTGTTCTTGTTGAGATAGTGTCGTTCTAGCAATTGCTAGAAGCATGCGTGGCGAAGAGGTGATTGCGACTCTTATTGGCTCATCCATATTTCATATTACTCTCTTGAGTAATCCATCAAAGAGACATGGTGACGACGACTCGCAATAGGATTATTAGTGTTAAAATTAGGAAACCCAAAAATCAACCCCCTTGCTTCGTTGACACTTGCTATAACTCTTTCAATAGCGAAATCACACTCCCTACTTGCTCTCCTCGAAAGATCGATATCCGGGGATTCAACTCCTCAACTTTATTACTTGACAACGATCAGTACACTTGTCGTGAGTGCATCAAGTTTTTGGCGCCGTTGCCGGGAAGTGCACCCGTTGTGTGTACTTTTCTACTGGAAAAGTTTTGCAAGTGTTTTTAGTACTTTGATCATTTTTTGGTGTGTTGTATGACAGATCTGAACCCTGGTGATAGGGGTAAAGATTTGAGAGTTGATCTTGAGACCGCACGAACGAGGCAAGCTCGCCTACATGCTGCTGCTGCTGAAGAGAGGATGGAGGATCTTGGCCAAGGAGGAAATGGCCACGGTGAACGGGTTGTTGAGGGCCAAGAGGTGGTCCAACCACGCGTTAGGACAATGTGTGATTTCAGAACCCCTACTGCGGGAAGTGTTTACCCTGGCTTCAGACCTGCCATCGTAAACAACCACTTCGAGATTAAACCCTCCATCCTGAATATGATCCGAAATAATACTCAGTTCTCGGGCTTATCGAGTGAGGATCCGCAGCTCCATCTAGCGGAGCTCTCAGAAATTTGCGGAACATTCCGATATGCCGGTATTTCTGATGGCGTGGTAAAGCTGAGGCTGTTCCCATTTTCGCTGAGGGACAAGGCCAAAACCTGGATCCATACTATTATTTCAGGGATTGCTACTACATAGGAGGCCCTGTCATCTAAGTTCTTGGCTAAGTTCCATCCAGTGGATAAGATTGTGAATGCGGGTAGGGATATTGTAACCTTTCGGCAGCTGGACCAAGAAACGTTGTCTGAGGCGTGGGAGAGATTCGATGACCTGCAGAGTCGATGCCCCCAGCACGGCTGTGAGCTGTGGAATTTAGTTGAAATATTATATTTTTCTATTGAGCCTAATTTCAGGGCTATGATCTATGCAGCAGCTGGAGGCACAATAATGAACCTATCTCCTGACGAGGCATTGAGGCTACTTCGCGAAACTGCCTCCCATTGCACATACTGAACCGTCGAAAGAAATGCCCCTAAAGGGGCGAGAAATCTGTTTGAGGTGAATGTGGTGCAGCAAGCTGAGGCGAGCCATCCTACGATGGATGGAAGGATGATGCTGACGAGATCTACCCCTACTCCAGCACGGGTTATGGACATTTCATGCTAGGGTTGTGGTAACCCCGACCATCATGCTTATGAGTGCACTGCTAGAGATACCTTTGCTGAGCCGTCAGGTATAACCTCTGACGAGAGCGTAAATTTTATAAATAATCAAAACCACACTGCTCCTTATAATAATGCGTATAACCCCAACGTGAGAAATCATCCTAATTTCTTGTGGAATCAAAATGCCCCCGGTCAAAGGTGGCAGGGAGGCCAGCATCAATTTGATGCTCAAGCCTCTAGTAGCCAGCCGCGACTGCCGCATATGGGTTATAATCCGAACGTGCAAGGGACTCGTAAGAGTGCGTTGGAGGAAATAATGGAGAAGTTTATTGAGATGGTCCAATCTAATATGGCCACTCAAACCACTTCCATGAGGAACTTGGAGACACAGCTGAGGCAACTGGCCCATGTGTTCTCCGAGCATACTCTCAGCACCCTCCCAAGTGATACGAAGAAAAATCTCCGTGAGCAAGGGAAGAGTGCTGAGGAGGCGGAGGAGTACAATAAAAATGAAATGGCTGTTAAGTGTGAGATTAATGCGATAGAGACGATAGCTTTATGTAATTCTGGATCATCGTGCAACATTCTTGCTTTGCAAGATGTTGAAAAACTGAATTTAAATATCAAATCGAATGTCCGGAAGTCACTAGTGCTAGCTGATGGATTGGTAACAAAGACCGATGGTGAAATTAAAGAGGTGGAAGTGATTCTGAATGGGGTTGTTGTAGTCACTGACTTTCAGGTGTTAGTACCAATGGGAAATACATCAAAACCCATCTTAGGGGTCCCATTCCTAAAAGCTAGTGAAGATACACTGCAATTTAATGCGAGCGGTGTCACCTTGGCTTCTAAGGTCAATTTTCCTTTACCAATGTCAGTTCCCCCTATAAATTCAAAGAACCTGGAGAACTTCTGAAATTGAATGTTTTGTTATCTAATGATTTATCTAGAGCTGCTGAGACAGGTGTTCTGCTGAATGGGCGAGATAAGGCTGTGAAAGTGGAAGAAATGTTGATGTCAGTTGAAGTAGAAACAAGTACGGAGTTGCTGGGAGTGAAACAAGACTCGAATAGTAAGGAACATGAGCTGAGCACGGCTATTGAGAGCGTGTAGAAGATATACTTAAAAACTTCTATTGTTCCGAACAAATGTGTTAAGACTATTAAACAGGTGACTTTAGCTAATCTTTCACTCGCCGCGGGTGAGGAAAGGATGCCCCCGGATGAGAAAGATAGACATGCTGCTAAATTGGTTGGTGTGGTTATACCACCCTGGCGATCCCCATCTGTGGATCAAAAAAGAAAAGAACTGCTCATGCGCAAAGCGCAGAATTTTGCCCGCCGACGCGAGAAGGAAGAGGTTAGTGGCAGGGGAGATTCGTCTTCCATGGGCCCTAAAGCATTCGCCTCGCCCTCATCTCGCGTGACTGGGGGGATCTATCACAAGTCAGCGTTCAGCTGAGGAGTGAAGGATCTCCGGGGCCCGTTTCCTGCTTTTTCTAGTTTCATTTATCGCTTAATGCTGTGTGTAGCTATAGACTTTTTCATTGCATTTTGAACTTATGATTTGAACAATATTTATATAACTGCTAATACAGATATTTGGTCCATCTTAAGGACGGTAAAGAAAAGGGCTTATGGGAGACAACCCAATTTTGCCGCTTTTAATTTGTTCAATTATGCTGCTGTGATTATATGTTTTTAGTATGCGTGGTCAGAGGTATTCTCTTGTGCAGGTGGAGTTCGTTGGGCCGTGGACTTTCTGCTGAAATTAACGTCAATCTTCTAGTATGCTCATTTGTTGAGCATAGGGTAACCTCTCCCCAAACTTTTATTTCTCTATTTTTATTGCAAATCTTGGATAGGTTGTTTAGTTTAAGTCTGGTGGGGGAGAATTATGTGGGTTACCTATGCACATGCACTATTAGCACTTTCATACCAAAGGTATATTTTCATTTTCTATTTTTATATTATCATGTCTGCATCGTGCACCTACACCCACATGAGCGCGATCTTAAGCACGCGCTCGGCTCAAGTCAAATTTATTTCTTTTGTGTTAACTTTAAAATAGTGGTGTTGGCTTAGGATTTTAGGATAGAGTAGTGTGAAACTCGTGCAGTGCTCCAAATCGAGTACTCATGGTGTGTAGAAATAGTATAGATTTAATTTTTCTTTATGCCCGTAGGTTTATACTTTTCTGCATCTGTAAATATTGTTTGTGCTACTCAAAAAACTGTTGAATCTGGAGCAATCGAACGGTAGTGTAGGAATGTGTGTAGCCATCACTAGCCTTGTTGGAACCCCTAGTTGGATTTGGGCTAGGTTCACTGAGTTAGGATATGACCCAACACGTATAGATCAGGGTCATAGTCATGTCCTAGAGTCTAGGTCAAGTCCTTAGAGTCAACAGTACAAAGGACCAGCCTCCAACACTGCCAAAGACTCAATACTTAGAGAATTCAAGTTTTGGAAAAAGGAGATCTACGTTCGTCGATCTCTGGTCGATGATTGTCGTGCTCAGCTAGACTAACTCAGAGAAAATTCTCTGAGCTGAGCTCGACGAACTCAGATCTCAGCTCGACGAACTCTGGACAAAGTAATACCTTTTAAGTCTAACACTCAGTCGACGAACTAAGAACAACAGCCATAAGAACCTTGATTTTTGATTGACTAATTCTGATTGAAGCAGTTCAACACCAGAAAATATTCTAAGTACAGACTGCAGACTCAGCACGACGATCTCAAACTTCAGCTCGACGAACTTGATGCATAGAAGAAGAAAGTTATCAAGCAGCATTCAGAGTTCAACGATTTTGGATCTCAGATCGACGAACAGCTATTCTCAGCTCGACGAAATCCATTCTCAGGTCGACAAACTTAGAGCACAGTATCCGTCAGTTTATGCAGTGCAGTTGTTCGCTGATCCCAGGTCGACGAAAGCTGATCATAGGTCGATGAAAAGCTGTTCTCTGGTCGACGAAAACTGTAAAACATATTGTTATTTATTCTTTCCTTTTCTGTCTCCTTATTGCATATCTATTATAAGCCGTTAATTCCCTGGATAATCAATGCATTTGAATAGAGCCGTTACTGGCAGCATTGATTGAAAATATCTCCCATGGAATTAATTGCTTATATCTCGGGACAGACATAGAATAGAATATATGCAGCATTCTTGCCGTCTTCATTTCCGAGATTTCGGCTAAGCATTAATTGCTAGTTTTTGAATTCGACCTTGAGGCAGTTATAAAGCAGATAATCTCTCAGCCAAAAAGAAGGAAGATACACAAAAACCTTTCAGAATACACAAGTGCAGTGCATACAGCTCTCTGAAAAAAAATCAACTGCTCTCAAAAGAAGAAGAAAGAACAACAATCACTATCAAGAGTCTTTCTTCTCCTTCTTTGTTTTCTGGGATTTAAAGTGACTAAAATATTCAAATCAGTCAAAGGATCTCAGAAAGTAGATCTTACAGCAGAAGACCTACTCACCCTTTGCAAAGCTTCCACTCCTGAACCATTCAAGATCTCAGGGGGGGCTTTGACAACATCACAGAATCCACAAAGTCTTCTCATTTTGATTTGAGAAAAGAAGACTTCAATCAACCTCTCACCTCTGTACAGGGTTTTAATTCCCTTCAAAATTATTCTGGTTGCAAGTCTCCTTCCAAAAGACTTGGGTTGATTTTTGAGCACCTGATCAAAAGCTCATTGGTGGCAGTCACCTGATCAAAACTTGTAGTGGATTCCTTCCTAGGGTGGTAGAAGAGTGGATGTACCCAAGTTTGGGGAACCACTATAAAATTCTTGTGTTGTCTGTGTGGCTGTGATTTTCCTGTGTGCTTGTGCTGTGATATATTTTGCTGTGTAGCTTAGTTACCTTCTCTAATTCACTTGTACACTTATACACTTATATCATAGTAACATATTTTATTAAAGACTTGTTATTTCTGCAAAAATCAAAAAGACTTTAAAAACTCTATTCACCCCCCCCCCCCTCTAGAGTTGTTCAGAGCTTACCCTATCTTTCAATTGGTATCAGAGGGTGGTTAATCACATCATACAGGCTCACACCTGGATTAATCAAAATCCTCAGGATAAACTTCGAATAAGTCTTACTAGTTTCTCAGTTTAAATTTTATTTTCTGATATCATGACACAAAACAAGGATTATGCCAGCACCAGACCTCCAGTTTGCAACTTGCAAAAGTTTGGAATCTAGAAGGCAAGAATCAAACTTTATATGAACTTTATTGATGAGGACATTTTTAATTCCATCTTGACAGGACCACCAGCTCCAGTGGCCTCTACCTCAACCCCAGTAAATCTCAATGCAGTGCCTCCTCCAGATCAAACTGATGCACATAAGAAAGCAAAGATTGTTGATGCCAGAGCTATGAACATACTAGCCCAAACTATGTCAGATGACATATTTCAAAAAGTTGCTGAATGCACATCTGCCAAAGCCATTTTGGATTCCCTCAACCAAATGGTAGCAGGATCTGCTGATGAGAGGAAGGATAGAAGATCCAACCTCATATCTCAATATGAGAATTTAAGGAAAGATGAAGCAGAATCTGTGGAAGTAATGTACAATAGGCTGAGCTCCATCATCAGTGAGCTCAGAACACTTGACAAAGAAATTACTCTGACTGAGGTCAATGACAAGATCCTCATGTGCTTCCCTAGCACATGGGACTCTAGAATCTAGCCCATCAGAGAAGCCAGAAGCATGGCTGAAATCTCAACAGAATCTCTGCTTAGAAAGCTCAAATCCTATAAGCAATTGATCAAGTCAAGAGAAGCTGCAGTTGAACCAAAGGCTTTAACACCTACTAGAAAGGAACAGAACTTAGCACTCAAAGCTGCAGAAGAATCTCCCAACTTGCCAGCCAATGAAGATCTTATGGCTCTCTTTGCTAAGAGATTCTATAAAATGGCAAGGAAGGACTTCAGGAGAAAGACTTCAAGGAATGAAGATAAACCCAGGTATGACAAGACCCCTTCTAAAGAGGTTGTCTGTTTTGGGTGCAGAAAACCTGGACACTTTATCTCAGAATGCCCAGAAGTCCAAAAGAAAGATAGAAGGCAAGAAAAGGACTCAAGAAGACATCAGCACAACAAGGCCTCCTCCAGCAAGTACAAGAAGAAGGAGAATGGATTTGTAGCTGAAACCTGGAGTGATACTGAAGATGAAACATCCTCCTCCAGCTCCAGTGAAGATGATGTAGAAGAAAAGAAGGCAAGGGAAATGTGTCTTATGGCAATAGATGCAGGAAGCAGCAAATCAGATTTAGAGGAATCAGATGATGAAGAATCCCTCTCTGAAGAGGATCAGATAATTGCTTCCTATGACTTTCAATCTAAAGAATTTCAATCTGAATTTAAACTCTTGTGTTTAGACCTAATAGGATCTGAGAAGGAAATCAAACTTCTCAGGGAAAAACTTTTAGAACAAGACAAAATCATTGCTGAAAGTGAAAAATTAACTGAAGAATTAAGCATAAACAATCAACAAATAGTTTTTCTGAAATATGAATTAAGTAAGGCTAAAGAATTAGAAGAATACCTGAATGGTAGAAGCTTATAACTGTTAGATATAACTAGCACAATTAATACAAGATCTAACAATAACAAACTAGGATTAGGAGCCTCATCTAGTGAACCAATCCTAATTCAGAAAAATCAATTGTCAAAACCTATTAACTTCATCTCTGAAAATGGTAAGAAAAATACTGAACAGGTAGAGAAGGTTAACAAAGTTCTTAAACAGTTAGAACTTAATAAAACCAATCAGAAAAGGAAAAACAAACAGCATAACTATGTTCAGCATATTTCATCGAACGCAGAATGACGAAATGGGTATGGTTCGTCGACCTCAGAATGACGAACCCTGAATGCAAATAATAATGTAAACTATTCTTCAAACTGGGATCGATGAAATCAGTATGGTTGGTCGACCAGAGATTGATGTTTCTGGGGCTCTAAGAATGGATACCACCATTCTTTGAGCAGAGAATGAAAAACTCAACCCAGATCGTCGAGCTCAGATCGACGAACATACTCAAATTTATCAAACTCAGTTTATAACTAGAGTAATCTAAAAACTGATAAACCCTTTAATCCCTTTAGTCAGTGGGTCATACCTCCTAGAAGGTATCATCCTTTAGGTTATAAGGATCAACCTGAATGTTCATTTATTTCAAGTTTAGGTTATGTTAAACAACAAGGACCCACAAAAACTGTTAATCCTCCTTGCAGGTAGAAGAGAACCTGTCACTCAAAACAAGTGGTACCTGGACAGTTGTTGCTCTAAACATATGACAGGTTGCAAGGAATATCTAATCAACTATAAAGCCAAGACTGGACCTAAAGTAATCTTTGGGGACTCAGGCTTTGGACTGATAGAAGACTATGGAGATTTCAACTGTGGAGCTGTCACATTCAAGAAAGTGACTTATGTAAATGGTCTTAAGCATAACCTGATATCAGTAAGCCAACTATATGATACAGGTTATCAAGTAAGCTTTACTAACTCTTTATGTCTTATTTCTTTAAACAACACAACTGTTTTAATAGGAATTAGACAAGGCAACATCTACTTAGTAAATTTTGAATCAGCTAAATCTAAAATTTGCTTATTCAATTCTGTCAGCATTCAAACTAGATTATGACACAAAAGACAAGGACATGTAAACCATAAAAATATAGCTAGGTTATCTAAAGACAATCTTGTTAGAGGTTTACCTTCTGGTCCCTACAAGAAGGAAGGCCTCTGTAGGGCTTGTCAGCTAGGAAAGCAACTAAATCTAGTTTTAAATCCATTAATAAGAGTGATTCACATAGAATCTTGTACTTGCTCCATATGGACCTTTTTGGCCCTATTGTAGTACTAAATCTAGTTTTTGAGAACTAGGTCAGATACTTTTAAGGTTCTCACAGATTTTCTCAAGAACATACAGATTGAGTATTCTACTCAAGTTACATTGATCAGAAGTGATCATGGTACTGAGTTTGAATCTCTTCTTATGCTAGAGTTCTGTGAGAAGGAAGGTATCAGACATTGTTTCTCAACTCCAAGAACTTCTAAACAAAATGGGGTAGTTGAAAGGAAGAATAGAACACTCATTGAAGCTGCAGGTACATTACTTACAGATGATTACATGCCCCTATCTTATTGGGCAGAGGCTGTAAGCACAGCAAACTATGTCCTGAATAGAAGTCTAATACATAAACTAAAGCTTAATACTACCTATGAACTCCTCAAAGGGAAGAAACCTATAATAACCTATTTTAAAGTATTTGGATGTATATGTTATATTCACAATAATGACAAGAAATATCTTAGAAAGTTTGAAGCTAAGGCTGCAATGGAAATTTTTCTAGGATATTCCCAAGTCAGCAAGGCATATATGGTGTTTAATAAATCAACATTAAAAATTGAGGAATCTATGCATGTAACATTTGATGAATCTAATATGTTTTACAAGGAGAGAGACATCTCTACCAACAATAATCTGCAGGTACAAAATTTGTGTGAGAGCTTGGATGATCTAAATCTTACTTCAAAGGATGAATCACATCCCTCTCCACAAGCTATATCAGAAGTTGAAAGTGAAGAAGAGACTGTGGAAGCAGTTCAATTTTCTCCAATAGTTGATACAATTCCACAAGAGGAATTAAATCAAATAATTGTTGCTGAACCAACTCCACCTAATGACCTTGTCACACTTAGGGATCACCCTAGATCTTAAGTAATTGAAGACATATCATTAGGAGTGCAGACAAGACATTAACTCAACCCTGATGTGATGCTTGTCTGCTTTCTCTCTCAAATTGAGCCTTAATCTATATCTGATGCAGAGCAAGATCCAAACTAGATCACTGCAATGCAAGAGGACTCAACCAGTTTGAGAGGTATAGAGTTTGAGACTTAGTTCCAAGGCTCAGGGGTTATCCAGTAATTGGGACTAAGTGGGTATTCAGAAACAAACTTGATGCCCAAGGTGTGATAGTGAGGAACAAGGCGAGGCTTGTTGCTCAAGGATACAGGCAAGAGGAAGGAATTGATTATGATCAAACCTTTGCTCCAGTTGCCAGACTTGAAGCTATCAGGATTTTCTTAGCTTATGCAGCATTCAAAAAGTTTAAAGTTTACCAGATGGATGTGAAAAGTGCATTCCTAAATGGAGAACTCAAAGAAGAGGTGTATGTTGAACAACCCTCAGGTTTTATCTCTTCATCTCATCCCTCTTATGTTTTTAAATTGCATAAGGCTCTCTATGGTTTAAAGCAAACTCCAAGAGCTTAGTATGAGACCTTAGCCAGCTTTCTCTTAGAGCATGATTTTTCTAGAGGCATGGTAGATAGAACCATTTTTACAAAGTTGCATCATGATAAAATTCTCTTAGTACACATATATGTGGATGACATAATTTTTGGTTCCACTGATTCAAATCTGTGCAAAAGATTTTCTGATTTAATGCACTCAAGATTTGAGATGAGTAGCATGGATGAGTTATCATATTTCCTTGATCTCCAAGTGAAACAAACTCCTGAAGGGATTTTCATCTCTCAATCTAAATATGCTAAAGAGCTTATTAAGAAGTTTGGGATGAATGATGCCTCTGCCATGAAAACTCCCATGGCTGCCAATACTATTATAGATGCTGATGAATCTGAAAAACCAGTTGATCAGACCATGTATAGGGACATTGTTGGATCCCTACTGTATTTAACCGCAAGCAGAATAGACATTATGTTTGTCACATGTCTTTGTGCTAGATTCCAGGTGAACTCTAAAGAATCTCACCTTATTTTCTTAAAAAGGATTTTAAGATATATAAAAGGTTGTCCAGATCTAGGCCTCTAGTATTCAACAAAATCAGTATTTGTGTTAACTGGATTCTCTGATGCTGATTATGCTGGATGCAGAGTAGATAGGAAAAACACCTCTAGAACTTGTCAGTTCCTTGGTGACAGACTTGTATCTTGGTTCTGTAGAAAACAAACATCTGTTTCAACATCCACTGCTGAAGCTGAATATATGGCTGCAGGCAGTTGCTATTCACAGATATTGTGGATACAAAACAAACTACTAGATTATGGTGTCAACTTAAATAATTCAACTATTCTATGTGATAATACAAGTGCTATTTCAATTGCACAAAATACAGTATTGCAATATAGAACCAAGCATATAGACATTAGACATCATTTCATTAGAGATTATGTTGACAAACAAAAGATTAAACTTGAATTTATCTCTACTGACTTGCAAAGAGCAGATATATTCACTAAGCCATAGTTAAAGACGTCTTTCCCTATGGTACCGTTGAGTTATCTCATCCTGAGAAAGGAGATTTTAAAGTCAACGGTCACCGCTTAAAACCTTACTACGGTGCACTTCCTTCAAACTTCATTCGTTTAGAAACTTGTCTCGTCCTAGACTAGGAGTACATATAGTTTAATAAATGTTCTATATAATTTGTTAAATTTTTGATAAAAATCTTAGATGAATGTTAATCCAAATCTATAAAAAAAATTTAATGGGGAGAATTTTCATAGTCAGAGGAGAACACGGGTATCCACACGGTCGTGTGGATAGCCGTGTCCGTAGCTTTGCACTGGACCCAGCCGTATCTAGTGTAAAATCCAACAGAGAAGAGTTTTTTCCCGAGCAGCACATGGCTGGACACACACCCGTGTGTATTGCCGTGTGCATGTTCCTCTTTTGGTTGATTTCATCCCGAGCACCACACGGCTATCTACACAACCGTGTGCGTGGCTGTGTCATTATTAGACGATTCCCGAGCACAACACGGTGTAACACACACCCGTGTGTTGTGCCGTGTTCGTGAGCGTTCAAACCAATTTTTTTCCCGAGAAGGACACGACTGCACACATGGCCGTGTGCATAGCCGTGTTAAGCACACACCCACTCACCCGGCCGTGTCCCATATAAACCTGGGAAAGGAGGCATAATTCCAGAGCACCACACGGGAAACTACATGCTTGTGTGGGTTGTCGTGTGATTCAGCACATTTTACATTAAAAAAGATAGAGCAGGACACGAGTATCTACCCGGCCGTGCTCTCGGCCGTGTTTTGTGGTACACGGCTGTACACCCAGCCGTGTGCACATCCGTGTCGTAGGTGCCGATTATTTTTGCTTTCATCCAGAGAAGGACACGGGTCCACACACACCCGTGTTATGGACCGTGTCCGCACCCATCACATGTCAGTTTGACCACACGGGCTGACAATACGGCCGTGTTGTTGATCGTGTCCAACTAACACACGCACTTTCCCGCAAATTGACAACACGTATCCTTGGAGGCCGTGTTTCCCGCGCTCGTCGATTCCCTAACACGGGTGCACACAAGGCCGTGTGTACACCCGTGTTCGTCTTCTTTTTATAGGGGCAAAATTTTTCATTTCTCACCATCATCCCCACCTTCCCCACTTCCAATCCCTACACTTATTCAAGCCGGGTACAGCACCAGCTTCTCCAAATTCGTGGATCTGCCTCTTCTCTTCGCAATCAATCGTCATCGGTACAATTCCTGGGTTTTCATTTGTCAAATCTCTTCTTATTTTCTTCCTCCCCATTCTCTTTAGAATTTTTCCTTTGTTTTCAGATCATGTCGTCATCACGAAGCCAAGGCGGTCGCCGACGTCGGCCGAAGCTTCAAGCGTTATCTACGGAGAGGCGCGACACCGCTCAACCGCTAGTCTTCACAGATGCACTCCATACAAATCACTCTAATCGCCTGCAATCCAAGAAATTCCAGAATATACGAATAATAGACTAGAACGTCCTGGAAACCATAGATCTGGCGGCTAATGTACGGGAACTAATTTCTGTAGTAGGGTGGCAAGGGTTTTTTGCCATAGAGGAGTTAGGTTTTCGAGAACTCACGCTCGAGTTCTTGTCCACTTTCTATTTGAACCTTCGACCCTCCTTGACCGAGAATGGAAGACCAACCGAGGGAATTATCTCTCTTCGGGTAGGAGGCACTTTCTATATACTATCCCTCCTCCAGTTCACCCAACATTTAGGGGTGTATGAGGAGGCATTTCTCTTTAGTGCCGCCTATACTGCTCTGCATTTTGATCTTCCCAGTCGCGACCAGGCGGGCGATATTTGGCGCCGTCTATCCTTTGACGTCAATCCCTACGAAGCCAAGAGGTCTAAGGCCTCAAAGCTGGATTCCCCCGCCCTACATTACGTCCACCATCTACTTAGTCATACCCTGAGCGGCCGGGGCGAAAGCTCCGACATTGTTTGTCGTCAGGACATCCTTTATTTACATAGCATGACAGCCCGTTATCCTATCCACCTGGGGTACATGCTCGCCCAGTTCATTCTTCATCAGGCGGATAACTCCTGCATCAGGTCTATTTGCGTAGCCCCCTACATTACCCACCTGGTGAAAAATATGGACATTCTCCCATCTTTCCCCCTGATGACTGTGGTAGCGAAGACTGTGCCCATCACCATGGCCAGTCTTCGATCCATCTGCCTCATCACCGCTCGTTAGGGCCGGGGTGGACTTATTTATACCATTGCGAGTCATGGACGACATGTACCTGTCCACGAAGACGATGACGAGATCGATCCAGACCTAGATGAGCCTCTCATCCCCCAGCCCGCTCGACGTATACTCAGGGAGAGTCATATACTACCCAACCTCTGCGACAGTCTCGTTACGCGCAGGAGCTACAACATTTCTACGAGACCCAGCTCTCGCCGCGCCTTCAACGTATCGAGGAGACGCAGCAGCGGACTGAGGACGCCATATATCAGATCCGGAATCACTTAGGGATCACCAGCCCACCACGGCCAGCTCCTCGCCAGCCTCCACCCCAGGATGATCAGGATGGCGGTCCTATGTACTTCTGATTTATATCACTGTCTATTTGGCTAGTAGTGCTGTATATTTTTTTTATTATGATCATGTATTATCATTTTCAGTATCTATTATAAAATTTGTCTTGTTCCTTTCTGTGCTCCTTTATATTCATGATCATCAATTCTTTATATAATGGTGCAATTGCTCTCTCATTTTTTTACATTGCAATGAGGACATTGCAACATTTAAGTCTGGGGGTGGATGTCTTTCAATTTTAAACAAATTTTTTTTTGCGATGGACATGATTAAAATTAGTTATTTTTTTTGTCTATCATAGTACTCAATGTTGTTATACACCCCTCAGAATTTTTTTTTACTTCTCTTTAAGCTTTCATTACTTCACTCATTTGGGAGTATAACTATCTAATTTACTTTCACACACTGATTAAAATGAATTCATGTTCAAATTTGTTGTCTAGTAACTACGTATAGAAATTCATTAGCCTACTTTTTTCCATATAATTTATTTTAAAAAGATTTGTTCTTTATATTATTAACTAATAATCACTCCATTTTAGAAAATATATTTATCTATACTAAAGTGAGTCAATGAGTGTAATATTTTGATAATTTTGTATTAGGAGATCAAAATAACTTAAATTTTCTCTATTGGTGTCTAGAACTTACTAGTGATCCTCAAACCTTTTGCACAAGTTAATTAGTAAGGGTGGAAATGACTTAGGCCTCCTTTTGGATAGCTTGAGTCTTTCAATCCCAAAACCTTAAACATTATACCCTTGCACACTCAATTTGGACTTAATCCCTATATCTTTTGATACTCCACCTCTAAAATTCACCAAGGCCAATCCTCGCCTAGTAGCACACCTATCATTGAGATCTTCATGAAATGAGTTTATTCATAGTGTTATGTGGCCTGAGTGCGTTTACACTTGCACCCACTTGGAATGATCCCTACTATGAAGCCCCTAAAAGAAAAACATAGTGAAATGTGGCCTGAGTGAGTGTATATTGGCACCCACTCAGAATGATCCCTGCTATGGACCCTTGGTTAACAAAAAAAATATAGAGTATCCATCTTCCAAAAAAATATGGGAAGTATAATACGTGCAAAGTCTGGGGGTGCTCTTATAATATCGATGTATGTTAAGGTATTGACCATACAAAGGGCTCAATTGTGATCTAAGTGTGATGAAAAAAAACCATCGAGTTATCTTTGCTTACCCCACCTATAATCACCTATCCTAAGCCAAAAAGGGTACACCACCATACAAGTCCTAAGGATCCAATCTTACTAATTCTCACTAGTGTCGTGGAGAGAGTGTGTAAAGGAAAGTGTATGACTATCAATATGAGTATTTTTAAGTTTTGAAATACTAATGCATATTTTATTAAGATTGTTATTTTCTCCTCACAATGGTTATGGATAACTATAATCCTAATTCTAAGAAAGAGCAAAAAATAGTTAAGATATATATTGGAGGAATTTTAAGATAAAGTTATATTTAGAAAAGTCTGTTATACTATGTCCTATACAATTGCAACATCAAATTTTTATTTGAATTCAAAAACAACCAGTGTGCGGAAGAAGAATTATGTATCGGTAACCCAATTGTTTGAATTAGTTTGCTTAGAGACAAGCAAACACTCAAGTCTGGGGGTATTTGATGAGTACAATTATGATAGGCTTTTTACTATCATAATTGTAATCATGTCCACTGTTTTCTACCTCTTTATCAAGTAATTGCGCAGAATAGTTAGGAATTGGTTTTATCATGAATAGTAGAGCATAGTTTGGAGTTTATATTATTTCATGTATTGAGTTATTCACCTACTACTTCATTATTTTAATACTGGTACTGCGAACCAGTAGAACTAGAAGTCTTAGAGCAAACAAGGGAGTTGACGGATCCAACATGGCTGATCACAGGAGAAGAATTGGTGACACACGGGTAGGAACACGGCCGTGTGCCTACCCGTGTTCTATTCCGGCTATAAACAAAGGAGAAGTTAGAGCACCACACGGGTGGGAACACGCCCGTGTTCCCACCCCGTGTCCTTTTCAGGACAAAATGGAGTACTGAAGCCGACCAACCCGTGTCATGAAGAACAACACGGTCGTGTTCATCAACACGGCCGTGTCAGTACCCGTGTCATCTAACACGGCCCACGACCAAACACGTTTAATCGTGTGGAACCACCCTGGAACTGTCAACACGGCTTGCAACACGGCCGTGTTGGAACCCGTGTTCGACCATGTTTGCTTTGAGATTATAAAAACCTGGAGAAAATTTTATTCTGGACTTTTGGATCAATTTGCATTGGAGCTTTTCTGGAAGACGAAAGTGGAGCACCCAAGAGAAGGATAATTTAAGAGGATTTTTGTATGCCTTTAATTCTTCATGTATCTTCTTAATTTTGATCTTATCTTGGCGATTCAATTTTCCTTATTTTATATTTTACATGAACTTTGTATTTGAACAATTTGTTTAATCATGCATCGCTTTGTTTTTATCAAATTTGTGGTAGTTTATGCGTATATATTCCTTAGAACAAAAATGATTATCCTAAATATGAATTTAGCTTTCGTTATTCATGAATTTCAAACCTCTAGATTTAGAAATTGGATGTTTGTAATGATGTTAATAATTTCATAATTAGGTGTTATTTTTATTTACATTGCAATTTTCATAATCGAGAGATATGTTAATTGTATAATTTTGATATGTATAAATGAATTTATGATATGTTAGAGATAACCTTTCATGAGTTGTGTAGTAAATAGGGTAACGTACTTAATGCAAATTTGAGTATTGTAAATTGTTCGAGAGAAAATTTACTCACTTAGATTAGATTTTGAATTGCTCGAGAGAGAGAATTTAATGAATGTTTTACCCTTACATTACAATGGATTTGATAATATTGCTATTACATGATTAAATAGATTTGAATCAATGCAAAAGTAGTTTCATGTGAATGCTCTTAACTTTCATCTTTTCATCAACTTAACACTACAATGTATCTTCATTTAAATAGTCATAGTTAGAGTAATGTAGGTTAGAATTCAATTTTAATTATCGGTGTGATAATAGAGTGAGGGTGAGTACGAGTATTTGAAAAGACTCTGTGGAATACGACACGAGATGTAGAATTCTCCTATACTATGATTGATAGGTGCACTTGCCTGAAATGTTAAATCAATTTAGCTTATGCCTGTCTACATAGTTATTACTAAATTGTAGAATGATTCCGCATCAAGTTATTACCATGTTATGCAAAAATCATCATCATGGATATATATATATATATATATATATATATATGGATTTAATATAAAAACGCAGCCTGTGTACATTTCTTAGGTGCGAGACTTCATTTTTAGAAAAAGTGGTCAACATGAAAGTTGTAGATCTCGATGATATCTACAACTTTCATGTTGATCACTTTTCCTAAAAATGCATTTTACTAGGTGTATTTTCAAATGGCGCGGAACCGGGCGGAACTATTGCGATTCGCAATAGTTCCGCCCGGTTCCGCGCCATTTGAAAATACACCTAGTAAAATGCATTTTTAGGAAAAGTGGTCAACATGAAAGTTGTAGATATCGTCAAGATCTACAACTTTCATGTTGATCACTTTTCCTAAAAATGCATTTTACTAGGTGTATTTTCTGTATTACACATCCCTGCGTATATAGCCTATATACACAAGCCGCGTATATACATTAACCCCTATATATATATATATATATATACACGAGCATCTTTGCACAGGCTATTTCCTCACATGAGAGTTAGAGGGGGAGGAGAGAGAGGGGGAGGAGAGAGAGAGGGAGAGAGAATCTTATCCCTTCCGCCATCTCTCTCCCATTCTTATATATATAAAACAATATACATATCTTGAGACACACTATAATTTAAGTTTTGACCATTGGATCTCATTAAATAAATCTTTTCCCTACATGAGAGAGAGAGAGAGGGAGAGAGAATAAGAGAGAGATGGAGGAAGGGAGAGGAGAAAGGTGGCTAAGAGAGAGGGGGAGAGAAAGGGATAGAATAGGAAAAGAAAGAGGGCGAGAAATTAATGTTTTTACGTCAAAACGTAAATTTTTTTATAAAATAAAAATTGTAATATCGGTTTATATTTTTTTACGATTATTTTGAGTACTCATATGTATATATTGCGGGTGCTGCCCGCCTTGATGCGGGCGCGGCCCGCAACGATGCATCGAGCACGGGCGAAGCCCGTGCAGAGGAGGGCGAAGCCCGCCTAAATGCGGCCAAAGGCCGTCCAAGAGCATTGAGCACGAGCATAGCCTGTGCGAATTGGATCCTCTCCTCCAAGACCGGTGGCTATTTCCTCCAGAGCCGGTGGATACGTCGAGAGTCTCACACGAGAGAAATGCTCCGCCGCCATCGCATGGTGTTGCACCAACGACAACCACCGGCGGCATCCAACAGGGGTCTCCCACCCCTTGCGGCACCAAGAGTGAGACGGCGGCGGCTTCTCTCTCCAATGCTACCAGGGGAGGCGGTTCTTCTCCCCAAAACGGTTGTTGCTTCTCCCAGACCGACTTTTCTCCTACACGGCCAACAGGCAGCTAGTTTTTCTCCTTACCTGTGAACAAATATTTCTCCTTTCACTTTATCTTTATATATATATAAACCTAATAGTAGGTTATTAATTATTATCTTTATCAAGAGAGAGAGAGAGAGGGATCTAAGAAAGAAAAAGCATTAAACCGGGGATTCCAATTTGCGTGGCCTCATTCTCTCTCCTGCCATCCATGATGTTTCCTAAAATTTGATCCGAACCAAAAAAACACAACAATCACCACCATGGTGTCTGCGCACATCGAAGTTTCGGGATATAGCCGTGTGTTGTTCCTTGGAGAAGTGAAGATTAGTTGAAAGTTATGTCGAATGGTGGTGCAACTTCTTTAGGGCAGTGACCACAAGTCTTATCCAGACTCGATTCAAAACTATATATATATTGATTTTTTTCAATTCTCACATCTCTGTTTATGCAATTTTGTTGTCATTCAGTTTTTATTTTATAAGAGTTTTCAAAATCGAATATATATATATATATATATATATATATATATATATATATATATATATATATATATATATATATATATATCTTCACTTCTTATAAAGAAGTATGAATGATTTTTAAATGCCATCAATTTAAAAGCCATCGAAACAATCTCATCCCTTAATTTCAGACATAAAAAATAATAGCCGTATGATCTGTAACTGATGGAGAGAAAAAAAAATCATAGCTCTCCTACACCTACGTCTGAGAGCGGAGAGAGAGAAAGAGATGGAGGAGAGAGGGCGGCAGAATAATGGCAGAGCACATGAAAAGAGAGAGAAAAGGGGAGAGAGAAACGGGGAGAAAGAAAAAGCTAGAAGAGAGAGGGCGGCGTATATATATAAATATAAATAAATAAATCCAATCCTAACTTATCCTATTGACATGTATTTTCATTCTCCATATGCTGACACCTGACACCGCCATTCAGAATAAAATAAACAGCCATTATTATCCTATATTTGATTTCGCTCAATCACAATAATTCCGCCAATAGTGGGTGAAGCGAGCACGGGCGAAGGCAGCTTAAATGCGGGCAAAGGTCGGCCGAGAGCTTCAACCGTGCTTTATGCTTTGGGTGGTCTTCGGGCGATCTTCGGGCGCATAGAAGCGGGCTTCGCCCGCTTCCACGCAATCCACCATCTCGGCGCCACACCCGCCATTCGCAGCCCCCGGAGTCCGAATTGGAATAATTTTGCTTCGGGGGGCCGTGAGTGGCAGGTGCGGCGCCGAGATGGTGGATTGTGTGGAAGCGGGCGAAGCCCGCTTCTATGCGCCCGAAGACCACCCGAAGCACAAAGCACGGGCGAAGACCGTGCGCAGGCGGGCGAAGCCCGCCTGTTGCGGCCGAAGGCCGCCCGAGAGCATCAAGCACGGGCGTAGCCCGTGCGAAGCGTGCGGACAGCAAGCACGGGCGTGAACAGTGGCGGGAGCACTGTTCACCCGCCTATTAATAATTATAATAGCAGATGAGTATGATATATATGATAAACAATTATAAATCAGCACTGTTCACGCACTGTTCCGCACTATTCACCGTTTGTTTAGTCCGACACCGCCGATTTTATAAAAGAGTTCGGGTTTAAATATAGCTTGTCATGTGCAGGTTCAGAAATTATTGGTTTAGCGGGCCTCTGTGGGCGCTCGCGGGCTGTCGGCCAGGCGGGCTTATTTGGCGGGCTGATGGGCTGACTGTATTGGGCCTACGTGTTGGCGGGCGTGTTGGCGCGGGCTGGCGTGGTGCGTGCACGCGAGCTGGAGGGCATGTTGGCGCGGGCTGGCGTGGTGGCGGGCTGGCCGGCTTGCGGGTCTGTCTATTTTTAAAATTAATTCGCCTAGCTTTATGACTCTCCTAGAGTAGGTTTAGGGCTGTCTTATAATAGGTTTAGGAGCCCTACAAAAAAAAGCTGGAGAGAGGGTTGATTTGATCGGACGGTATCTGAATTTCGCATCCATGATCCGACGGCTGAGATCACTCAAATGGCTTTTAAAAGTCATGATTTTAAAAGTCATAGAACTAATCTCAGCCATCTGATCAATTTATGTACCATATATATATGGTACACAAATCATCAGCCATCCGATCCCCCTATTCACTTTTTCATAGGTCTCCTAAACCTATGAGGGTGTCCTAAACTTATGCGAGATTGCCATTTTAGCCCTACAACTGTTTAAAATATTTAATTGAATAGAAGAAAAACATGCCACTAAGCATCCCGTCGCTTTGAATATCCACGAGTTTAAACATGCACGTGCCTCCAACAAGTCCACAAACAAATCCACCGGAATAAGCCCAACATCACAACACTTCTAAGAAGTAAGAAAATCATATATACTAAAAAAAAACAAATCTGCAGTGTGGGACAAAACCCGCCTAGGATTTCCCAGACGGGATTATTTAGGCGTGCGGGATTAGTAGCCGCCTAATTGGCGGGATTAAATCCCGCCAGGCTGATTGGCTTAGGCGGGATTTAATCCAGCCTATCAGGCAGGCGGGATTTAATCCCGCCTACTTAGGCGGGATTAAATCCCGCCTAAGTCCGGGATTTAATCCCGGGATTAAATCCCATCCTGGGATTAAATCTCAGGATTAATTGCCAGCGGGATTTAAATCCCAGGACCGGGATTAAGGCTCTGTTTGGTTGAGCTGTTGCTGATGGAAAGCTGATGATGAACTGTTGCTGATAGGAAAAGTGCTGATTCTGAAAAACAAAGTTTTGTTAAAAAAATATTTGGGTGAAACAGAGTTTACAAAACAGAGTTTTCAAAAAATTGTTTGGATACAAAACAAAGTTTTTAATAAATAAAAAAATTCCAAATTATTAATTACCAACCATTTAAATTATGATAAAAAAAATCTTTTTTCAGTAATATAACATAACACAAAATAAAGGTTCATTCATACATTTTTTTCCAATCATAAACCTATATTAAACACACACACATACAACCCCATCAAACATATAAAAACATAAACAAATTCAAAGAATAAAGCAAATATTTTCCAGCAGCAAAGAAGAAAACCTAGAGATTTTTGAGATTGTGGATTAAGAAAAACACAAGTATTTTCCAACAATAAACAAAGCACAGCCCATTATTTCAATGTCCTTTTTCTCATATTTTTATCTATCTGGCAGACTAGCAAAGAACAAGGAAAAACTACACAGAGATTTTAGTGCCTCTGAGAGGAGGCACGACCCAGGAAACGGAAATGGATTTCTGGAACTTTGATGCTCTTCCTCTAATGGGTGAAGGATCGTATGAACAAATCAATAAGTAGATTTTCTCCTTGGACTATAGTTCTCCTATAATGAAAAGGGAAAAGTCTTCTAGGTCACAGATCTGCAAACTTGTTGAACGATTCCTCCAAGAAAAGAAGACGAACGCTCCTCTATTGCCGACAAAACTGAAGTGAAGATGTGGATCTCCTTTATCGGCGAGATGATGACGTTCAGAGAAATGACGAGAACAAGGCTATTAGAAGGAGGCGCGGCAGGCGTGAGTGAATATAACAAACCTGCAGCCATGGAGGAGGTCTTTTCTGTCGGAGCTTTGGAGAAGAGCTGTGGAGGAGTTGGGGACCTCGGCGCTTGGATCCGTCGGCCATGGCGGTGGAGCTCGTCGGACAAGGAGATCGGCGCGCCATGGAGGAGAACTTCGTCGTCGGAGCTTTGGAGGAGGGAGGAGTTAGGTGCTTTGCACTGGAGTAGGAGAACATCGCGCTGGAGAAGAAAAGTCGCACGGGAGAAGAAGAACGTGGCGGGAATGTCGCGCGGGGGAAGTGTTGCGCAGAAAAGTCGAACTGTTGCAGGAGAACGGAGAAATATGCTGCGGATGAGTTACAGAAGAAAAGTGCGGTTGTTAATAAACAGAGGTTTCAAAATAACTTGAATCAAACACCGCTTTTTATCAAAATTCCGGTGCTTCTCAGTCGCACCGCAGCCTAACAGCCAAACCAAACGCCACCTAAATCCCGGGATTAAATCCAAGGACCGGGATTAAATCCAAGGATTAATTCCCAGCGGGATTTAATCCTGGGATTTAATCCCGGGGATAAATCCCGCTTTAATCCCGGGATTATATCCCAGCGTTAAATCCCGGGATTATATCCCAGCGTTAAATCCCGGGAGGCTGGCTTCTGCCGGGGTGAGCGGAGCCCGCCGGGACGCGGGCGGAGCCCGCCCGGAGGCGGGGGCGGAGCCCGCCCGGAGGCGGGGGCAGAGCCCACCCGCCCAGAGGCGGGCGGAGCCCGCCGTCACGGACCGGATACTGTGGCGCGTAGCCATAGGGGTGGAACCCCGTGTCGGGCACTAGTGTATATATATAGTTTATCAGCTTAACGTGGATAAAGGTAAAGAACACGCATTCTTGATTTCCCGTTAGATTTGGATTTAATCCAACGGTTAAAAAAATACCGGAGCAATTTTTTTAGCATGGGGCGGCCGGCGGCTGCGGGCTCGCCGACCACCGGCCTCCCTGGTATCGTCGATGTCCACAGACGCCGACGAGCCCAGGGAGGCCGGTGGCCGGCGAGCCCGCAGCCGCCGGCCACCCCGCTTCCATGCGCTTCCCTCGCGCGGATATATGGAAATACGCACGCGTATTTCCATTTATCTATACAAGTGACAGGCACGGGCCTTCGGCCCATGGGGCATTCGGCGGGGGTACGACATTCGGCGGGGTGCGACATTCGGCGGGGTGCGACATTCGGCGGGATGTGACATTCGCCGGTGGTGCGACATTTGTCGTGGGGACGACATTTGTCGTGGACGGCGACATTTGTCGTGAGCGGCGACATTTGTCGTGGGTGGCAACATTTGTCGTGGACAGTACCCGCCCCTATGGCCTCGCGCGATAGTACCCGACTGAAGACGGCGGGCTCTGCCCGCTCCCGGCGGGCTCTGCCCGCTCCCGGCGGGCTCTGCCCGACCCGCAACATATACATATGAGTACTCAAAATGACCGTAAAAAAATATAAATCAAGAATACAATTTTTATTTTGTAAAACAAATTTTATTTTAACGTTAAAACATTAATTTTTCTCTTGTCATTCCTAGCTAGAGACAATAGTTTTTTTATTTTTTGTATTTTAATATTATAAAGTTGTGTAATTACTTAAAAGGATATTGTCTTTATAATATACTAATATAAAGTTTGGTATAATTGTGTAATTATGAATACAACTATAAGGGCAATATAGGGACATCAGTCAATGTTTCACCAAAGAGTTGTTTTCGTATATATACACACACACGAGCGTCTTCGCACGGGCTACGACCGTGCTCGATGCTCTCGTGCGGCCTGAACCGAAACTGAACAGAGTTTTTCAGTTTAGATTTGGTTCTATACCCTGACTACATGGGTCGGTTCCGGTTCCGAAAAGTCAGAACCGAACTTATATGGATTGGTTCTTGGCTCTGGATGGAACCGATCCGAACATACCCGAGTTGCACCCCTACCAACTATATTGGAGGAAACTGGGTACTTGTTTTTTCCTTGCAGCTGTTCCCATAGACTATTGACATCAAATCTTCAAGGAAAACATGATATATATATATATAAGTTGTTGCCTTTAAGAGACCTAAAATTTATGAACACAAAGCTTGCTAAAAGTGCGGTTAGCTTCATGTCCTCACCAAAAACAGCAAAGATTTAATAGGGAGGAAAATAGGAGGAAGCACCGGCAGATTCTGGGAGCACTGTCACAGCAAGAGGTAAGCAAGGCTACTTCTGATGGGTTGTAGGAGGAAGTTGAAGCAACTTTTTGGGAGGAAGGAGAGGGAAATGTGGTAGGCCCGCAAAAAAAGCTATTTTATTTTATGCACGATGGAACGAATGCATTTTTTTTTTTTGCTATGTGTAGTCCTTTGCTGTTTGAGGACCCTCAAATTGAAATTTACAGATCAAATATGAAGAAAGCGAATTGTTAACCGCACATCATAAATGGCCTGCACATCAAAAAGACCTAGAATTGGTCATGGTTCATCTAATGAAAAATGATGGTGAACATTTATGGCAAAAAACATAGCAGATTTCAATGGGATTTAATAAAATTCATAATTGGTTTTAGTATAAGCGATGTAGATTAATACATAAAGCAAAATAATTTCAAAATACAATACTTTAAAGGGTGTAATTTGTAAATTTAGGCAAGTGTGTGACAAAAACTTCTCACCATTGGATTCTCTCCATTTTGGCTGAAATGGATAGTTATCATTTCATGATCCAGATTTATTTCTATTTGATCTGACGGTTTCACCAATCTCATCCTTTTTTTTGTTTAATCATGAAATTCAACACTATGATAAAATAATAATCCATGGAGACCAAGAAATGGACCTTCATTTGAGATCTCAAATAAAGAGGATCCCAGTCCATAGCTCACAACTATTTATGCCCATGATTGCCACATCTACAGCAAACAAATAATTTTGCCCCTTCATATGGGAAAAATTTTCGGTGCGTTAGACGCAGGAGGAGGATCATGGGGGAAATACAAAATCCTCCTATGTCTTCTATTTTTTCACAAAATAAATCATGAAATATTGAACTATGTATTTTTACGCTCATTTTAAGTACTCATATGACTATATTTTGGGGTGAAAATTCAACTGTAAAAAAAAACTTTTTTGAACTAAAAATCCAGTCCATTTTTCGAACTAAAATTCAACTGGATTTTACAATCAATGAAAATCCAACTGTATTTTTGAACTAAAAAAAGGTTCCCCACAATTCTCTCATGCGTTGCACGCACAGAAAATTCTCTCCTTCATATGAGAGCAAAACAGAGACTGTTTACAACGTGTTTACAATGTGTTCACATTCAAGATAATTGTTGTTCAGGAAATAAAACATCTTCATCCATAATTTTCGACCTTAATTTTAAGTACTCATCTAATGGGTGCAATTGATATTCTCCAAAGAGACAAAACTATCCAAATCTATCTTCAAATGCATCACACACATATGAACAACCACATGATCTTCTCGAGCCCTTAGAAGGGAGGTCATTTAGACATCGAAGAGTGACCGTGCGTCCCTCTCCGGTGCTCACCAAGGGAAAACACCCAACTTGACGTGGATACCTGGATCACTCAACTTGGAGGAGGTGAATGCCTACTTCTGGGTGAACAATAGTTATATCGAGCATCTGGAGAAAAACGCTCTATATGTGGTTGGGGTTGCGATGGTCGATACTCATCCTAAGGGTGCAACGGTCTAATGGGTGAAACTCGGGGATGGTGATAGTAGATGGGCTCAGGTTTCCGTTTTGCTGGGCACATCGGGTCTCTTGCTGGTAAATATCTATCAAGTCGTTCGGGCTGGATAAGTCCACCCCGATCCTCATCGACATGACCATTCCAAAGTCTAATTGTCTCATGTGCCCTTAGAGAGTGGATTGGTCGAGCTCTCTGGGATTTTTTAAGGACTCCACCCTAGCAGACAAAGTAGCGACCTCAATTTTTAAGTCATCAAGTGTATCCTATCAAATTGGTCCAGTAGGAATTTTTGAAGGTTAGTCATGGATATGTCTGTGTTCGAGATAACCGGTTGACTGTTGGTGATGCTTGTGGATGACATGAACAATCTATATGCCTTACTGCTATAGAGAATAAAGTGGCTCAACCTGGGCACTAATACTAATTGATGTAGGGTAGGCTCAATGAGTACACTCGGGCACCTAAAAACACAATGATTAGTGATGGTGGGTGTGCAAGGTGGACTCATGATCAATGCGTGTGTGTACTGAAATTAAATGCATGCTAGTAATTCGTCCTCAGATTAACACCTTAATAATGAAACAAAAAATTTTTGCAAAACATTCAGCATTTTATAAATGTTGAAGCCAAAAATAACCCCAACGAATGTTCACGAACCAAAGTGCAACCGATGCCTACTTCTCTCCAACCTCGACCCCTGACTGGCTGCTAAGGCCCTAAAACAGACCCAATGCCTCAGCTGGGAGGTCCCACCACACACCCGGAAGATCTCTGAGAGCTTCCCCTCCAAAGCCAAATGCTGGGCTGGGAGCTCCTCAGAAGGCACTAGAGTTAGAGGGAAAATGAAAAAGCCTGCCTTCCAAAGAGCCCCTATGGGTCTTTTTATAGTCTTCTTTTGGCCTGAAAATACTGAAATACCCCTGAAGGGTCTGCCAATAGCCAAATCCCGCTGTCCTCCCAAGGGCATTTGGGTAATTTTACCTCGGGATAATAATAAAATAATCTTCTCTGGACTCCGGGTCCCACCCCGTGGGCCCACTTGGCGAGACCCCCGGCCTAGAAGGCTCTCGCTGGGTCCCCTCTAGGCCCGCCTTGGCGAGAGCTTCTGCCAGGAAGGTTCTCGCGCTAGGTAGTCATGATGTCAATGCGAAAGAAGGTTCACCTAAGGCCTTCTCGCCTGCCCTGGGCGGGAGCTTTCCCTAAGGCGGGAGCTTCCGTAGTCAGGCCCTCTACTTCGGTCGGTCGACGATCTCTCCTGCTGAGAGCTCGACTATCTGCCCTGGTTTCCTCAGCTTTCGCCTGCCCTTGGCGAGAGCTCCTACAGGACGAATTTCCTCAGCTTTCGCCTGCCCTTGGCGAGAGCTCCTACAGGACGAGAACTCCCCAAGTATGCCTTAGGGTTAACCCGAGGCTAGCCTGAGACTAGCCCAATCCTGACCATTGAAGCCTTTGGGTCCCTCCCAGCGAATATGGGGTTGTACACAATCCCCGCTCTTTTCGAGCTAGCCTTGCGCTCGACAAGAAAAGTCCAACCCCCAAAATATTCGCTGGACACGTGCCAGCTAACCAGGGGAATCTTTTGGTGGGTCCTACTGCGGCTATAAATATGCACCGATAGGCGACCATATGCCTCGCCCTTGAAATACTGTTTTACGACTGAGCTCTCGCCCCAGGGATTTTTACGCGAGCTTACCATGCATCCCAAACGTGCTGCCAAACCACTTCCGCAAGACCTCCAAGACCGGTTAGCCGCTGCCCAAGCGCGGGCCTTGGCTAACTGTGCGGCGGTGGCTCCATGGTTAGCGAGAAAGACTTCAACCGCCGGGCCTTCCGAACCGAAGAAGAAGGAAAAGAAAAGGGCGAAGGTGGTCCGGCGGGACCTTTCTCGCGAGAACAGGGATCCTCCTTCCCCCACTCCCAATCCTGCGGGGGATCCTTCCCCGCAGAAGGTAAGCCTTTCAACCGTGCCTACCGAGCTGACTGTGCACTAGATCCGATGATTAAAGTAAGCTTTCGCAGGAACCCGCTCCTAACGATGACGCCGAGATCCCGCCAAGTTCTTCGAACCTGCCCGCTCATTCCCCCAAGGACCAAACGCGGGTCTCGGAGAGGATTCCTCCAGCCGAGACCGGAACGATAGGTACATTTTCCCTTGTCAATATTTCAACCCGACCCTTTCTTTTCTGAACTGTCTTCTCGCAGTGCCAACTCCCGCCGACCCGGGTCTAACCACCCGAGAAGATGAAGCGAGAACCGTTGAAGTGCCTCCTTCGGCGGCCAATCCTATCCTGCAGGCGGGAGGGGCGGCTTCTAAACCTTCCGCTACTCTCAAGGATGCTGATCGTCCCTTAAGAGAAGACAACTCCCCTCATGCTTCCGGCCAGGCCGGGATCATCGTGCGCAAGCCATTTCGCCCGGGGCTGGGCAAGCCTCTCCACCTCCTCTACGGAACCAACGGAGGGGTTGGGCCTTCTCGCCCAACGTCGCTTGACGGTTCTCGCCCTACCGCAGGTATGCGAGACCTTTTAAAACCGCTGATCGCCATGCCTTAACCAAAATTCTCGCACGTTTCTTTCGCAGGTGATCCTGGCTTGCGGTCGGGAGTCAACGAGGAAGGAGAAGAAGAGGAAGAAGAAGAGGAGGAAGAAGAGGATGAAGAGTCCCCTCTCCCTTCGTCTGGCGAGATAGAAGAAACCTTGAACAGCGCTGGGAGCGCGAAGGGGAGACGGAGGAAGATCTCGGTCATTTTGGCCAAGCTTATCCGGCGAGACCGTGCCCATACTGCCGCGGCGAAAGCATTCCGCAAATCCGTGGAGCAAAGGCTGGAGGCTCTGGAGCGGGATTTCTTCTTGGGCGAGACTGATTGCCCGGGAGGGCCTTCTGCCGAGTCTTCGCCAGGGAGGTGCATCTCGCAGATCCGGGATCACGCCAGGCGGATCAACCTTGGGTGTACCACCCTATCGTCTTACTTCAACCCGTTGGCGCCCCCAAGAACTAGGCGGCGAGAACGAGGACGATGGAGCTGGAAGCCCTATTAGCCTTCCCGCCTTGAATCTCAATGTATCTCTTTTATCAATGTATCTGTAATAAACATTACTGTTAATTAAGTTTATCCAGCTTGCGCTGGCGAGGATCCCGCTGTTACCCATGTCTCTCTTTCCTTTTTCTTTTTATTGCTCTGCGAGGCTTTTTAAATTAAGACGCTTACACCAATCTAGGATGCTTGCGCCAATCTAGGAGGCTTACGCCAATCTAGGAGGCTTACGCCAATCTAGGAGGCTTACGCCAATCTAGGAGGCTTGCGCCAATCCAGATAGTTGCGTCGAAACCCGGAACGACCATTGACCGCTGCCATCCCGAGGGGGAAAATCGAGGCGCCGTTAGCCCGGATTCTGACAGTTGTACTTCGCTGTCACTTTCTCTCTCTGTCGGATGGATCCCTGATGATTACGATTCCCTATAAATAGAGAAGTCTACCAACCGCATTTACTTCTTCGATCCGGAACCTCAGCCTTCCTTCCTTGCTCTCGCGCTCTTGTTTCCGCTTCGACCTCTTTTCAGCTCTCGCTCTCGCTCGCAAACCCACCATGCCTGGCGAGAACAAGGGTCGCGCCCATTGCGCGGAAGCTTTCCAAAAACACCTTTTCCCTTCCTGCAAGCTCACCCTCGACGAATATAACCTGATCGTTGACCGCTACATTCCCGCCGGCTTCTCAGCGCGGAACCCGGGTAATCACGATAGGGTGAATACTCCGGAGGCGGGAGAGCTCGCCATCCCCCTCGAGCACTTCGAGGTGGGCTTCCGCCTTCCCCTTTGGCCGGAGGTTCGGCTTGCTCTTCGCTACTATGGGGTGGTTCCCGCCCAACTGAACCCGAACTCGGTCGCGATCCTTATAGCATTCATATGCTATATGCGATCCGAGAGGATCGAGTTCAGTTTGCCCATCTTCCGGAAGCTATTCAACTTCCGCGCCAAGGGGGGGGGTGGTTTTCTTCTCCGGGCAACTGCTCGAGGTTACCGGTCTCGCCAACAAGCACCATCACTGGGACGAGAAATTCGTCTATGTCAGCGGGGACTTCGGCAACGTCCCGCTTCAGCTCGTTCAGTACGAGGACGCCGCCTACAAACCGCCTACTCTGGGATCGCGCGAGAGCGCAATCCTGAAATTCTTTGGGACCAAGGAGTTCGATGTTCCCTTCCTCAGGCGAGACGTCGACTCCCTCCCACTCGTTCACTCGGGCGAAGGTACGGTCTCGCTTCAGATTCCCTCTTTTATCAAGGATTTTCTTGCGCTGAAGTGTTTTAACTTTGCAGGAGAGCGGGAGGTCCCTCTGCGCCAACCCTTCGCTGAAGGCCGGGGTGTCGAGGGTCTGGCCGCGAGAGGCTCCCTTGCGCTCGCGGAAGCTAGCGCCAGCGCCTGCCGAAACGATCCAGCCCCTCCTGTGCCGCCATTAGCCAAGAAGCGGAAGGTCACCCTTCCTCCTCTCCGAACGCTGAAGAGGCCCAAACCTTCTGCTCTCGAGAAGGGGAAAGCCCCGGCCGTCTCGCCTGTCCAACCCCTTCCCGCAGGCAGCTCCTTTGAAGCGATCCTCCAAAGGGCCAGCGAGATGGATGCCGCCGCCAAGAGCCGCGCCGAGGCTTCCACCGGGAACCCACCAGCCGCAAGCGAGGCTGGGGGAGAAGTGCTCGCCGCTGAAACCTCCGTCCGAGCTCCGCCCCGGGAGGTGCCGAAAGGGCACAGGAACTTTGGTTTCGGCATGAAGTACGCCGACGCGGAGGGGAAGCCTCAGATGGAATGGGACCCCGAGTCAAACTCGATCAAGGTTACGACGCTCCTCCCCAGCTGGGCGGAGGGGGAAGATGTGACTGGCGAGGCCTTCGCGCTTGGATATGGCCTTTACAGCCGAGAGGATGCCAGCGTGTTTGACCAGATGTCTACCCGCCTTCTAGCCTTCGATGCCATCCGGGCTCTATTGCGCGGGTTCGAGCTTGCGCATGCGCATATGTGTGCGCGCCGAAGCATTACCCTCGACAAGAATTTCACCGATATGCGCAAGGCAAGGGAAGATGCGGTGGCTCGAGCGCACACCGCGGGAGAAGAACTCGCGAGAGCTCAACAGGAGCTTGCGGATGCTCGACTGGCGCTGTCTCTACGGCCCGCGACCGAGGTAAGCGAGACCCTCCTGAGCCCTTGCTCTCGTTTCTCAAAGTTACGGCTGTGCGATGTTTCCAGACTGAGCTCTTTTTTTCACAGGATTCTGCCCAAGTCAAGGAGTTGCGCGCAAAGCTGGCCAACGCGCGCTGCGAGAGCGTCCTCCTGAGGGAACAGCTTCGCGCTGAGATGGCGAAGGTCCCGCCTCCGGAGCTAGATGCGAGGCTGCGGAGTCGTTACCTCTCGGAGTACGACGTTGACAAGCTGCTGCAAGCCAACGCGCAGGCAACCGTCAAGCTGACGCTCGAGACGCTGCGAGACGTTAAGCTGCTTCGGGAGGACGGCGCGACCATCGACGCTCGCCAACTCCTTCCTTGGCTCTACGATCCAGTTCCCAAACCTCCGGGCGCGCCGGACTCGCCTCCCTCAGACATCCCGAGGTCTTCTACCGCCGCTGGCGAGACATCTGAAGCGAGCTCTGGCGATGATTTAAGCGAGAGCACCAGCGGGAGTTACAGTGCGTCCCCCTAAGCTTCCCTTTTCTTTTTGTTTCTCTTGTAATGAACGAGAGGCTCTAACTTTTGTAATTAATCTTATGCAAAGTAATGTTTCATCTTTCATTGTCAGTGTGTGCTTGAAAGTGTAATATTCTGCCGAATGGCTTCCGCGCGAGCTTCCGCCGAGACCCTTAGTCTCTTTAGGGTAATCTTTCTTAGAGATCAGTTAGGCGGGAACCTCGCGTCGCCGATTAAGTCGTCCTGCCCAGGTCCGCCGGGAGCCTCCTTTTGCGAGAACCCCCTTTGACCGAGACCTTTTCTGGCCGAGACCTTTGAGCCGAGACCCTTACTGGCCGAGACCTCCAAACCGAGGCCTTTTCTGGCTGAGACCTCTGAGCTGAGACCTGTAGGGCCTTGCCTCCGGTCTGGGCCAGGGCCCTGCTCACATATTTTTCCGACCAGATAAACCCCTACCCCACCGGCGAGCCGTCGGACCTGCTAGCTTATATGGGAGCCTGCGCAGCGGGTCTGCCGGGGTTCGAGCCGAGCTCGTCGTGTCGTAGAAGTGGCTAAGAACAAAGTATCGCGAGAGCCAACCTTTCCCCCACAGGCGAGCCTTCGGGCCTGCCAGCTTGATGAGAGCCTGCGCAGCGGGTCTACCTGGGGCCGAGCCGAGCTCGGGGTGTCGTAGAAGTGGCTAAGAACAAAGTATCGCAAGAGCCAACCTTTCCCCCACAGGCGAGCCTTCGGGCCTGTCAGCTTGATGAGAGCCTGCGCAGCGGGTCTACCTGGGGCCGAGCCGAGCTCGGGGTGTCGTAGAAGTGGCTAAGAACAAAGTATCGCAAGAGCCAACCTTTCCCCCACAGGCGAGCCTTCGGGCCTGCCAGCTTGATGAGAGCCTGCGCAGCGGGTCTACCTGGGGCCGAGCCGAGCTCGGGGTGTCGTAGAAGTGGCTAAGAACAAAGTATCGCAAGAGCCAACCTTTCCCCCACAGGCGAGCCTTCGGGCCTGCCAGCTTGATGAGAGCCTGCGCAGCGGGTCTACCTGGGGCCGAGCCGAGCTCGGGGTGTCGTAGAAGTGGCTAAGAACAAAGTATCGCAAGAGCCAACCTTTCCCCCACAGGCGAGCCTTCGGGCATGCCAGCTTGATGAGAGCCTGCGCAGCGGGTCTACCTGGGGCCGAGCCGAGCTCGGGGTGTTGATGAAGATAACCAAATCTCTCCCCCACAGGCGAGCCTTCGGACCTGCCAGCTAGATGAGAGCCTGCGCAGCGGGTCTACCTGGGGCTGAGCCGAGCTCGGGGTGTTGATGAAGATAACCAAACCTCTCCCCCACAGGCGAGCCTTCGGACCTGCCAACTAGATGAGAGCCTGCGCAGCGGGTCTACCTAGGGCCGAGCCGAGCTCGGGGTGTTGATGAAGATAACCAAACCTCTCCCCCACAGGCGAGCCTTCGGACCTGCCAGCTAGATGAGAGCCTGCGCAGCGGGTCTACCTAGGGCCGAGCCGAGTTCGGGGTGTTGATGAAGATAACCAAACCTCTCCCCCACAGGCGAGCCTTCGGACCTGCCAGCTAGATGAGAGCCTGCGCAGCGGGTCTACCTGGGGCCGAGCCGAGCTCGGGGTGTTGATGAAGACAACCAAGCCTCTCCCCCACAGGCGAGCCTTCGGACCTGCCAGCTAGATGAGAGCCTGCGCAGCGGGTCTACCTGGGGCCGAGCCGAGCTCGGGGTGTTGATGAAGATAACCAAACCTCTCCTCCACAGGCGAGCCTTCGGACCTGCCAGCTAGATGAGAGCCTGCGCAGCGGGTCTACCTGGGGCCGAGCCGAGCTCGGGGTGTTGATGAAGATAACCAAACCTCTCCCCCACAGGCGAGCCTTCGGACCTGCCAGCTAGATGAGAGCCTGCGCAGCGGGTCTACCTGGGGCCGAGCCGAGCTCGGGGTGTTGATGAAGATTCTTTCAACCAGGCCTATTCCATCATTGAGATGAGGAGTCATAGCCGGCCAAAACTAAAAACATAAAGATTGCATACTCAGAGATAGTCAATATTCTGAAATAAACTTATTGAAAATGCAATAGTTGTTTACAACATTACGATCCTTCTTTCCCCTTACGGGTAGAAGCGCTTCAGGTCATCACCATTCCAGGTGTGACTCAAGGTCCTTCCCTCCGCATCCTGGAGATAGTAGCCTCCGTTAGCCAGAGTCTTCTCTACTATATAAGGCCCTTCCCAGCTAGGATTGAGCTTACCAACCGCGGCCGACCTTCCTGCAGCGTCGACCTTTTTCAGCACTAGATCCCCCTCGGAGAATTGCTTGACCCTGATGTGCTTATTGAAGTACCGAGCCATTCGCCGTTTTATTTCTTCTTTCCTGATGGCAGCAACATCCCGCAGCTCTTCCACCATATCTAATGAGAGGCGCAACCCTTCCTCATTCTCCAGCCTCCAAGTTTCGCTTCCCTCAACTGCGGCCGCGACCCTTGGGGACCGAACCTCGAACTCCACCGGGAGGACAGCCTCACACCCATGAGAGAGCTTGAAGGGGGTCTCCCCTGTGGCCGTGTTCGGAGTTGTTCGCAAGGCCCACAGGGCGGAAGGGAGCTGTTCCACCCAGTTACCCTTCAGGTTCTCCACCTTCTTTTTGAGCAAGTTGACAATGATCTTGTTTGCCGCCTCCACCTGGCCATTGCTCCGAGGATGATGGACAGAGACGAACCTGAGGTCAATCCCCAATTGGGTGCAGAAACTGATGAATTCTTCACTGGCAAACTGTGGACCGTTGTCTGTCACTATCGCTTGGGGCAATCCGTGCCTGCAAATGATTTCCCCCCAAACGAAGTTCCTGATGACCTGGGAGGTTACCTTGGCTAACGGCTTGATCTCCAACCATTTGGAGAAGTAGTCAATCATAACTAGGAGGAACCTCCTCTGTCCGCTAGCTGGAGGAAAGGGTCCCACCAGGTCCATTCCCCAAATGGCGAAGGGCCATGGCGCCGTGATGCTTCGAAGCCTTTGGGCGGGCAAGAGCTGGAGGGGAGCATGTACTTGGCACTTCCGACACCTCCTTGCGAACTCAACTGTATCCTTCCTTAAAGTCTGCCAGAAATATCCTTGCCTTATCACCCTTGCTTCCAATGTCCTTCCCCCTGAATGACTGCCGCATTCTCCAGAATGCACTTCTTCCAGGACCCTCGGGACTTCCTCCTCGGTTACGCATCTCGCGAGGAGTCCTGACAACATCTTCCGATGCAGGTTCCCCTCCAGCATCAGGTAATGAGCCGCCTTGTGCCTGAAGCTCTTTGCATCCTTGACTTCTTCCGACAGTTCTCCTGTGGTCAAGAAGGTCACCAACGGATCTACCCATGAGGACCGCCGATTCACCTCCATCAACTCTCCCTCTTTAATGGCTGGTCGGAACAGTTCGGTTAGGGTACCTCCTCCCCGAGGCCCGAACTTCGCCAGTCGATCGGCTGCCGCGCTTTCCTCCCTGGGAACATGTTGAATAGAAAAAGAACGGAAACCTCCAATGATAGTTCTTACCTTTGATAGATATCTCGCGAGGGTAGGCTCCCGGGCCTCGAACTCCCCTCGGATCTGCGATGCCACCACCATTGAGTCTGTGAAGGCCTCCACATCCTGAATTTCCAACTCCTTTGCCAGTCGGAGACCGGCTATCACGGCTTCGTACTCCGCCTGATTATTGGTTACAGAGAAGTGGAAGGCCACTGCTTGCTCTATGGTAACCCCCTGGGGACTTACCAGCACCACACCTCCTCCCAGGGAGTGCCTTCCTGAGGCTCCATCGACCATCATCTTCCATGCCTCCGACGGCCTCGGCTCTTCTTCCTCGTCCTCGGTGACATAATCCGCCAAAAAGTCCGCCACGGCTTGGGCTTTGATGGAGAGCCTTGGAACAAATGAAATGTCAAACTCGCTTAGCTCGATGGACCACTTTGCCAACCTTCCTGAATGTTCCACCCCCTCGAAGACCTTGCGAAGAGGATGATCGGTTACCACCCTAATCGAGTGCGCCTGAAAGTAAGGGCGGAGCTTCCTAGCCGAGACGACCAAAGCATACGCTAGCTTCTCCAGGATGGGATATCGGAGCTCCGCCTTTTTTAAGATTCGGCTGACATAATAGACGGGTAACTGCTTCTTCCCCTCCTCCCTAACCAAGACGGAGCTCACTGCCTCTCCTCCCACTCCGAGATACAAGGCTAGGTCCTCCCCTTCCTTCGGGCTTTGAAGTAACGGAGCTTGGGAGAGTTGCCTCTTCAGCCCCTGAAATGCCTCTTCACACTCGGCCGTCCATTCGAATACTTGGTTACCACGAAGTACTTTAAAGAAAGAGGAACATCTATCCCCTGACCGAGAGAGGAACCTGCTTAGCCCGGCCAACTTCCCGGTCAAGCGCTGGACCTCCTTGGCGCTGCGAGGCGATTCCAGGTCTAGGATAGCCTTAACCTTATCGGGGTTAGGTTCTACCCCTGCGGGAGTCAAGAGGTGTCCGAGGAATTTCCCACGACTAGCCCCGAAGACGCACTTCAAGGGATTCAGCCTCATCTTGAACCTTCGCAGGGTGGCAAACGTCTCCTCTAAGTCCCGCAAGTGGAAATCAACACACTTACTCTTGACCATGAGGTCGTCCACGTAGACCTCCAGGTTCCTTCCCCTTTGATCTCGAAAGATTCGATCCATCATGCGTTGGTACGTCGCCCCTGCGTTCTTCAATCCGAAGGGCATCATCTTATAGCTGAAGCATCGCTCTCTCGTGATGAAGGAAACATCCTTGACATCAGGAGGGTGCATCCGGATCTGGTGGTAACCTGAAAATGCATCTAAAAAACTCATAAGAGAAAAACCAACGGCTGAGTCAACCAGCGCGTCGATTCGAGGCAAGGGGTAGCAATCCTTGGGACATGATTTATTTAATAAAGAAAAATCAACACACATGCGCCATTTTCCTCCTCCCTTCTTTACCATTACCACGTTGGAGATCCAGCCTGGATACTGGATCTCTGAGATGAAGCCTGCGTCCAGGAGCTTTTTGACCTCCTCTCGGATGGGGGCTTCCAGCTTGGTGGCGATGGCCCTCATCTTTTGGCGTATGGGGCGGGCTCTGGGATCCAGGTTCAAGCGATGACAGGCCACGTCCGCGTCGATGCCCGGCATGTCTGCCGCGCTCCAAGCGAAGATGTCGACGTTGCTTTGGATGCAGGCTCGCATCCGCTCCTGATCCTCGAGGCTCAAGCCTCCGCTGATCCGAACCCTTTGCACCTCCCCCGCTCTTGTAAGCACCTCCATCTCCACCACTTCTTCGGCAGGCTCCAGCCCCGACCGCTCCCAACTTACCCTTGCCTCTTCCTGCTCAAACTCGAGCTCCTCTCCCCCAACCTCATCAACTTCCATCGCCTCCTCCAGGCTCTCCTCCTGCCTCTGCTCTTCTTCATCCATCACTCCTCTCGCCTCTTCTAGGCTGATCTCCCCCACCTCCGCCATCTCCTCAACAACCTCTATCGCCTCTCCCAGGCTCATTCCCCCTTCCTCAACTCCTTCCTGCTCAACCATCTCCCTCTCCAACTCCTCTGCCTCCGCCATCCATGACACGGTGTTAACCGCCGTCACATAGCATTGCCTTGCCATCTTCGGATCCCCCCTGATCCTAACCTGCACCCCTCCATTGTTGAACTTGAGGCATTGGTGGTATGAGGAGGGTACACAGCGAAAGGCGCTGATGAGGGGGCGTCCAAAGATGGCATTGTAACTACTCGGGGCATCCACGATCACGAACCGACAGTTCCGTGAGACGCCCCCAAGCCTTACATGCAGGCCTACTCCTCCTTCCACTTCTTTCCTTTCTCCGGAGAAGCCAAAAAGCGGTCCATCAGAAGCCAGGACCCTTTTTCCTTCCACCCTCATCTCGTCGAAGGCCTTCTTGAAGATCACATTCACCGAGCTCCCATTGTCCACCAGTATCCGGGAGACAGTGTAGTTCTCCACCGCTGTCTGGATCACAAGCGCGTCGCAGAACGGATCCTCGTAGTCTGGCATATCCGCGGATGAGAAAGTGATCTTCTCCTCTGGGGGGGGGGGGGGGGGGAGCCTGGGAGGTCGAGGCGACCCCTCGGCGGAACATGGTTTGAAGGCTCCCCTTGCGGGTTGCCTCGATCCCCACTCCCCCATGGATCACTCCGATCCCTCCTCGGGTCCCCACGTCAATCCTGTCTTCACATCTGTCCTCAACCTCTTCCCGCTGCACTTCAACGATCCTTACAGGCGGATCCTGCCTTCCGACCCCTCTGGCCCCTCTAATCTCCAGAAACTCTGGGCAGGTGGCCGTTGCGTGACCTTCTTCCTGATGGAAGTCACAATAAGGCAACGCCACCCTGCCCCCTCTTCCTTCTCCTCCTCCCCTTCTTCCGGCTCCCCGAAATCTTCTTCCTCTTCCCCTTCCCACCTCCATAGCCTCCTGCGGCGATGGAAAATGACCCCTTGGTCCTTGTCGCCATCCTCCCTGCTCCAGCCTTCTTTGTTCCCGGAAGTTATCTCTTCCCTGAAGTCCTCCTTGGCCCTGGGGGCGGCCCTCCTGAGGCCTCCAACCCAGTCGGTTGTTCGGCTCCCTGGCCCCCCATGCTGCTGTCCCTGCCCTCGGGGCTCTTCTCTTCTCCTATCTTCCCTCGGCTCCCTCTGCTCTCTCTGCCTTCCCACTACCGGCTCCTTCACATCATCCTCGGCCAACCTGGCCAGCTTCCTTGCAAACGCAGGGTTTGCCCTCTCGAAGTCTATCTCCTTCGCCGCCCTCTCCATGAGCTCCTCAAAAGAGAGAGGGGGCACTCTCTTCAATTCCATGCTGAAAAACCCTGGCCTCAGCCCCAGGGTGAAGGCAAGCATCAGTGCATACACCGGGACCTCCTGGACCAGGAGAACCTCCTCTTGGAACCGGTCGACATAGTGACCCAACGTCTCCTCCGGCCCTTGCCTCACTGCAAACAGGCATTCAGCCTCCTTCTTCCGCTTCTTTGAAGTCGAGAACCTCAACAAGAAACCTCTGCGCAGATCTTCAAAACTGTAGATGGAACTCGCCGGCAACTGGTGGAACCAGTCCCTGGCCTTCTCTTTCAGAGTGATGGCGAAAAGCCTACACTTGAAGGCATCCGACATTTGCCTGATGGACACCACGTCCTCGAACCATTGCACGTGCTGAACCGGGTCATCCTTCCCGGTGTAGTAGGTCATGTCCGGCTCCCGGAACCCCTCCGGCACTGGGGCCGAGACAATGAGCTCACTAAAGGGGGTCTCGCCTCCCGCCTGGCGAGAAGGCACGTCTCGCGACCTCGGTTGGCTGGACCGATCCGCGAGACCATGCCCAGGGAAGAGTTCCCGTGCCGTCGCCTCCTTCTCGCCCAGATCCGCCGGAAGCTCCTTCTCGAGACGCTGGCCTGGGAAAAGCTCCCGCGCGGCTACGTCCCTCTCGCCTGCCTCCACCGGGACCTCCTTCCCGGGGCGCTGCCCTGGAGCGTTCTCGCCTAGCAGCGGAACCACCTCCACCGGAACCTGCGGCGTCTCCCACTCATTCCTTGCCGAGAAGGTCAAGTTGATCGTCTGCATGACTTCTCGCCTGAAGTCCTCAAACATCTTCTTCGTCGCCTCGTCCACCCGGGTGGGGGATCCTCCTGCGCCTGATCCTTCACCTTCGCCTCCTGCCATGGGACTTAACTCGAGATTTTCTTACACCGGCTGCTTCCACGCTCACCGCACCAGAACTGTTGAAGCCAAAAATAACCCCAACGAATGTTCACGAACCAAAGTGCAACCGATGCCTACTTCTCTCCAACCTCGACCCCTGACTGGCTACTAAGGCCCTAAAACAGACCCAATGCCTCAGCTGGGAGGTCCCACCACACACCCGAAAGATCTCTGAGAGCTTCCCCTCCAAAGCCAAATGCTGGGCTGGGAGCTCCTCAGAAGGCACTAGAGTTAGAGGGAAAATGAAAAAGTCTGCCTTCCAAAGAGCCCCTATGGGTCTTTTTATAGTCTTCTTTTGGCCTGAAAATACTGAAATACCCCTGAAGGGTCTGCCAATAGCCAAATCCCGCTGTCCTCCCAAGGGCATTTGGGTAATTTTACCTCGGGATAATAATAAAATAATCTTCTCTGGACTCCGGGTCCCACCCCGTGGGCCCACTTGGCGAGACCCCCGGCCTAGAAGGCTCTCGCTGGGTCCCCTCTAGGCCCGCCTTGGCGAGAGCTTCTGCCAGGAAGGTTCTCGCGCTAGGTAGTCATGATGTCAATGCGAAAGAAGGTTCACCTAAGGCCTTCTCGCCTGCCCTGGGCGGGAGCTTTCCCTAAGGCGGGAGCTTCCGTAGTCAGGCCCTCTGCTTCGGTCGGTCGACGATCTCTCCTGCCGAGAGCTCGACTATCTGCCCTGGTTTCCTCAGCTTTCGCCTGCCCTTGGCGAGAGCTCCTACAGGACGAATTTCCTCAGCTTTTGCCTGCCCTTGGCGAGAGCTCCTACAGGACGAGAACTCCCCAAGTATGCCTTAGGGTTAACCCGAGGCTAGCCTGAGACTAGCCCAATCCTGACCACTGAAGCCTTTGGGTCCCTCCCAGCGAATATGGGGTTGTACAATAAATAGAGTGAAAACCAGTTTAGCTCTACCAATTGGGGTGCATAAGAATATTACACCAATGAACCCCACAATTTACATTGATTAATTGGAGAGGCAAACGATTACAAAATAGACTCCAGTCAACAATACAAATATCCATTGTGCACAATAAATGAATGCTACCAAAACTACAAGACTTACAAGTACTCAGGGTGTTTTGAAGTGTTTGGTGGATGCAGAGAGATGTCCGTCGGCTGTGGGGTGGCTAAGGGGAGGGGTTTGGGATAAAAGTTGCTTGTGGAGGTGTTGAATGTGGCGGATATGGAGCGGCAAAGTTGAGTTAATAGTGGGAAGGTGTTTGACAGTGAAGTTGGACAGCGGGTAGGTGTTGGGTGGTAGGATTTTGGAGTGGGGAAGGGCGGGAATGCTAGAATCCGTGGCGGGAAGGGTCAATCCTGCAGTGGAGAGGTGTTGGGTAGGTATTTTGGAGTGGGAGGGGCGGGAAGGCAGGGCTCTGTGGTGGGAAGCGTCAGACCTGCATTGGGTGATGGGGGAAATATTTTGGAACGGGAAGAGACGAAAAGCCTGGGATCTACAACGGGAACGGAAGGAGAGGCCCGAACATGCAGCAAGGAGGTGTTGGGGGCAGTATGCTGGAGCGAGATGAGGCGGGGATGCTAGGATCGCGGCAGTAAGGGGGGGAGGGGCGAGTACCTGCAGGTTGGAGCGGCAAGGAGGGTTTATGATCGGATGTAGCGGCAAGGAGGGGTTATGATCAGATGCACCATCAAAGGGAGGGGGGATCGACCCTAGGTGTCGACACCAAGAAACGCAACCTTCAGAGCCGGATCCACGTACATACGAGACTTGATCCTCCAAACAACCCTACTACATACAGTGCTCTGGATGGAAATCGCACCAGCAAGTGTGGTCTGGATCGTCAAAATGTATCTCCGATCAACGCCTTTGACGCGTATAAACTCGCATGTGCTCTGGATGGCAATCGCACCAGAAAGTGTTTTTTCTCTCCAAAGAAGAATACCTCCATGCAACCGAGCATCTAAACTTCTCCCCCACAGCTAAGAATGCCTATGGTTGGCTCTTGTTCCCCACCATGAAGGATATTTTAGTGCAATCCTTCCAGTTTAGGAGTAGATTTGTTATTTCCCTTAGTACAGTAAACATTCTTGAGTTCTCTAGTGAAGAAGACCATCAAATGTCGGCTCAAAAAATAGTATTTTAATGCTCAATGGCAGCAAAGGAGAAATTTATTCCGATTTCTTAAATGAAGCCGCGGTCTAACTGCGAAGGATGAACACCAAACACTGTTCTAATTTCGGATCCGTATTTGCGAAGATCTGTAGTGTTCCACAACTGGCAAATTCCTTAACATACCAGAGCAAATCATGCAAGAGTGAGTAGAATTTAAAAATTGGCGCATAACCCTCAGTTAGAGCATTCCAGCAGATCTACAATTTCCCTACTCAGCCTCATCAATTTCATCCATGTTAGAAAGATAGCCTTGGACTTTCAACTCCCAGCTCAAGACCTGCACCACCAGCTCCAGCTCACTGTCATAACCTTCACCGGTTATGAACTTCCTGCTTCTACCTTCCATAATCTCCACCGAGCTCCAACCAGGCGGCTTTCTTATCCCCTTCCTCCTCATCGCCGCCCTCACCCTCGCGACGTCGCTCCACATCTGTGCTTTTGCATATATATTTGACAACAGTACATAGTTCCCCAAATTTTCGGGCTCCATCTCAATCAAACACCCAGCGGCTACTTCCCCAATTTCTACACGGGAGTAACTCCTGCAAGCGCTAAGCAACGCTCCCCATGCCATTGCATGAGGCCTCGCAACCATCCCCATATCATCCGTAACCAATCTATAAGCTTCTTCGACCAGCCCGGCTCGACCAAGCAGGTCGACAAGACACATGTAGTGTTCAGCCGTCGGATGGATACCGTACTTGTTCCTCATGAGTTCAAAATACCGTTTTCCTTCCTCTACCTTACCGGAATGGCTGCAGGCTGCCAGCAGTGAAACAAAGCATATAGCATCTGGCTTTGAATTCACTTCCTGAAGCTCTTCAAACAGTCTGATGGCATCCTCTCCACGTCCATGGATGCCAAACCCAGCTATCATTGTGCTGTAGCAAACCAAGTCCTTTGGCTTAAATCTGGAGAAGAGATCGTAAGCACTGCGCAGATCGCCGCACTTCGAATGCATATCGATGAGGGCAGCGACCGTATGTCTGTTAAGCAACTCGCTGCCACGGCCATCCACATAGGCCTGGAGCGACCTCGAGCGGCTGGGAGAGCCAGACTGTGCGCAGGCAGAAGCAATGGTGGATATGGTTGTATGGTTGGGTTGAGCATTTCTCCCTCTATCACCATCCATCATCATCTGGAATACATCCACTGCTTCCTCAACGCGCCCAGCACGAGCATAAGCCGCAATCATTGCATTCCATGATGCCACGTCTCCATCCTCGAGTTCGTCGAACATCCGCCGGGAAGCAGACAAATCACCACATTGTGCATAGCCGGCGATCAACGCGGTGGAGACCACCGAGTTCTTTTCATTCGGAGGAAGATGCGCGGCTACCAGTTCACGGGCGAGCTCTATCTTTCCCAATACCGTGTAACCATGAATCATTGCAATGTAAGTATGCGTATTGTACTCAGGCATTCGGACGAATAAATACAGAGCAGCTTCCATTTCGCCAGCCTCCGCGTAAATGTCAAGCATGGTGTTCCATGCTTGTAGGTCCAGTTCTCCTCTTGCGAACAATTCATCAAACACCTGCCGAGCATCTCTTAAACAGCAACATTTCCCATAGAGATGCATAAGAGAGGTTTGCACACGGGAATCAAGCTGGAAGCCATTCTTGAAGGCATGGGAATGAACTTGAATTCCTTCAACCAGAGCTTGTAGATGAGCACAGACTTTCAGAACTGAAGATAATGTGAAGGAGAGAGGCCTCAACAATGGGTAAAACTGTTGCAGGCGTTTATATAGCAAGAATCCCTCTAGGGTGGCGGAGTTACCGGAGCCGGTGAGAGAAGAATAGCCTCTGATAAGAGCAGTCCAGACGAAGATATTGGGATTACAGAGGTCGTCGGCGATCGCCCGTGCATGCTCCAGGTTTCCCAGCTCTGCAAATGCCCGCACAAGCTTTGCGGCGATGAAATTGTTCTGAGATTGGCCATTGATCAAGACGTGAGAGTGAACCCTCTTCAGCTGGCGGCTGGTTCCAGCGC
This sequence comes from Platanthera zijinensis, assembly GCA_039513925.1. Classification (NCBI taxonomy): domain Eukaryota; kingdom Viridiplantae; phylum Streptophyta; class Magnoliopsida; order Asparagales; family Orchidaceae; genus Platanthera; species Platanthera zijinensis. The sequence continues at coordinate 90,388,200 of CM077098.1, read as the reverse complement.
ATAGATCCACCATGGAGGCAACGAACTCCTCCTCCGCTCTGCTCCACCTCCGCCCCATAGGAATGGGGGCGGCTTTCTCGAGCAAGTTGCGTTGTTCTTTTTGAACCCTAAAACCAGAGGGAATTGATTTTAGGGAATTGTTCACGACAAATCCATTTTGGAATACGCAGATCAAAATCTTAAAATCAGGTCTTTTTTTTCGGTGATTTTTTTCTGCGCAAAGATATACGCAAACCAAATTCACAGCCGCTCCCGCTGCATCTCCCGGCCTCTCTGTCGTTGCCTCTCATGTCGCCCCTTCTGCCGCCTCTCTCGCCGCAACTCCCGCCGCATTTCCCGGTCTCTCTGTCACTGCCTCTCCCGTTGCCCATTCCGCCGCCTCTCTCACCGCAACTCCCGCCGAATTTCCCGGCCTCTCTGTCACTGCCTTTCCCATCGCCGGTAGGTTGCGAGACTTCTTGTGAGCGGTTCGACGTACAACAACCAGGCCTTTTTAAAAGTGCGCACGTTGGTTCTTTGTTTTTGTTGCCTCTCCCGTCGCGGGCAGCAGTTTTTTTCGTTGATTTTGAAGGTTTGTCGCTGCTTCTCTTCATTTTCATTTTGATTCTGCATCTGAATTCGTTAATACAGATTTTCTTCTTTCATCTTCAGCATATTGAGAAGCTAATTTTTCATTTTGGATTCTGCATATGGATTCTACGCGTTAGCTTTTTTATTCTTCATTTTCGTTTTTGTTTTTGTGCTGTAATTAGATAATGATGCTGAATGGTTGATTTCAAGTCTCTTATGTCATATTGTAGTTTATGAAGATGAGAGAACATAAGTGTATTGTTTGCTGTAATAAATGAAGTTGATTCTTGTTGTTCATACTTTCATTTATCTTACAAAAACTGTTGTCTATTTTTTCATTTCCAAATTTTCATTTTTTTTGTTTCTAATTTCAGATAATGAAATCAAATTCAGAAACTTCTACAGATTTTCATTGTATACAAACATGTTTCACGGTTGATCTCTGAAATTTAAATTAATCAGGTTTATGAATTTTGTAGGTGTTGTTTGGTAATAAAAGTCTTTAAATTTTTACAGGTTTTCATTGAAGTAGATGTGACAGTTACTATATATTAAATGTCATAAATTTGATGTTTTTATGTTATAAACGTGTTACTTTGTCAAACTGTTATGTTGGACTTCTCATGAAATGATTTTTGTCTAAAACATTTGATTATGTAATTTGTAGTGTTGGTTTGTTGTTAACAATTTTGGTTTGTGGTTAACAATTTAATTTGCACAGAGTATTTTTCAAAATATATGGTTTGTCATTAACAATGTTTTGCGTATATTTAAATTTGATTTGCCTTTAACAATTCCCTTGATTTATTATCAAGAATTGTTAAAAGCACCGCGTTTTTGGCTAATGACACCGCATTGTTAAAAGTACCGTACTTTTTCACATATTGTTAAAAGCACCACACATTGTTATCCGCACCGCAATTGAGATAAACGCAGCGCACTTAGTATATGAATTAAAATAGGTTCTCATTGAATTACAACATTAATATAAACCCAATAGAGAAAATATTTGATACAAAAACCATCAAATGTGTTGTCCAAATGGACCAAATTATTGTGGTATTCATTCTCCTATAAAAAACAAGAAAAGAAATTTAAAACCAACATTCAAATTTGAATATTAAAAAATGAAAGTTTTCGAAAATAATATTTTCTCACTAAAAAGACAAAATATTTGATACCAAAAATCATGAAATCTTTTTTCCAAATATTTGTGATCTTCATCTTCCTATATAAATCAAAGTAAAGTTAACAATAAAATTTATAAAGTTAAAAATAATAATAACAAAAGTAAGTTTTTCTAACCGTTATCAAAAGTCCTCTAAGCCGATAACCGAAGTGTTTTTATATTCGTCAGTGGAAGGGTTATCCGTGACATATATGTAGATGCCCACGTCTGTGCAAACTCCTCATGAAACCTTCTCCATGGCGAGAATAATGATGACAATGGACAATTGTCACACAGAGTTAGCGACACAAAATGATTCTCATTTATGAATCCAATGGAAATTAAATTAGGCTCCGTCGGTGGAATTGAATGTAGTGAAAGAAATGTGAAACATTGATCACGTGATAGCTGAACTACGACAATATTATAGAATGATGTAATTACCAAACCCATATCAGGTAGTGACATCCATTTTTTAACTAGTGCGGGTGTAATTATGCAATCAAGAGAATCTATGAGTTGTTGTCGTCTCTTTGTGTTGTATACCTCATCATATAATGTTGCATGATTTAAAATTCATATTGGAGATTATTCCTTGTATTCAATACTAACCCAAATTCAAACCTTGACTTATAACCCGAAATCCAAAGTGGTCATCTCCTTGCACATCAACGACATCGATAATATGTTCGGAAAATAGAGATGGCAATTGTTCGTGAATAAAAGAACTCATAAATAGCTACCCGTCTTGAGAAGGAGTTCTTAGTTGATATGTTACTCTCTTTCGAGCATTCAATTTAGCCACTTTCTTCACCTTTTTTTCTTCGAATTGTGAACCTTCCATAACAAGAACGTGTTCAAAATTAGAAGGATCGTGTTTTGTGGATTTCTCGTCATCCCGAAATTTTTATGACTCTCTTTTGGTCTTCCTTTTAGACGTATCGACACTAAAGGCTCAACTGTTTTGCTACATGAGGGATCAACAAATTCTTGAAGTTTTCTTTTCATTGCTTTTTTGTTGAAAACTTGATTCCATAAACCTTTTAGAATGGCTTCAACTTCGTTGTTAATATCAATGTCCTCTTTGTGCTTTTTCTCTCCTTGTAATGTCAATTGCTTCCAATATATATTTACCAACCATATAGAAATTGTATTGGTGTACCTCCAGCTAACTCCTTGTGTAGTCGTACTCGTTCATTATAAATAGTTCTTATGACTATTTTATTCGTAGAATTATTTTTTTGAACCGCGGCTAAAATTTTTCTTGGTTTTACTCCAGAAGCATACATATCCTCCACTATTTTAGCTTCCTCCTTCTCCAGTCCCCCAACATATGCGTGTGTCTCCAAGTGAACAAGGTCATGATTATGCCAACCGCAAGTAACCGTTACCTTCCACTCATCTACATGTGCTACCTTTTTTCGGAATTAGAAAACGGGCAACCACATCTTTTGCTTAATGATTTCCGAATGTCTTTCTTTACGAAATCCTTCTTATTTTGATTGTCGCGATGATGGTCACCTCTATCACAGCCTAAGAGAACACGGGGTGTGAGCCGACCAACTAGCTTATCTGAACGTGTAATAGTGATAACAAAACCCAAATTTATCGCGATTTTCTGCCCCCACGCAATCAATGCTTCTCTTATAGAGAATACTCGATCCATTGCAAAGTGAGAACTCATATCCACTTCAGTAAATTTTGGAATCCCTTCATAAGGGGCAATTTCAAGAGGAATATTCATACTAATACCCTCCATACTGCAGATAAACGCAAAAATCTACTCAAAAAAAACAACACACTAATCTTTATTTTTTTTCCAGAAAATAACCATTCAAGCATTCAACAATAAAAAGAAAGAATCATATTGATTTCAAAACTATAAGGCAATACCTTAGGGTTGAGAAGGAACTCAACACAATGAACTTCAAGAAAAAGGAGAAATCGGCCGCTAGGAACAAAACCCTAATGCAGGAAAAACCCATTAAAGAGCCTCAAAATAAATGAGACAAAGCGGTGATATATAATACAAGAGGAGATGACAACAATCATCCATTCCATACAAATAAGGATGATGCAATACTTGGGGCACAATTCATGATCAGGACCAATAATATTGCAACAATTTACTTCTAAACATAGAAGTTGTTAGTAAAACAAACAATGTGGCAGGACTCATTAGCAGAAATTGACTTTATCCTAAAACACAAATTGGGCAAAGCCGACATAGTGGTGTGTCAGACAACTTATATAGAAACACTGATGAATCATTTGTAGGTGTGATTAGAAAGATTTGCATGATGATTTGGAGTGTTTTATTTGGTTTACGAACCTTATAATTTGACATCATAGTGCAGGAAACAACATTGAACCATGTGAGGATTGCATGCCTTATGGATGATGGCTTTGGTGCTACGCCTGAAATGTACAAAAGAAATTTGATATGGGTTGTAGAAAAAATGCATGTTTTTGTCGAAAAGTATCCTTCGTGGTGAGTTCTTGCTCTATGTTTCCCACTTTCTTCTATAACATAAACATAATGAACATGGTAGTTTACTTTGTGCTCTTAGTTTCCAAACTATATTCAATTCAAATGATTTTATTAACGCTAATTTTCCATATAGTTCTAGTTTCCTCAAGATGTTTGTTGTTTTCTATTTTATTCTTGCTGAAAAATTGGGTAGAGGTGTCGTACTCATGTCATCTCGGTTCTTGTTTTGTTTAGTTGGGGGCATTTGAAGTGAAGGAGAGAGAGTGCGCTTCTCACACCTTCAATGATGAATCATTTGCAAGAAACATCAACTGTGCTTGCAGGAGACAGAGTGAGCTTCTCACACACAAAATGAGACGGGATAGAACCAAAAACATCAACTGTGCTAGCAGGAGACAGAGTGAGCTTCTCACACATTCAATTGTGCTTGCAGGGCAGGAGAGAAGCTTCTATAGAAGCTGCCCGATCCTCCGAGATGGGAGGAGTAGCCAGCGGCGTCAGGAGGCGGGAAGAGAGGCGGCGTCAGAAAGAATAGGGATGCCAGCGCTGATCTCTGCCGATGTCGGCAGTGGAAAGGGCTGGAGGAGGCGGGTGGAGCCAGCGATGTCAGGAGGCGGGAGGAGAGGCGGCGTCGGGAGGCGGGAGGAGGTGGGAGGAGGCGGGAGGAGAGGCGGCGTCGGAAAGAACAAGGACGTCTGCACTGATCTCTGCCGATGTCGGCGGCGGAAAGGGGGAGGTGGTCGCGTGAGAATCGGACGACCGAGAAGATCGGGATTTTAGGGCTGCGGTGGAAGGAGGGAGTAGTGCATGTATATTTTTAGAGAGGTAGATATTAAGTGTTAAAAGACCTAAATGCGGTGCGATTAGCCGTATTTGCGGTGCTTTTAACAATTCCCTTATTATCTATCAATATTAAGAGCATTGTTATTTTTAGGGAATTGTTTTAAAGGCAAAACAAATTTGGCTATCCGCAAATTATTGTTAACAATAAATTATATATTTTGAAAAATACTCGTGATATTTTCGGCACAACAGTTCAACCAAATAACACATTTATAATTCTTGGCATTTAATAGCCGGTAACCGTCACATATCCACTTCAATGAAAACATGCAAACATTAAAAGACAATTCTCAAAATTAACAAGGTAAAGTTATGCAAACATCAAGTGAACTTTGCATTCACTTGTTGATCTCCATGACATGTTTACTGAGTTATAATGGAGATAGTTGTTGAAGGACAAAACAAATGAACCAAATAGAAGGCAATTTAAAGGTAAATTAATAAAATATTAGCTTCTATATTTTTGTGATGTTACTTGGTCAAGTTTTCAAGCTCAAATCAAGTACTGTGAGATTATCTTTCACGATTCTACAATATAAGTGAAATAGTTTATCAGTTGGTCATAATCATAAAGTTTAATAAGAATAATAAATATCTTGGTAGAAGTAAACCATAATTATAAAGTTAATTGCAAATATTAATTTAATACTTTTATAAGATCAAGATTCCTCCAAATCAATAATCGGACTACCATCCAACCTTGGCTGCGGAAGTGTAATCATTGACATGTACAAAGATTTCCATACTTCAACAATAAACTCGTGATGCCATGTCCATGGGGTGAATAACGACGACAAGGGACAATTTTTGCGCAATGTAAGTAGAATGAAATGATTTCCATTAATGAAATCTATGAAAATAATTTTGGCCAAAGTGGGTGGCATAGAGTGAATGAGTAAAAATGTAAAACTTTGATCGCATGAAAGCTCTACTCAAAATGCTAAGTTTGATAGAAACTGGAAAACAATAGGAAACAAATTACTAAGTTTAATAGAAATGTGATAAGCAAAAAAAAAGACTGCGCAGTTGATTTGTTCTCACATCTACCCTATTATAACATGCATAACCTTCCTTTGTAATACACCGATACAAAATTTGCAACGATGTTGCTCCATCTAATTTCTTCTTGTGTAACTTTACTCTCTCATTATAAATGATTATTATGATTGTTGTATTTGTATCATTGTTTTTTTCACAACAGTTAATATTTTTCGTGACTTCACACCCGAACTGTACATTTGCTCGACTATCTTTTCTTCATTCTCACTTAATTGGTCAGCATACACGTGTGCCTCTAAATGAACACTTTCGTGGTTGCGCTTACCGCAAAGCACGATAAACTTCCATTCATCAACATTAGCCACTTTTTGATCTTTGACGGTGAATGAGCAACCACACCGCTGACTTGATGATTTCCTACACTTTTTCTTCACAAAATCCTTCCTGTTTTGATTATCACAGTATTTTGGCCAAAATGGGTGACATAGAGTGAAGGGGTAGAAATGTAAAACTTTGATCGCATGAAAACTCTACCCGAACTGCTAAGTTTGATAGAGACTAGAAAATAAGGAAACAAATTGCTAAATTTGATAGAAACTAGATGAGCAAAAAAAAGATTACGCGGTTGATTAGTCATCATATCTACCATATTTTAACATACATAACCTTCTTTGTAATACACCGATACAAAAATTGCAATGGTGTTGCGTCATCTAATTCCTTCTTGTGTAACTTTACTCTCTCATCATAAATGGTTCTTATGATTATTGTATTTGTATCAATGTTTTTTTCATAACCGCTAATAATTTTTATGACTTCACACCCGAACTGTACATTTGTTTGACTATCTTTTCTTCATTCTCACTTAACCAGCCAACAAACATGTGTGCCTCTAAATGAACACTTTTGGGGTTATGCTTACCACAAAGCACGATAAGCTTCCATTCATCAACATTAGCCACGTTTTGATATTTGACGGCGAATGGGCAACCATATCGCTGACTTGATGATTTCCTACACTTTTCCTTCACAAAATCATTCAAGTTTTGATTATCATGGTATTTTCCTCCTATCACACCTTAAGAACACACGAGGTGTTAGTCGAACTGTGAGCTTGTCTGAACCTTTTACTATTACAATGAAATCCAAACTAAGCTCAACACCTCGAACCCACTCAATAAGTGATTCTCTTGATGAAAACAATTGTTGAGTCTCAAAACTAGATTCAACATCCCCTTCAACTACGTTACCTGTATCCAACATCAAATTCCAACATTTTATTAATAACAACGCATATCATAGCACTACACCATTGAAAAAAAAACATTACCTTCCTTAGACTCTTCACCTTCCTTTACAAGTTTCTCCCCTGCCAAGTTCGATTCTGAAAACCATATACATATATGAAATTAGGAACTGAAAATCTAATGAAAATATGAAAGTAGAAGCCCTAAACTGTTTGATGACTTTAAACCAAATGAAAACTACAATAGTTTGGCCAACAACAATCATTCCACACAAAAAGAAGGATCACAGTGCTTCTTAATGAATAAACATTGAAATCAGAATATTCATTTGAAATGAAAAACGAAATATAAATATGAAATTAAAAACAAAATATAAGCATGAAACTAAAAACGAAATAACCATCCAAAATTGAAAGAACAAAAATGAAATAACCACCTTGAAAATCCTCACTCTACTGTTTGTCGAGCAACTCACCAGAAGCTTTGCAAACCACTGATGACGAGAGAGGGAGCGTAAGAGGCGAGGGGAGAAGCGAAGGGAGAGGGGCCGGGAGAGGCGGCAGTAGAGGAGTCGGGAGAGGCGACGACAGATGCGCCAGGAGAGGCGCCAGGAAAGGCGGAGGGAAAGGTGATGGGAGAGGCGTCATCGGCTTCTCCATTCCGCGATTCCTGAGGGCGATTTCGCTTGTAGGGTTTGCGATTTGGATGAGGGTTTGCGTAGGAAAAAACTGGTGGGAAAAAAGAGTTGGCTTTAAGATATTTGGTTTGCGTATATCTATATTGGGTGTGCCTTTAACAATTCCCTATTTTTATTAGACTTTAGAGGTGCAAATAAGGTCAGTCCGGCCCAGACCCCCTGGGCCTGGGCTTTTTTTGTTGTCGGGCCCAGGTCAGGCCTTGCTTAAACTAGGCTCATGCCAGGCCCTGACCCTTGCAACATAATAGGGCATGTTGATCCCACAAAACCAGACCCAAACAGGCCCCCAAAAGCAGTAGCTAGCTACCAAAAGGGCAGCTAGCTGTTGCAAGGTTTGCTTCTGAAGCAGCAAACGTGCTGGGCGGCCATGCCCAACATTAAATGTTGGGCAAGGTCGCCCAACATTTATTAAATGTTGAGAAAAAGCCAACATTTACTAATGCTGGGCTTTTGAGCCCATCAATTAATTATTGTTAGACTCAATGCCCAACATTTATATGCTACTTTAAACGGACATAAGGATCGGGAGGGCTTGGGCCTGACACTAGGTCAGGCCTGCCTAAATCAAAGGGTCTTTTGAGCCCTCATAGGATTGGTCTGGGCTTGGCCCAGGCCTAAATGGACCCGGGCCTAATCGGGCACAGACCCAGGCCTAATCGGGCACAGACCCGGGCCGGGCAACCGGGCCCAGGCCAAATTTGCACCCCTATATTAATACACCTATTTTGAATATGAGAACATCTAAAATTAAAATAATACCTAATTTTTAATGTTCTGCTTCAACCTCTTATGAGCACACCTATTTCGGCGGAACTCTCCCCTAGCCCATATTCTCGTGTTAACCCCCATTCCCGTGAAACCCTAAATCGGTGACTGTCTCATGTGGAGTCTGACTGCTCGATCTCCCGGAGTCCATATTTTTTGACGACGTTGGTCGCAGACTTGCAGTCAGCTTGCCTGGATTCCATTCTGACGGCGAGGACGTTGCTCGCCCGATTGGAATAGCTGATGACACTTGTTCGCCCTCCGGGAACTTCTTCCTCTTAGCAAACCCATTTCGTCGACTGTAGATTTCTGAGTCCTCATCCGACTTTCAAAAACCCTAGATTCATGGGTTCTCTTCTTCCCGGAGACTTTGAAGTATAACTCTAATTCTTTGAACCTCCTTTAGATTTTTGTAATGTGTTGAATTGAATCTTGAACGTTGAATTCTATGTTAAAATTTCTTGTTGCAATATATTTATATTATGTTTCCAAAATTTTTGAAGATATTAGTGTGTTCGTGTAATCTATGCAAATCAATAATTTCAAGATTTTTTTGTTTGTGCATTATGAGTTCTCAAGAAGAGATAGTGATGTTTGAAGGGTCAATTTAACATTGTGTCTCCAAGCAAGGAGAATTTAATTGATTGGGCTTGAAATATTGCGAGAAGAATAGAGTTTGTGGTAACCATCCTACGAGGTGATAAGATCACTGCACGTGTGAAACCTAGGATAATGCTTAGCTGTGATAGAGGCAAGTTTCCTCGTGAAAATCAGCGTGATCAAGGATTTGTCAAGAAAAATCTAAGGAAAACAAGCTCCAAGTGGTGTGGATGTCCCTTTTCATTATTTGGTCAAAGAGATTTAAATTTGAATGAATGGAAGTTGCAAACTAAATGTGAAACTCATAATCATACATTTGCACAGGCGCACGCTTACGCTGGGAGGATAGATGAAAATGAAAAAGAAAGAGGTAGAGAAAATGTACACATCTGATGTCAAATTTAGGAAAATATTATTAGTCTTGAAGACAAAACCTGAGTAGTAGTATGGTAATGAGGACTATATATATAATGAAAAAGTAAGATTGTTCAATAAACAATAAAATGGTGCTACACCAATTCAGTATCACTATAAAAGCATTACTGAAGCATGGTATATTAGTTACAATCGGGTGAATAAAAGTAGAAAAAAATTGGAGTTTTTATATTTTGCTCATCCTTTTTAGTTCATTTGTCCAGCATATTTTCAGATGTTTCCATGCTCGATTGCACTTATAAGACTAATTGGTACATGATGCATTTCCTTCTGATCTGCTATGCCGAAAGTATGATCGTTCTGCTTTCTTGCTCCCTCACTATGCCCTTTTCCGTTTCCTTGCCCAAACTTTTGTCTTTGTAGCTAGATGAATTGCGGGAGGTCCTGCATACTTCAGACAACAGTTATGTGTCCATGAAGGAGGAGTTCTTCTCCCTTTGGATAAAGCTAGACTCGTCGGAGGAGTTTTTGGCTGCTGCTCGGAAGAAGAGGGAGAAAGTTCTCTCCCAGCTGGGCAGTCAGAGTCTGTGTTATCCGCTTCCATGGCTGAGGTCGAGGAGCTCCAATGGAAGCTCGTTGTAGCTGAGGCGGGGCTCGCCGAGTAACTTCATTGTACCGAGGCGGCAGGTGCAGAGATTTGCAAGCTAGAAACAGAGGTGGAGCAGTTGAAGGAGGAGAGAGCCCAATTGCTCTTGGCGTAGAAGGATGTTAAGGTTGTACGAGCTTCTACGGTAGCGAAGTATAAGGAGTCTTATGACTTCAAGGTGAAGCGTTCCCGGATCATGGATGAGGCTCACACTAAGATGATGGCGTCAGAGGTCGATCTGATTTTGGAGGACGAGTGAGAAGCCGCACTCCTCCTGGGATTCAGCAAGGGATTGCGACTTGCTCAGAGGATGCAAGAGCACTCTGATCTTAGAATGGAGGATTCCTCAGACGATGACGCAGATGTTGATATCGAGGGATGACCCTCTTGTATCTTTCTCGCACTTGCTTGCTTGCTTTGCTTTTGCTGCATGTCTTTTTGGGTGCAGTTTTGCATCATTGCATGCTTTCTATCTTTCATTATGATGTATCCTGTTGGGTAACCTTTTCTTTGAATGGAGACTTTTCCTGTATTTTGGGAACGTTCAGATCTTCTATGCTCTTTCATTTTATCCAATGTGCGCAATGTTTAGCGTTGGCCTCAGCGACTGCGGACTAGCGCTTTGCTTGAGCATCGGTGATTGAGCGGGGTGCGATGTTAGCGAGGGGCATTTGTCTGCTTGTGCTTTGGAAGGACTTGGGGTCCATCCTAGTGGGAGTGACAAAGAATCTTTGTTCGCTCACGTCTTAGAAGGACCGGGGCCCGTTTGGGTGGAGTGGAAAATAACCTTTGTTTGTTCGTGCCTTAGGAGGACTATGGTTCGTCAGATGGACACGGCAAAGAACTTTTGTTTGTTCGCTCTTTAGAAGGACCGGGGTCTGTCCTGGTGGTGGTGGGGAAGAACTTTTATTCGTTCGCGCCTCAGGAGGACCGAGGTCCGTCCGGGTGGAGGCAGCGAATAACCTTTGTTTGTTGCGCCTCAGGAGGACTGAGGTCCATCTGGGTGGAGATGGCGAAGAACCTTTGTTCGTTCGCGCCTCAGGAGGACCGGGGTGCATCCAAGAGAAGGTGGCGAAGAACCTTTGTTCATTTGTGCCTCAGGAGGACTGAGGTCTGTCCGGGTAGAGGTGGTGAAGAACGTTTGTTCGTTCGCGGCTCGGGAGGACCAAGGTCCGTCCGAGTGGAGGCGGAGAAGAACCTTTATTCGTTCAGATCTCAGGAGGATTAGAGTTCGTCCAGGTGGAGATGATGAAGAACCTTTATTTATTTGTGCCTCAAGAGGACCAGGGTCCGTCCAGGTGAAGGTGCAGGACTTTCGTCCATCTCGCCTGAGAGGTGTCGGAGGACTTTAGTCCTTCTTTCCTGAGAGGTGTAGTATGGTTTTTGTCCATCTCGTCTGAGAGGTGCAGAAGGACTTTCATCCATCTCGCCTGAGACACAGAAAGACTTTCGTCCATCTCACCTGAGAGGTGGAGAACGATTTTCGTCCATCTCACCTGAGAGGTGGAGAAGGACTTTCGTGCATCTCGCATGAAAGGTGCAAAAGGACTTTTGCCCATCTCGCATGAGGGGTGCAGAAAGACTTTCTTCCATCTCGTCTTAGTAGTAAGGGTCGTGGGGACCATTCGTCTTCCAGAGTTCCACCCATTGTAAAAGGGAAAGTAGATGTTTTATTGCTGAAAGAAAAGATACATGTCCTCATGAGTTGCTTCTCACTACTTATTCTTGCAAAAGTAGGGAAAACAGTAGACAACACATAGAGCATTTCGCCCTGCCGCCCGAGACTAACTCAGGTTTCACGTGGTTCTTCATGATCCGGATCCCACCGGGGTATGACTACTATAGGTAGCAGAGTCGAGCTGCCTCCTGATCTCCTCGTACAACGCCTATCCATATAGGGGTGATGAACTTCATAGTGAGGTGCGGAATGGAGGGGATTGCCTCAAAGAACGTCTGGAGCAGTCAACCAAAGATGACGTTGTATGCTGAGCCGAAGTCTGCCACGAACTGAACATCCCAGGTGACTTGCCTTGAGAATTCCCCCAGGGTGACAGGGAGAGTAGTTGTCCCTCGCACTGGGACATGACTATTGTCAAACCCGTATAGAGGTCTCGTTGCTAGCTCGAGGCACTCCTGGGGGACCTTCATGATGAGTAGTGTGGATAAGAATATGACGTCCACCGAGCTCCCGCTGTCGATCAGTATTCTCCTGACCCTAAAGTAGGGATTGTCAATTCCAGTATTGATGACGAGGGGGTCCTGGTGCAACGTGCGTACTTCCTCTAGGTCCTTATCCCTAAAGATGATGGTGGTGTCTGATTGTAACTTCGGGTTCTTCGGATCCTTCTCTAGCTGAGCGGTGGAGAGGACGTAGGCAGTGGGGAAGGGAGAGCCAACAAAGGTTTCAACCTCCCCAACCACTTGTCTGCCCCCTGCGCTTTTTGGCATGCGAGGCATTATTCCCGCCCTTACTGGTGTGGTGGGGGTCGATTTGGTGCCTGGTTCTGCGGGTATCTCCCCAGATGTCCCTGACGGATGAAGCGCTCTATCTCCTCTTTTAGTCAGGTGCATTCCACCGTGTTATGCCCGCTCCCACGGTGAAACTTGCAACATTGCATCAGGTCTCCCCGGTTTGGGGGCAACGACTTGGGCCGACTGAGCATACCATAGTCCTGAATTTCCAAGAGCACCTGCGCCTGGGCGGTGTTCAGAGGGCTGAAATCCTGGTGTCGGCGGGATCCCTAATCCCTACGAGGGTTGTTGTGGCGATCGTCATTCCTACGGTTCACTGACAGTGTAGGCTCTACTCCCTCTTCCGTTTGGAGGTACCTTCGAGCTACTGGTGGCAGGCCTTGATGGCCTCGTCCACCACGATCTGGGACTCGACCCGATGAACGAGGTCCGTGTAACTTGGCAATATTTCCCGTTAGAGTAGAGTAGAATCCGCTTGGTTGGAGCCCACCGAGGAAGACACCGCGAAGGAGTTTGGGGTCGAATCCTGGCATTTGTGGTGCCTCGGAGGTGAAGCGGCAGAAGAACTCCTTAAGCAACTCTCATTCGTTCTGGCGAATGCTAGAGAGGTGAGAGGGGTCCCTAACGATTTGATGGTTTGCTATGAATTGATCAGTGAAGAGACGTGTACGCTCCTCAAAGTTTTTTATTTCTCCATCCCGTAGGGAGTGAAACCAGGTGCATGCTTACCCCTTCAGAGTCGGGGGGGGGGGGGGGGGGGGGGAATACTTGGCACACCAATTGATCCGGCGCATTGAAGATGCGCATGATTGTCTCGAAGTGGTTGACATGCTCTAGGGGGTCCTCCATCCCATCAAAGGCCTCGAAGTAGGGCAGCTTGAATCCGTGTGGCACGGGGTGCTCCAGGGCCTGAGGAGCGAGCAGGGACCCATGATGGAACGGGCGTCATGCATTCATGGGGCAATGCCTGCCCTGGGCATATTCTCCCTCTATCATATTCCTCACTTCTCGATGAGTGAGCATTTGGTCGTCTGGCCTAACGTCCACCTCCATTGGGGGAGGGTTGAATTGAGTGTTTCCCAGTGGCTCCGACTGCTGCATGGTGCACGTGGAGCTTGCTTTGTCTGAGAGTTTGTTGGCAGGTGGTCCTCAGGGTGAGCCGCGTCTCGGGGCAGTACATGCTCCGACGCGACTGCTGGTTGCATCCCACACATGGCAGCTGGGTTGGGAGGATTGGAGACTCTAAAATCATGTAGAAGGGTGAGTACTTCTACCTGGAGTCCTTCCATCAGTCGGACGCGCTGCTCCACTAAATTTGTAGGAGCAGTGGCATCGACTCCTCCCAGAAGCGGAGCGTTGCTTGCGGGTGTGTTGGTGGGGGCCAGGTCGCCGCGCTCGTCTGGGGCCGCGTCATTAGCAGTGTGCTTAGTTATTAAAGGCTCAAGACGCACCAAGGCGCAAAAGGGTCTTGGAGCCTAGGCGCAAGGCTCAAGGCGCAGACGCGCGTCCGAAGAAGGCAAAGCGCAATCACGTTCATTTTAAATAATCAGCATCAAACATCAATTCATCTTCTTGAACAAATTCTTCGTATATTCTACTCATTAATCATTCATTAATATCATTTATATCTCTTAAAAAATAAAATTAATATGGTGGCTTGCATCATATCTAAGTCTCAATGATCAATTATGTTTTAAAAACACTAAATCATATAAAAAATATTAAGTTTTTGCATTATTTTTTGCATTATTTTTTTAAAAAAGATTTACAACAAAGATCACGCCCAGGCGCGCCTTTAATGTCCAAAGGCGCAAGAAAGGTGCACGAAGACAGAAACCTCTGAGTCTGGTGAGTCTGGAGCCTTAGGCACGCTATTAACAACATAGGCAATGCGTGCGTTTCTCCTTACCATTGTAGTCAGATGAGGCTGCTTGTGTGGGGCAAGTGTCGTTTCTGGAGAGTTGGGAACACTTTTCCATAGACGATGCCAAACTTTTAAGGGTCGCTTGATATTTCTCTGGTCTGGAGAATCAGACCGCCTTAGCTCTGAGTCCGACTGGACGCACAAATAGTCAATGAGAACCAAGCAACAATGACAAGAGGATTTTTTTCCGTGAAAAACTCGAAAATGGTGAAAAACCATATGCTCGGATCTGTGATAGATCAAAATCCACTATTTAACTTTATTTACAAGTATTTAAAGTTCCTCATAGGGTGACAGGTCACCTCTCTGCTACAAGTTTTGAGTACAAAGAAAGCGGAAAAGGAGTCAAGTCTACGAAGCTTAGATGGGAACGTCCACCAGAGCGTTCCTTTGTGCCTTCTTTTGGCTCACGGATGCGTCCGAGTGAGCGTTGAGTGTTGCGCTGACTAGAGGGAGCATAGTGAATTCCGAGCAAAGGAATGCTCTAAGTCTCACGTTCTCGCCGGAAAATCTCAGAGTTCTCTCTAGTCTCTGGAGTTGTTTGTCTTCAAATGAAGCCATGCGGGCCTTTTTATAGTTTTTCTAGAGGGTCGTGCTGGTAATTGTGCTGGACTGAGTCTTGAGTTAGTGAATGGTGTCGCTCTATTTCAGTCACCTGGATCACAAATTCCCACAAAGTGATGAACATGCCCCCGGACGGTTCGGGCGGCCCGGGCAGGTCACCCGGCGGCGGTAGCGGTCGGAGGCAGCCGAAGGCAGCAACGGTCACCGACGCGATCACGCGCAAGGGATACACGTGCGCTAAGGCGGACACACGTGTGGGCTAGCCTGTGAGCGCGCGAGTGGGCCAGCATATGGGCGCACGCGCAGCCGCGTTCAAGGGTTGGACATGTGCGTGTGCGTGTTGTTTGCGTTCGCGCTTGGTTGGGATGCCTTGCCGTCGTGTCCTCAGTTGAAATCTTCCAGATTTGACTTATAAAATTCAGGGGGACCTCATCAGGACTCAATTGAGATCGCATAACAAAAGAGAAATGATCTGATGGTTGTGGCTCTGCCAAAGACTCACTTAGATCGAATCGGGAAAGTCAGAACATACATTTCCTATTTCTTGGAAAAGACGAGAGCAAGAGAGAGTGGGTGAAAACCTAGCTTGGGAAATCTTGTTATTGGAGTTGAGTGGGAGCATTAAAACACCAAATCTATCGTTGGAGAACACCGCACTTTGATCCTTTGTAACATGTTATGGTACCCAAGAGTGCTCCAAGGACAACGACACTCCTCTCTAGTCTTATGCACGTTGTAAGCTCATATAGTTTTGATTTCTTGCATGGAATGATCTCCTCTATTAATTAGTAGAGGGTATGGCATACTTTGATTCAATTAGAATCTCGTGGCATGAAATTGTGATCTCGACTTGAATACATTAGAAAATTTAACATGCGAGTTGGATTAAGGATGATGGTTAAAACTTATTAGACGTCCAGTGATGATGATGTGACGAGCATATAAGTCTCGTAGACCAATGTGTTCGGATCAGTGATGATGATGTGACGATGCTATTGATGATATAAGTCTCTAGATTGCATATCATAGAATAAATCCAATGTGTTCAGTGTGTTGTAACAGTTAACAAGAGGAATAAGGGGTACTTTTGTGTGGATGGAAAGTAATGTCATCTGATAACCATGGAGGCCTAGATAGGGCCCTACAATCTATTGATGATTGCATTTGCTTGCATGACAATAGGTATGAATGTACATATATTAACAAAGCTATCACTATCATCCAACAATACACTTAAGTGCCACGATTTTGATGATGGGATTCAATATGATGAAATTATTCCCAATGTTCTCAATACAAGAGAGGATATCCAAATACAAGAATTATGAGGATACAATGATAGCTCCAAGTCACTTTTTCGAGATACTCCCATCAAGCGGCGTTGACTTTATGCGTGAATCACCCCCTTTTCCAATAGCTTTCATATATGAGATACGGTGTTTTCTACAACCACCCCATAGTGAGAAATAACATAACAAAATGATATTCTTAGAAGGAAACCAAGAAAAAGAGGCTAAGAGGGGAGTAGTCTTGAGAGAGACTCCCATTATGCCGAGATGTTTGGGTGAAGAACAACCACAACGACTAACAAGCTATAAACTTGTTCCAACCACCGGAGCTCCGGCTATCTCTCCTTCCTCATTTCCTATAGCCCTCCTCTCATCTTGCCCTTGCTTTGAAGAAAAAGGAGATGGAATGATGAGATGATACTCCTGCCAAGAGGTACTGACACAATGTCCACCTATCTCTCCCATCCTTAAAGAAAATTTGTCCTAAAATTACCCTCAATCTTGGCTGCGAGGGGCCCAAGAAAAAGTATCAAACTTTACCTGTGGTATGAGTGTTAAGGACCCATCATGCTTTCAAAACCATTCAATAAATCTAAACGAGGTCGTGATCATAGCGAAACACCAAACAAGGAGGTCACTGATAATCACCTCATAACTTTTCAAATTCCGGGAGAACTTAGATTTGAACCAAAAAAATAAAATAAAAAAACTTAGACTCAAACTTACACGCGTCGACGAATCCAATCGTTCATTAAATAGCCAAACTACTCACCACATTGGGCAATTATAAGCAAAAGAGCCCCAAGGAATCTTATTTCCAATATACCACAACATGTTCATCAAAACATGGACGGTTACCTTCCAAAGCGAGAAACCCGACTTCTCAAAAAAATATGGCAATCACACAGTTCATTTTCTGGTGAGTTTACTCGCAATTCTATCACTTCGAGACTATGCCAGTCAAAAAAGTCTTCATAAGATGATAATCATGCTCCACATATATCGGGTCCGGGGAGGCGCATCTTCGCGCGAGCTGAGATGCACTCGCAGCCGTCGGATCACGCGCACTGCACGGTAAAATGCATTTGCTGCACTTTACCCTCCCCGGACCCACATATATCACCTCCCTTCAACAAAGGTCGCCAACTTTTCAGCTCATCAAGAGTAATATTAATCTAAGAGATCACAATCACATCAAGGTACTTTAGCTTGGATACAATGATTTACAATTTTCTTTACAAGTCCAGCTAGCTAATATTCACTGTGGATCAAAAGAACTCAGAATGCTCTCCAAGCCTGACCTGTAACTGGGAAAGGCAAGCCTGACGCCAAGTTCATTCTTGATGCGGGAATTTGATACAAGCTTCTCTCCTGCAGAATATTCCTTCACTGGATCAATATCTGCAGCTGCACTTGCCTCCGCGATTCGTCCCGCCAATTTCCTCTCGATCAAACCTCGAGCGAAGGCAAAAACCTCCGCTCGGGGAGCGGGGTCGTCGTCCACTACATTGTATATTCTCCTGCAGGAATATGCCCTTCCAGTTAGCTTGCAGTGGTGTGATTCATGCGTTAGATGTAGTGTAGCTTAGTGTCGTAGAGTTATCTTATACTCACTATGGGTGTTGTGACCACCCTTTCATGTACTTGTATATATATTATCTGACCTCTTGTGAATAAAGTATGGATTCATTACTTTCCTATCATGTTATCAGAGGTCATCTAGGGTTTCCTCCATTCTCTCCCTCCTCTCGATCCCGATCTCGTGTCGTGGACGTTCTCGTTGCAGATTCTGTGTCGTCGTTCTCTCCTAGTCCTCGTCGATCCACTCCAGTGCCGTCGCAGAGGTCTTCGTCCCGTCCCGATCGATCCCGTGCCATTCTTTCGCAACCCGATCGATCCTGTGCCGCCCTTCACCCGTCGCAGAGGTCTTCGCCGTTGCAGAGGTCCCGACCTTTAGGTCTCGTCAGTGGTTGAGCTCGTCGTTCTTTATCTAGTCGTCAGATCGCAGAGCACATCAAGCATTGTTTTGTCAATGGCTGAGATCGTGGAGCGCTGTTTTCGTTGTTGATGTCGTCTGCCTGCCCAGAGCTTACTTGGTCTTTATCATTCAGGTCTTCTCCAGCGATCCAATGCTCCTCAAGCGGTTTAGGTTGCCTTCTCGAACTTCTTCGGCTAGCTCTGTAGCCCCGATGGCCTCTTCCTTTCTCCAGAAGGCGGACGTCATCCTCGATGGATGCAACTACAAAGCCTGGTCCACCACCGTCGGCGTGATCCTCCGTGGTCTAGATCTATGGGGCCATATTGACGGCTCTGAGCCTGCTCCGCCTCCTTCAGCAGCCCCTTCTGTGGATGATTCTTCCACTGTTAGCACTGCCGCTTCCGTCCAGGGCTCCGACATGGTGAAGTGGCGCTTGGACGACTCTCGTGTGATAGCCGTCATCTGTCAGTCCTGCGAGCTCTCCATTCGCATGACCGTCTACCAGCTACCTACGACCAAGGTGATGTGAGATCATCTGCGTCGTCTCTACCTACCTTCTAGTCAGGCTCTGCGCTACTCTCTATTCCAGACCCTTGGCGTTTGCTACTAGCGTGATCGGTCTGTCCAGGCATTCTTTGCTCAGTATCTGGACCTCTGGCATCAGTGCGATGAGATGGCTCCTTCCCCATGCATTACTTGCCCTCAGTGTGTTGTTACATCTCAGGATCACGACTTTCAGCGCATGTATAAGTTTCTCATGTGCATACGCCCCGAGTTTGAGCCTGTTCGTGCCCAGCTTTTGCACCAAGATCCTCCACCTTATCCCAGCGATACGCTGACTTTAGTAATCGCTGAAGAAACTCGTCTCCATTCCTTGGACACTGTTGCATCTTCTGGTGTGATGTCTCATGTTTTCCTTGCTGCTCCCGAGCTTCCACCACAGTCCTCCCTTGTGAGAACTCCTCTGTTGCCTTCGTCGGGTTATAGTGCACTGGTGCGGCCTGTTCCTCATCCTCCAGTGCCTTCTACTGCTCAGTCTGATGCTCCTCGTCGCCATCCTGTCAGCTGTCACTACTGTCAGCGCATTGGCCCATCAAATCTGAGTGCTGCAAGCTTCAGAGGGCTCAGCAATCTGGTCAGCAACGTGCTTCTAGTGCTCCTCCAGCTCATTTCTCTGTTATGGCACAATCACTCTCTCTTTCTGAGCTTGCCCAGCAACTATATTACGGTTCACTGCATCGCTCCTTTGCCTCTGTGCTCTCACTGGACACTTCTGGTGCCTCTGCCTCTCAGTCGGCTGCCTCCGCCCCTGCAGCTATCTCCTCCTCCGACTGGTTGCTTGACTCTGGAGCCTCTTTTCACAAGGCCAATGATGTTACTCACCTCTTGTCCTGTCAGCCTGTCTCGTCTGCCCTCAATGTTATGATTGCAGATGACACTATTCTCCCTTGCACTAGTCGTGGGCTTCTTCATACCACTCATTTTCATATTTCTAATGTGTCATACATACCCAA
Organism: Platanthera zijinensis; assembly: GCA_039513925.1. NCBI lineage: Eukaryota > Viridiplantae > Streptophyta > Magnoliopsida > Asparagales > Orchidaceae > Platanthera > Platanthera zijinensis. The sequence goes on along the minus strand of CM077098.1, from coordinate 90,368,058 downwards.
GTTATCCATGAACCTTATTTCCTCCAGTCAACTCAAGTCAAACGGTTGCCTTGTTATTTTTGATGAGTTTGCTTGTCGTGTGCAGGATCGTCTGACAGGGGCATTCCTTGAAGTTGGTTGTCGCCGTAGTGGGTCTACATCCTTGATCGTCTTCATCTTTCATCCATTCCATCGTCACCAGCAGCCTCCTCTTTGTGTCTTTCTTCAGTAAGCTCCTCTCAGTGGCATCACCGACTTGGTCATCCCAGTGGCTCGCATCTTACGTCCCTCATCAGTACTGGTCTTCTTGGTCGTCTTTATGTTGATAGGTCTCACTCTTGTATGGGTTATAAGCTTGAAAAACAGCTACAACTCCCTTATCAGTCTAGTGAGTCTGGGTCTCGTCGTCCCTTTGATTTAGTTCATTCAGATATATTGGGCCCGGTACCTTTTGTATCAAAGGACGGACATCAGTACTATGTTATATTTGTTGATGATTATTCTTGCTATTGTTGGATTTATTTTATGCATTCTCATTCTGAGTTTTTTCAGATTTATGTTGCATTTCCACTATGGTACGCACCCAGTTCTCTGATTACATACGTATTTTTCATTCCGATTCTGGGGGGAGTACCTCTCTCATGCTTTTCGCGAATTGCTAGCTACCCACAGTACTCTCCCTCAGCTTGCTTGTCTCGGTGCCCACGCTCAGAATGTCACCGCTGAAAGGAAGCATCGTTACATCATTGAGACAGCCCGCACTCTCCTCATCTCCTCTCACGTTCCTCCTCATTTTTGGGATGAAGCTGTCTCCACTGTTGTGTATCTCATTAACTTGCAACCCTCCACTTTTCTTCAGGGACGGTGTCCTGGTGAGTGTTTGTACTCAAGACCCCCACGTTATACTCATCCGCATGTTTTAGGTTGTTAGTGTTATGTTCTTCATTCTTCACGTGAGCGTACCAAGCTCTCTGCTCAATCTGTATCTCGTGTCTTTCTCGAATACAGTACTGAGCACAAGAGTTATCAATGTTATGATCATGTTGCACGTCGAGTTCGTATCTCAAGTGATGTCACTTTTGACGAATTTCGTCCTTTCTTTGTGTCCTCTGTCCCCTCGACCTCACACTCATCGATGACTCCCTATGATGTGCAGTTCCTCACTCTTCCTATCCCATCGCCTCATGTCTCCTCTCCACCGGTCTATCCACTTCCTCTCTTCTTGCCACCGCTTACACCATCTCCTACCTCTCCAGTCTCACCTTCTCATATTTCTCTTCCACCTTCCATCTCTCCCTCAGACGCGCTCATCGTCCCCCTTCCATATCATTACACTCATCGTCCTCCTCCTCTTACTCCTCTTGATTATGTCCCCTCGCCTCCAGTGCCCCCAGAATCGGTGTCTGCTTTCTACAGCGGTGTCCTATGGATGATCCTCCTGTGAGTCGCAACCCACCTTGTGAGCGACGTCCTCCTGACCGCCTTAGCCTTACTACACTTCCACTGGACCTACTTGTCCTTCCTGCTACTGCTTACAACACTCCAGAGCCGACTACCTACCGTGAGGCTGCCCAGATACCAGAGTGACAGGTTGCTATGTCTGCTGAGTTAAAGGCACTTAAGCATACTCGTACATGGGACCTTGTTACTCTTCCACTTGGTGCTGTTCCGATCACTTGCAAATGAGTCTTTAAAGCCAAGACTCGCTTTGATGGATCTGTAGAGAGGTACAAGGCTCGGCTAGTTGCTTGTAATTTTCAGCAGGAGCAGAGGAGAGATTATGACGAGACCTTTGCTTCAGTCGCTCATATGACTATGGTTCAGACTCTTATTGCAGTTGCAGCTGTTCGCCACTGGTCTCTGTCTCAGCTTGACATGAAGAATGTCTTTCTTTACGGTGATCTTCAGCAGGAGGTATATACGCTTCCTCCTCATGATCAATCCTCTCCTCCAGGCCTTGTCTGTCGCTTTTGAGGCGAGCCCTTTATGGGCTCAAGCAGGCGCCCCGCGCATGGTTTGCTCGTTTCAGCTAAGCCATTACAGCTGTCGGTTTCTAGATAAATCCATATGATCCAGCTCTGTTCGTGCATTCTTTCTCTTGTGGTCGGACTCTTTTGTTACTTAATGTGGATGATATGATCATTATTCGAGACAATCCTTCTCATGTGGCCTTCGTCAAGCATCACCTTCAACAACAGTTTCAGATGACCGACCTTGGATAGTTGGGCTATTTTTTGGGTCTTGAGGTCAGCTCTACAGACATCGGTTTTCATCTCTCTCAGCAGAGATATGCATCAGATATCCTATATCGGGATGCACTTACTGACTCTCACACAGTGGACACCCCTATGGAGCTTCATCTTCAGCTACGCCCGAATGATAGTGTTCCACTCTCCGACCCTACTCGTTACCGATACCTCAATGGGTGCCTTGTCTACCTCACCATTACTCGGCCCAACGTTGTCCATGTAGTTCATGTGTTGAGTCAGTTTGTTTGTGCGCAAACTTATGTGCACTATGGTCACCTGCTGCGGCTCCTGCGCTATCTCCGAGCGATGACTTCTCGTGGTCTTTTCTTCTCCAACAGTAGTTCTCTGCAGCTCTGCACATACTCGGATGCTACTTGGGCTGGTGATCCTATTGACCATTTCTGTATGTTCCTGGGTTATTCTCTTATTGCGTGGAAGTCCAAGAAACAGACTGGTGTTTCTCGATCCAGCACTGAGGTCGAGCTTCGTGCCATGGCTACCACTGCTGAGGACATTATTTGGCTTCGTTGGCTTCTTGAGGACCTTGGTGTCTCTTCTCCAAATCCAACCCCACTCTACTGTGATAACACCGGTGCCATTCAGATTACTCTAAACCCGGTGAAGCACTCACTCTCCAAGCATATCGGGATTGATGCTTTCTTCTTACGTGAGCAATATGGCCATGATACCCTTGCTCTTTCCTTTGTTCCTTCCGAGCAACAGATTGCAGATTTGATGACTAAGCCGCAAACAAGGGCCCAACATGCTCGTCTTCTATCCAAACTCTCGGTGTATGATCCCCCGTGAGTTTGTGGGGGGTGTTAGGTATAGTGTTCCTCTGTGTAATAGAGTTATCTTATACTCACCATGGGTGTTGTGATCACCTTCCCATGTACTTGTATATATATTATCTTACCTCTTGTGAATAAAGTGTGGATTCATTATTTTCTTATCATCATGTTAATGGTTTCATTAACTATATACTGCTCGACGAAGGTACTAGATGGATTGATGGACCGCAACACTGTTTGGCAGAGCGGCGGGGCGCCTATGAGCCGCGCATTCCTCTGCTGCACCGCCAAACAGGAATTTTCAGCTTGCACAATGGCTGATGTCACACTAAGAGCCGCGAGTACTGACCCGTGGCAGGTAGTTGCAGTGCTGCAGCTTTTTGTTTATATTGTTATAGTTCCAGTTATATATTAATTATATTATTATAGGTATATTAGTTTATAAATAATATATTATTTACATTATTAAAATTTTATAAGTTTATAAATAGTATATTCCTTTTATTATAACAAATTTTATTGTTGATATACACATATTCTTTCAAATAGTTTCAGTGATTTTGTCCTCATTTTACTACCACTGCTTTCACATTGCTGCAGCCGAGCCAAACAACGCTTACATGTACCCGCAGGCCGATCTAGCTGACCTAAGCATTAGATTGATTCCTGCAGACAAGAATATCACTCCAACTATGATTGCAATGTGGACTTCTTTTTGGATTGATTTAACGCATTCACTCCTTTCCCTCACTTTGTGATTTACTATTATTTATTAGTCTTTCTTCTACTACAGTTTTTACCAATTTCTTCCTACTTGTAAGGTTATCCAAAGGGCCTTTTGGATTTGCGTGTTGTGCAACATCATAGTATCGGAATGAGACGGCGTCAAAAATTGAAATAATGAATTTCTATGGATGCTTCGCCAGAATGGGCAGACAATTCAATTGCCGACGACTGTTTTACTTCACCTCAGAAACTTATGACATACTTACCCTTATGTTGAAAGATTTTTTGTCCTAACATCTTCAAAATGATATGACAATAAATTCCATCAATAAAATTAAAACTTCCTATTGTTGGGTTCAAATTCATTCAGATAAGCATTTTCTATCATAGCGGGCTCTAATAGCGGCATCGAAGAAAATCAAACTCCCCAAAGACTGATCTATCAAATTTATTGAGAAATGAAGAGAAGTGAAGAATACCCTGAGTTTGGAACATTGAAGCTGGCGTTGATCGATTGGTAGATGTCAGCAACATGAATCCGCGAGGTATAAAGCCTCGACCACCGCTTTTTCTGCTTCTCCGATAAGGACGCATTCATCGTTATGGTATCCAAAGCGCTGAAAATGATTTGAGTCAATTGCATGAGGAAATGCAACATTGTGAAATTTAGAATATTCAGACAACCATGTAAATAATGCAGAACTACAGCAGCACATTACTGTAATTTAGCAAACTTAGAGGGGCAGTCCCGGTAAATGACACATATTTTAAAGAGGGCGAGAGAGGGGGAGGAGAGGGTCATATACGAATATTTCAATTCAGTGTGGTTTGAGCTTTTTGGGCGGTTGTATTTCTATTTTAATTTATTTTATTTGCACACCCATACACGAACTTCACTGAATATATTTTAAAGATTTTTTTCCCTCTTATGTTGCCTTTTTATACGGCGATTATCCTCAGCACGCAAAAGCCCTCACCCTCTGCATGCATATATCTAAATTCGGCTTTACACTTTACATGCATATATTTAAATCCTGCATTTGCTTCGTAATAATACAAGAAACAATGGGAACATTTGGACAAGAATTTCAATGAGAAGAATAAGAACTATTTTGCTCAATAAATTGACATCCACTATTGAAAGCTCTTCAAGGATCTGTTTATTTGGACATAATTGAAGTTCAAGACTCAATTTCAATTCTGTTGTTCATTTGCCTGATTGAAAGAAGCAATTGGAATCAAAATGAATTCCAAGAAATTCATTATTCATTTTGAACATTTTTTCTAATCTATATTAGAATTGGATAATTCCTGTTAGAGAAGCCTAGTTAAGGGCCCATATAGTGGCCCATTTTTCCTCTTTTTCCTCCTCATTATATTAGTCCCACATGTTAGATTGGGATTTCTCTTCTTTCTCCTGTCCTATATAAATGTATTCATACTTGTAACTATTAACTCAAGAAGTATATACAAGGTTTTGGGCCTCTCTTTACATGGTATCAGAGGTAACCGGTCTCTCCTTGTATTTGTTTTTCGGTCTACTGTTCGTGGTCACCCGCTTCTGTCCGCCCGGACTTCGTGGCCGGCCTGTCCACCTGGAAACCGCGCTGCCTTTCTTCCTCTCTCTTAGCCGCCGTATCGTGCGGCCTGTCTCCTTCTAACCGCTCTCTCCTCTTTGTCTCCTCGTGGCTTCCACTTCTCCTTCTCCTCCCCCTCCCTCTCTTTTATAAACTCTCACGTGGGACCCACCTTCTTTTGCATCTGTCCGCGCGGTCTTCCTCACTATCCGCGCGGTCTTCCCTCTGTCTCTGACCGCGCGGTCTCTCTTGCTATCCGCGCAGACCCCCCTCTTCTTCCCGACTTTCCCTCTTCCTGCTGGTCGCGACTTCTCTCGAGTTGCCACAATTTCTCCTCTAGCCGAGTGTCCGCATCTAGGTCGTGGCACCTCTTCTTGTCGCTGGTGGTCTCACATTGACCGTGCGAACTCCCTATCCTGCCTCTACATCTGCTAGCCGCTGCGACTTGTCTTGTCGATAGCGGTCTCTTCTCTTCCAGCAAGCCGCATCCTGGTCGCGATTCCTCTTGTCGCTGGTGTGTCCGTCGAGACCGTGCGGCTTCTGTTTCTACTGCTCTTTTTCTCTCCTGCTAGCCGTCTGGCTTGCTGTTTTAGCTGCCCGGCCTTCTGTTTTAGCCGCCTGGCCTTCTCTGCCAAGCCGAACGCCTTCTCCTGGTAGTCGCCCGGCCTCCTCCTTCTAGCCGCCCGGCCTCCTCCTGTTAGCCCGGCCTCCTCTTTCCTTGGTTCGTCGCCCGACCTCCTCCTTGCTAGACGCCCGGCCTCCTCCTGCTAGCCACCCGACCTCCTCCTGCTAGCCGTCCGGCCTTCTCCTTGCTAGCCCGGTCTCCTCCTTACTCGCCCCCCCCCCCCCCCCCCCCGCTAGCCGCCCGGTCTCTCCTGCTTGCTTCTGATGATTCCGCTGCCACCTCTGCTCCTCCAGCCCGTGCGGATACCACGGCTTCCGAACTCCGCGATGAGCTCCGGATTACTACCATTTCCCTGACTGGGAAACAGAACTTCGTTGAATGGGTTCACTCGGTTCGTCGTGTCCTGCAGACCAAGGGTTTTCTTCATCACTTGACCCGCGCTACCCCCGATGCTCCCTCCGATGACTGGCTTCGCGATGATGGTCGGGTCCAGTCCTGGCTCCTAAATTCTATGGATACTGAGTCTTACAGGATGGTCATGTATCATGACACAGCCAAGGCTATGTGGGAGGAACTCCACTCTTTTTACTCGGGGCACAACAGTCTTCAGCACTATATGATATTCTCTCTGACCTTCAGAACCTCACTCCAGGTGCTCCAGGTGATATGATATCTTTTGCTGCCCAAGCCAAGACCCTGGCCAAGGCCTGGATTCAACATCAGCCTCCAACCACTGATCTCACTACTCAACGGGCCCAGAAAGAGGCTGTCACCATCGCAATGATGATGTCCCGTGTTCCTCCCCATCTGCATAGTGTTCGGGCCCAGATTCTCTCTTCTACGACGACTCCTTCGTTGTCAGATGTCTGCTCCATGCTGCTTAAAGTAACGCCTCCTACTGAGGCTCCTCCAGGATTTGCACCAGCTCTCCTTCAGCAGCCTCTCCTTCCGACCCCTCCTCCTGCTCGTGGCTCTTCCACCCGGGGGGGCCGACCTCCGTCTCGGGGACACGGGCGTGGAGGTCGTTCTTCTATGAACTGCACCTACTGTGTCCGGGATGGTAATCTCGAGGCTACTTCATCTACTGCTTCTGCTCCCACTGGGGCTTCTCCTCCGGATTCGACGTCTACTACTCGCCAACATATCGATGAGCTCCGCACCCAACTCCAACAGCTACAGGGTGCCCTCGGCCGCTCCTCCGGCTCGGTTGCGTCTTTCTCTGCGGAAGGTATAACATGTCTCTCTCATAGCCCCAGCTGGATCGTTGATTCTGGTGCTACACACCATATTACCTCCCAGAAGCTTTCCCAGTATCTCCATACGGCTCATCCTTCGCATATCACTGTGGCCAATGGTGACACCTTGCCGGTTTCTGGCGCCGTAGCTCTCCAACTCACCTCGGCCTTTTCTCTCTCCTCAGTTCTTCATGTTTCGGGGTCACCCTTCAATTTACTCTGTTAGTCGCCTGACACACGAACTTGATTGTTGCATAACCTTTTCTTCTTCCTCTTTTCTTATGCAGGATCGCCGCACCCGGAGTATCATTGGTGAGGGGCAGCTGCTAAATGGGCTCTACATACTGGATATACCAACCACTCTTCTCTCCGCTGTCTCCACCGTCGACTGACATCGTCGTCTTGGACATGCTCCTCTTCCGATTCTCAAGCGAGCTCTTCCCGATGTTCCTCTACGGGAGTTTTCTTGTGAATCTTGTATCTACGGTGAACAACATCGTTCTTGCTTCCCCTCTGCATGTACCAGGAATAGTACTCCTTTATCTCTAGTTCATTTTGATGTATGGGGCCCCTATAAAGTCTCCAGTATCTTTGGATTTCGCTATTTTGTCACGTTTATTGATGACTACTCGCGTGTTACACGGATATATTTACTGCATAACCGTACTGAACTTACCTCTGTGTTTTGTGCCTTTTTAACTGAAATGCATACGCAGTTTGCAACCCCTCTCAAAGTCATTCGCACAGATAACGCTCGCGAGTATACTAGTCGCACCTTCTCCACTATTTGCACCGAATTTGGCGTCATCCATCAAACCTCGTGTGCGTACACCCCTCAACAAAATGGGGTGGCTGAACGGAAAAATCGTCACCTCCTTAATGTTGCTCGGTTCTTTATGTTTCAAATGCAGGTTCCGACAGAATATTGGAACTTGCTGTCTCCACAGTATGTCATCTCATCAACCGCCTACCCTCTACTGGTCTTGACTTTGTCATACCTATTCAACTTCTCTATCCTTCTGCGAATCCCACCTCTCTCACCTCGCGAGTCTTCGGGTGTGTTTGTTATGTTCATTTTCTTGGCCCCCCTCCGACAAACTTGCTCCTCGGGCGACAAAATATATGTTTGTTGGCTACTCCCGTACTCAAAAGGAGTATGTTTGCTACTCTCCTTCTGATGGCAAGTTGGTCGTCTCGGCAGATGTCACGTTCTGCAAAGACCATCCCTTCCACTTACCTTCACCCACTTCGACTTCCTCTCCTCCTCTTCCCCGGCCTGTTATACCTGTCACGTCCTCTTCTCTGCCATCTCCAACCACATTTCTCCCTGCCCCCTCTCGGGTTCCTCCGCCGCTTATCCGTGTCTACACCCGTCGCTTCAAGGATGCTTCCCTGCACAGCTACCACCCTCCAGCGACACCCTGACAACGGCAGATCCAGCTCCCGCCTCTACAGCTCATCCCTTGGCCAACCATGTTTCTCTCCATCGGCTGACTCCTCCTCTCTACACCTTTGCCACCTCTCTCTCCTCTATCTCTATTCCTAACACTGTGCAGGAGGCGCTGCAACACCCGGGGTGGCGGGCGGCCATGGACGATGAAATGCGGGCTCTCTGGGCGAACCGGACTTGGGATCTGGTTCCTCTTCCCGCAGGACAGCACTGTGTGAGCTGCAAGTGGGTCTTTGTTGTAAAATATGCGGCGGATGGCACCGTGGAGCGACTCAAGGCCCGCCACGTGGCCCGGGGTTTTACTCAGCAACATGGCTTGGATTACGAGGAAACCTTCTCTCCGGTGGCCAAATTGAACATCGTCCGCGTTCTTCTCTCCTTGGCTGTTCATCGACATTGGCCCCTTTATCAGCTGGATGTTAAGAAAGCCTTCCTCAACGGCGATCTGCAGGAGACTGTTTACATGAACCAACCTCCCGGGTTTGAGGCCACGGGGGAGTCTCGGGTCTGCCTTCTTCGGAAGTCTATTTATGGTCTCAAACAGTCCCTGCGGGCTTGGTTTAACAAATTTAGCAAGGTTGTCTGTGATATTGGCTTTATTCGGAGCTCGGCTGATTTCTCTCTCTTCACCCGACACCGGGCAACCGGAACTGTGATCCTTCTTGTCTATGTTGATGATATCCTCATTACTGGCGACGATACTACGGGAATACAACATATCAAGGAACAGTTAAACTCTGCCTTTCAGACCAAAGACCTTGGCAACCTTCAATACTTTCTTGGCCTTGAGGTTGCTTAACGCCCTGATGGTCTTGTGTTATCACAAAGGAAGTACTGTATGGATCTTCTTCATGATGCCGGCTATTCTGGATGCAAACCTGTGGATACTCCTATGGAAGCTAATCACAAGCTCTCGGCACACAGCTCTAACTCCGATGAGTTGCTTACAAATCCAGAATACTATAGACGCTTGGTTGGGAAGCTGATCTATCTCACGATTACTCGCCCAGACATCTCTTTTGTTGTAGGAGTCGTGAGTCGCTTTATGCATGCTCCCCGGATATCTAATCTTCAGGCTGTTGAGCGCATTCTTCGATATCTCAAAACCGCTCCAGGACAAGGGCTGGTGTACAAGTCATCCACATCTCTATCTCTTGTCGCGTACTCTGACGCTGACTATGTTGGATCCATTGCTGATAGGCGCTCCACAACGGATTTCCGTACCTACTTTGGAGGACATCTCATAACTTGCCGTAGCAAGAAACAAACTGTGGTTGCTCGCTCTTCTGCCGAAGCCGAGTACCGGGCTATGGCCGCTGTCGTTTCTGAGTTAACGTGGCTTAAGGGCCTTCTGGGTGACTTAGGTGTTCGTCTCTCATCATTGGCGACCCTATTTTGTGACAGCCAAGCCGCCATACATATTGCCAAAAATCCAGTCTTTCACGAACGCACAAAACATATTGAAGTTGACTGTCATTTTATACGGGAAAAAGTACAGTCAAAGAAGATAGAGTTGGAGTTGTCCCTTCTACAAACCAAGTTGCTGACATCTTGACTAAAGCTCTCTCCCGGCCGCTATAACATCAGTTTTTATCCAAGCTTGGTGCGTACGACTTGTACGCTCAAGCTTACGGGGGAGTGTTAGAGAAGCCTAGTTAAGGGTCCATATAGTGGCCCATTTTTCCTCTTTTTCCTCCTCATTGTATTAGTCCCACATGTTAGATTGGGATTTCTCTTCTTTCTCCTTTCCTATATAAATGTATTCATACTTGTAACTATTAACTCAAGAAGTATATACAAGGTTTTGGGCCTCTCTTTACAATTCCGATAATGGTTCCACATATGCACATACATATGTAAGACGTTCTTCGCAAAAATTAAATGATGTATTCTTAGTCTAAATCTTAAATATATTTTTTGTGGCCTGGTAAATATTCTTACGATTTATAGGGTCTGATTCTGTTGAATGAACTTCTCTACAATTCAAATTGACAAAAAATGTTAACTACAGACAGCTGATGATGGCGGCCGCCAGCCAAAAACATAAACATTGACTAATCGTCCTAAAAATTTCAGGGAAGCTTCGTCTCATAATTTAAAGGTTGATCGTGATGACAATTTGTCAAAATGATCCCCTGATCTTGAGAAAACGATTATGAACCACAATCATTGAAAAAATGAAAGTTGACGGATCATCCTAAAAATTATGGAGAAGCTTATTCTCGTAATTCCAAAACTGTTGGTGGTGACGGATCGCGGTCCAATGGCCAGATCTCCAACAATCTCCGTTTAACTATTATTGTCAAGAAAATGGAAGTCATCACTCATGAGATGCTCATTGAATTTTCGAGGAAACTTTCTCTCATCTTATTGAGACTATTGGCGGTGATGGTTCATCAATCTGAGTGTTGGATCTCCCGTAATCTCTGTTTAGTCGCCGTTGTTGCAAAAAAAAATTGTAGAATTATCCTCAAATTTTCAGGACAACATATTCTCATCATCCTGATGTTGCCCGCGGCAACGGTCATCTATCCATTTACTGGATCTCCATTAATTACCATCGATATTGTTAATTAATCAATTCCATTTTTGCATGTTTAATTTTATTGTCTAGCTGAACAACATAATTAACATTCAAACTAATTCTGATTCTTAAGTAAATGGGATCGGTTAAAGAAAGAATGGAATTTATGACGAGAGATAAAGCGAGGTGAGATGGGCTTTGAATGAGATACGATGCGCAAAACTATTGTTGATTCAAATGAGTGGTGGAAATAATGATTGGAGGTAAATATTTTTTAATACTTAATTTATCTTTTTAAGTGTAATAATTGTTCTACAAATCACATATATATTCATGTTAGGTTGTGTCAAATATGAAGAAGTTTCAATACGCCGGCATATCCACAAGATTAGACGAGAAATTGGACATGATGTTCAGTCAAGTAGTTGCAGCAGAACATCAAGCATGGACACCCAATTACGAGATTTAGGTCATGAAACAATTGATGAACGTGATACGTTTGATGATGATGATGCGCAAGACGTCGATGAATTGCCTACTCCTTCACAAGCAAATAAGAAGATGAAGGATAAGGGAAAAAAGAAGAGTGGAAACAAAATGGGAATGAGCTCCACCATGGATGAGATGGATGAACCATCACGTATAATTGGTCATTGCATGATGGACCTGCTATGATCCTACTAGGAGGATGGCCAGAGGCGAAGGTGACAACGGTAGAGGAGGCGACTGCCTAAGAGGGGCTTGCTCGTTGGAGTAGAGAGCTACCAATATCTCAAAAACAAGAGGAAGGAAAACAGATTATTTCTTCTCATGTCAATATAAGACCTAATGGGTCCTTTAAATAGACGTACAATTAACTCTTAATGAAAATAAAACAACAGACTTGGAATGCAAGTAAATCAGAAATTTATGACAAACTTGAAATGTGACTAAATAAGAAGACGACATAAAGACAATAAACAACCAAAGAATAATAGTGAATAGCATCCTAATAAGGCCCATAACATCTCTCCTGCCCTGCAGAAAGAGCTTGTCCTCAAGCTCGAGGGAGATCAATTGTGTCCACTTTATGACACTTTCATCATCAGAGTTCTCAACGTGCAGATAGAAAAATTGTTTGCACTTGTAGCCGCGAGTGTACTGCTCGTCGCAGTAAGCCCTGCACTCATGTGCTAGTTGGAGACGACGGTCGTACAACCTAGCCAGACTTATAGCAATCTCGAGGGGCCACGAATTCGACATTCAGTCGCAGGCGGTCGCGAAGTCCGGAGGCAAAAATGGAGACTTGCATATCTGGAGAGAGTGTGACATGTGATAGGAGAAGCTGAAACTAGTCCAAAAAATCATTCACGGATCCCATCATCTGACGGAATGTTGTGAGGGCACCAAGAGGAATATTGCGGATGGGAGAGCCGAAGCGTAGGTTGCAAAGGCGCTTGAAATCTTCCCACGTCAGTCCTGGTTGATTGATGAGGAGACTAGTGGCCCAAAGTATAACAGGGTCGGGAAGATGGAAGGAGGCCGGGGGCAGCCGCTCAGCGGCCTGAATGTGTTGGTGGACAAAGAATAGCTCGCACCTGATGAGCCAACCAAGGGGTTCGTCTTCCTATAGTAAGTTGGGAAAGCCAACCGAGTGTAGTACGGTGGGGGAGTAGCCTCAAGGCGTACGAGAGTCGTTGGTGGTGGCAATGCCTGACTGTTGAAAGAATGCTCGTGTGTGGGAGCAGTGGAGAGATCATTGAGGCGCTTGGAGAGTGTAGTAATGGCCTCTTGATGAAATTACATAATGACATTTCGTTGCGGAATGAAGACCTGCATCATGGTCATAAGTTAGCTGAGCTGATTCGACGAGTCACCCATGTTGTGTTGGGCGGACGTTATGGAGGGTGTTACGGGTGGTTTGAGTTCAGATGGGTGAACGGAGTGGGCGAGCGTAAATTTGGCGTTTCACATGATCCACGACGCTTCCCTATGTTGGTACAAAAGAAGCTCCCAAGGATATTGTGGTTTTGAGATGAGTAATCTCGTGACTTAATTAAGCCCAATCGGTCATGAGAAGGCTTATGATAGAGTTCCAAAAGAGATCTTATGGAGAGTCTTAGAAAAGAAAGGTGTAAATGTATCATATATTGACATAATCAAATATATGTATACAAATTCAGTGACAAGGGTGAGGACATCTGGAGGATTAACACAGGAATTCCCTATCACTGTTGGCTTAAATCAAGGTTCAGCTTTAAGCTCGTATCTCTTTACCCTTATCTTAGATGAGCTCACCAGACATATCCAACAAGTAATACCTTGGTGTTTATTGTTTGTGGATGATATTGTTTTGGTTGATGAAACGCGCGAGGGTGTAAACGCAAAACTTAAATCTTGGCGAGGTACTTTAGAAAAGAAGGGTTTTAGGTTGAGCAGGGAAAAGACAGAGTATATGGAGCTTAAATTTAGTAGTACTCGAAGGACGGATGACTTCGTTATTAAGTTGGGTGATCAAGATATTTCCGGTAGTGAGTGCTTTAAATATCTTGGATCGATAGTTCAAAAAGGCGGAGGTATTGATAAAGATGTGACACAAAGAATCCAAGAGGGTTGGTTGAAGTGGAGAGGCGGGTCAAGGATCTTATGTGATCGTAAAGTACCACTAAAACTTAAGGGCAAGTTTTACCGTACTGCAATTAGACCCACGATGCTCTATGGTTCTGAGTGTTGGGCAGCGAATTGTGTACATGAGCAAAAAATGGGAGTTGTGGAGATGAGAATGCTTAGGTGGATGCGTGGACACACGAGATTGGATAAAATTAGGAATGAATGTATCAGGGATAAGACAGGAGTAGCACCAATTGCCGAGAAGATGCGAGAAGCTCGACTAAGATAGTTTGGATACGTACAAAGGAGACCATTAGAGGCACCTGTTAGGCGTTGTGAGAGTCTAGTCACTAGGCATGTTAAACGAGGGAGGGGTAGACCAATAAAGACTTGGAATGAAACTATAAGGAAAGACATGATGTACTTAGGCATTAGTAAGATTATGAAAAAAGATAGGGAACAATGGCGACAAAGGATCCATATAGCCGACTCCACTATAGTGGGATAAAGACTTGAGTGTTGTTGTTGTGGTATGATGTTGAAATATTTGGCGGCCAGGAAATTAAAAATTTCTAGTGGTGGACCGTGGTTGGTTGGAAAGAATTAAAATGGTCCCTGAGTCGTGGCTCAAATTAGGAAGGAGTGGGATTCAAATGGAAAAATGGTTGGAGCCAAGTGTGATTGTTTCAGTGTGTCTGTCACGTAATTTTGGGCGTTGATCAGGCGTGCAGAGGTAGACGAAAGACGAGCCGACGTGCAGGTCGCGAACGATGACGATCCAAAGATTTGCGCGTCTGTGCCCTCGATGATTGCAAGGAAGTGGCTCCGATCAATGACGAAATCGATGAGGTAGATGTGCTTCCAAGCTGCGGGGACGAACAACGGTGTATGCAGGGCGTCGCTCGATGATGGAGATGTGCTTCGAAACTGCTGGGACGAACAACAGCATCTACAGGGATTCTATAGGAAGTTTTGGAATACCAACAAAGTTTTTGATTGTTGATGCGAAGGGCCACGAATTCTGTGGATGCCGTTGTTGTGAAGGAAGAGAGGGGCGACTCTATTGTTGATCGAACGGTGGCGGAAGGGCTTGAATGAAAAAGGGCCGATGATGGATCGTGGGGGAAAAGAAACCTATCTATGATACCAAGTTATGGTCCTACTCGGAGGAAGGGCAAAAGCCAAGGTGACGACAACATAGGAGGATGCCGTGGAGCCGGAACCACAGCTGCCTAAGCGGGGCTTGCACGTTAGAAGAGAGAGCTACCAATATCTCACAAACAAGAGGAAGGAAAACATATTATTTTGTCTCATGCCAATACAAGACCTAAAGGGTCTTTTAAATAGACGTACAATTGACTTTTAATGAAAATAAAACGATGGACTTAAAATGCAAGTAAATAGGAAATTAATGACAGACTTGAAATGCGACTAAATAGGAAGACGACATAAAGAAAATAAACAACCAAATAATAATGCATAGCATCCTAATAAGGCCCATAACAGGACCCGCCTAAAATCCAAATATGTCGTCTTATTTACAATCCCAAAAACAACCGCAGAACTTGAGAAATATTTGACTTATTGATGATTTGATTTCTATGACTTCTTAACAATGTTTCTTAGGATGAAAGCCAATGGAGAAACTTTCATGAGCATTCCAGGGAATTTAAAAGTTAAATGGCTAATGAAGCAATGTAGGAACAATTCACAGTAGTGTATTTCTTTTTTTATGTCTGTTGAACTTTATGTATTTTGAACTCATGTTTGCAATCTAGGATGTATGTTGAACTCTATATTTGTTACCTGTGATATATGTCTGTGAAACTATTATTAATGTTTGTAATTTTTGCACTTGTTGCAATTTTATCTATTTATGCTGAAATATCTATGTTACATATGAAATTATTCACAATATTATTCCATTTTGAATTGTTTATTGTTAGAAAAGACAATGCAATGACCCATTTAGTATATTTGTTCCTCTTTGTATTTAGTCCCACATCTTGTATTTGGGACTCTTCTCTCTCTACTCTCCCTATATATTTGTACTTTTATTTGTATTTAGATACAAAAGAAGTATATACAAGGTTTCATATTTTTCCCTAAGTGTTCGTCTACATGGTATCAGAGTTAATCCCTCTGGGCAGTCTCTGTTCTGCTTAACCGCACCTCCTTGCGGTCTGCTGCTTTCACACTCCTAGGCAGTTTACACTTTTTAACCGATGGTCCTTCCTCTCTCCGCTCCGTGGTTCCGCCTCTTCTACCCGCAACATTTCCTCTCTCCCGTGGCATCCACTTCTCCTCAGTCTTCTTGGCTCTTTTATAGCTTTCTCTCATCTAACAAGTGGTACCCCCTGGTTTTTTCGTTGTGTGCTCTAATCGCAGATCTTGCAGTCTGCCTTCTCTTGCCGCCCCTTGCGATATGTTGTCCATCGCAATTTGCCTGGTTCGGCATCATCTTGTCGGCTGCTCTTCAGTGATCCGTGGTTTGTCCCTATATCCGCTGCGATCTGGTCCTTGACCTCACCATTGCTGGACACTGCCTTTGTTCTCTACGGTCTACCTTCTACTCACCGCGGTATGTTCTTGTCGCTGGTTTGTGCCCACCACGGTATTGGTTTCTCTCAGCTCATGGCAATCTCTTCTCCGGGCGCGACTTCTCAGACCGCTGCGACCTTCCCGGTTTGCCTGCTTCAAACCGTGTGTCGTCTTCTCTGCTCGATACGATCTTATCTCCTGTTCGCTGGCGGTTTCTCTCCTAGCCGCTATGACCTTCCTGCTTGTTGCGGCCTTCCTGCTCGCTGCGGCCTTCCTGCTCGCTGCGCTCGTGTCTCCTGCTCGCTGCAGTCTTTTTTAACCGTTGTGCCTCTTGCCGCAACCATTTTACTCTTGTCGATGGTCTCTTGTCCAGTCTTGTGCTTAGCCGCATCTGGTTAGCCGCGGATTGTGCTTAGCCGCGTCCTGTCCTTTTCTTCTGGTGCCCGCAACTGCCCTTTGTTCTGGTTTGCCGCAGATTTTTGATGTACTCCTTCCCGCAACCGTTGTTGTTCGCTCGTTGCTGCTACGACGACATCTCATAGCTGCGACTTCATCTAGTCGTTGTGTTCTTGCAGCGACTTCTTTTAGTCATTGCTGATTCGCTTGCTCATTGGTTGTGATTTCTCTGTTGTTCGCGACCTCTCTGCTAGTCGCTGCTTGCCGCTCCTCTGTTCGTCGAGGCTGTTCGACTGTTCCAGCTAGTCTTGCTCGCGGCTAATCTTGCTCCTGGCCGCTGCGCCTCCAGGCTGGCCCTCATACAATGTCCATCCATGCTCCATACAGTGTTAAGGCTGACATTGTCGCTCTGCGCACTCAACTACAGCGACTTCCAGAGATACCTTTTCGCTCATCTGGATCTGTTGTGTCCATTTCTGATGGGGGTATTTTCTGCCTTACCCACGGTTCCTCCTGGATTCTGGATTCCGGTGCAACACATCATATTACCCCCACCAAACCTTCAAGATACTTGAACTCTGCGTATCCCAAGTTCATTACTATTGTCAATGGGGACTCTATTCCGGTTGTTGGATCAGCCGACGTGACCCTTACCCCATCTCTCACTCTTCGCTCGGTTCTTCAGGTCTCGGGCTCTCCTTTCAATCTCCTCTCTATTAGTTGTCTTATACACGATCTTGATTGTTGTGTGACTTTCTTCTCTACCTCTTGTGTTGTGCAGGATCGCCAGACGCAGACTGTCATTGGTAGGGGATATCTGGTTAATGGTCTTTACATTTTGGACCACCACCCCACGCTTCTCTCCACTACGAGTTCTGTCGATTGGCATCGGCGTCTTGGGCATCCCCCTCTTCACATCCTCCAGAAAGCTCTTCCAGACACGTCCCTCACTGACTTCACCTGCGAGTCCTGCATTTACGGTAAACACCATCGTTCTACCTTTTCACCACATTGTACTCGGAGCAGTGCTCCTCTTTTTTTGGTTCATTCTGATATTTGGGGATTCTATAAAGCAGCAAGCGTCTCTGGTTATCGCTACTTCGTTACCTTCATTGACGATTACTCTCGTGTCACTTGGTTGTACTTTCTCCATGATAGTTATGAATTGTCCAGTGTCTTTCGTTCCATTATCCTTCTAACTTGTAACCAATTCTCTACAACAATTAAAACTCTCTGCACTGATAATGCTCGTGAATACACAAGTCATGCGTTTACCGACTTGTGCACTGAGTTCAGCATCATCCATCAAACCGTCTATACTCCTCGACAAAATGGTGTCATCAAATGCAAGAATCACCACCTTCTGTAGGTCGCTCACACCCTTATGACTCAAATGAATGTTCTCACCATATACTGGAATTTCGCATTCTCTACGGACTGCCATCTCATTAACCGTTTGCCCTCCTCTATTCTCCATTTTCAAACTCCTGCTTCCAATCTTTTTCCCCCCACACCCCTATTTGCAGTCACTCCTCGTGTTTTCGGCTGTGTCTGTTATGTTCACAACCTTGACCCCTCTATTGACAAACTTGCCCCACGTGCAACAAAATATATGTTTGTTGGGTACTCTTCCACTCAAAAAGTTTATGTCTGTTACTCTTCCACTGATCGAAAGACTGTTACATCGGCCCCCTGACCCTCCACTGCCGTTACCGTCCCCTTCTCTGCGGCCAGTTGTTCCCGTTCCTTCGTTACTACCACCTCTCCTCCCCACGCCACTCCCACCCCAACCACCTAAGCCGCCTATAATCCATGTGTACACTCGTCGTCCTTCCTCTTCTGCTGCCCCAAGCCTGTTACCTTCTACTAATGACAGTCTGTGTTTCAATGATCCGGCGACGCCTTCTACAGCTCACCCAATGGCGAGTTATGTCTGCTACTCTTACACTCGTCGTGCTACTTCATTATCCTCTATTTTTGTCCCTAACTCTGTGCAGGAGGCTCTCCAATATCCGGGCTGGCGGGCAGCCATGAACGAAAAAATGATGGCCCTCTGGGCTAATCAGACATGGGATCTGGTTTCTCTCCCTCCTGGCCAGACTACTGTTGGTTGTAAATGGGTCTTTGTCATCAAACATGCTCCTGAAGGGACAATTGACCGTCTTAAATCCCGCCTGGTGGCTCGCGACTTTACTCAACAATAGGGTCTAGATTATGAAGAAACCTTCTCTCTGGTAGCCAAGCTCAACACAGTTCGTGTCCTTCTCTCAGTGGATGTGCATCGCCAATGGCCCTTACATCAACTGGATATTAAAAATGCATTTTAAATGGCGATCTTCAAGAGGTCTACATGCAACAACCTCCCGGGTTTGAGACCACGGGGGAGTCCCGAGTTTGTCATCTTAAGAAAACAATTTATGGTCTCAAACAATCCCTTCGGGCTTGGTTCGATAAGTTCAGTAAGGTTGTTCAGGAGGTTGGCTTTACTCGGAGCTCGGCAGACTTCTCTCTGTTCACTCGACATCGAACAACAAGAACGGTTCTTTTGTTGGTGTATGTTTATGACATCCTAATCACAAGCGATGATTCAAAGGGAATACAAGTGGTCAAACAACACCTCAATTTCGTTTTTCAAACAAAATATCTGAGGAACCTTCGATACTTTCTTGGTCTTGAGATCGCAAGACGTCCTGATGACCTTGTCTTATCTCAACGGAAGTACTGTCTCGACCTCCTTCAGGATGTTGGATATTCTGGATGCAAGCCGGTTAACACTCCTATGGATGTCAATCACAAGCTATGTGCACATGCGTCTGATGCAGATCTTCTTCTTCCAAATCCAGAATACTATCGACGACTCGTTGGGAAACTGATTTACCTAACGGTCACGAGACCAGACATAACGTTTGATGTTGGGGTTGTCAGCCGGTTTATGCATTCTCCTCGGATGTCTCATCTTCAGGCCGTCGAACGCATCCTGAGATATCTAAAAACAGCTCCTGGTCAAGGGTTGACATACACAACCTCTTCTTCTACTCCAACATTGATTGAGTATTTAGATGCAGATTATGCTGGTTCCCTGGATGATCGGCGTTCTACCAGCGAATTTTGTCAGAGGTCACCTTGTTACTTGGTGCAGTAAGAAACAAGCTATGGTTGCTCGATCTTCAGCTGAAGCTGAATACCGGTCAATGACGTCTGTTGTATCCGAGCTTACTTGGCTTGAAAGTCTCTTAAGTGATATAGGAGTAAAACTTTCCTCACCAGCTACCTTACTCTGTGACAGTAAAGCTGATATACACATAGCTAAGAACAAGGTCTTTCATGAAAGAACGAAACACATTGAAGTTGACTGCCACTTCATTTGGGAAAAAGTACAAATGAAGAAGTTGGAATTGAGACATGTTCCGGCTACGGACCAAGTTGCTGACATTCTCACCAAGGTCCTATCAAGTACTCTATTTTATCAGTTATTGTTCAAGCTGGGCTCCTACGACTTGTACGCTCCAACTTGCGGGGGAGTATTAGAAAATACAATGTAATGACCCATTTAGTGCATTTCTTCCTCTTTGTATTTAGTCCCACATCTTGTATTTGGGACTCCTCTCTCTTCTCTCCCTATCTATTTGTACTCTTACTTGTATTTAGATACACAAGAAGTATATACAAGATTTCATATTTTTCCCAAAGTGTTCATCTACATTTATGTTATCAATGGTCGTTGTAATTTTACATGTCATCATCAGATCACATAGATAGTTCTAGTGAGGAGACTTAACAGAGAGTAGCTAACCGCATCAGTCATAATAAATTCATTTGCAATCAACAATATTTAACATCGGTTAAGTGTCAGTTGAATGAGTCTAGTTCATCATCATTAACTAAAAGCAATCTTTGCATAACATTACACCAAACTCGAGGTATGTGGGTTGGTGAACTTCTCAATGGATATCCTCCTATGAGATTTTCGAAGTTTTCAAGATGTCGAAGATTGTATTTGTTGATTTACTTCAATTACTTGAACAACACCATGTGTTAAGCGGATCTAGGAGAGTACATGCAGTTACATTGTATGTTTTAGCTCAAAAAACCAATCAATTAGAGTTACAAGCGAACGATTTCAGCACTCAATGAAAACTGTAAACAAATATTTTTGAAGGGTATAATTGTTATAAAAAAACTATCTTCGGATGTTATAGCGCGTATATGAACATTTTAGAGATATTCCATAACAATATTAAATGTTGCTTGATATAAGCCTTTAAAAATTGTATTGGAGTGATTGTTGGAATACATGTGCATGCACGAGTTCCGAGAGAACAAGTTGCGTATATTGACAAACATGGTACAACAACACAGAATATTATGACGGTTTACGACTTCAATATGTGTTTCACATTTGTGATGGCTGGGTGGCAGAGCTCAACTCATATTCGACAAATTTTTCAGTGTGCATTAATAAAACTATGTTATAATTTCATGTATTCACCTCTTCATAATTTTTAATATCTCGGTTTGTGCAACTTTGTTCTTCCTTTAGTATTATACATACTAAACTTATAAAATTTTCAAGAAAATATTATTTGATTGATGTTGGATATCCAATATAACATGATTTTCTATAAGCATATTTAGATACACGGTAATATTTATCTGATTTTGCGAGGAAGACAACTTATACCGGAAAGGAGTGAAATATTCAATCATGCTCATTCTTCACTAAATAGCATTATACAACGAACATTTGTTTTTTGGGGGAGAAAAAGAAATGTGTTATACTTAGGGATATGCATATAGTTTAGCAAAACAACGTGACATTGTAATAGCAAAATGGCTTTGCATAACTATATTAGTAGACATTCCCCGCTCAGACACTAATTTCAGGCCTTGTGATGATGATGAGAATTTGATTTACCCCGGTCCCGGAGGCACACAAGACAAGGGCGGGTCAAAGTAAAACCACTTGTAATGTAAGATCAAATGCAGATCATGTTAAAGGGGTGCATGTAGGCGTTGATGAAATGTCTGCGATGCATGACTCTATTGTCGAACAACTATACGGAGCATATATGTAGTGTGCATATTTTAAAATTGCCCGAGTTGATATAAATAAGCATTTTGTGTATCAAAGCAATGGGAAAAAATTTCAAAATAAAATTCTTGTAATTCAACAAAATTTTAAAGCAATTTCTTTTAACATAAACATCGTACCGCCGTTTTGTCAAACAAGTCAAAAATATTTTCTATTCTGAACAGATTTGCAAACAGAGCTCATCCAAACAGATCTCCATTTGCAAATTCTTATAGCTCCATTTGCAATCCTCGATTTACCACCACTCATTTCCCTACCGCTAACTGCTACCACAAACAGAGGCTTAATTTTTTTTGCTACCTCAAACATGCTTAATTTTTTTGTTTTTGAGGGTCCTCTGTTTCTATAAACAGATATTTAAATGACGAACTACTAATAAACATTGAGAACTGAGTGAAAACTTGTTGTTTTTCCTCTCACAGGTATGAGAAACCTTAGACGTTCCCTCTCCGGTGTGAGAGATTGCTAATCACAGAACTCAGTAAATTGATCAATCAAGACTAGAAAACAAATGATCAAAAACCCCACAAAATGAGAAGATGTTAATAAATTCAATTACGATTCATCAGTACTAAAATGACAAACTGACCTTCTTCCCGGACCATATATTCCTCCTAATCGAAAAACATTGACTGCAAACCCGAGTTGACGACCTAAATGCAACCATCCTTCTTCAGCTGCTAGCCTTAATTTGGCAGATTCCATTTTGGGATTTATAGGAGAGCTGCAGAAAGAGAGATGGTAAAAAGGTGGTATAAAACCATTGAAGGCACTATTTGGCAGAGCGGTGGCGGTATGAAACTATGATAGGTAAAAAAATGCGGTGAAAATGCCAATGTTTAGCTCGCCAGGTGAATATTTCAAATCAAACGCCATTTCTGGAGCAAGAATGTTCTGGACTGCTAATGCCCAAACGTGCCGGGCCGGCCAAGGTAGTGTTTCAGCTCAAAACACCTGTTTGGGCACTGCCATATTCTCGCACAATGTTTCAAACCGCAGCGCTCTCCTAAATAGATTCTTAGCAATTCGATGTGCTTGCACTGATATATTATGGAGTAAGTGCTGGAAATTACTCTTCATCAACCCAGTTGCCACCACAATCTCCATAGACACCTGTTTGCAGAAAATCAATTAATACTGATTCATAGAAAATTATTGATTAATATCTGTAGTACAAATTTAATAAGAAGATCAAGCTCAAAAAATACTTGTTGATGATAGATAGCCTAGCCATTGAAGATTTCCACAACTAAGTAAAGGCCGCAATTCTTCATGTAAACAGAGCAACTGCAGAAGAATTCCAGATAGAAAAGCTAAAGATGTAGAATAAAGATTCATGAACACAAAGATGTAGTTTAAGCAAGAAAAGGCATGTTAGTTAACATACTGGATCTCCAGCACCTGATATAGGAGGAATTGAGATAAGGATATGTGTTGCATATTGAAGGGTTGAGAGTGATCTAAGTCTGCAGGTTACAGAAAATACAAAAGTGAAGACAAATTTGGCTCTTTTTGGCTATGAAGCACGGTTACGTACAAGGGCCACATGTATCGTATTTGAATCGTTTCGG
This sequence comes from Platanthera zijinensis, assembly GCA_039513925.1. Taxonomy (NCBI): domain Eukaryota; kingdom Viridiplantae; phylum Streptophyta; class Magnoliopsida; order Asparagales; family Orchidaceae; genus Platanthera; species Platanthera zijinensis. Next base: position 90,344,713 of record CM077098.1, on the reverse strand, counting down.
AGTTAAGAACTCTCGAAAAATTCTCTCTTTTTCGATATAATTTTTTTATGGATACAAATATTTTTGAATACTCTTATATACTATGCTGTGCAGCCTGTGCTTAAAAAACAGAAATTGCTCCTGATATTTACTGTTTGTTGTGGCGATCTAGGGTCGTCATATGCCATTAGTCCATGCCATTTTAGAAGGCGGGTAAATATCTTTTTAGTGTACGTGCATAACCAAGGGAAGATATATTAGTTCAAATTCAGTAGAATAATAGACACAAACCTTTAGTGACATCAAACAACATTAAGTCTAAGATAATGTTGCCATCAACTGTAGTCATTTAAGTACATGATATGAGAATTCCAGGGCAATTCTGCAAACATTTCTGTGATTATTTTGCCACAATAGCTAGATTTTGTGGAAGTCAGGAGCTCGGGATGATTTCTCTTTTGAAGTCATCACAAAAATGGTCAACAAGTTGAGTTGAGTCAGTAGCTATGGCGAAAATTAAAAGACGACATTACAGTATTATAAATTATATGGATTGGGACCTGGCAAAATTTGCCAGGCAAATACTGATATCAAACTATCCTTATGAAAGTATCAAAGCCTCGAAGGGGGTGTCGGGGAGAAACTAGAATGAATATCATTAACAAATGAAGCCTTCTTATCGAATTCAAGTCCTTTTTAATTTACAAAAATACCACCAATAAAAAAGTTGTCCACTTCATCTATTTTACTGATTTGTACATGGCTAGTGATTTTAACAAAGAGGCATCACAGGTATTTTGTTAATTAACTGTACATCAGCTACAGTAATCTGCCCAAAGTTTCCTAAAAGCAGATGTTATCACAAATTTAAATAATTCAACATACTGGATTTTATTTATTTCGAAAAGGAAAGCATCCAATCCCAACTCCTCAAGCTGCTTCTTCTTGATAGCATCTCTGCATGTCCCAGATACATGCCTGCCAGAAACATAGACAGTACAATCTTGCTTAAATTAAACATCAAACAAATTGTTAATTCTATGAAAGTGAAAATCAGAAGGGTTAAGACAAAACTGGAGAGCAATGAACCTATCGTTGCAGAAATTGATAGGGTTTTAGATTTACAATTAAGAATTTTATATAGAGCCAAAGGGTTTATGGTGGAGACCAGCCCAGGTCAGGGCGTCGCAAAAGTGCCCGTCACCGCACCCGTCCAGACCACTATCGGCCCTGAATGCCGCTTTGTGTTTTGTGTTTGTAAAAATATATGTATATATATATAAAGTTGAAATATATATATATATATATATATATATATATTAACAGTTCAATTATATATAAAAACTTTATATAAAATATATATATATATATATATATGTAAACAGTTATATATATATATATATATTATCTGATATGATAACCTACCCCGGTTCAGCGAAGCATTAAAGAAGCGGCAGCCACTGTTCATCTTCCCGATCCAAAGGCAGGAGCCCCGTTCCTTCCGGATCTCCCGGTTCTTCCATGGCGGTTCGACATCTCCAACCGCAGCACTTCCCCGACACTACCGCTGCACGCGTAAAAGCCTCCAACTGCCGGCCACGACGCTCTATCTCCGCACGATGAAGCTCCAACCATGGCCGCACCTTCAAAGCTCCGCCGGTTACCTATTTTATTTTCTTTTTCTTTTTCTCTTCCCGTTTGTAACCCTATAAAAGGGATATGTTTGTATTTTCTTTGGTTGGTGATGAAGAAATTATTGAAGTGAAATTGCTGTGAATTTGTTTCCTCATGTGTGAGAACCTGTGCGTGCTTACCTTCCGTTGACAGGGATGAAGAGTAGAAGTTAGGCGTTTTTTTCCTGTTAGGAGGGTTGTGTTAGGAAGATAGTTGATGTTGGCATTTTGATTTCTTGTAGGAGTTAGGTGAATGCCGATTGCTGTAGGTTCCTGTTTGAGGAATTTAGTCTTCCTGTAGTTTGTTCTCTTCTTGTTGCCGATTGAGAAGATGATGAACAGTACTTATTTGATGTTGGAACAGCAGAATTAATTTTACTATGCCTGTGGATTGAGTTCAGAGAATGCTTGATGTTGCTGTGAACTTAGAAATAGGAATTTCCGGTAGAGTGATTTAGGATGGAGGAGTTAGTTTACCCTTAGTGCTTAGAGATTACGTGGATCCACCTTGAGTGTGAGAGTGAGTGGATTTTAGGTGTGTTAGTTTGTGGCTTCTTACATTGTTGAGTGATTCCGTGGAACCACCTCGTGTGGGGGAGTGAATTAATTCCTTGGTGACCGTGTGTGATAGCGGCCGACCTCGGAGCGAAGAACGAAGGTGACGAGGAGTTCCTCGCGTGATCTCCATCGACTTCGGAATACGGAAGACGCCTCTTCCGTGGGTAATTGTTTCCTTCTCTTTCCTTTGTGTGTGTCTAAGTTTTCTCCTTAGGATAATTAGACTCATTGCTGGGTTTTCGCCCGAATTTCGTCAGCAAACGCTACGTCGAAAACTCCAAACGGAAACGTATTGTGAGTTCATGATTTCCGTTTTGCTACGATAAGGGGAACGGAACGAAAGTTGCGAACTTCCTTCCCCGGATTTAAAATTGAACCATTTTATTTAAGAAAATTCATTTTAAAGAAAGTAGCGAATTTGTGCTTTACAAACAATTTAATTGCTTCATTTCTTATGTTCGTGCAAATTTCGCTCAAAATTTTACAAAATTAAGTTAATCATTGCATGCATTTTAGGGTTTCCTAGAAAAAACCGACAGGCGCGTAAACCCTACGCGTCGTCCTGCATCAAATTGGTATCAGAGGGAGGTTCCAAAATTTTTCTAAATTTTGGGATCCGCCCTGCGTAGAATAGGAGCCCGCATAACCAAAAAAAAAAGAGTTTTAAACATATTTATACATTTGCATTTGTTATCTGTTTGCATGCATTTGCGTAGTGGTAGGCTAGTGAATATGAGTTTACAACACCACACTTCACCACCTGAACAACTTCACGAGGCAAACCCGGTGATGCGTCAAGTTGAACATGGTCAACCCAGTCGTGGAAACGAAGGGAATGAACCACCCCCGTGGTTTGTACCTTTTGCCCACAAAATGGCGACGTTAACCGAGAGTGTTTTCCAAGTGAGAGAAGGGCTAGCAAACCTCAGTGTTAGGGTTAATAGCTTAGAAGTACCCCCTCGAGCGTCAATGTCACCTTTAGTTAGAGATGAGCATTCAGTTCGACCCCAATATGAGACTCCACCGCCTTATGGAGAAAGGTCTGCACTTAGGAGAAACCCTCTTTTCGAGGAAGAAATTAGAAATCCAGTAGACAGGTTTGACTTCGAGTACGATCAGGATAGGAATTTCCCGAGGAATTTTCCCGAGCCCCAACGGGAGCATTTCCTAGGTACGCGAGATCATTATCAGGAGAGACCCTATAATGGCGTAGCTAGAGAAGAGCGTCCGCGAGACCATCGTAGGCCTATACCGGCCATGCATCGGGATGATCGGCCTAGAGATTGGCATCGACCGCCACCCCCATGGCGTCGAGACAATCGTGATCCTTACGACGATGATAATGACTATCCTCCCCAGGATAGACGACCGGATCTTACACGTGTTGTGAAATTAGATCCCCCACTTTATGATGGATCTATGGATCCCAAGGTCTTTTCAGACTGGGTTATAGACATAGAGACCTATTTTGATTGGTATCGTATGACGGAAAATCAAAAGGTTCAGTTTGCCAAGATGAGGTTATCGGGGCGAGCGAAAATCTTTTGGATAGGTGAGGAACGTAGCATAGAGAGGAATGGACGCCCACCCATTACACAGTGGGCACACATGAAAGCCATATTGGAGGAGCAGTACATTCCCCAGCACTACCAGACCCGTCTACGAGACGAGCTGACGTCTATACGTCAAGGGTCCAAATCCGTTTCTGATTATTTAGCTGAGATGAAGGACCTCATGATTAGGTGCAACGTAGTCGAACATCCACGAGATACATTATCTAAGTTTAAGTGTGGACTGCGATCTGAGATTCGCGATGAGCTGATTCGATATGGTCATTATTCCTTTGCTGAGACTGTATCCATCGCCATCGATATAGAGGAACACCAAAGAAGAACCTCCCGGTTCAAACCTCAAAATAAAACAAACCCTCCTTATAAGAAAGATGAATCGAAGGGTAAGGAGAGTGCATCGAAGCCCGCCTCGACCTTTACGAGAGATCAGAAAGGAAAAGCCCCCATGGGAACTGTGACCCCTTCACAGATCCGATGTTATGAGTGCCAGCAGATGAGTCATATATCTAGGGATTGTCCAAAGAGGAGAGGCACATTAGTTATTCACGAGGTGACTGAGGAGGATGACTCTATAGATGAAATTGGAGTCGAGAGGGACTCACATATTTTGAATGACGAAGTGTACGGTACGCCAAGTGATGAGGAGATAGATTCGGGCGTTCTAGTGGTGAGATGCATGTTATCTACACCAAAAGAGTCAGCCGACTATTGGCGGACGAACATCTTCCAAGCTTACTTTAAGGCAGGGGAGAAAGTGTGTCGTTTAGTAGTAGACAGCGGGAGTTGTATGAATGTGATAGCTGAGTCAGCCTTAGCCCGCATGGGACTCACTGCTGAGCCGCACCCTTCCCCATTCCAGGTAGCTTGGGTAACCAAGACTACCTTATCCGTGACTAGGAGATGTTTAGTGCCCATCACTATCGGACCATATACCGATAAGATTTGGTGTGACGTCATGCCTATGGATGTGTGCCACGTATTACTAAGAAGACCTTGGTTGTATGACCGAGATGTACTCATACATGGCAGGTCCAACACTTGTTCCTTTCTATTAGACGGAAAGAGAGTAGTGTTGAACCCGGTGCGACCCACAGCACCAACATCCCGCACGAGTAGTAATGCGAAAGTATCTCTTCCTCCTACTGAAAGGAAGAAGACTCTTAGCATTATACGAGGCACTGATTTCCATCGAGAGAGTTTCGATGGTGAATTTTATTATGCCTTAGTAGTTTTACAGGCATCTGACGAACTAGAGAGATATGAGTATATTCCTATACCTGCTAGGAGACTCTTAGAGGAGTTCCAGGATATACACCCTGATGAGCTTCCAGCTGAGTTACCTCCCATGAGATATATCCAGCACGCGATAGATCTCATTCCTGGAGCTTCTCTCCCACATTTACCGCATTACCGATTGAATCCTGCTGCCCATGAGGCGCTGCAGAAGCAGATCGGAGAGCTACTGGATAGAGGCTTTATCCGTCATAGCCTTAGCCCATGTGCGGTGCCTGCCCTCCTTGCCCCGAAAAAGGATGGTACTTGGCGTATGTGTGTTGACAGTCGTGCTGTCAACAAGATCACTGTGAAATACCGATTCCCGATACCGCGACTGGATGACATGTTAGACATGTTGACTGGAGCCACGATCTTTTCTAAGATCGATCTTCGTAGCGGTTATCACCAGATTCGCATTCGCGAAGGAGACGAGTGGAAGACTGCCTTCAAGTCGAAGGATGGCCTTTACGAGTGGCTTGTGATGCCCTTTGGGTTATCCAACGCCCCTAGTACTTTCGCTCGGATGATGACCCAGGTCTTTAGACCTTATATTGGGAAGTTCGTAGTAGTTTATTTCGACGACATTTTGATATATAGTCAGACTGAGAGTGAGCACTTGACTCACTTACATACCATTTTCGAGCCCCTGCGAGCCGAACGACTGTATATCAACTTGAAGAAGTGTGTTTTATGGCTGAGTTTGTTATCTTTCTTGGATATATAGTGAGCTCCGCTGGCATCACTATGGATCCCGAGAAAGTTCGAGCGATTCGTGAGTGGCCTACCCCTCAGAACATTCACGATGTTCGTAGCTTTCATGGACTAGCCACATTTTATCGTCGATTCATTAAGAACTTCAGCACGATTATGGCCCCTGTCACTGAGTGTACAAAGAAGGGAAATTTTCAGTGGACATCATCGGCAGCTAGAGCCTTTGAGATTATCAAGGATAAGATGTCCACTGCACCTGTTTTGAGATTTCCTGATTTCAGTCAGGTATTCGAGGTATCTTGTGATGCCTCCGGAGTTGGAATAGGAGGTGTACTTAGTCAAGAGGGTCACCCAGTTGGATTTTTCAGTGAAAAGCTCTCAGGCCCGAAGCTGAATTATTCCAACTATGAGCGCGAGTTCTATGCGATTGTACAGACGTTACGTCATTGGAGGCACTATCTGTTGCCTAAGGAGTTTGTCCTCCACTCTGATCATCAGGCGTTGCGTTATATCAATTCGCAACAAAAGTTGAACCCTCGACAGGCTAAGTGGGTTTCATATTTACAAGAATACACCTTCGTTCTCAAACACCGTAAGGGAACAGAGAATAGGGTTGCCGACGCCCTTAGTCGAGTCACCCTAGTGTTGTCACAGATGCGTACTCAGGTGATAGGATTTGAGCGTGTCAAGGATGACTATTCTAGTTGTCCTGATTTTAGCGGAATCTATGATGCGATACGTTCGGATCCCCATCACGATGAGACTGATTATCTTATTCGAGATGGATATTTGTTTCGTGGGACCCGTCTGTGTATTCCCCGCACCTCGTTGCGAAACTTCATTGTTTGGGAATTGCATGGCGGAGGCTTAGGTGGACACTTTGGACGTGATAAGACGAAAGCCTTAGTAGAGGAGCGCTTCTATTGGCCCGGGATGAAGCGGGTTATCGCTCAGATTGTCAGTAGCTGCTGCACTTGTCAGGTAGCGAAAGGCAATAAACAACCCGCTGGATTATATACACCTTTACCGGTGCCCAGTATTCCCTGGGATGATGTCAGCATGGATTTTGTGCTTGGGTTACCGCGCACTTTTAGGAAACACGATTCCATACTTGTGGTGGTTGATCGGTTCTCTAAAATGGCGTATTTTATCCCTTGTAACAAAACCGATGACGCCTCTCATATAGCCCGTATTTATTATAAAGAGGTTGTCGCCCATCGAGGAATACCCAAGACTATCGTTACTGATCGAGACGTTAAGTTCACTAGTTATTTTTGGAAGTCACTCTAGAGACTTTTAGGCACTAAACTTCTATTTTCGACCGCTTATCATCCCCAGACCGACGGTCAAACTGAAGTTGTAAATAGAAGTTTAGGAAATTTATTGCGATGTTTGGTAGGAGATCACCAGGGAAATTGGGATCTAATTCTTCCACACGCTCAGTTAGCGTATAATAATTCGAAGAATAGATCCACGGGTTTATCACCTAATGAGGTTGTTCATGGTCACACTGCACGAGTGCCACTAGATTTAGCACCATTACCACACACTTTTAGGACTAGCCAGTTTGCACATGAGTATGCATTACATTTACATGATTTGCATAAAGAGATTGAGCGGAAGTTGCATAGCACTTATGATCTTTACGCAAATCAAGCTAATAAACACAAAAGAGCTACTAGTTTTAAAGTGGATGACTTGGTCATGGTTCGACTAAATTCGGAACGGTTACCTTCGGGTACCGTCAAGAAGCTAGCTGACCGTAGAACCGGACCCTTTAGAGTGGTGAAACGGATTGGGCAGAATGCGTATGAACTTGAGATGCCTTCCGTTTGGGGAGCAAATCCTGTTTACAACGTAGCCGATCTGACCTTATTCCACGATTACCCGCATGAGTCTTTAGAATTTCCATTGTCTTCTCCTCCAATTGATTCTTCTGGGTTGGTGAGTGAGAGTGAAGAGCCACATTCAGGACACCCTGATTATCATTCCGCTACTGACACGTCCACTGCAGTTCCTCCCATCTTCACTGACAGCTTGCAGGTTGAGCATAAGATACCAGATGAGTCTACTACACCCGTTCCCAGAGCTACTGATCGACTTCCGCGACAGATTTTGGTTCCCGAGCAGATATTGGATGACGAAACAGTGACCACTACTGATGGTGGTTTTCAGAGATATTTGGTTCGTTGGCATGGCAGACTAGAGACCGAGACCAGCTGGGTCTTGGCCAAAGAGCTAGAGCGCATGGATGCTGATCTTCTACAACATTATCGCTCGAAGCACTCACCAGAGATGAGTGATTTCGAGAGGGGGAGAGTTGGTGGAGACCAGCCCAGGTCAGGGCGTCGCAAAAGTGTCCGCCACCGCACCCGTCCAGACCACTATCGGCCCTGAATGCCGCTTTGTGTTTTGTGTTTGTAAAAATATATGTATATATATATAAAGTTGAAATATATATATATATATATATATATATATATATATATATATATATATATATATATATAACAGTTCAATTATATATATAAACTTTATATAAAATATATATATATATGTAAACAGTTATATATATATATTATCTGATATGATAACCTACCCCGGTTCAGCGAAGCATTAAAGAAGCGGCAGCCACTGTTCATCTTCCCGATCCAAAGGCAGGAGCCCCGTTCCTTCCGGATCTCCCGGTTCTTCCATGGCGGTTCGACATCTCCAACCGCAGCACTTCCCCGACACTACCGCTGCACGCGTAAAAGCCTCCAACTGCCGGCCACGACGCTCTATCTCCGCACGATGAAGCTCCAACCATGGCCGCACCTTCAAAGCTCCGCCGGTTACCTATTTTATTTTCTTTTTCTTTTTCTCTTCCCGTTTGTAACCCTATAAAAGGGATATGTTTGTATTTTCTTTGGTTGGTGATGAAGAAATTATTGAAGTGAAATTGCTGTGAATTTGTTTCCTCATGTGTGAGAACCTGTGCGTGCTTACCTTCCGTTGACAGGGATGAAGAGTAGAAGTTAGGCGTTTTTTTCCTGTTAGGAGGGTTGTGTTAGGAAGATAGTTGATGTTGGCATTTTGATTTCTTGTAGGAGTTAGGTGAATGCCGATTGCTGTAGGTTCCTGTTTGAGGAATTTAGTCTTCCTGTAGTTTGTTCTCTTCTTGTTGCCGATTGAGAAGATGATGAACAGTACTTATTTGATGTTGGAACAGCAGAATTAATTTTACTATGCCTGTGGATTGAGTTCAGAGAATGCTTGATGTTGCTGTGAACTTAGAAATAGGAATTTCCGGTAGAGTGATTTAGGATGGAGGAGTTAGTTTACCCTTAGTGCTTAGAGATTACGTGGATCCACCTTGAGTGTGAGAGTGAGTGGATTTTAGGTGTGTTAGTTTGTGGCTTCTTACATTGTTGAGTGATTCCGTGGAACCACCTCGTGTGGGGGAGTGAATTAATTCCTTGGTGCCCGTGTGCGATAGCGCCCGACCTCGGAGCGAAGAACGAAGGTGACGAGGAGTTTCTCGCGTGATCGCCATCGACTTCGGAATACGGAAGACGCCTCTTCCGTGGGTAATTGTTTCCTTCTCTTTCCTTTGTGTGTGTCTAAGTTTTCTCCTTAGGATAATTAGACTCATTGCTGGGTTTTCGCCCGAATTTCGTCAGCAAACGCTACGTCGAAAACTCCAAACGGAAACGTATTGTGAGTTCACGATTTCCGTTTTGCTACGATAAGGGGAACGGAACGAAAGTTGCGAACTTCCTTCCCCGGATTTAAAATTGAACCATTTTATTTAAGAAAATTCATTTTAAAGAAAGTAGCGAATTTGTGCTTTACAAACAATTTAATTGCTTCATTTCTTATGTTCGTGCAAATTTCGCTCAAAATTTTACAAAATTAAGTTAATCATTGCATGCATTTTAGGGTTTCCTAGAAAAAGCCGACAGGCGCGTAAACCCTACGCGTCGTCCTGCATCAGTTTATGAACACTAATCATCTGATTAATCCATTTTTATCTGATGTTTCTCTAATCCACAAATTCGAAAGAAAGTGACTTGAAGGAAATTTTAATGATGAAAACTGAAGATTCCAGTTAAAAAGAAAATACAAGAACATAACCAGCGAAGAAGTGTGTGATTAATCATGAAATAGAATTTAAGCATTTTCTCTTGAGAATCACAAGGCCAGATCAATCTTCCGAGAGAGCTGAATAACCGTGATCTAAAAAGATTTTCCAGTCAGAAGAGACAGAAGCAAACAAAAGCAAGATGAGTATTCAAATTCCAAAAAACATTGCTTTATTCGTTTAGATGGAATTGGGATTGAATATTAGAATTGAGACATAGCCAATTTTAATGTTTTTAGGAAAGAATTGAGATTACCATAAAATGAATTTCATGGAATATGATTTTCAATTCCTTCATTTATATTGTCACTGAACAGGGTAGGGCAGCCCCGTGCAAAAAGCATCCCCGCAGAGTAAGGATCCGGGGAAGAATTCCACCACAAGGGTGAAATATAGGCAAACCTTGCCCTGCATTTTTGCAAGAGGCTCCTTCATTTATTTTGCCACTGAACAATGGAACAAAAATTGATCCCTCCAATTTAAATTCCAATGGCTCAATTTCTTCCAAACAAATGGAGCCCAAGTGTTCTAACAATTGGTTAGTATTTATAGCTATTTAAGTAAAAGGAAAAAAATGACAAAAAAAAAACCTTCTTGTCTAACTAAATTTCCAGCCTATTATTTGGTGTAAATGTCTGCTGGCAAAAACCTGGAAAAGCATTAATGCCCTTTCCTTAACTAAATCCAGTTGAATAAAAATGAACCCTAATATCATTAGGGCATAAGCCGGCTATTTATAGCCTACACTGGCTACACATGAGATTCTCAATATTACAACACTCCTCAAGATTTACGAAAGATATTCACTAAGCTCATCTTATTACAACCCCTGATCATATCCTCTGAACTGAGTCCTTTGTGAAAGTGAGGGTAAGATCTATCTCAACTCTAGAGGGGGGGTGAATAGAGTATTTTAAAATAATTTTTCACAGTTGAAATAAACAGCACATATAAAATTCAATTTATGATATAGTGTAGAGTGCTAGTAAGAAGTTAAAAACCAAGAAGTAAAGAGCACAGCACACAGCAGACAAATCACACAAACAAACCAGAAGACACAAGGAAATATAGTGGTTCCCCAAAAACCTGGGTACATCCACTCTTCTACCACCCTTGGTAGGAATCCACTCAGGATGAGTTGATCAGGTGTCCTGACACCAATGAGCTTTTGATAAGGTGCTCAAAAACCAAAACTGGATTTTTTGATAAGGTGTCTTGCCACCACTGAGTTTTGACAAGGCTCTCAGAACCAGACAGAACTTTTGAAGGGAGTTCAAGAACCCTTTACAGCAGGAAAAAGAAAAAGGTAAAGAGGTGAGGTTGTCTTCTCTGTTCTCAAATCAAATGAGAGAAGACTAGTGGATCTTTTGTTGTCAAGGCTCCCCCTGAGATGTTGAATGAATCAGGAATGGAAGCTTTGCTCTAGGGTGATAGGACTTCAGATCTTTAGATCTCCAGCAAAGAATTGTTTCAGAAAAAAAGGCTGAAAGATGAGGTGTCTGGAGTTCTTTGAGATGAGGCTTTGATCACTTTTCTGTAAGCAAGGGGATGGTTATCTTTCACAGCTTAATTCTTCTTGTTCTTCTGTAACAGTGTGTGTCTCTTGATTCTATCGTGTATTGACTCTGGATTAATTCTCTTGGAGAGTAGTATTGGAGAAGACGATCTTATTCTCTGAATATATTTCTTCCAAGATAGCCGTTATCAGACATTAAATGCCTTCCATAAATGTTTTGTCTTCTAGAGGAAAGTCCAATGAAACATTCCTGAATAATTCCTTGAAACTTGTTCCAGAATAAATAAAAACGGCTGGCAAATCTTCTTGAAATTAAATGCTAAAAACATTTCAAAGACCGGCAGCATTTGAATCCTTAAGAACGTCGATCTCTCAAAATAAACGTCGATCTGAGCTCCACGATCGTCGACCAGAGCTCAGAGAAGGAATAGATCATTCTGACAGAAAACGTCGATCTGAGCTCCAAGATCGTCGACCTGAGCTCAGAGATATAATAACCAAAGTTGGCAGAAAACGTCGATCTGAGCTCCAAGATCGTCGACCTAGACTTCAACAGAAAACGTCGACCTGAAGCAGACAGAGATAGTCGAACTAAGCTCGACGATCATCGACCTTGAGCTAGACGATCCAGCAAAGGTTGAGCTCAGAGAACGTCGAACGGAGTTCGACGATCGTTGACCTAAATTCGATGATAATTGCCTTTAGACTTGGCTCTTTGTCCTTGATCTTGCAGAAGTCCTGGGGGAAGCTTCAAAACCTAAGTTCTAAGCCCTAGACTCATTCTAATGTTGACCTTTTCAACTATACAACTAGGTCAACTGGGTTTCCTAAGACAAACATAGTGATCCTTACCCAAATTAGTAATAGGGTGTTCCAACACTTTGGTTAAACAGTCTGTAACCTGACCCTTGTTTGAGACATGACTCAACTCCAGTAGTCCACTATCAAGCTCCTTTATAAAAAATCTATCAATCTTTATATGCTTGGTTCGATCATGTTGAACTGGATTATTTGCAATACTGATGGCTGACTGACTGTCACAACATAGCTTCATCTTATCTCCTCGATCCAACTTCAACTTCACAAGCATCCCTCTCAGCCACAAGAGCTCTGCAACCCCTAATGTCATGGCTCTGTACTCTACCTCTGCTGTCGATTTAGCCACTACTGACCGTTCCTTACTCCTCCAAGAGATCAGGTTGCCTCCCACAAATATGCAATAGCCTGAAGTGGACCTCCTATCATCTGCACAGCTTGCCCAGTCAGAGTCACAATAGCCCTCAATATTCACATGTCCATTCCTTCTAAAGATCAGCCCCTTCCCAGAAGCACTCTTCAAGTATCGCAAAATCTGGTACACTACATCCATATGACCCTTCCTTGGGTCATGCATGTAGCGGCTCCCCACGCTCACAGAGAAGGAGATATCTGGACGAGTGTGGCTCAAGTAAATCAACCTCCCAACTAGCCTTTGATACATCTCACCATCTACTGGTTCCCCGACCTCTGCATCCAGTTTACACCTCTGATCGATTCACGTCGCAGCAGGTTTGCACTCAACATCCCAGTTTCAGTGAGGAGATCTAACGCGTATTTCCTTTGAGAAAGGACTATCCTCTCTGCCTCATAAGCGATTTCAATCCCAAAGAAGTACCTAAAAAGGCTCAGATCTTTCACCTCAAATTCCTTGCTCAGAGCCCCCTTGAGGCAGAAAATCTCCTGCTCATCATCCTCCGTAATGATCATGTTGTCCACATACACCGCAAGTATAGTGATGTGACCTTCATTCTGCCTGGAAAAAACAGTGTGATCTGCATTGATCTGGTGATATCTCATCCCAATCATCGCTTTCCTGAACCTGTCGAATAATGCGCGGGGTGACTGCTTCAGTCCATAAAGAGATTTCTTCAACCTGCAGACTCTGCCTTCTGTCTTGGCCGTGCCAAACCCTGGTGGTATCTTCATGTACACCTTCTCTGCTAGATCTCCGTGAAGAAATGCATTCTTCACATCTATTTGGTGCAACATCCATCCACCATTCGCCGCCAGGCTGATCAGAGTCCTAACAGTGCTCATCTTTACAACGGGTGCAAATTTCTCGTCGTAGTCGATGGCATAGGTCTGGTTGTACCCCTTGGCAACCAGTCAAGCCTTGTAGCGCTCGACCTGTCCATCTGGGTTCTGCTTCACAGTGAACACCCACTCAGACCCAACGACCTTCTTGTCTTTTGGTAGCTGTGCCAGCTCCCAGGTCTTGTTCTTCTCAAGAGCTCTCATCTTTTCCTTCATTGATCTCTTCCATTTCGGATCATCTTTAGCAACCTGCCAATTGTTAGGTACAATAATATTATCCAAAGATTCAATGAATCCCCCATGAGTATAGGAGATATGATCATAAGACACAAATGACGCAAGGTCCCATCCGTATCTATTAGGAGGATTTCCCACATTGTTGCTAGTCCTCTATAACGATAGAGGAGTAGGGGAAAGGGATAGGATATCATCTGAGGCTCGTGGTGATGTAGGTGTTCCAGGAGTAGGGAGCGACGTATCCAAGGGACTAGGAGCTAGACTGGGCACTGGATTTAAAACTGCTGGCATTGGGTCTGGTACTACTGGCAGCTTCCTTCTCCTACTGTATATCAGCAGCTCCCCCTGAGTCGTAGGTCTCACATCTCGTCTCTCCTCCTTAATCTCCTCCTCCTGCTCCTCATCACTCTCCTGCTCCTCCTCCATAGATCCTCCCTGCCATACCCCTAGATCTGTCACCAACCTTTCTCTCTCTAGCCTTATACCTTTGGTATCTGACAAGTCTAATGCGTTCAGGGCTCCCTCTTGTCAGTAGTACTGCTCTAACTCTCTAAAGTGAACATTCATGCTTACAAAACATCTTTTCTCCACTGGACTCCAACACATATATCCCTTCTGAGTGCGAGAGTAGCTCACGAACATACACTTGACTGTCCTTGCATAATGCCTACCAACACCCGGCTGGTTGTCCTTCACGAAGCGCACACACTCAAATACCTTCAAAGGAAGTATCCTCCCATTATGTCCCTGCAACTGCTGACAAGGAGACTTCCACCCTAGAACCTTTGATGGCATCCTGTTGATCAATTGTGTCGTTGTTAACATCACATATCCCCATAGACTCTGGGAAACCTTCATATTAAGCATCATACTCCTTGGCACCTCCAAAAGGTGTCTGTTCTTCCTTTCCGACACTCTATTTTGTGCCGGTGTGTAGGCACAGGAGGTTTGGTGTAACGCCCCGATTCGCGCTAGACCCCTCGTGCACACTTTTCAGGTCAGGAGAGTGGACTTAGGTTCGGGGTGCGCTGGTGGGAAGGCTTGCACCTGAGCCAGGGGGGAATTGTTGATACTACCGCGCGGCTGTAGTAGCTACCGTGCGGCGGTAGCCATCGACGAGTATACTCGACGAATGCCTGGAAGCGTCGAGAGCGTCGAGTGGTCTCAACGATCGTCGAGTACTACCGCTCGACGGTAGCGGGGTACCGCGCGGCGGAAGCCTTCTTTGAGTATATACGACGAATACCACATGGAGTCGAAAGTGCTGAGTGAGTCGAGTGGACTCAACGCTCGTAGTGTACTATCGCGCGACGGTAACAGGAAACCGCGCGGCGGTAGACGATTGATTTATTGGCATATGGCTTGGGAAGTTATCGCCTAGCGTTAGTAATACCGTGGGTGGTAGCCCGCTGAATTATTTGGCATGGCGCTCGGTAGGTTATCGCGCGGCGGTAGCCGAGTGATTTAATTGACATACGGCTCGGGAATTTAACGTCCGACGTTAGTGATACCGCGGGCGGTAGCAAACATACCGCATGGCGGTAAGAATAGTACCGCGCGGCGATAGGGTACAGGTGGAGGCACCTGAGTAGGCAGTTTGGACGGTGGCTTGTGGAGGAAGTCAACTTCGAAGGTACCGCGCGGAGGTAGCTCGTTGTTCCGGAAACCCTAGATCTATTTGGCCGCTTCCTTTATAAACGGATGTCCAAGACTTAGCCGTCATTCTTCTTTTACGATTTTCCTAAGAGAACGAAAGGTGCGGAGCTTTTCTTGGAAGGACAAGGAACGGACGGACTTTCTCTCGGAGGAGGAAGAGCGAGAGCCAAGGCCGACGTTGTCATGCCACCGAGAAGGATAGCAAGATCTATGGCCGGAAACGAGGTGAGCTTCATACCCTCTCCCTTGATGCTAGATCTTTAGTTATAATGTAGGAGAGATGTCGACTCAAAAGAGTTGTACTTGTGCAAGATGAAAATCTCCTAGGAAGAGACCATGCTAAGACCTTGTCCTAGAGATTAGTTGTCTTCAACCTCTCCTCTCTTCGTTGTGAAGATGATGAACTTGGTTTCGTGAAGAAGGATGGTCTATTGAGGGTGAATAAGGGAGGAGGAAGTGTTGTATGTGGTTTTGAACAAATGGTTAATGGAAGAAGACGAACCAATGTCGTTCGTTTTGCTTTAAGATGCGTGCAGAATCTATTTTCTGCGCGCTGCGGACTTCGAGACCATTTTCGGGTGTGATACGGGCGGATCTAGGTCTTGGGCTGAACACGAAAGTTGTAGTCCTCGGAAAGACCTTTCCAACGGATGGTTTTACGTTTTCATAGGAGCTTTGTAGCTCCGGGAATGTCCAGTAGAAGTTGTTGTACGGTAACAATTTATGTGCATGATGCTTTCGAGTTAGTGTATAACCGGGTTTGGACTAGGTAGGAGAAGCGTAGCAAGATGATGCTGAGGTTTGGATGAGCCTAGTCATATGTAACCGAGATAAACAAATGTTTTAGAGGAGTTTAATAAACAAATGGTTTGGGGAAATTAGTGAACAAATGGTTTGATAAGATTTGATTGTACAAATGGCTACTTGTGAAACCCGGTAGGGAAGCGTGCGATTGTAATCCGATGAACGATACAAGTTTTGAAAGAGGGTGTGGTGCCCGATAATTGAATGTGTAATCTATACTTACGATATCATGCTTGATGGAAACGCGGAGAGTTAAAATATTGTTATGATAAATATATGAAAGCATAATTGTTTGTGAATGCTTGATTATAAGTAAGGAATCAGATGAGGTAAATCTCATGGCCATGAAATGTGTTGAATCGTGCTCTCAAGTGTTGGATGGGATAATTTGTATAGTCCACTGCTTAGAGTGTGTCTCCCTACGGATAGCAGTGTGGGATTGGTATGTTGTTCAAGGTGGCTTGCCACCTATGTTGATTTTGAACCCTTGAGTGCTTGGGAGCACGGAAATGTGAAAGGGTGTAAGTGCGTGTGTTTGGCCGCACTGGATTGGTAATGATGAAATGAGACTTTGGGCGGTTGGGCTTAATCATCGGTGCTCATTCCCGAGGCTCCTTCCGCGCCAAGTGGACGGTTAGGCTTGGTCCTCTAGTGATACGCTCTCATAGGCTCCTTCCGTGCCACGATGAAGTGAAACTGCATGCGGTGTGAGTTGACACGCGGTGTCATAATCCTGGGTTAAGGATAGTGTGGCAGGTCTACAGGCTCGTCAGTCATCACACCGACGGGAGTTGACAGATAGACCTTGGGCGGTTGGGCTTGGTCCTCGGTGCTCATGCCCGGGGCTCCTTCCGTGTCAAGTGGACGGTCGGGCTTGGTCCTGTGGTGATACGCTTTCATAGGCTCCTTCTGTGTCACACGATAGGCCAGTTTGGGTTGTGTTCTTGGTGCACATCTACCCAAGACCCCTCTGAGCCGTAGTACGCATGGAGCTCCGCTGTTGTGTTCTTAGCGTTGAGGCGTACAGAGGCCTAGGCTTGGTAGTGTGGAGACCAGCCTAGTAGTGGAAAGCCCGTTTCACTATCACCGTCTGGCCACGACGAATGACGCCTGAGAGGTTAGCTACTTGCTCGAAAAATGGGAACTACAAGTCTGTGTCGACATAGTAGTGTGCGTGTGTGTGAGCATGGGTAAGTCATAATATTGCATTCATAACATTACATTGCACCGCATAAGATCCTTATCATATAAGTTTGTATGGACACTTTTATATGATGAGTTACTTTACTGTTAAGTCGATCCTTAACTTATAAATCTGTATGAGCATTTTTATAAGTTATTTTCCTGTTGTAGATTTATATGTTTAATGGATTGCTATGATTTGAGTAGAACTGCTAGAATAAAATGTCGATAATAATGTTATACATTGCTGCTATTACTACTCATGATATGTAGAGATATACCACATACTTGTTATTACTGCTTATATATATTGTACCATATTCTTTTCTCTGCCTGGTGCCTAAAAGTCGTCGGGGGAGCGGATGTGATAGCCACTTACTGTTTATGACTAACGGTTGTTACGTCTTCCATTTTAGGAGAAAACCCCGCAGATAGAGCAGCAGCAATAGGTCATACAGAAGGGCAGTCAGGCCAGGGTGATAAGGCCTGATACAACGTTATAATCGCTGCTGTCAGTTACGGATGTGAGTTTTTGGAGAGACTCATCTTGTAGCCCTTTGGGCAATTTTTGTGTACTCTGATATTATAGAAGCTGTTGTTGTTTCCTATTATTGTTGGACTTATATACTTGTGTGGATTTTGACTTCTATATTCTTTATGTTGGGTTGACATGAATGATATTGGTTTTAGCCGGCAGGATAGGCGTCTTGTAGTATCGGTCAACCCGTGTGTTGGCGTTACCGCAAGACGACTGTTCTGGGCATAAGACTCCCATCGACCGTGTCTTGTGTTCCGGGAGGAGGGGTCTTACAAATGGTATCAGACTTGGAACGATCTTGAACTAAAGAAGTCATTGAACAATGATGTCACCCCCGCTCGATTGGTCAATCTGTGGACAAACTGACATAGCGGAAACAGTGGTGTGCCCATATGTAATTCACACTAAGTATGTTCAGTCGTTATCCTACGATTAGCCAACCTGACCTTAGGTTTGTACGTTTACGTGTAGATCCCGGCACGTGTAGAGTTAGTAACGAGCACTCCCGCCCCTTCAGTATCTACCCAGTTTCAACAGTTAGAGCTGGGACAGACCCTCACAGCAATTCTAGACGCGTTTAGATCCCAGCAGGCCCCGGTGCAGCAACAAGCCCCGGGTTCCAACTAGCTGAGTACCTTCCGAGCCCTCTCCCCGTCTGTTTATCATGGGACGGAGTCGGCTGTCTGTACTGAAGAATGGCTAGACACGGTGCAAGAGCTAATGGCCGGAATCAGATGTCCAGCCAGTATGGCTGTGACCTTAGCTGTGTCAGTCTGGGAAACGCACGCGAAGAGGTGGTGGAAGTCTCTCATGAGTTCCACTTTCCAAGGCCGAGTATACACTGAGATCAGTTGGAATGAGTTTACTGAAGCCTTCTTGGAACACTTCATTCCCTCTACCGCTCGAGATGAGCTTGAGGAGAGATTCCTGCAGCTGAAGCAAGGATCCAAGTCCGTGAAAGAATACCAAAGGGAGTTTCAGCACCTCGCTAGATTTGCTGACTCCTACGAGTTGGACGACCACGGGTACGCAAAACAGTTTTACAAAGGCTTGCGAGACCCATAAGGCAAGCACTTTTGTTTATAGCGGACACGAGCTTGGCAGAGATAATTGATATGGCGAAAATGTTGGAGGCGGATCACTTGGGAAGTAGTAAGAGACCCGCCGAGGGCATGATGGAAGAAGGCCCTAGCTTCAGGAAGAGACATAATAGTAGAGGTGGAAGAGGAAATCAAAGAGGCGGCGGCCGTTTCCACCAGAATTTTAGGATGGAACGTCCGGCCCCGCAGCTAGCACTACCTCCACCTCAACAAATGTATCAGCATCCTAGAGAGCAGTACGAGCGAGTTTGCTTCCAGTGTAACCAATCGGGCCACATCCAGCGTTATTGCCCTCAGTTAGGAGGAGATGCTCCTCCTGTTTTTCCTCTGGCAGCCCCACAAGGACGAGGACAAGGTCGTGGTCGAGGAAGAGGACCACGAGGAAGGAATCCGGAACCTGCTAGAGAGCAGGTGTTTGCTCTGGACATGACTCAGGGTGGAATTCTCAAGATGTGATTGCAGGTATGTCATGATTTGATTAATATAATTATGAGCATTCGTCCTTAGCTTGCCTAAGTTATGCTAGGAACTTAGCACTGAGGTGTTATAATTTGGTACTTAGACATCGTGACTGTTAGTGGGAAACCAGCTCACACCTTATTTGATACCGGTGTCACGCATTCGTTTGTCTCGGCGGACTTCGTAAAAGATTTAGATGGCGTACAATACTTCACTGGTATCACTCGGAGAGTACGCCTCCCAGACAGCTCCGAGATGACGTCGCCTGCCAAGTGCGACTTGGAAGCATATATTGGAGGAAAGATTTTTGAAATCCCTGAGACAGTGTTGATAATGCCAGAATTTCATCTTATTCTGGGCATGACATGGCTGGATTAGCACCACGCCAGAATTGATTGTACGGCGAAGCAAATCACTTTGAGGCACGGAGACTCCGAAGTCGTCTTCCAAGGTATTAAATTCGCGCCTTGAATGGTGTTATCTTCAATCCAGGTCCTTAAGGCTCATATAAAAGGGGGCGAAGTATATATGATATGTTTTGAACTGAAAGAGATGTCGACGAGCATGAAGGATGTGCAAGTAGTGCGGGATTTCCCCGAAGTTTTTCCCGAGAAGCTACCGGGCTTGCCCCCGTATAGAGAAGTGGACTTTCAAATTAAACTAGTACCGGGTGCCAAACCTATCTCTCGGACCCATTACCGAATGGCCCCAAAAGAACTTGCTGAGTTTAGAGTTCGGTTGCAGGAGTTAGTAAAATCAGGGTTTGTTCGTCCCAGTTCATCACCCTGGGGAGCCCCTGTCTTATTTGTCAAGAAGAAGGAAGGAACACTACGGTTGTGCATAGATTATCGGGAGCTCAACCGATTGACGGTGCGGAACACCTATCCTTTACCCCGGATCGACGAGTTATTCGATCAGTTGGTGAGAGCGCATTGGTTTTCCAAATTGGATCTGCGCTCGGAGTACTATCAGTTGAGAATACAAGAGGAAGATATTCAGAAGACGGCATTTAGCTCAAGGTATGGCTTATACGAGTTCACGGTGATGCCGTTCGGGCTCACGAATGCCCCTTCCGCGTTCATGAGTTTGATGAACAGGGTGTTTGAACCGTATTTAGACGTCTTCGTCATCATCTTCATCGATGACATTTTGGTCTACTCGAAGACAGAAGAGGAGCATGCTGAACACTTGGGCTTGGTTTTGAAGAAGTTAAAAGAGCACTCGTTGTTTGCTAAGTTCAGCAAGTGTAAGTTTTGACTCCGAGAAGTTGTCTTCTTGGGTCATGTTAATAGCGGCGTGGGATTAGCAGTAGACCCGGCCAAGGTACGTGTCGTAAAGGAATGGTTTCCCTTGAAATCAGCGGCTGATGTACGAAACTTTTTTGGGTTTGCCGGATATTATCGTAAGTTTGTGAAGGAATTTTCAAAGATCGCCCTTCCTCTTACTGCCCTAACGAAGAAATGTGTGTTGTATGAGTGGACGCTCAAGTGCGAGACTGCATTTCAAGAACTAAAGGATCGACTTACCACCGCACTCATCCTAGCTTTTCCATCAGAAAAAGAAGAATTTCAAGTTTACACTGATGCGTCTTACCAAGGGATGGGGGCAGTATTGATGCAGCACGGGCATGTGATTGCTTATGTTTCAAGGCAGTTGAAGAAGCACGAGGTAAACTATCCAGTACATGGTTTGGAGTTGGGAGCAGTGGTGTTCGCCTTAAAGGTTTGGAGGCACTATCTATATGGCGTCCACTGCGAGATCTTTTCGGACCATAAGAATTTGAAGTATATTCATACTCAAAAGGAGTTGAATTTGAGGCAGCGGCGGTGTTTGGAATTTTTGTGTGATTACGAGTTTACATTAAACTACCACTCAAGGAAAGCAAACTCTGTAGCTGATGCATTGAGCAAAAAAGTACCAGAGTCGAGCCCTGAGTCTCGGATGATGAGTATATAATTGGTTCGAGTGCTCGAGGAGATGGAGATCACGTTGGTGTGTAAGGACCAGTCTGAGAAGTATACTGAGTACTTAACTGCTATAAGTATAATTTGTGATATTCGAGATCGAATTCAGGCAGAGCAAGGGAAGGATGCTGCTCTGGCCCTTGTGATTAAGACAATTGAGGATGGATCTACTGAAGAGTATACTTTGATGGGCGACCTCGTTCATTTCCGTGGCAGGCTCTACATTTCCAAGGGCGGTGAAATTCGGGAAGATATCTTGAGAGAGGAACATTGCTCCAAGTATTTGGTGCATCCCGGGATTTCCAAGATGTATAGTGACTTACGAAAGACCATGTTCTGGCCAGGAATGAAGAGTGTTGTTAAGTATTATGTTACACACTGTGAGGCTTGCCAGAAGGTGAAGGTGGAGTGCAAGAGACCTGGAGGATTGTTACAATCATTGCCCATTCCGGAGTGGAAATTTGAAGATATCTCCATGGATTTTGTTCACGGCCTTCCCCGATCACGATCAGGGAATGACTCAGTTTGGGTGATAGTGGATCGCTCGACTAAGGTTGTCAGGTTTATCCTAATGAGTAAGGAAACGCATGTAGATGTATTGGTACGTCTCTTCGTGGAACAGTTTGTACGATACCATGGAGTGTCTAAGACTATCGTCTCCGACCGTGATGGTTGCTTTACCTCCAAGGAATGGAAGGCGGTTCAAGCGTATTTGGGTTCTCGCCTTACCTTTAGCACGACCTTTCATCCTCAGACGGACGGTCAGTCTGAGAGGACCATCAAAACTATGGAAGATCTGTTGAAGCTGTGTGTATTGGATAGAGGGGAGCCGTGGGAAAGACTCCTACCATTGGTGGAATTCTCATACAATAATAGTTATCAAGCTAGCATCGGGATGACACCCTACGAAGCACTTTATAGGAGGAGATGTAGAACTCCATTATCGTGGATGCAGGATGAAGACCCAAAGACATTGGGAGTGGAGTATATAGATGATACTGATGCTATGGTCAGATTGATACGAGACCGTATGTTGGAAGCTCAGAGCCGGCAGACAAAATACTATGATGCGAAGCACCGGATGGCGGAGTTTCAAGTGGGTGACAAGGTGTTCTTAAAGATCCGGCTGATGCATGGAGTGTCACGTGTGCGTGGTAGGAGGAAGAAGCTCGGCCCAAGATATGTGGGGCCTTAGTTATATTGGAGGGAATTGGCCCGTTGGCCTATCGGCTGGAGCTGCCACCAGAGCTGGAAAATTTGAACGTCTTCCATGTGTCGTCGCTTCGGAAAGCAGTACTACGGCCCGATCAGCAAGTCCCCGCTATAAGTGGAGCAGTGGCAACTGATAGGTCTGTTCGACTAGAGCCGGTACGGATAGTGGACACCGAGACAAGGAGCTTGCATCGAAAAAGCGTCCCTTTGGTGAAGGTCCAGTGGTCTAACTACGGAAAAGAGGAATACACTTGGGAGTCGGTGGACTTGATGCGGAAGCACTACCCGGAACTATTTCCCCAAGGCACATTTAAAAGCATACTTTACTTTTCATGCTTTACCTTCCCCATAGACCTAGCCTGATTTCGGGGACGAAATCTTTTATTTTGTTTATAGGATTTGTAACGTCCTGATTCGCGCTAGACCCCTCGTGCACACTTTTCAGGTCAGGAGAATGGACTTAGGCTCGGGGTGCGCTGATGGGAAGGCTTGCACCTGAGTTAGGGGGAAGTGCAGATACTACCGTGTGGCGGTAGTAGCTACCGCGCGGCGGTAGCCATCGACGAGTATACTCGACGAATGTCTGGAGGCGTCGAGAGCGTCGAGTGGTCTCAACGATCGTCGAGTACTACCGCTCGGCGGTAGCCTTCTTTGAGTATATAGGACGAGTCGAAAGCGTTAAGTGAGTCGAGTTGACTCAACGCTCGTAGTGTACTATCGCGCGGCGGTAACAGGATACCGCGCGGCGGTAATCGATTGATTTATTTGCATATGGCTCGGAAAGTTATCGCCTCGCGTTAGTAATAGCGCGGGCGGTAGCCCGCTGAATAATTTGACATGGCGCTCGGTAGGTTAACGCGCAGCGGTAGGAAGAGTACCGCGTGGCAGTAGCCGAGTGATTTAATTGACATACGGCTCGGGAACTTAACGCCCGACGTTAGTGATACCGCGGGCGGTAGCCAACATACCGCACAGCGGTAAGAATAGTACCGCGTGGCGATAGGGTACAGGTAGCGGCACCTGAGTGGGCAGTTTGGACGGTGGCTTGTGGAAGAAGTCAACTTCGAAGGTACCACGCGGCGGTAGCATGCTACCGCGCGGCGGTAGCTCTTTATTCCGGAAACCCTGAATGTATTTGGCTGCTTCCTTTATAAACGGATGTCCAAGATTTAGCCGTCATTCTTCTTCTCCGGTTTTCCTGAGAGAACGAAAGGTGCGGAGCTTTTCTTGGAAGGACAAGTAACGGACGGACTTTCTCTCGGAGGACGAAGAGCGAGAGTCGAGGCCGACGTCGTCATGGCACCAAGAAGGATAACAAGATCCATGGCTGGAAACGAGGTGAGCTCCCTACCCTCTCCCTTTGTGCTAGATCTTTAGTTATAATGTAGGAGAGATGTCGACTCAAAAGAGTTGGACTTGTACGAGATGAAGATCTCTTAGGAAGAGACCATGCTAGGACCTTGTCCTAGAGATTAGTTGTCTTCAACCTCTCCCCTCTTCGTTGTGAAGATGGTGGACTTGGTTTCGTGAAGAAGGATGGTCTATTGAGGGTGAATAAGGGAGGAGGAAGTGTTGTATGTGATTTTGAACAAATGGCTAATGAAAGAAGACGCATCGATGTCGTTCGTTTTGTTTTAAGATGCGTGCAGAAATCTGTTTTTTGCTCGTTGCGGACTTCGAGGCCGTTTTCGGGTGTGATACGGCCGGATCTAGGTCTTGGGCTGAACACGAAAGTTGTGGTTCTCGGAAAGACCTTTCCAACAGATGGTTACACGTTTTCATAGGAGCTTTGTAGTTTCGGGAATGTCCAGTCGAAGTTGCTGCATGGTAACAATTTATGTGCAGGATGCTTTCGGGTTAGTGTATACCGGGTTTGGACTAGGTAGGAGAAGCGTAGCAAAATGATGTTAAGGTTTGGATGAGCCTAGTCATATGTAGCCGAGATAAACAAATGGTTTGGAGGAATTTAATAAACAAATGGTTTGGGGAAATTAGTGAACAAATGACTTGATAAGATTTGGTTGTACAAATGGCTACTTGTGAAATCCGGTAGGGAAGCGTGCGATTGTAATCCGATGAACGATACAAGTTTTGAAAGAGGGTGTGGTGTCCGATATTTGAATGTGTAATCTATACTTACGATATCATGCTTGATGGATATGCTGAGAGTTAATATATTGTTGTGACAAATATATGAAAGCATAATTGTTTGTGAATGTTTGATTATAAGTAAGGAATCAGATGAGGTAAATCTCATGGCCATGAAATCTGTTGAATCGTGATCTCAAGTGTTGGATGGGATAATTTGTATAGTCCACTGCTTAAAGTGTGTCTCCCTACAGGTAGCAGCGTGGGATTGGTATGTTGTTCAAGGTGGCTTGCCACCTGTGTTGATGTTGAACCCTTGAGTGCTTGGGAGCACAGAAATGTGAAAGGGTGTAAGTGTGTGTGTTAGGCCGCACTGGATTGGTAATGATGAAATGAGACTTTGGGCGGTTGGGCTTGGTCCTCGGTGCTCATTCCTGAGGCTTCTTCCGCGCCAAGTGGACGATTGGGCTTGGTCCTCTGGTGATACACTCTCATAGGCTCCTTCCGTGCCACGATGAAGTGAAACTGCATGCGGTGTGAGTTGACACGCGGTGTCATAATCCTGGGTTAAGGATAGTGTGACAGGATTACGGGCTCGCCAGTCATCACACCGACGGGAGTTGACATATAGACCTTGGGCGGTTGGGCTTGGTCCTCGGTGCTCATTCCCGGGGCTCCTTCCGTGCTAAGTGGATGGTTGGGCTTGGTCATGTGGTGATACGCTCCCATAGGCTCCTTTTGTGCCACACGATGGGCCATTTGGGCTGTGTTCTTGGTGCACATCTACCCAAGACCCCTCTGAGCCGAAGTACGCATGGAGCTCTGTTGTTGTGTTCTTAGCGTTGAGGCGTACGAAGGCCTAGGCTTGGTAGTGTGGAGAACAGCCTAGTAGTGGAAAGCTCTTTTCACTGTCACCGTCTGGCCACGACGGATGACGCCTGAGAAGTTAGCTACCTGCTCGAAAAGTAGGAACTACAAGTCTGTGTCGACATAGCAGTGTGTGTGTGTGAGCATGGGTGAGTCATCATATTGCATTCATAGCAATACATTGCACTGCATAAGATCATTATCATATAAGTTTGTATAAGCACTCTTATATGATGAGTTACTTTACTGTTAAGCCGATCCTTAACTTATAAATCTGTATGGGCATTTTTATAAGTTAAGTTATTTTCCTGTTGTAGATTTATATGCTTAATGGATTGCTATGATTTGAGTAGAACTGCTAGAATAGAATGTTGATAATAATGTTATACATTGCGGCTATTACTACTCATAATATGTAGAGATATATCACTTGCTTGTTATTACTGCTTATATATATTTTACCCTTTCTTTTCTCCGCTCAGTGCCTAAGAGTCGTCGGGAGAGTGGATGTGATAGCCACTTAGTCTTTATGACTAACAGTTGCTCTGTCTCCATTTTAGGAGGAAACCTCGCAGATAGAGCAGCAGCAGATCATACAGGAGGGCAGCCAGGCCAGGGTGACAGAGCCTAATACGACGTTACCATTGTTGTAGTCAGTTATGAATGTTGGTTTTTGGAGAGACCAATATTATAGCCCTTTGAGCAATTTTTGTGTACTCTAATATTATAGAAGCTGTTGTTGCTTCTTATTATTGTTGTACTTGTTGGACTTATATACTTGTGTGGATTTTGACTTCTATATTATTTATGTTGGGTTGACATGAATGATATTGGTTTTAGCCGGCAGGATAGACGTCTTGTAGTATTGGTCAACCCGTGTGTTGGCGTTACCGTAAAGCGGCTGTTCTGGCCATAAGACTCTCCTCAGTCGTGATTTGTGTTCCGGGAGGGGGGTCTTACATCTGGTGCAGTATCCCATAGGTTGATAAGTATTCCTCCATTGCCTTGTTAGTGTATTTTGTCTCGTTATCTGATCTTAGTACATTAATCACTACAGTGTATTGTATTTAAATAAGCTTATGGAAATCTCGGAAGCAGGTAAGTACCCCACTCTTAGTTTTCATTAAATATAGCCAAGAAACACGATATGCACAATCAATAAAAGTTACAGAGTACTTATAACCATTCAAAAAGCTTACAGTACAAGGTCCCCATACATTGGAATGAACGACATCAAAAATAGAAGAGCTTCTTAGGCCCGTACTAACATACGAACTCCTAGTAAGCTTGCCTAAATCACAAGAATCACACACAAATTTTGTTTTATTTGTTCCTTCAAAAATAACTGGAAATAATCTAGCTATAGTGCTAAAGGAGGGGTACCTCAACCACCTGTGATGGAGTATCAACATATCCTCTGCACTCATCTTCTGTCCTCTACCTCCCGTCTTCTCTACCACAGATACAAGAGCCACATCCAATCCTTCCCGGTCCAGATACCACAACCCGTCATGCCAAATCTCAGCCTCAAGTATCCGCTTCGTCCCTTTCTCCTGGAAAGTCACCATGGGAATATCAAAAGAAACAACACATCTCAATTGAATGATTATGGAACTAATGGATAAAAGATTAACTGGGAATGAAGGAACATGCAAAACTTTGGATAGTTTTACTGAACCTGAACGATTAACAGTACCCTTACCGACCACTGGATGGAACGTATCGTCCGTCTTCTGGATTCTATCATAAGTAGCTAGACGGGTGTAGGAGGAGAACTCGTCTGCATTTCCTGTCACGTGACGTGATGCGCCTGAGTCAATGATCCAATCTGATGCCCTGGATGAAGATATGGACGCAAAAGCGCGAGATCCATCAGCTGTGTGGGCATACATAGCGACCCCCCAACTCCATCTCTGCTCCCCTCATCCATCTGTTTCCTTTTGATGTCATTTATAGTGCTAAGTAGGGTCTGCTCCTCCTTTGTGTAGATAATGCAAACTTCCTCTGCACTCTCAGTCATGCCCAAATAGCCTCCTCTGCCACCTCTTGAATGACCACGTCCCCGTCCACCACCCAAATCTCTCTTCTTGGGCAGCTTGGGGCATGCTTGCCTCAGATGGCCCACCTCGACACAATTGTACCACCGTCGGGTTTCTTCCCTCTGTCCTGTAAAATCAGGGGCAGCAACCACTAGTGCTAACTTCACGGTCATGGAAACTCTTGTCCCTGCCTGAAGTTTGAGACGTGTATCCTCCTGAATCATAGCAAAGATAGTCTCGGTAAGTGTGGGAATCTTCATACCATAGAAGAAGTAGGGCTCTCCGTTGATCAAACTTGTCATTTAACCATTTCTGGAACTTCATCGTCCTCTCCTCCACGATGATCTTAGAAGCCTGACACTGTACTGCAACACATCCCGTCAAAGGCAGGATCATAATCCACCCATAGTCATTCCAACTTGGAGGCGTGATCCTGCACTGTTTTCTCTCCCTGAGCAGTGTCATCAATTTCTCCCTTCACCTGGAAGACCCGCAGAGTGTTCCCAACACTGTCATATGTGTTATTCATCTTGTCCCAAACTTTCATGACCGTCTCGAGGCCATCTACCGTGGCGGCAATCGATGAGACGACCGAGCTGAGAAGCCACATAAACACTGTCATGTGAGCCGACTCTCACTCATCTCCAGCCGAGTTCTCTGGTTTCTTCAATGCCCCTGTCGGGAACCACCCAACCAGTTTTGATGCAAGGATTTTCTTCACACGGCATGACCAACTCAGGTAGGTCGTCGGTCCGTCAAGCTTCAAATCAATCGGTGGAAGTTCCAATTTTGCCAACTGTTACGAAGAACCTAACACCCTCAACAATGTGGCCAACTAATCCGGGCCCAACATCTTGAAGACATCTTCCACCGTTCCTTCCTTCGACGTCATGGAAAAACTTCCTCACTGATCACTGCATCCCGATCGGTCCACACATCCACCAAAGCTTTCTCATCTCCGCAACTCTCATTTTGCTCATGTACAAAATTCAATGCCCAACACTCAGAGCCATAGAGCATCGCGGGTCTAATTACAGTACGGTAAAACTTGCCCTTAAGTTTTAGGGGTACTTTACGATCACATAAGATCTCTGACCCGCCTCTCCACTTCAACCAAACCGCTTGGATTTTATGTGTCACATCTTTATCAATACCTCCGTCTTTTTGCACTATCGATCTAAGATATTTAAAACACTCACTACGGGAAATATCTTGATCACCCAACTTAATAACGAAGTCATCTGCCCTTCTTGTACTGCTAAATTTAAGCTTAATATACTCCGTCTTTGCCCTGCTCAACCTAAAACCCTTCTTTTCTAAAGTATCTCGCCAAGATTCAAGTTTTGCTTTAACACCCTCGTGTGTCTCAAATGTCTGGTGAGCTCATCTAAGATAAGGGTAAAGAGATAAGGGCTTAAAGCTGAACTTTGATGCAAACCAACGGTGATAGGGAAATCCTGTGTTAATCCTCCAGATGTCCTCACCCTTTTCACTAAATTTGTATACATATCTTGGATACCAAGTTGAATGAAAATGAACCGTAATATCATTAGGCCATTAGGGCATAAGCCAGCTATTTATAGTCTACACATGAGATTATCAATATTACAACAAATCCTAGCCCTCAAAGATTAAAGTGTGGAAACTTTTGTTGTAGTTTGTATAAATCCCCCAAGTGAGTCCTCACCAATAGCAATAAACCACATAGCCAATACCATGTTATGGCCGGACATTTCCTCGGTACAACACATCTATATACAACTTTCCCAGGTTCTAATAGAACATTTCCATCATTTGTTGATGAATTTGGTAGATTAGAAAAGGTGGAGCAATGCCAAAGTGCACTTTAAGATGTGATTATTGAAGGAGAATTTGTCTGTAGAAGGCTTGAGGCAAGGTCTTACCAGAAGAAGGAAAAGAAAACAATGAGGACCCTCCACATTCCCAAAATTTGTTAGTGTCACCGTCCAAGAGACAAAGAGTTAATTTTCTTGTCACTATTTCATTGACCTTAAGACTGCATAAATACTGTGAGGGGGTTAACGAATGCTTTCCTCTATAATACTTGACTAATGTTGCTCATTGTCCACGATAAACCTGCAATTATAAGATAAACATGCAAATTTGTCAGCTTAGCAAGGCTAATTTGTCTATTAGCGGCTACAAATCTAGGATAATATGCCTGCATAATCTAATGTCCTTGGTTTAAGGACCGTGTGGCCAGGATTATGCTTGAAATGAGGAAAATTCGATTCAACTAAGATTTTCAATGGAATTAGAGAGATACACCTTTGCCTTAATGAACTTGATGAAGGTGAAAGTTCTATATAGATAATACCTGTCTTGGGAGCACAAGTAGTGCATGACATGACCTCAACAGAGTTTTGGTCGCGATGGAATAATTTGTTCGAAGCGTGATGCTTTGTTATTATAACATTTGTCATCATCGAGGGGCCATCTCACCAAGCATGCATTTTGTGCGAAATATATCTAACAGGGGACAGACTCTGATAACTTTTTTCCTTACATTAAATGCAGCAAACCCTTTAAGCCTTACATATCGTCCATTTAGACTGCCTCATGGTGTGGGTTAAACCATGCCAGACGATGATAAGTCAAAAGTGTAATGCATTTTAGTAAAGTGTGTTACCCCACTTGGTTGAGAATATGGAATTATCACATTAATATGTAAGAACTACTGATTCTAATGCAGCAATTAAGACTAGCATGCTTGTGTAAATACATCAACAAAAGTAAATGTATGATCTCGCTTTCAACAAATTGATTTTTTCCAATGGTCTTCAAACTGCAACAAATTTCAGGTAGGGCTGATATCGAGTCGAGTTCGAGTGATTTGAGCTCGGCTTGAAATCGAACTTTTCGAGCCGAACTCGGCTCAAAATTGACGATTCCGAGTCTATATTCCTAGTTGGTTCAAAATTAAATTGGGTACTTCTAAATTTAGTAAATGAAACACTTAAAGCTTTCAATCTTTTTATTTAGATTTAATTTTTTGTGTTTTTAATTTTAAAATAAGAATATATTAATAAATACG
Organism: Platanthera zijinensis; assembly: GCA_039513925.1. NCBI lineage: Eukaryota > Viridiplantae > Streptophyta > Magnoliopsida > Asparagales > Orchidaceae > Platanthera > Platanthera zijinensis. Next base: position 90,314,033 of record CM077098.1, on the reverse strand, counting down.
TAATATTTTTATCACTTCGAGTTGATTTGAATCATATTTCGAGTGATTCAATGCTGACTCGAAATCAGATTCTAGTCAAATTGAATCAACTCAAATTGAGTCGAATCACTTTTAACCGATCCGATTCGGATCAATATTTGAGCGATTTCTAAGTGACTTTCGAGTTTCGAATAATATGCTCAGCCCTAATTTCAGGCATGAGAAATAGCTCTACCTTGAAACATTGACAAGTGTATTTCACCTTAATGACAGGAAATATAATATAATATGTCACAAAAGAGAAAGAGATCAGGCCAAAAAAGATTTTTTTTTCTTTAATTTACGATTTCTCCAAGAGAATACATTATCCAAAATGGCTAAATTTGATGACATTACCCAAATTTATAGGAGAAGAAGCCATAATATTTCGAAGAAAATTTTCACATAATCACGTCACTTGAATCCTTTTAATAAACAGTAAGAAACAAAAGGCCGGAGGATTTAGGGTCGATACCATCCTTCTTGTTTCAACTGCTTCGATAGGTAATTGCCAACGAACCCCAAGCCAAAGACAAACATTCGATTGCCTCTGCTCTCGGACCTCACCGGCGCTGCGTTGGCCTTAATTGGACGGATTATCCAGGGATTAGATCGCCGGAAGACTTGTGGCACCGCTGCCGGTGACCATGAATGTCCGTATGAGAACGCCTCCATCTCGGATTAGAGGGCTCGAGCTCACCGAGGCCTCGGGTAGGAGAAATGATACCGTGCACGCACACCTCCTGGAGACTGATTTCCGTGGAAATAAAGAAGAATATGAACAGGGTTTTTTACAATACGGGTTTTTGACATTTTTCATCTCAAATGTCTAATAAATCTGGCATTTTGCATCCGCGAAACACTTTTGCAATACCCCAAGCTTCATGCATGCACCTTCTTTGTATCATTGTGGTTGTCTCGTGCCGGATTTACAATCTAAACGAGGATGACTTTGCCTCCTCATTTCGACGAGGCGGGGAGCTGTTTCATGGCGAGGAGTTGTTCCATGGCGAGAAGTTTGAGGATGATTGTCTTGAATATGTCTACATCGCCCACATCGAGAAGTATTGTTCTGTCGGCAAACTGCTCCAAAATTTTGGCAACACCAAGTATCGAATCGTGGTCGAAGGATGATGTGAGGGACAAAAATACTCCCTAAAATTTCGGTTTGAGGTGCTAAGTACCAAATATAATATATTTCGGTGGTGCAAAATGCCAAATTTAAAATTTCAGGATGCAAAGTGTCAAAATCTCATATTTCGGAATTACAAATTCCCAAAAAGCCATATGAACATCAAATTAAATTAAAAAATAGTTATTAAGGGTCTGTTTATTAAGTCAGAATTGGAGAGTTGGAATTGAAATTCTATTGACAATTACAATTCTAGCGTTCAGCGGCCATAAAAATATCTAGAAATTGGAATTCTTTCCAATTCTCATAAGAATTGGTTATAAAAGAAACATGTCTCCCTCAAATCTGACCTCGTGAGGTCTTCATTCACAATTTTCATGCCAATCAGTGCACCCCCGACTCTCTCAAAAGACCTCGGCGCCAACTTTGTTGTTTGCCTGGGGGTGCATTTTTCGACGAAGAGCGAATTTTTTGATGTGGCGGGCATTTTTCCGCTAGGGTGCGAATATTTCGCCCGAACGCGCATTTTTCGCTTGGGCGTGAATTTTTCGTCCGAGAACGCATTTTTCGCCCGAGCACACATTTTTTGCCCAGGCGCACAATTTTCGTCGTGGCGCGGATTTTTCGCCCGGGTGTGCATTTTTCAGCCCGGGAGCGCATTTTTTCGCCCGGGCGTGCATTTTTCAGCCTGGGGGCGCATTTTTATGCTCGGGCGCGCATCTTTCCGCCCGGGCGCGCATTTCTCACCTGGCACGCATTTCTCGCCTGAGCGCGCATTTCTCATTCCGGCGCGCATTTCACGTTCGAGCGCGCATTTTTTGGTCGGGCTCGGGTGAAAATGCGCGCCTGGACACAAAATACGCATTCATGCAAAAAATATGCGCCCGGGCGAAAAAATGCGTGCTCAGGCGAAAAATGCGGGCTCGGGCAAAAAATTTTAATAAACCGCCGAACAATGAAATTACTCATTCTAATTCCTATGATAGAATTGAAAGTAAAGTTAATTTCAATTCATGCATCTCAATTCCATTCCTGAGAAACAAACAGAAACTAAGACATCTCACCAAGCAAATTCACAAGAAGAAGTGATAGTGAAAATTTCACACAACATAAACATGCATTGAACAAATCATCGGCAGTTTAACAATTATGAACACGCGCATGTCTGCTAAACGTCACTGGAAGTTTAACAATTATCTTAGACCTTAACTATTATTGCTGCCTAAACATATAACAACAACACTCAAGCCTTTATCCCACCATAATGGGGTCGGCTATATGGATCATATGTTGTCATTGTTCTCTATCTTTTGTCATAATCTCACTAATGCCTAAGTACATAATGTTTTTCCTTATAATTTCATTCAAAGTTTGTATTGGTCTACCCCTCTATTGTTTAACATGCCTAGTGACTAGACTCTCACAACGCCTAACAGGTGCCTCTAATGATCTCCTTTGTACGTATACAAACCATCTTAGACGTGCTCCTCACATCTTCTCTAAAATTGGTGCTATTCCTATCTTATCCCTGATACTTTCATTCCTAAATTTATCCAATCTCCTAAACTTAAGTTCAAAAAAAGTATAATGGAAAATGACATGTAACAATACTCCCTCCTTTCAGCGCCTTGTCCTCAAGGTTCAAAAGAGGGATAAGACTTCTGAATTACATAGTAGTCATCTTAGGTGGCATCTTCGTGCGCTGAATTGGTACGTTTGATCAGCACTTGTGGCACAACTTGTCCCCTTCTAGGCAAGATCCTTTTGTCTAAAATTTCTTCGGGCAACAAGAGCAGATTGTTGTCTTCTGTTTCAAATTCAGGGATGGTTGCCAAAATCGGCTCCTTGCCAACGTGTTGTTTCAGCTGAGATATGTGAAATGTATTTTGGATCCTGGCCGATAGAGGTAGTTGCATTGTATAAACTATATGAGTTAATTTTTTTATAATAAAAAGGGACCAAAATATTTTGGGCCTAATTCATGATGCATGGTTAATTGAATGTTGTTTATTAACACATTGCCTATACAAACAATATAACAATAGTTTTGATCGGGACCATATTGAACACACATGTCATGCGTCAATAGATGATAAACAAAAATCATAAACTACAACTACGCAAGAGTAAAAAAAGCAATAGTAGAAGCAAGAACTAAAACCAAACGTGATTGTCCACATAATATTTCAAAGCATACATCAGACTTATTGCCTTACATCAAAATCAATGTATCAATACAAAAAATACTAATAGAAAACATAGGCTTGCTTGCCGACAAATAAAGAAAGCAGTAAAAGAGTTCATCCTTCAATGGCCATCTTAGCTCTTGGCTTTTGCCCGCTACTTTCCGCTATGTTCTCAATCATATGCATCTGACATAAATAAGTGGTAAACGAGGGTCAGGTATGAGCTGACCACAAATCGCGTGGCGATCCCACCCCCTGACCATCCTAGCCAGCTCTGGGGCGGGGCCCCGCTCACCTGCAAGCAAGCCGTAAAATGCAATATGTAGCAAAAAATGCAACTACTCCACATAGGGTGGGGTTTCAAGAAAAATCAATTCTTCTAGGTTGAGCATCGAATAAATGAGAACCTAAGAATGCAATTGATGATGGTTGGGTTCACCCGGAGGTTCACTGCAATCGCCTAAGCAATCACGCATGAGGCTAAAATATCATCATTGCACAACAACGCGATCGCGGGTACTCACGGTCCCAATTTCATGCACTCAAGGCATTCACAAGGAGTGCTCTCTCATGAGTACTACCACCAACATAAGTTATGCGATCTTAGTGTTCAAGTGAGTTTTTGTCGATCAAAGCATTCATTCCTTTCGCAGCATCTCACATGATCAAACATTATTCATGAGGTACTTCCTCTATTGAACCACGTAGAACGGTTTTGACTCAACTTTTGCCCAGGCTCAAGTCATCATATATTCATCACAAAGTAGATGCGGCTTTACCTCAATGTGTACATGTTTTAACATATCCAAATGTTATCACAAAACAAGTTCTTAAGCATTCATGCTGACGCTACATCATCCATTGCTACACACCCAATCCACACACAAGAATGTAGGTTTCGAGCGCATTACCGACATAAGAGGTCCAAGATGACTCTACACCATAATATGATGAAGGTTCGCATTCTACCACAACAAATCATTGGGCTTTCAATGGGTAATAATGAGCTTTGATATTCACAACCCCAACAATGATGTGACGCACTTTCATTGAGTCATTCTGTGGTATGCATATTAGGCCTAGTCTAAATGCATTGTCAAACCAAGCACCACTAATCTTGGTCTAGGGCCACAGGTAGGATTCATACAAAATGACTAAATCCACACAACTACTGGATTTATAAACTAAAATCATGTCGGGGACGGATGCAATCGACCCGAGGTTCAAAATAATCAAATGATCGAGGGCATGCCCTCGACTAATTAGTGGTGGAGACTCATCCTATACAAACATATCAAAAATTTGAATGGACATAATGCAACCTAAGATCCGGGAGAAGGATCGATACCCTTGGATCTCATTTTGGCATAATAGAACAAAGAGAAGAATGGATGGAATCGATCGCGACAGATTCATCTCCGTGGATCTGGACTCGACTCACAATTTCGAGCTCCGAAGTTCCTTTAATACCGGGATCTCCTCCTCCTTCCTCATCTTCTCTCTCAACTCAAACCTAACAAAAGGGGGCCAAATAAAGATTGAGACTTGGGCTAGGGGTTTCTGTCCATTCTGAATTCTTGGACATGCATTTCTCAGTAATCCGATCAAGTCTCAAGTAGATTTGATGGTCCAGATTGCGGACTTCAAGTCTTTAATCTGCCAACGAGTTACCACACAATGGTAGCTCTGTCGCGTCGCAATATCTCCAAGGAAAATGACTTGTTTCGTCAGACTCTACCACATGGGATAGTATTTACCGCGCAGCGGTAAGGGATAGAGCTCCATTTTCATGAACTAATGGGGTAGCGGCGGTAGCGGCTATCATGTCGCGCTAGGTCCGAGGTTCTCATGATTCTCTATTTTTCCAATATGAAAATCGTGTTGTTACAATCCACCATGTTGGGAAAATCCATCTCTTGATTTTATATATAGTAGAATGTGTGATTTAGTAGGTCATTATCCATGTTGTATAGAATGGTAATGTAACGCCCCGAAACTCAATAGGGTGACGGGTGGTGTTTTGAGCCAAGTATGTGTTTTGGCAGGGGTGACACGGCCTGGGACACGGGCGTGTCCCAGGGCGTGTCGTGCTCGGGTTCAGTGTTGGTCGCGCGGTCATCAATTTTGGCGTCGACGATCGTCGAGAGGCTGAACACGGCCTGGGACACAGGCGTGTCCCAGGGCGTGTCAGTCACTCGTCGAGTGTGGTGCACACGGGCCATGACACGGGCACAGACACGGGCGTGTCACATGTGACACAGGCGTGTCTGGTGCCGTGTCACAGGCCATGTCCTCCTCGGGAAACAATTGTTAGCAGTTGCACACGGGGTGTGACACGGGTCGTGACACGACCGTGTATCATGCAACACGAGCGTGTCGGAGGCCGTGTCGAATGTCATGTGTTGGTTGTCGCGTCGGTCGAGACGGCGAATGGGTGACACGGCCATGCACACGGCCGTGTTGCAACCCGTGTTCGGCCCAGATTTTGTAAAATTGGGCTGAATCACAGCCGTTCGATTTCCTAATTTGGGATCCGACGGTTCAGGGCTGTTGCTGGTATGTTATATCCGGGAATAGGGCTTGGAAACCCTTATTCCCTTTGAGTTTTATCTCTCTAAAAGTTAGAGAGAAGGGAGAGCAAGGAGGAGGAAGGAGGCCAAGATCCGATCACCGGCGAAGCTTCGGAGCTCCAAATCACGATCCGAGTCCGGATCCGCGAAGGCGAGGCCGATACGGTGCTTTCCATCCGACTAGATCGTCATGGCGCCGAGGAAAAGCGCAAGGGTAACGATTCTCTTCTTGAGCATGTGAAGCTCTTCTTCCTTTGCATGGGAAAACCCCTCTCCCGCGAGTGTGCGGCGAGATTGTGGTATTCATTAGGGTAGATATGTAAAGTCCCCCTTGTTAGAGTCCGGAATCGTAGTACGGACATAGGCATGATGTGTGAAGCCTACCCGGACGTGTTGGTCTGGATCAGTGATGATTTGCTGTGCATTTTTAGCCGGAGAAGACTCCGAGCATTTTGATTGTTTTCGGGGTGCTATGCGGTAGAATGCATCAGGGAATCTGGGGGATTAACCCCGAGGTGCACCCGGAAATCTGGACGGAAACGCATTTCTGTCATACCGGTGGCCTGGGAGCCAACCGGGTACATAGCGGGGCTATGTACTGTGTTTGAACGGTATTTGGGACTGGGGAAGCTTAGTCCGCGTCAAAGGCCAATTGGCAACGGTGGGGTGAGCAACGGACTGGTGGACCCCTACCCGCTCCACCTGCTCGGTTAAAGCGACCTAAAGTTTTATGTGGGACTTACCGAGGTTTGGAGATCGAGTCTTGGCTACGGCTGAAAGAACTAATTGCTCACGAGGTTCCACCCTGGGGGTGGTGGCGGAGTCAAGGACCGAACGGGGTTCGGACTGGCCCACCGAGTAAGTGCCCTGAGAGCACGGGGTGTACGGCCGTATGAGCGTGCACCTGTGATGTGATGCTTATTTTGCTATGTTGCTTGTTTTGCTAACAAGTGCAGGGAAGAAGCTTTGTCGCCCCGGTTTGGGGGCGGAATCGTTATAATTTGGTCAGCATAGCTGACCGTTGCCTTTGTTTTCCACCGTGCGGTGGATTGTTGCTTGCAGGTGCTGCGGAGCCGAGAGGTAAATAGCGGGCTAAAGCCCGAGTTGCTGTGTCGGTCCTCGAAGGCCAAGTTTTGAGTGTTTTCCTTTTGTACTCATGTGTGACTGGCCTGCGTGCCGAGGTTTGGAAGACACTTTTTATTATGCAAACTCTTGTAAGGCTATAAGGCCAATATTCGTGTATTAAACATTCCTTGTTTTTGGTTCAGTGGACATTCATGTTAGCAGGGTTCTTAATTGTGCAACTTAATAATTGCTTCCGCTAGGTGCTGTGTAGGACGTTGTGATTGGTTGAATGGTTCCAATGCGTAACCAACCGGTCTGTCCGTAGTATATGGCGTCGTGCCCCGGCCGGACCTACTGCTATACACTATGTGACGGATAGGGGTGTTACAAATTGGTATCAGACTACTGGTTTTGGTCAAGCTTAAATGAATTCATAGACGAATTCACTTTAAGGGGTGGTGAGCACATGTGTGTGCATCATCGTTATAACATGAAAAGAACCCATGAATGTCCACTTAGGAATGAAAATACACATGTTTGAGGAACCTGCGTGTTCCTATAATTGCTTTTTTCAATTTTGTTCAGTCACTTATGGTGTTTTGAACGGCTATAGGTGTTCGGAAGTGGAGCGTGGCAGTCTGAACACGCGTTTGCTGAGCAAAGTACTGCACCAAGTAACGTTCCTGGGACCCGACGTCTTTGGAAACCATTAGAAGGGTGGTTGAAGCGGTGTTCGCTGTGACCAACGCACGACATGGGAGTAATGTGCAACCCATTGTCCCTAAGATGGCCCCAACATCGGGCGGTATGTTGGAGCAAAGGGCATTTGGGGGTCCATTAGAGTAGCAGATGAGCATGACTGTGGTGCAGGGAGCGCATTCAGTTGACGCATATTTGCAGACGTTCCTTATGATAAGGCGCTACCCAGGCTTTGAATGGGAAAGCGAGCAATCTATAGTTGATAGATTTTATAACGGTCTGCGCAACGAGTTGCGTATCCTACTACTAGGACCAAAATTATTGGGATTCCGAGCTTTGGTGGAGTCGGCCAGAGCTTTGGAGGTGGAGTTGGGGAAAACTCACCAAGTACCAGGGAATAGGGTACCAAACCCTACAGATCCTATAAGGACTGTCTATCGTAAGACGCCGAGAAAAGAGGCTGGGTCATCTACTACCCAAACTACCCTCAATTGTTATTCTTGTGGCAAGAAAGGGCACCTCGCCAGAGAGTGTTGGGAGAGTGCTCAAAAGACAAGGAAAGTTTTGGCAGGAGCAGTCAAAGATGTTATGGCAAAGGATTCGGTGGTCAAGATGACAACCTCAAAATCTGGGTATCGTAGGTGGTACAAGAAGGCTAGGAGGTCGGATCTAGTCCCTTCCTCTAGCACATCCGGAGCGACTACAGTTCAAACCCCGGATGCATGCTTTGTTTGTGGAAAGCCGGGGCACTATGCCCGGGATTGTCGAAGTGGACGCATAATGTCCGAAAAGAAGCCGGTGGAGATATTTGTAGAAAAAGACAAGGCGGTGGCGTCCACCGCATCGCTGTTTACTCCGACCCGACCGGGAGTGAACATCCTTGGCCAGCAGGAGGCCATGTGGCCGACCATCGGGATGTCAGGTATGGTTCTTCTTGCTAGCAAACTAGTTCCTTATGTCGAATACCTTATGCGTGGTAACGTAAAACTGGAAGTTCTAGGCTTTGTTTTGGAATATTGGTAATCCGGAGAGAGCATAGTTTCGATACGGGAACTTCGCATTCCTGTTATCCGAAGAATCTGTATCGCGCATCGGAGTTTTCCCTTCGATGGTAAAGGAACAATTCAGATGGGTTATTGCCCAGTGGTCGTCCAATGCGCGCGGAGATACAGTCTGGGCGGTAAGAGTCTTTTTGAAAGTCAAGGATTCGACTTGCTAGCGTCGCTGTTGCCGCTAGTAGAGTTCGACGTCATATTTGGTATTGACTGGCTTTCGGGGCAGAAGGCTTTATCGTTTGCAACCATAAAGAGGCCTAGCTGGGTGTATGGCAGGGGACAACGTTTGCGGAACTGAAGGGATCGAGCAGGACACTGACGTCTGCCCTCCCGGTGGTCAAGACAGTTTTGTGTTGGCCCAAAGCTGTTCTTCACATTAGTGGAGGCTGTAACGCCTAAGTCCACTCTGGGTAGTATCCCAGTGGTTTGTGAGCATCTCGATGTGTTCCCGAACAATCTCCCTGGAGCCCCACCGTAGCGAGAGATCGATCTCACGATTGAGTTGTGTCAGGTGCTAAGCCCGTGTCACGCTCTCCTTATAGGCTTATGCCTAAGGTGATAGTGGAGTTAAAGGTTCAACTAGAAAAGTTGATGGAGCAAGGGTATGTGTGTCCAAGCTCGTTTCCTTGGAGCGCACCGGTCCTCTTTACTCAGAAGAAGGACGGGAGCTTGCAATTTTGTATCTGTTGCAGAGAGCTGTGTAAGTTTGCAAAAATAGGACAAGTAATCGATCCAAATGATCGATGATCTTCTGATCAGTTAGTCGGGTCTTCGGTGGACTCAGTAGTGGATCGTAAGTCCGGTTACCCTCATCTGAGAATAAGGGTAAGTGTTATCGCAAAGGCGGTGTTAAGCACGAGTGATGAGCAATCCGAGTCTACGATCGTGTTATCTTGGCAGTCAAGTGTGGCATCAGTGTTCATAGACCGGATGAACAGAACGTTCATGGAGTACCTAGTCCAGTTTGTGATCTTCTTCATCGACGACACATTGGGGGTAATTTTAGTGCGAAGGGTATCGCTTCTGAATATCTACTCTTGGTTTTGTGGATGCTAAGAAGGAACCATGTATACACCAAGTTCTCCGAACATGAGTCTTGGGTTATCCTCGTAGCGCTTCTCGGTCCTTTAGTTGGTAGAGTGAGAGCGTGTGGGTCCAGCGTTGTTAGTCGCAATACGAGGGTGGCCTGTGTTATCTCGGTAGCGGAAGTCCAGAGTTTCTGGTGTGGTCGGCTACTACATGCGCTTCGTAGAGGGCTTCCCGCGGATTGTATTACCCCTCGCATCGTTGTCAATAAAAAGCTTAAAAGGATTGCTTAGATGTGCGAGTGCGCCCAAGCTGTGAAGGGTTAAAGAGTTGGTCAACCACGGCGTCGGTGTTAAGTTCACCGAGTGGAACCAAAAGCTGTGAGATCTACGGCACTGCCTTAGGCAGTGGATTGGACTGTGTGCTGCTGCAACGTGGTAATCTTGTGGCTTATGGCTCACATTAGTTGAAAGAGCACGAGGGAAATTGGCCGGTCCGCCATCTGGAGTTAGCGGCCGTGTGTTTTGCGCTTAAGCTGTGGAGGCATTATTCGTACGGCGCATAAGTCGATGTTTGTACCGATCATAGGAGTCTTATATATCGGTTGGATCAAAAGGGTCGGAAATTGAGGCAGTAAAAATGGATGGAGTTCCTGGGGGACTATACGTTCGAAAGTTATTTTGTGCTTGTTGTACGGCAATGTGTTGCGGATGCGTTGAGACGCAGAGCTTCCGCCCAAGCCAACTAGCTGTAGGTTCATGTTGAGGGCTTGACCTGGGAGTTGGAGATGTTAGCTATCTCTTGCGTTGACAAGCAGACTAGCGTCGAAGCGTAATTGAGCTGGTCGAAAGGCCAGTATGGCCTGGCTGATCGTATTTGGCAGACTATGGTTTTGGAAGCGGCGTGAAGGAGATCATTAATACAGCTTCGTTGGGTCAAAGTCCCAAATCAACGATTGAGGGTGGACTGCCAAGGAAAGACAACCGTTTGTGCGGCCCAAGCGTGGGCAATTGATGGGTGGAGTTGTGTTATGTTATACCAAGTACTCAACTCGCTTAGAAGGCACAGGTTGTGCCGATATCTGAAGAAGTGCTCCGGTGGCCAGAACTCTAGAAGGTCGTGGTGTAACATCCCATTTCCGGCTAGACCCCTAGGAGTCGGTTGGTCGTGACAGAACCCTAGGAAGCCCAAAAATTGAAATAAATCGACCGAGATTTCGGGTCACGGGTTGGTCACGCCCGTGACTGACCCGTCACGCCCGTGACCTAGGGCGTGACTCCTTCGACGATCGTCGATCTCAGGGAGACGATCGTCGGGCGCAGAATTTTCAACCCGGCCCTGTCACGCCCGTGACCAAGGTGTCACGCCCGTGACCTAGGGCGTGACCACCCTTCGACGACCGTCGATCTCAATTCGACGATCGTCGACCTCAGAATTTGCCATTCGGGCATGTCACGCCCGTGACCAAGGTGTCACGCCCGTGACCTAGGGCGTGACCACCCTTCGACGACCGTCGATCTCAGTTCGACGATCGTCGACCTCAGAATTTGCCATTTGGGCATGTCACGCCTGTGACCAAGGTGTCACGCCCGTGACCAAGGTGTCACGCCCGTGACCAAGGTGTCACGCCCGTGACCTAGGGCGTGACCACCCTTCGACGACCGTCGATCTCAGTTCGACGATCGTCGACCCCAGAATAGGCCACCCGGGCCTGTCACGCCCGTGACTTATGTGTCACGCCCGTGACATTGACCGAAACGACGGTTCAGGCCCGAAATTATTCTAACACGCGTGGTAATAAGTGCTGGTGTGGGAAGTTACACCAGGAGTAATTACGGGCCGTTTTTCCTTCTGTAATTATATAATAAAGGAGGAAGTGTTGGTCCAATAGGAATCGCCACCTAGCAAACACCTATTCATCTTCCACCGTTTCTTATCCCTTCACTGTAACCGAAAGGTTATTAAGAGGAGCCTTCATGATCATTAAGGCTTTACCTTTTCACCTCCCCACTTGCTGACTTATAAAAGACCCCTTAGAGCAAGATGAGAAGGTTACACTCTTGACCAAACGGACTCAGATCTTTGTATCTTGCTACAGGAGAAGTTCAGCAACGCCACCACCGCGCCATGGAACCCCATCGTTCATCTCGCCTCCAAACCGCGAACAAGGTCCTCCTCTGCTTCTTCTTTCATGGTAGATCTTAGGATTCTTAGAAAGGAGGTTCGTGCTCAACGGAGCCGTACCTATCTCTCGTTTTCATGGAAAACCATGAAAAAATGTACTTTTGAGTTCGCCGGAAACCGCCACCTCCGGCGGCCAAACCACCGCCGACCGATAGCCATCGCCTCAACGGAGGTGGTGGTGGTGGTGGCCGGCCAGGGAAGTGACCGGACGACCGATGACGGATCGCGAAAGAGCTACAGGATATATGAGTTTCTGTGTTCTGGTTTTTCGGGTTCTGTAGAAGATGAACAGTAAAAGCTGTTTATAATATATAAATTATGTAAATAATTTGTATGGAAAATAGAATTAGATGAGCACATTTTGATGCTGCAAAACGAGGCACTTAGAGGCCGCTTTAGGAAAAATGACCAGTCACGAAAGTTGTATCCCTTTGAGTCTAGTTTAATTTAAAATTGATTTCAACCCGTCTGGGTAAGCGGTTCGACCGCAGCACCCGTTTTAGTGGGGGTTGTACCTAGAGTTGGGTAGAAATTAAAATGGATGCCCACTCTTCGTCCCTTGTCCGAATGACCTGAAATTTGGGTAGGGGGTTAACCTTTGCAATACCTAAAGGCAGACCAAAAATGGGAATTTTTGGAGATACTTTGCCTAAAGTTTTTGTTTTAATTTAATTAAGTTAGAGAAATTTATTTAAGTGGTCAAATGACCTCCAAACCCTCCCAAATTTTGGTGAGTGGTCCCTGGCTATAAAACCTAGATCTGTACAAAATTCCAACTAGTTTGGAGGAGTTTTGGGTAGGAAATCTTCTACCCTTAACTAGGCATTAGTGAGACATCTTTTAGTAAAAAGTGCACTAAGAGTTTGGAAAGGTCAAATCACCTCAACAGAGGCTGATATCTTGACCACTGACTTGTAAGGGTTATTATAACCCACTTGGAGAAAATGGTGTGGTTTAGGGTTGGTTTACCCTAGGATCCAAGCTCAAACCCTAAATGAAGGGTTTTGAGGGTTGTGAAGGACATGGGGGCAATTACTCTTGTATTGCCTTGAAACTTTGTGAAATTGACAAAGGCCTGATAAGAATTGTCTGGATGGAATCTTGGAGAATTTGGAGACAAGTAGATACCTTAAAATCCTAACCTTAGTTTTAGGGTAAAATATCAAATAGGTAAATCCAGTCACTAAACCTTACTTAAAAGCTGTGAAATTCGGGTAGAGTGAGTTTTGGATCAGGTAGAACTTATAGCAATTTTTCTGGAATTTTATGTTGATTATTGCTAGCACTTCATTTGTAAAGCTTGCTATGGCCTTAAATGATGTTTTAATTGTTTAGAAATTTCTGTTCATTGAAACCTCATGAAATCTTCGAGGTAAATGTTTTAGGTCAGAATAGTTGCCCCTGAATTTTTGTATGATTTTTAGTTGAGTAATTCTAGTACTTCATTCACAGATGTTAGAAAGGGATTTTATGGTTTAAAAATTAATTATGGATGATATACTTGTTGGAAAATTATGAAACCTGGCCAATGTTATTTTGAATGTCTTATCTGCTTAGTATAATCAATTTACAATTTTTAGATGGATATTTTCTGTACTTGATTCATAAATAACAAAAGATAGTGATTATTTCTAAAATAGTTTTAGTGCCCTTTTGATGATAGGAAAATTGTGATATCTTGGATTTACCATATTGGGATAACATAATATTTATAGTAAAATTTCTGGACATCTTACATGATTACTTAGGGTAGTTCATGTTCAAACCGGTAACCCTTGGGTCTTTCGAGGAAATTAATTAAACATCAAATAAATTAGTAAAATTACCACTTTCTGGATTTAGGCTAGTTATATCATAATAAGTCTCCAGTAAATAATTTAGGGCATTTGGATGAGTATTGGATCATTGCATAGCCGGTTCGACATATAGTCTAGGTCGGTCTGCATATAACAAATTTGTGATATGCAATTTGACATGATCTGAGGAAGTCATTGGAGTTAATCATTTTGTCTGGGTGGACAATTGTGGATGATATCACGATAGGATGGTATGAAGAGTAGTGAGAAGTGGTGATAGTTAGAGTTAAGGGGTGCTCGGGTTCGACGAAAGATCGTCTTCCCCGAAGAGTGGAAGGTTTAAAATCACCCTAGGATAGTCTATCGTAATATGAGAAGGGAATCGGGTTAAGGGAGATCAACCAATAACATTAAGTGCCTTGCGAAAGAGAACTTCGGGTCGTAATGCCGCCGTCTTGGTTCCTAGTGCCCCTTGAGAGCCCTTCACGGGGAATACCGGGGGCAGTCCTGGGCTAACGTAAACTGTAATAACAAACCGACAAGAGTAACTTAGTAACTAGGGCTGCACCCTTCACAAAAACTATTGGCACAGGAAGATTGATGAGAGCTTCGGCTCGGATGGTTAAGAGACGGACAGGATTGTCCGGGGAGCTTCGGCTCGGTTGGTTTGGAGACGGACTTTTTGGTCCGGGGAGCTTCGGCACGGCTTTTGTGTGTTAAATATTAAATTGATGCATGCGCATAAAAATAAGAAACATTAAGGTGGTGGGTTTTCGATATCGGGGAGTTCGATTGCACCGACACCGATATCGTTGACTCGGCAAGGTGACTAGCACTTAGCCAAGGTTAAGTCCGGCGGACTAGTCGGCAAGAGTACGCAGGAGTCCTCCTCGTGCACCAGGCGTTGAGGGCGTACGATAGGTCAGACCAGTGGTGCTTTTACTGATTTTGAGGTGGGCGAGGCCCAACCCACCGCTTCCGTTTGCCACTACGGGAGTAACCTGGGAGTTATCTCCAGAAAGGGGAAACTAAAGGTTTGTGTACACAAAGTTGGGTGTGTGAGTTGCACTGCTTGAACATCATAACCCACCATATAGATGCATGTCATAATCATTCATAATAACCTTGACACCTAAAATATAAGTGGAATGAGATGCTTATACTTTAGGACTTGCAAAACGACCCCTTGGTCTATAAGCTTGTGTGGGCAAGTTTATAAATTAAGGTCAATTTGATATATGTATATCTGCTGCTTGATAACCGACACCCCAACGTATAAGCGGTATGGGACGCGTTATACGATGGGAGCCTTGCAAAAGATCCCTTGGCTTATGTTTACTCACATAAGCGAAGGTTTAATTTCTTACTTACTTCCTTTCTGTTATACCTATTACAACACTTATATTGCTCCCCTGTCATAACTTGCTAGTTAGGTCCACCGTCATCTGCTTTTGACTAATCTCCACCTTCATGTCCTTCCCTTTCTTCCTCTTCGCTCGGTACTTAGGAGCCATGGGGGAAGGGGTAGGGGATGATAGGGCTTAGTCTTTATGACTAACGGTTTTTGAACCGCATCATTTAGGGGATCGTGGAGCCCAGCATGTAGGAGCGGCCCCAGAGATCGGTGCGCTTGGAGATGGGGCAGTCTAGCTCCGGAATTCATACAGCCAGGACCGTGAGTCTCCGCCCAGAGTAGTTTCTGTTTTAGCTTCCGCATGAGAGATTGTAGTGAGGACATGATGTATCGAGCATAAGCCCGCATTTATAGTACTCTGATTATTGTTATTCTGTGGACACTCCCTTCGTGGAGATTTTATTTTATATATGTGGTTTACTTTCAGTGGACTTGCTCTTACTTCAATTATTGTGCTACCTTTCTGTGATCGAATTGGCCGGCAGAATCGGCGCCTTGTGGTGATGACCCTTCAGGACGTGAATGTTTCACCTTAAAGCGGCGGTTCTGGGCATAAGACCCCGGGCTTTCAAAAAAAGGGGGGGTCTTACAAAGTGGTATCAGAGCAAACATCGATCAGAAGAAAGTAGCAGTCCACAAACCCTGGGTCACCCCCGCGCGAGTTTAGTTTGGGGACAAACTAAGCAGCGGAAGCAGTGGTGTGCCCATATGGTGATCACATATAAATTGTCCACTTCTTCAACAAATGAAATTCTTCTTTGTAGCTTGAGGCAAACCCTGCCCCCAGCAGGGAGCACCTCCGGCTGTAAAGACCTCATCTTATAATTCTTTAGTCAATAAGTTAGACTCAACCTAGTAGGACACATGACTAACCCTGACGACTTATAACATGCCCTAGTTCGAAATAGACCCTGGGTATGAACTTGTTTAAGGTAAGGCGATACCCAAACAGAATAAAAGGAGGAGTTTTACATGAGAATGACAACCTGATAGATAAACTCAGGTGACCCTACGACCCCTATCAAGAATTACTCAAATCAGTAGACTGCTTTAAGGAGAATTGAGATCAATAATACTTTAGCAGAATGGTAGAAGACAAGTAGTCTTAACCCTCGTACCGGTAATAAGATTACTCGGAGACAACCACCAAGACAAACACCGAGGGTCGGATAGGAATTCAAGTTCGGAAGATACCCATTTGGGATTAGGAACATTTTGACTGGGATAAGGTTGTCATAAACGTGACTCAGAGAGTTTTATGTATGAAGTATATCAACAAGTTTCAGGTTGGAACCCTAAGTCGAAGATTGATGCCCTAGGGATTGTGCACCCAACTGGGACGGAGATAACATGGTAATATCAAAGACGCTTAGCCCAAGGTAGGTAGGGGCTTATCTTTTGTTTATTGGGGGCTAAACTTTGTTTATTGAGCAAATTAGTATTGGCTTGGGTTCCCTCAAACCAAGTTTAGGGAATATGGCACTTCCGAAGCCGGGCCCCAGGTCATGTCTTTAGAGATATTGCGGAGCTTTGAAGATATGCACATCACCTTGGTATCGTCCGAAGACACTGAGCTGTACGAGGAGTACCTGGACGCTACGAGCACCACCTATGATATTCATGACAGAGTCAGAGATTGGCAGAGGCGGGATGCCAAGCTAGAGCCAATTTTTCCGGGCCTTGGAGGCAGGCTCAGCTGGGGACTACTCGATGCGAGATGGACTGATACATTTCAGAGGTCGGACTTACATACCAGATGGAGGCCAGATTCGGGAGGATATCATGGCCGAGGCTCATCATAGCAGATTTTCTATACATCTCGGGATCACAAAGATGACGGTAGATTTGATGAAGACTCTATACTGGCCGGGCATGAAGAAGGACATCATCTGCTTCGTGACCCGTTGCGAGACGTGTCAGTTGGTGAAGGCGGAGTGCAGGAATCCCGCAGGATTATTGCAGCCACTCCCGGTGCCGGAGTGGAAGTTTGATGATATAGCTATGGATTTTATACATGGTCTTCCCCGGTCTCGGACGGGGAACGACTCGATCTGGGTGATTGTTGATCGGTTGACGAAGGTGAACCGCTTTATACCAATTAGGAAAGATGATGTAACATCCCAATTTTCAATTAGACCCCCCCTTAGGAGTGACTTGAACATTCCTAGGTCATACCAAGTCCTAGGTTGAACCTAGAAGGTCAAGTGACCCAACTAGTTAGTTGAGACTCACTTGGGCTGCAAATAGTAAAATCTTAAACCCTGATTTTGGTGGCCTAGTGGGTTCAATCTGACTCCAAGGCATTCCTAGACCTAATATGAGATCAATGGGTCACCAAGGACCCATTGGGTGCAAACCTAATGGCTAAGTTGACCCAAGTCAACTTAAGCCCTAGTTAGGCCAAAGTAACCCTGCCCTGGATCAACTCACCCTCTTTACCCCAAGTCTACCCTACCTAATCATACCTAGGCCTTAGGGGAGGTCAATGGGTCCCTAGGGGTCTATTGATGTTGACTCAGAAGGTCAAATTGACCAAGTCAACCCTAAACCCAAATCAAGTCAAACCTAGCTCAATTGGGTTAACTCAGGCTCAAGCCGCCTCATGTAGACTCATAGGGTTTTATTAGGAGTTATTATGGCTGCCTATAGCCTAAACCCTAGGCTAGCCAACATGTTGACTAGGAGAGAGAAAGAAGAGAGAAATAGGCTAAATATAGGAGAGAGAAAGTGTGAATTAAGGGTATTTTCATGGTAGAATGGTGAGCCCCCCCTCTCATATGGCATTTAAGGTTTTAATATTAATTTATGGGCTGCCTTTAGGCTTCTAGGGGAAGAAAATTCGTGAGGATGACTAGGAGAGAGAAAAAAAAGTATTTGGTTATATAGAGGAGAGAGAAAAGGTGGTGGAGAGGTGAAGAGGTGTTTTGAAGAGGGAGGAGGCATGAGTTCGGCCAAAGAGGGGCCAACAGCCACCTAGAGGTTGACACCTCCTCCCCCCACCCTTTTCCCGGCCATCAAGAGGTGTTTCCACCCTCTCTCTCCTCTAACCACCCCCCCACATGAAGAGGTGTTTTGCCTCTTGGAGAAAACCGCCCCTCTCCCCCTCTCCTCTTTATATACTCACTTAGGAGAGAGGGGAGATCATTTTCGAAATCAGAGAAGGGGGGGTGAACCCTTGCCGGAGCCATCAAGGAGAGAAACGCCGCCACCGCCGCCACCGCCGCCACCATGGCATCCCGCCGTTCAACTCGCATCCAAGCCCGAAATCAGGTCCTCCCTCACCTTTTCTCTCATGTTTAGATCCTAGGATTGTTTAGGAGTTGAGTTCATGCTCAAACGAACCGGAGCAAAAGCTTAAAATTTCAGAAATTTCCATTTTTTATGGAGTTTTTGAAGCTCTCGGGTAGGGCGGCGCCGCCACCTCCGGCCGCCCTAGCCGCCGGCAAGGTTAGCCCCCACCACCGGGAACATGTAGGAGTTGTTTCCCGGTGGTGGCGCCGCCCATGGTGGCCAGAAAAAGGCCCGTGAAAGTCATTTTCACGGGTTCTGGTTCAGTCCATTTGGAGAAGACGAAGTACAGCTGCCGTCCGATCGCTTTAAGATTCGTGCAGGATCAAAATAAATACTTATAAACTCATATTTTTCGGATTTTCTGTATTTAATAAAATAGTTTTACTGTAAATGAAATTTAGGCCCCTTATGGACACCTACTGAAAAAGGTCATAACATGAAAGTTGTAGGTATTTTTAATACCTACAATTTGATATGTAGTGGTGAAAAATTGGATGAGGGTACTGCCCTGTAGAGCCTTTTTAGTAAGGGTATGTCCTACAACTAGGGTAGTTTTCTTCTAAAAATTATTTAGGCCCTTTAGAGGCTTGTCCATCAAATTTGATCAACATGAATGTTGTAGGATTTTTAATTATCTACAGTTTTATAGGTTATGGAAAATTTTAGGACAAGTATTTTGACCTATAGGGCCATTATTCTAGGGTAGGTCCTACAAATAGGGCAGATCTTTGAAAAATTCCCCACACCTAATCCTTGGTCCAAATGCTTTAAAATTTGGACAGGGACTCAATATCACCTAGACCTAACTCCTGTAAAAATTGGAGACCATTTGGGATAGTGTAACTTAGGGTTCTGCCCTAAACCTAGAAAAGCTAGGGTAAGGTAGTTGAAGGGTCAAATGACCTCCAAACCCTCCCAAATTTTGGTGAGGTGTCCCTGGTATAGGTATATAGGTCTGGTTCAAATTTCAACTCATTTGGTTGAGTTTTGATTAGGAATCCTCTAAACCCTAGTTTTGACCTAGTAGAAGGAAGGTTAGTGAGAAGGTTCCTTGCACTCTGGTATGATCATCTCACCTCAACAGAGGTTGAGATTTTTACCACTGGTTTATTTTGGTCATAAGATTATCCTTAGGGAATATGGGATGATTTAGGGTAAGTTTACCCTAGGGCCCAGGTTAAAACCCTAAAGGTGGACTTTGGGGATTTGTGAAGGACATAGGGGCAAATGCCCTTGTATGGCCTTGAGATTTGGTGGAAAGGTTGATAATGAGTTTGTAACTCTCTGGTTGTAATGTCAGATAATTTTGATGTAGGTAGCTACCTCAAAACTTAAACCCTAGTTTTAGGGTAGAAGGGATTTTAGGTCAAAACAGTATCTTAAACTCTTTTAAAAGCCATGAAATTGGGGTAGTGTGTTTCTAGGGTAGTTAGGACCCTTGGATAATTTTACTAGAATTTTTGGATAGGTATTTCTAGTACTTTATTCATGAATGTGGGTATAGCCCTTTTTGATGTTTTATTTATTAAAGATTTTTAATCCAAATAAGGCCCCCTTGAAACTCTGGAATTAAATGTTTTTGGCCAGTATAAATGCCCATGAATTTTAGTTCAATTTTATGTTGATTAAATAGAATAGTTCTTTCACAAGTATTATTAAAGGGCTCTATGTTTTAAAAATATTTTATGGCATAAATATTCTCTGGAAAATTATGAAAGTTGGTAAATAGTGTTTTTAAATCATTATGAATCAGTGGGATTTTTCTATGGATTTTTGGAGTTATGGATTTAGTACTTGATTCACAAGCATGCTAGATTAGGGTTTTTGGTAAATGATTTATTATAAATTAATTTCCAGCAAGAAAATTATGAAACCTTTATAGTACTGTTTTCATAGTATTTCTAGTACCCTGTAATTAATCTAAACTATTTGGAAGAGTATTTGATGTAGTTTATTCATTAGACATGAAGAAAATGGATTATTGCAAAATTAAGTTTAGGCCCCTTAGACCATAGGGAAAATTGTCAAACCTTGGATATGTTATTTTTAGATACACTAATATTTGTCTTAAATTTATTATGATTTATACATGACTGAAAAGTATGATCCTTGTACAAATTTGGAAGACCTTGGATTTAATAAAAATTAATTAATTATTAGGTTAATTGGAAAAATTGTTATTATCAGAAAAATCGATTCAATAATGTCATGATAGGCCCCCAGAAATTAACTTAGGCCGTATGGAAGAAAACACAAAGGACATTCTATCAAGGTCATCATATAGTGTAGGCTGGTCTGCATTTAGCGTTTTCGTAAAAGATCGCATTTGGAGACGACTTAGGGCAATGTTAGAGTTTCTCAATGTGCTGATTGGGATAGATTTAGATAGGTTGTCATGGAAGGTTCTAAGGAGTGACGAGAAGTGGGTGGTTGTGGTAGAAGGAGCACGGATCCGACGAAAGATCGCCGTCCCCGTAAGAGTGAAGAGTCAAATCCACCCTAGGTTTAGTTTGATGCAATTTATAGAGGGAACGGGGAAGGGAAAAACAACCAATAATAATAAGTGCCTTGCGAAAGGGAACTTCGGGCCGTAATGCCGCCGTCTTGGTTCCTAGTGCCCTTTGAGAGCCCTTCACGGGGTATGCCGGGGGCAGTCCTGGGCTAACGTAAATCTTAAAACAAACGAAAGAGTAATTAGCCTAATAGGGATTCACATTGCACACACTCATTAGTTAGGGTTGGTAATGGTTAAGTCGTCCCGAGGTGTTCAAAGGGGCGCCATCCCGCGGTGCTCAAGGGATGAGGTTTGGAATTGTGCCGGACGGTTTAGTCCGGGGAGCTTAGTCTCGGTTTATGGTTGAGCCGGACGGTTTGGTCCGGGAGCTTTACTCTTGACTTCTTATATTAACTGCTGCATGTGCATAAAAATAGGAAAGATTAAGGTGGTGGGTTCTCGATATCGGGGAGTTCGATTGCACCGACACCGATATCGTTGACTCGGCAAGGTGACTAGCACTTAGCCAAGGTTAAGTCCGGCGGTCCAGTCGGCAAGAGTACGCAGGAGTCCGCTTTGTGCACCAAGCGTTGAGGGCGTACGATAGGTCAGACCAGTGGTGCTTTTACTGGTTTTGAGGTGGGCGAGGCCCAACCCACCGCTTCCGTCTACCACTACGGAGGTATCCTGGGAGGTAACGGCTCTGAAAGGGGGAACTAAAGGTTTGTGTACACAAAGTTGGGTGTGTGAGTTGCACTGCTTGATCATCATACCCACCATATAGCTGCATGCCATAATCATTCATAACAACCTTGACACCTAAAGTATAAGTGGAATGGGACGCTTATACTTTAGGCCTTGCAAAACGACCCCTTGGTCTATAAGCTTGTGTGGGCAAGTTTATAAATCAAAGGTTAATTTCAATATATATATATGCTGCTGTTTGTTAACCGACACCCCAACGTATAAGTGGAATGGGACATTTATACGATGGGAGCCTTGTAGAAGATCCCTTGGCTTATGTGTACCCACATAAGTGGAGGTTTAATTTCTTACTTACTTACCTTTCTATTTTACCTATTACAACACTTATATTGCTCCCCTGTCATAACTTGCTAGTTAGTTCCACCGTCATCTGCTTTTGACTACTCTCCACCTTCATGTCCTTCCCTTTCTTCCTCTCCGCTCGGTGCCTTAGGGCATGGGGGAGGGGTGGGGGATGATAGGGCTTAGTCTTATAGACTAACGGTTTTCGAACCACATCATTTTAGGGAATCGTGGAGCCCAACCGGAGGAGCAGCCCAGGAGGCCGGTACGCTTGGAGACAGGGCAGTCTAGCTCAGGAGTTCAGACAGCCGGGACCGTGAGTTCCGTTCCTTAGTAGCAGTTTGTTTTTCAGCATCCATTTGAGTGACTATGTAGTGAGGTGTTGTTGTACCGGGCTTAAGCCCTCTTCCTTTCAGTACTCTATTTTTACTTTGATGTTATACTGTGGACACTCCCTTCGTGAAGTTTACATATATGTGATTTATTATTGTGGACTGCATTTCTCCTTCTTTACTACTTGCTACTTGATTGTGATCGAAAAGGCCGGCAGAATCGGCGCGTTGTAGTGACGACCTTCCCAGGTGCGAAGGTGTCACCGCAAAGCGGCGGTTCTGGGCATAAGACCCCGAGTTTTGAATCGAAAAAAAATGGGGTCTTACAGATGACTCGGTGGGAGTGCTGGTACGGAAGTTCGTGGAGCAGTATGTCCGATATCATGCCGTGCCCCGGACGATAGTGTCGGACCGCGATGGACGGTTTACATCCAGGGAGTGGCGGTCAGTGCAGGCATATTTGGGCACCCGATTGACTTTTAACACGGCCTTCCACCCTCAGACGGACGGGCAGACAGAGCGCACCAACCGGACCTTGGATGATTTACTACGACTGTGTATACTGGACCGAGGGGAACCGTGGGAGAAGATGTTACCGTTGGTCGAGTTCTCCTATAACAACAGCTATCAGTCCAGCATCAGGGTGCGCCTTATGAAGCCTTGTATGGAAGAAAATGTAGGACCCCGCTTTCTTGGGTTCAAGACGAGGACCCGAAGGTGTTGGGATTGGATTTTGTTGAAGACACCGAGGCACAGGTGAGACTGATCAGAGATAGGATGTTGGAGGCGCAGAGCAGACAAGCTAAGTACTATGACGCCCGACATCGTCAGGTGGAGTTTCAGGTAGGGGACCGAGTGTTCTTGAAGATCCGGCCCATGCACGGAGTCTCACGAGTGCGCGGTCGGAGGAAGAAGCTCAGCCCTAGGTATATGGGCCCTTACCGGATCCTGGAGCGGATCGGACCCCTAGCCTACATGCTAGAGTTGCCACCGGAGCTGGCAGCTCTACACGACGTCTTCCACATTTCTTCACTGAGAAGGGCTCTACTACGCCCGGAGCAGCAGATTTTGACCACCGAAGGGCCGGTAGCTTCAGACCGATCTGTTCACTTGGAGCCGGTCCGGATCGACGACAAAGGAGTACGGATCTTGCGCCGCAAGAAGATCCCCTTAGTCAAGGTTCTGTGGAGAAACCACAGTCAGGAGGAGCACACCTGGGAACCGCAGGACCTGATGAGGCAAAAATACCCGGAGTTGTTCAGTCAGGTATACCTCACCACCTCTTGGTATACTATAAATTACCTTCTTGTACAAAACCGGTAAGATTAGATAAGGAAAATTGAGAACCTAGGCATGCGCAGGAAAGTAGGGGCTAATCTTTTGTTTATTGGGGAGATTGTCTTCGTTTATCAAACAAGTAGTCGTTTGAACCCAATAGAAAAAATCGTATGGGATGTTACAAGTTTAATTTATTCCGATAGAAATCCCCGTAAGCTCAACCTCAATTTCGGGGACGAAATTTTTGTTTTGTTTATTGGGATTTGTAACATCCCATTTCCGGCTAGACCCCTAGGAGTCGGTTGGTCGTGACAGAACCCTAGGAAGCCCAAAAATTGAAATAAATCGACCGAGATTTCGTGTCACGGGTTGGTCACGCCCGTGACCGACCCGTCACGCCCGTGACCTAGGGCGTGACTCCTTCGACGATCGTCGATCTCAGGGAGACGATCGTCAGGCGCAGAATTTTCAACCCGGCCCTGTCACGCCCGTGACCAAGGTGTCACGCCCGTGACCTAGGGCGTGACCACCCTTCGACGACCGTCGATCTCAATTCGACGATCGTCGACCTCAGAATTTGCCATTCGGGCATGTCACGCCCGTGACCAAGGTGTTACGCCCGTGACCTAGGGCGTGACCACCCTTCGACGACCGTCGATCTCAGTTCGACGATCGTCGACCTCAGAATTTGCCATTCGGGCATGTCACGCCCGTGACCAAGGTGTCACGCCCGTGACCTAGGGCGTGACCACCCTTCGACGACCGTCGATCTCAGTTCGATGATCGTCGACCCCAGAATTGGCCACCCGGGCCTGTCACGCCCGTGAATTATGTGTCACGCCCGTGACATTGACCGAAATGACGGTTCAGGCCCGAAATTATTCTAATACGCGTGGTAATAAGTGCTGGTGTGGGAAGTTACACCAGGAGTAATTACGGGCCGTTTTTCCTTCTGTAATTATATAATAAAGGAGGAAGTGTTGGTCCAATAGGAATCGCCACCTGGCAAACACCTATTCATCTTCCACCGTTTCTTATCCCTTCACTGTAACCGAAAGGTTATTAAGAGGAGCCTTCATGATCATTAAGGCTTTACCCTTTCACCTCCCCACTTGCTGACTTATAAAAGACCCCTTAGAGCAAGATGAGAAGGTTACACTCTTGACCAAACAGACTCAGATCTTTGTACCTTGCTACAGGAGAAGTTCAGCAACGCCACCACCGCGCCATGGCACCCTGTCGTTCATCTCGCTTCCAAACCGCGAACAAGGTCCTCCTCTGCTTCTTCTTTCATGGTAGATCTTAGGATTCTTAGAAAGGAGGTTCATGCTCAATGGAGCCGGACCTATCTCTCGTTTTCATGGAAAACCATGAAAAAATGTACTTTTGAGTTCGCCGGAAACCGCCACCTCCGGCGGCCAAACCACCGCCGACCGATAGCCATCGCCTCAACGGAGGTGGTGGTGGTGGTGGCCGGCCAGGGAAGTGACCGGACGACCAGTGATGGATCGCGAAAGAGCTACAAGATATATGAGTTTCTGTGTTCTGGTTTTTCGGGTTCTGTAGAAGATGAACAGTAAAAGCTGTTTATAATATATAAATTATGTAAATAATTTGTATGGAAAATATAATTAGATGAGCACATTTTGATGCTGCAAAACGAGGCACTTAGAGGCCGCTTTAGGAAAAATGACCAGTCACGAAAGTTGTAGCCCTTTGAGTCTAGTTTAATTTAAAATTGATTTCAACCCGTCTGGGTAAGCGGTTCGACCGCAGCACCCGTTTTAGTGGGGGTTGTACCTAGAGTTGGGCAGAAATTAAAATGGATGCCCACTCTTCGTCCCTTGTCCGAATGACCTGAAATTTGGGCAGGGGGTTAACCTTTGCAATACCTAAAGTCATACCAAAAATGGGAATTTTTGGAGATACTTTGCCTAAAGTTTTTGTTTTAATTTAATTAAGTTAGAGAAATTTATTTAAGTGGTCAAATGACCTCCAAACCCTCCCAAATTTTGGTGAGTGGTCCCTGGCTATAAAACCTAGATCTGTACAAAATTCCAACTAGTTTGGAGGAGTTTTGGGTAGGAAATCTTCTACCCTTAACTAGGCATTAGTGAGACATCTTTTAGTAAAAAGTGCACTAAGAGTTTGGAAAGGTCAAATCACCTCAACAGAGGCTGATATCTTGACCACTGACTTGTAAGGGTTATTATAACCCACTTGGAGAAAATGATGTGGTTTAGGGTTAGTTTACCCTAGGATCCAAGCTCAAACCCTAAATGAAGGGTTTTGAGGGTTGTGAAGGACATGGGGGCAATTGCTCTTGTATTGCCTTAAAACTTTGTGGAATTGACAAAGGCCTGATAAGAATTGTCTGGATGGAATCTTGGAGAATTTGGAGACAGGTAGATACCTTAAAACCCTAACCTTAGTTTTAGGGTAAAATATCAAATAGGTAAATCCAGTCACTAAACCTTACTTAAAAGCTGTGAAATTCGGGTAGAGTGAGTTTTGGATAGAATAGAACTTATAACAATTTTTTTGGAATTTTATGTTGATTATTGCTAGCATTTCATTTGTAAAGCTTGCTATGGTCTTAAATGATGTTTTAATTGTTTAGAAATTTCTGTTCATTGAAACCTCATGAAATCTTCGAGGTAAATGTTTTAGGTCAGAATAGTTGCCTCTGAATTTTTGTAAGATTTTTAGTTGAGTAATTCTAGTACTTCATTCACAGATGTTAGAAAGGGGTTTTATAGTTTAAAAATAAATTATGGATGATATACTTATTGGAAAATTATGAAACCTGGCCAATGTTATTTTGAATGTCTTATCTGCTTAGTATAATTAATTTACAATTTTTGGATGGATATTTTCTATACTTGATTCATAAATAACAAAAGATAGAGATTATTTCTAAAATAGTTTTAGTACCCTTTTGATGATAGGAAAATTGTGATATCTTGGATTTACCATATTGGGATAACATAATATTTATAGTAAAATTTTTGGACATCTTACATGATTACTTAGGGTAGTTCATGTTCAAACCGGTAACCCTTGGGTCTTTCGAGGAAATTAATTAAACATCAAATAAATTAGGAAAATTACCACTTTCTGGATTTAGGCTAGTTATATCATAATAAGTCTCCAGTAAATAATTTAGGGCATTTGGATGAGTATTGGATCATTGCATAGCCGGTTCGACATATAGTCTAGGTCGGTCTGCATATAACAAATTTGTGATATGCAATTTGACATGATCTGAGGAAGTCATTGGAGTTAATCATTTTGTCTGGGTGGTCAATTGTGGATGATATCACGATAGGATGGTATGAAGAGTAGTGAGAAGTGGTGATAGTTAGAGTTAAGGGGTGCTCGGGTTCGACGAAAGATCGTCTTCCCCGAAGAGTGGAAGGTTTAAAATCACCCTAGGATAGTCTATCGTAATATGAGAAGGGAATCGGGTTAAGGAAGATCAACCAATAACATTAAGTGCCATGCGAAAGGGAACTTCGGGCCATAATGCCGCCGTCTTGGTTCCTAGTGCCCCTTGAGAGCCCTTCACGGGGAATACCGGGGGCAGTCCTAGGCTAACGTAAACTGTAATAACAAAACGACAAGAGTAACTTAGTAACTAGGGCTGCACCCTTCACAAACACTATTGGCACAGGAAGATTGATGAGAGCTTCGGCTCGGATGGTTAAGAGACGGACGGGATGGTCCGGGGAGCTTCGGCTCGGTTGGTTTGGAGACGGACGTTTTGGTCCGGGGAGCTTCGGCTCGGCTTTTATGTGTTAAATATTAAACTGCTGCATGTGCATAAAAATAGGAAAGATTAAGGTGGTGGGTTTTCGATATCGGGGAGTTCGATTGCACCGACACCGATATCGTTGACTCGGCAAGGTGACTAGCACTTAGCTAAGGTTAAGTCCGGCGGACCAGTCGGCAAGAGTACGCAGGAGTCCGCCTCGTGCACCAGGCATTGAGGACGTACGATAGGTCAGACCAGTGGTGCTTTTACTGGTTTTGAGGTGGGCGAGGCCCAACCCACCGCTTCCGTTTGCCACTACGGGAGTAACCTGGGAGTTATCTCCAGAAAGGGGGAACTAAAGGTTTTTGTACACAAAGTTGGGTGTGTGAGTTGCACTGCTTGAACATCATAACCCACCATATAGATGCATGTCATAATCATTCATAACAACCTTGACACCTAAAATATAAGTGGAATGGGACGCTTATACTTTAGGACTTGCAAAACGACCCTTTGGTCTATAAGCTTGTGTGGGCAAGTTTATAAATTAAGGTCAATTTGATATATGTATATCTGCTGCTTGATACCGACACCCCAACGTATAAGCGGTATGGGACGAGTTATACGATGGGAGCCTTGCAAAAGATCCCTTGGCTTATGTGTACTCACATAAGCGAAGGTTTAATTTCTTACTTACTTCCTTTCTGTTATACCTATTACAACACTTATATTGCTCCCCTATCATAACTTGCTAGTTAGGTCCACCGTCATCTGCTTTTGACTAATCTCCACCTTCATGTCCTTCCCTTTCTTCCTCTTCGCTCGGTACTTAGGAGCCATGGGGGAAGGGGTAGGGGATGATAGGGCTTAGTCTTTATGACTAACGGTTTTCGAACCGCATCATTTAGGGGATCGTGGAGCCCAGCATGGAGGAGCGGACCCAGAGACCGGTGCGCTTGGAAATGGGGCAGTCTAGCTCCGGAATTCATACAGCCAGGACCGTGAGTCTCGGCCCAGAGTAGTTTCTGTTTTAGCTTCCGCATGAGAGATTGTAGTGAGGACATGATGTATCGGGCATAAGCCCGCATTTATAGTACTCTGGTTATTGTTATTCTGTGGACACTCCCTTCGTGGAGATTTTATTTTATATATGTGGTTTACTTTCAGTGGACTTGCTCTTACTTCAATTATTGTGCTACCTTTCTGTGATCGAATTGGCCGGCAGAATCGGCGCCTTGTGGTGATGACCCTTCAGGACGCGAAGGTGTCATCTCAAAGCGGCGGTTCTGGGCATAAGACCCCGGGCTTTCAAAAAAAAAGGGGGGGGGGGGGTCTTACACGTGGCACTATGTGTGACAAAATGCCAGCCTTGCGCCTTAGTGAAGGCAGAGTGCCAAGTGCCGGGGGATTCTTGAATCCTTGCCTAGTTCGGAATAGAAGTTCGACTGGACTGTGTGCATGGTTTGCCAAAGTCACAGTGGGGAAGCGACGCCGTGTGGGTGATCGTAATTATGTTGACTTTAGGATCGCACTTCATTCCGCATAGGAAGGGTAATTCGGCGGAGTAACTGGCAAATGTTTTTGGATAACATAGTTAGACTACATGGTGTGCCCCGCAACATCGTGAGCAATCAAGGTGGGCGTTCTATGTCCAATGATTGGAGGTGGTTATAGAAAGTGCTGGAGAATAAGTTGTAGTTTAGCCCAGTCTTGCATCCGCGGACGCATGAGCAGATCGAGTGGGTCAACAGGATGTTGGAGGGCGTGCTTCGCATGTGCGTTCTGGACTCCGGGAAGCAGTGGGAAGGCCATCTATTTTGGAAAAGTTTGCGTACAACTTTAACTACCGAGCGAGCATATAAATGGCGCCCTTCGAGGCCCTATAAAGTTGAAGTTGTCACATGCCATTATCGTGGCTAGAAACAGATGACACGAAGGTTTATTTAAAATAAGAGATGGTAAACACTACCCCTTTGGTGCGAACCATATGAGAACTATTGCTACTCGCTCAGGGGAGGCAGACTAAGTACTTTAACGCCACGTATCGGAATGTGGAGTCATCGGATGGCGTATAGGAAGTTATAGTCGTTCAAGAGTGTTTCACGGGAGCGACGCTTGGGGAAGCTGAGCCCGGTATACCTTGGACCACTTGAGATTTCTAGAGCGGTTTGGTGAGGCCGTGCAAGAGCCTTCGAACTTGATCGTGAGTGATCAAGTTTTGGCAGACGAAAGGTTGACGTCTAGGGTCAAACCAGTTCGTTTTGGAGACCGTGAAGTCGAGCGACTTTGTCTCAAGGAGATCAAGATAGTCGTGGTCTGGTGGGGCAATTGCGGTAGCAAGGAGCTCTCTTGGGAACGGGAGCAAACTATGTTGGAGGAGTACCCGAAGTTATTCCACTCAGGTACCTCGTAAAGTTTTCAGTTGTCTTTCCTTTAGTAATTTCGTGGGCAAAATTCTTTTAAGAGAGAGAGAGTTGTAACGCCCCAAAAGTCAATAGGGTGATGGGTGGTGTTTTGAGCCAAGTATGTGTTTTGGCAGGGGTGACACGGCCTGGGACACGGGCGTGTCCCAGGGCGTGTCGTGCTCGGGTTCAGTGTTGGCCGCGCGGTCATCAATTTTGGGGTTGACGATCGTCGAGAGGCTGAACACGGCCTGGGACACGGGCGTGTCAGTCACTCATCGAGTGTGGTGCACACGGGCCATGACATGGGCACAGACACGGGCGTGTCACATGTGACACGGGCGTGTCTGGTGCCGTGTCACAGGCCATGTCCTCCTCGGGAAACAATTGTTGGCAGTTGCACACGAGGCGTGACACGGGTCATGACACGACCGTGTCTCATGCGACACGGGCGTGTCGGAGGCCGTGTCGAATGCCGTGTGCTGGTTATCGCGTCGGTCGAGACGGAGAATGGGTGACACGGCCATGCACACGACCGTGTTGCAACCCGTGTTCGGCCCAGATTTTGTAAAATTGGGCTGAATCACAGCCGTTCGATTTCTTGATTTGGGATCCGACGGTTCAGGGTTGTTGCTGGTATGTTATATCCGGGAATATGGCTTGGAAACCCTTATTCCCTTTGAGTTTTATCTCTCTAAAAGTTAGAGAGAAGGGAGAGAAAGGAGGAGGAAGGAGGCCAAGATCCGGTCACCAGCGAAGCTTCGGAGCTCCAAATCACGATCCGAGTCCGGATCCGCGAAGGCGAGGCCGATACGGTGCTTTCCATCCGGCTAGATCGTCATGGCGCCGAGGAAAAGCGCAAGGGTAACGATTCTCTTCTTGAGCATGTGAAGCTCTTCTTCCTTTGTATGGGAAAACTCCTCTCCCGCGAGTGTGCGGCGAGATTGTGGTATTCCTTGGGGTAGATATGTAAAGTCCCCCTTGTTAGAGTCCGGAATCGTAGTACGGACATAGGTATGATGTGTGAAGCCTACCCGGACGTGTTGGTCTGGATCGGTGATGATTTGCTGTGCATTTTTAGCCGGAGAAGACTCCGAGCATTTTGATTGTTTTCGGGGTGCTATGCGGTAGAATGCATCAGGGAATCCGGGGGATTAACCCTGAGGTGCACTCGGAAATCTGGACGGAAACGCATTTCTGTCATACCGGTGGCCTGGGAGCCAACCGGGTACATAGCGGGGCTATGTACTGTGTTTGAACGGTATTTGGGACTGGGGAAGCTTAGTCCGCGTCAAAGGCCAATTGGCAACGGCGGGGTGAGCAACGGACTGGTGGATTCCTACCCGCTCCACCTGCTCGGTTAAAGCGACCTAAAGTTTTACGTGGGACTTACCGAGGTTTGGAGATCGAGTCTAGGCTACGGCTGAAAGGACTAATTGCTCACAAGGTTGCAACCCTGGGGGTGGTGGCGGAGTCAAGGACCGGACGGGGTTCGGACTGGCCCGCCGAGTAAGTGCCCTGAGAGCACAGGGTGTACGGCCGTGTGAGCGTGTACCTGTGATGTGATGCTTATTTTGCTATGTTGCTTGTTTTGCTAACAAGTGCAGGGAAGAAGCTTTGCCGCCCCGATTTGGGGGCGGAATCGTTATAATTTGGTCAGCAAAGCTGACCGTTGCCTTTGTTTACCACCGTGCGGTGGATTGTTGCTTGCAGGTGCTGCGGAGCCGAGAGGTAAATAGCGGGCTAAAGCCCGAGTTGCTGTGCCGGCCCTCGAAGGCCAAGTTTTGAGTGTTTTCCTTTTGTACTCATGTGTGACCGGCCTGCGTGCCGAGGTTTGGAAGACACTTTTTATTAAGCAAACTCTTGTAAGGCTATAAGTCCAATATTCGTGTATTAAACATTCCTTGTTTTGGGTTCAGTGGACATTCATGTTAGCAGGGTTCTTAATTGTGCAACTTAATAATTGCTTCCGCTAGGTGCTGTGTAGGACGTTGTGATTGGTTGAATGGTTCCAATGCGTAACCAACCGGTCTGTCCGTAGTATATGGCATCGGGCCCCGGCCGGACCTACTGTTATATACTATGTGACGGATAGGGGTGTTACAGGTAATTTTTATAATAAGTACTTAGTATCTAGGCTACAAGATCATGCCCTAAGAAAGCAGCAGAAGAATTCGACTTCAAAGCCGTGTAGCGTTGAAATATAGTCAACGCAACATCAAACAACATTGAAATATATGCATCTGCTTCACAAGCTTTAAATAGCGCTAGAAGTTAGTGCAAAACATTTAAGTTACGCCAAAAAGAAAACTCACGTTGTGTCGATTACAAAGAAGCCACATTGAAATCTTTCAAACACGCGTTGTTTTCTTCGGACAACACAAAAATAGTAAATAAGTTTCGGCTTCACCAAAAGCAACTTTGACAAGCCTCTTAACAAACAAGACTTGCGCCGATATCTCAGATCTACTCCAATGGTCATCTCTCGTTAAACTTGTCACACCGAAGATCGCGGATAAAATACAGTTGATTGAAGATCTATTTCTAGCAAATTATACATGCTTATGGTTGTAGCTCTCACTGCATGCTTAAGAAAATCTATACGAGAATTCAAAATGAGACAAAAGAATATATATACAAATGAGGACAACAACACCAAAAGATAGCAAAAAAGAAGAATCTTCCCCTCTCTGAAGATTCAAAAGAAGAGCCCTCATCTTAAGGTTCATTGCTGAAGATCACAACTCAACCTTCTATTTCAGATTAACAATCAATAAGAAGAGCACATTGCTGCTTTCTCTGCCGGTATCCACAAAGCACTATAAAAAACTAGTTCCTTCGAAGCAGTTAAATGAAACATTTTGAAAATCTATTTCAAACCAACCTGTATAAAGTAGTTCTAAGAATCTCGCATCAAAAGATTCATAATTGGTTCTGGGCTCGTTTTTTTTGCCAAGACACGCATTTTCGCTCGAGGGTGTGTTTTTGGCCCAGATGCACGTTTTCACACCATGTTCGTTTTTCGTACCCGATTTTTTCGCCCATGCATGGATTTTTCGCCTTGGCGCGCATACTTCGACCCGGACGCTGGCTGGGCGCGCTTTTTTTGCCTGAGCATGCATTTTTTGGTCGGGGGAACATTTTTTTCCTAGATGCGTGTTTTTCGACTGGACGCGTGTTTTTTGCCAAGAAGTGCTTTTTTCGACTCAGACGAGAATTTTTTTGCTTGGGCATGTGCTTTTCGGCCAAGCGCACATTTTTTGTGTGGGAACGCATTTTTCAGCTCGGGCGTGAGTTTTTTGCCCGAACGCTGTTTTTTCCCCGACCGCGCATTTTTCGTCCCTAACGCGTTTTTTTTGCATGAGTGCACATTTTTTGCCTATCTGCAGGTTTTTTGGCCTGGATTTGAGTTTTTTGCCCGGGCGCAATTTTTACGATCAGACGCATATTTTTTGTCCACGATCAGGGTTTTCGGCCCGAGCGCGAAAAATGCATATCCAAGTGGAAAATTCGCGCCCGAACCAAAAAAACTTGTGCTATGGTGAAAAACGAGCGCCCGAGGGAAAAAACCACCCGTGCAAAAAACGCTAGTCAAGGAAAAAAGCGCCCGAGAGAAAAATACTTGCTCGAGCGAAAAATGCGCAACTTGGAAATTCTTTTACGTCTGGGCGTAAAATGCGTGCCCGTGAAAAAAGGACCGTCTAGGCGAAAATTCACATTCAGGCCGAAAAACACACTTTAGGGCAAAAAACGCGTGCACCCGGGAAAAAAATTCACGTCTGGGACAAAAAAAGGTATGACCGGGCGTATAACGTGCGCCCAGGAGAATAATTCCTGTCCAGGCTGAAAACACACACCCGGGCAAAAAACTTGCGCCCGGGCGAAAAACACACCCTGTGCGAAAAATCCGCATTAAAGCCATAGATGTGTGCCCATGCTAAAAAATCGTTTGCGACCGAAAAACACGCGCTCAGAGTGGAGCGCGCGGGGTCGCCCTCAGAGCGGAACGCGTGGGGGCGCACTCAGAACGGGCTTGCAGAACTTAAGAGATTTTCCCCTTAAGCACCTACGCGTCTCCTCCTCTCCCCCCTCCCAAATGAGGGACTTAAGACCCTTTTTGTAGATTTTAAAATGGGCGATCTGGTAATTTCCCAAGATAACTACCAGATGGAAGAATAAAAATGCCCGAATTGAAACACGTGGATCACCATTTTTATGGAAATGATGACTTTGCCCCACATGCAATTTGGGCCCAATGAGAATCCTAACCATCCGTCCGGCGAGAGGAGGGGTGGCCCGGTGTGTCCGACGATGGGGGAAATGTGCCCCTCGATAAGGCTGGGCAGCGTAGATGCCGCTCGACTTGGGCAGCAAGGAGGCTGCTCAAACTCGAAGGACAAAGGTCGCCCGTTTCGGGCGGCCCTGCCCTCTGGCGGGTGCCAACCAAAGCCAGACGACAAAACTACCGCCCGATTTGGGCAGCAAGGAGGCCGCCCAAACCAGGTGGCCAATGGGCCGCCTGATTTGGGCGGCTCTGCCCTTAGGTGGGGTGCCGGCCAAAGTCGGGCGACAAAACTGCCGCTCGATTTGGGTGGCAGGGAGGTCGCCCAAATCGCGTAGCCAAAGTGCCACTCGATTTGAGCAGCCCTGCCCTTTGGCAGGGCACCAACCAAAGCCGGGCGGCAATCGGCACACACGGATATATTATTTATTTGCTTTTAGGTCATTCTAGCATTTACTGATTAATTTATCTCAACTTATGCATGACATGATTTAGGTCGCATTTGGCGCGACTTATGAAGGCTTATTTGCTCTGGTGAGGTTGGACAAAAATGTCATTGTCATACCAAATTCTTATGCCCCATATTAGTTTTGTTTTTTTTATAATGGTAGTAACATTTGTCATTCCAAAAATGTTATTCTATGACAATGAAATTTTTTTCCAATCTTATTGGAGCAAATAAGCAGTGATAAGCCGCGTCGAGCACAGCCTTAATTTAAAATCTAGAAGAATTGAGGCGCGCTACATTATGCAACACTCGCCTCAGAAGATGACAATATAATGCTAAGAAGATCAACTGGGATGAAGATATCATCAGTCATTGATCGTTCATTGTGTATTTGTAACGATTCAAGCTCGGCCCATTGTTGTCTCGAAGAAATTAGATCAGACTCGAACTCAAATGGATTTGATCAGATTTTGATGAGGCTTGAATATCTTCAATTTCAACTTGTCTCAAAATGAATTCAAACTAGTTTGAAATTTCTATGATATACAAGAAACGAAACTCGAGAGCAAGAAAATCCTATATAAGAATAAAATAAAGTGATGATAGAGATGAATTGTGTGACAATTAAGGCTTCATTTGGTACAGCATTTTCGAGCGGCATTTGGAGCAAGCGTCGCCGGACGGCGGGTAACCAAACGAAGCTACGTCTCCGTTTGCACCATTTGCACCCGCATCAAGGAGAAAACGTCCCCCGCCGCTCCGTTTTGACCCTCGCCTCCCCCCATCCGGTTTGAAAGCTCCGTTTGGGCCCACTTGCTCCTCCCGCCACCGCTCAATCAAACAAAGTCTAAGTGTCACCGGAGGCATCCACAACACTATAGACCATAGTACTATGAGGTCGAGATAAAATATATAAGGAAATTAGGCTATGAATAACCCATTACTCATGATCCCCACTAATCATGGTGGGATCATGGGGATAACCACCGCGTACACGATCGACACGTCCAATCCTTGTGCGCCTTGCGCACGTGATCCCACTATACGCACCACCCGAGCAACCACTGTAACGTCCCCGGGTTTTCTGTGATTGTTTAAACTTTGTTTGGCGTTACGTCGGCGCACTTTTCGGCATTTGTCATTGTTAGAGCGTGGTCTTAGCTCTTTAGAATCTCTGAGTGACTTGTTTTGTAGCCTGTTTGTAAGGTTCCCTAGCGAGTCGGAGTTTGTTTTGGTGACTCGGTGGAGCCTCTCCGGGAATGCTTATGTTTTGGCTTCGGGAAGTGTTAGCCCAAGTTTTTTTTGTCGGATGACGATTCCGACTTCGCCACTAGATTCGTAGCATGAGTATTTAGCTACGGTGTGAATTTCGTCAAATTCTGAGATCGTTTGTTTTTTACGTCGTCGTTCTGGCGTGTTATTTAATTGGCTGATATAATGATATCAGTGGTCGGTTATGCTTGGATAAGTATTGCTAACTTGTTAGCTTGAATTTTCTATATGTATATATATGTACATATATATACAGTGGCTGATTTATAGATATAATACTATAGTATATATATTATTATATATATTATCGTGGCTGTACATATAATATTATATTATATTACAGTGGCTAATAGTTTAGTGGCTGGGTGTGGCTATAATATTATAATAGATATTTATGTAAGCATATCTTGGTCTTATCCCTATTCCACTTCCCCAAATCCGACGGATAGCTTCCAGCAGAAGGAGACAGGCGACGGAAAAGCTTGAGCTCCGACCGGTAAGGGCAGATCTGGACTGCTCTCACCCAGATCTTCCTCCCTAGGTAAGTATTTCTTGTTCTAAAGTTGTCTTTGTAAGCTAGGGTTTTTCGGGTTTGCTCATCTTCCCTCTAATGCTTCAGGTTTGCCTCTAAGGTGTCCGATCTTGCCGTCGGTGCCGGATTTTGGAAGGCAGCTGCTGTTTCCTGGAGGTAGAGGCAAGTGGCGCTCTTTGCCCTTGGCAACCTTGATTTTTATTCCAATCAATCTTGTTGTAGTAGCTCATTCTTTCTTTTTCCTATAAGCTAGGGTTGCTGCAGTTTTCATCCTAGCTAGATCTTGCTCAATCTTGTCCAGATTTAAGTTATTTTCTCTTCTTAGTTGTTGTTTTGTGTCCAGGTAGTGGCTGGAGGTAGGATTTTAGTTTGCTAGTTTTAGCCCAACTTGGTTGGTAGTTATAGCCGGGTAGAAGGGGAAGGAGAGAGGAAATTAGATTTTTTTTTTAGTTCTCTGGATGGGAGCGTTGAGTGAGCCTAGGGCAGAACTTCATTCTGTAGGTTAAGTATAAAAGCGTTGAGTGTGGTGAACACACTCAATGTCTAGCTGTTTGGTCTAGAGACTAAGTCCAAAAGCGTCGACAGCGTTGAGTGAGTGGAGCTCAATCAACGCTGTCTGTCTTTGGCGTTGAGTGAGTTGAGCTCACTCAACGTCGTCTGCCTTAGGAATTTTTTCTAAGTCTTTTGGCGTTGAGTGAGTTGAGCTCACTCAACGCCGTCTGCATTTGGCGTTGAGTGAGTTGAGCTCACTCAACGTCATCTTGCTAGAGACTTTTTCTAAGTCTTTTGGCGTTGAGTGAGTTGAGCTCACTCAACGCGGTCTGCCTTTAGCATTGAGTGAGTTGCGCTCACTCAACGCCGTCTTGCCAGATTTTTGGCGTTGAGTGAGTTGAGCTCACTCAACTCCGTCTAGTCAGGGATTGTTTTTTTTGTCCAAGTCTTCTGGCTTTGAGTGAGTTGAGCTCACTCAACGCCGTCTAGTCCGGCAATATTTATTTTCTAAGTCAAAAACGTTGAGTGTGGTGAAGACACTCAACGACATCGGTTGTTAAGCGTTGACAGCATTGAGTGAGCTGAACTCATTCAACGCTGCCGTCTAGTGAGTTTTTGCGGCTAAGTCTTTTGGCGTTGAGTGAGTGGAGCTCACTCAACGCGGCGTCGAGTAGACTCGACGCCTTCCCTGCTTAGATTTTGGCGTTGAGTGAATGGTACTCACTCAACGCGGCGTCGAGTGGACTTGATGCCTTCTCTACTTAGTGTTTGTCGTTGAGTGGGTGGTACTCACTCAACGCGGCATCGAGTGGACTCGACGCTTTTTCCTTAGGCTGGTATTTTTCTCCCGAGTTTGTTAGTGTGGGTTTTATTTCGGTTTGGTGGTGTTTTTGGCTAGTTTTTGGATGCCCAATCATGGATTATGGCATGTGGTTTTTTTTTCTGGTGGCTCTCTAAGGGGTGATTTGTGTGTGTTGAGTTGTGCCAACCACCAGTTAGGCCTCGGTTTGAGCTGGTTTGGTTAGGTGTGTGGACCCTGGAGCTGCCACTTGTTGTTTTCACCCTGGAGAATTTTTTGTGTCTGGTTGTTTGGATGAGGGCTATTTTTGGCTACCAACCCGGACCCAAGGTTTTACCACTGCTATTAATTCACAAGATAAGAATGTTAGTTCCTTTCCTTTTCTAAATGGCTATATTTTGGCATATATTTGCCTTGCTGGTGTAGGTTTTTAGCAGAGCATGTTGCTTTTTATACTCGCACTTCGTGTGCTTTGATTGTCCCGTGGACATTGCTTCTTTTTGCTGTCTCGTTTATTTCCTTTTGCTATGTTTGGTAGCATTTTTTGCAGGGTTTGGTAAACCCCATTTTTATTGTTTATGACCTAATGCTCCATTTCTATTTGATTATATTCTTGCTGAGGTATTCTTTTTTTGAATGTCTCTGGTTCAGAGTAGTAGCTGGTTGAGCGGCTAGTTTTCTTTTGGGGGCTTGCTAGTGATCTCTTGGGCTGTTGAGATTCCCCTTCCTCAGTTTGTGAGGTAGATCTTTTCTTGTTTCTTTCTGTATAGACATGCATACTCACTAGTGGATTCATGTCAAGTTGTTGACGCTCACTGGTGGTTTTCCTTGTGATGCTTAGTATGTGACTTAAACTGCTATTTTTGCCTATTTTGAGGTTGTTTACTTACTCTCTGAAAATGATTTATGTTAGGATGCATGTTAGGTATTTTAACTCGTAAAAGCATTACTATATGTACTTCAACATGTCATATTTCTAAACCTAAAGTACTATTTTCCAAAGTAACGTAAATACTAATTTCATATTATACTAAATTTAGAGTCCTACATTTCATGAGTTGTCTTTTGGGGACGTTTACACTCATGTAGGATGTCAAATCACCTTAACTAAGGTATTTTTTCGCAGCGTATAAATATATTTTTACTTACGGACTAGTTGATCCACTGTGCCGAGGGATACGACCATTCATCTAATTTGAAAGATGTTTTTCATAATAACTTATAATTCCAGTTTAACTTGTTTAGGTTGGTGCATTGCCTGAGCGTCTATAGTTATCCCCTACATGGCGTGACATCACGACACGTATTTTCTTTTACTCTGATAAAAGTTTGTTGCTGAGAAAATGCGGGTCGTGATAGTTGGTATCAGAGGGAGGTTGCTTGACAATAGGTTAGGCAACCTTCCCTTATTAATGTTAATTGTTTAGTGTCATATCATACGCACACCGATGTGTCATTAATACGTCTTGGCTGAAGCATGAGCACTACACTCATAAGCATGCCAGGAAGTATACGGGATGTATTATGTAGTATGAGATGCATAATATGTATTTGTATATGGATCCACCATAGGTGGCAACATGTGAGGGTTATGTAGTATGGGATGCATAACCTCGCCATATGAATGCTCATTAGCACGTTTTCTCTTTTCATTGTATGCAATGTTATGTAGTATGGGATGCATAACATTGCATGTGTATGCCGCTCATAACATACATTAAGGATTTTTTAGAATGCATAGCACAACATGCATAGCATAATATAGCATAAGCACAACGTGCCAAGCTAAAAATTTACATAATGACATATGTACACACATGGTTTTGACTTAAAAGGAATATAAATTCATGCATTCATGGTCTAAGCACATGAGTTAGTGTGATGATGGTGAATCATCCTAGGTTAGGCATAACATCATTATTGAAAAATCCCAGAGCAAGTTAGCAGTTGAAGCTCATATTTAAGTATGTTTTACTTGTACTAAGTTGTCTAGTTCTAGCGATTGGGCTAGGTTCTGACTAGTTATGTGTATGTTAATAGTATGTCGAAGCATCCTTCGACGAGACTGAATCCCCAATCTGAGGGCGAGTCTTCGGGTGCGCAGAGCAATGCGATGATCGAGAGTCTGCGACAGAGCAATGAGGCCTTATCAAGGCAGATGGTGGATGTGTAGTCCCAGATCCAGTCTTTGATATCAGTTGTGTCCGGGCTAGCTCCGAGAGTATAGGACCCTGCTGTGGGTCTAGCTGTTCCTTCCCCTCCTGTTCCTCTGGTGCCTCCGGTAGTGGTTCCACCAGAGATGACGTTTGTTGAAGCCAAAATTGACCTCAACGGGAGTTCAAAACAGGGGTGCAGCCAACACCTACTTCTCTCGAGTACCGACCCTTGACTGGTTGCTAAGTACCTAGGACTGACCCAAAACCTCAGCAGGGAGGTCCCACCGCACACTCGTAAGATCTCTGAGAGCTTCCCCTTCAAAGCCAGAAGCTGGGCTAGGAGCTCCTCAGAAAGCACTAGAAATTTGGAGAATAATGAGCGCCCGCTTTCTAATGAGACCTTGTGGGTCTATTTATAGTCTTTTACTGACCTGAAGTTACTAAAATACCCATGGCTGGTCTGCCAATAGCTAAATCTCGTTGTTTGTAAAGTACTAAATGCAGCCCCTGGGGGTGTATGGGTAATTTTATCCGAGGGCGATTAAGTAATTTTTCCCTGAACCCTGGGCCCCACTCGGCGAGAACCCTATGCCGAGAACCCTCTCGCCTTCATTTGGCGGGAGCTAAAAAGGAGTGACGAAAGTCTCAAGCTGAGCCAGCCCCCGCCTTCCGCGAGACGCAATCCTTATCGCCGGCTCTGTCAGAAGCGGGTCCTGGCTGAACGATGGTGAACGCTCTCGCCCATTTCCAGGCGGGAGCTCCTCTAATCTTGACGATGTCGCTGCTGGACGCGATGTTGAGAGAGTGGAGCTCACCCAACGCCCTTGCTGCTTACCACGGCTTTGAGTGAGTGGAGCTCATCCAACGCCCTTGCTGCTTATCACGGCGTTGAGTGAGTGGAGCTCACTCAGCGCCCTTGCTGCTGACCACGGCATTGAGTGAGTGGAGCTTACTCAGCGCCCTTACTGCTTACCATGGCGTTGAGTGAGTGGAGCTCACTCAGCGCCCTTGCTGCTGACCACAGCGTTGAGTGAGTGGAGCTCACTCAGTGCGGCGTTGATACCACGGCGTTGTGTGAGTGGAGCTCACTCAGCGCCCTTGCTGCTTACCATGACGTTGAGTGAGTGGAGCTCACTCAGCGCCCTTGCTGCTGACCACGGCGTTGAGTGAGTGGAGCTCACTCAGCGCAGCGTTGAAACCACTCAACGCCTTCTCGCCTGCTTCTAGTCACGGTCGGGATCTCGCCTGCTCCTAGGCAGGAGCTCCTCCGGCGCGAGAGCTCTTCTGGTCTTCAGGCCCAAGCTAGCCCGGGGCTGGTCACCCCCAACCGTTGATTCCTCTGGGTGCCACCCAGTGAATATGGGGTTGTACACAATCCCCTCTCTTTTTGAGCTAGCCCTGCGCTCGAAAATACACGTCCAACCCAGCAATATTCGTTGGGCACGTGTCATTTCAAAAAGGAGAATCTTTTGGTGGACCATACCATGACTATATATATGTGTAGATAGACGGCCGTAAATCTGTTCCTGAGTCGCCGCTCTCTTCCTGAGCTCTCGCGAGATCTCGTCATGCGTTCCAAATGTGTTGACAAGCCGCTCCTGCAAGAACTTCAAGACCGCATCAATGCGGCCCAGGCGCGAGCCCTAGCGAACAGCGTTGTGGTTGCTCCTTGGCTGGTGAGAAAGTAGTCAGCCGTTAATCCTTCCCCGCTAAAAAATAAGAAAGAGAAGAAGAAAAAGAAGGCGAAGGTGGTCCAGCGGGACCTTTCCCGCAAGAACAGGGACTCACCTACCCCGAATCCCGATCATGTGGATGATGTTTCCCCTCTGCAGAAGGTATGCCTCTCTGATTTACTGATCCCCCAAGATTGTGAGTCAACTACGATCTGATCATGCACAAGGGTTGGTAACTGGCGCAATATCTTTCGCAGGAAGCGGCTCGAGGTGACGATACCGGGTCACTGCTGGTACCTCCGGACCCATCGCCTCACCCTCCCGAGGATAGACCACGGGTCGAGGAGGTCACTCCTCCGGCTGCCTCTCCGAGAACCGCAGGTATACGTTTTTTTGTTACCCCTTTCTGACCATTTCACTTGTAGCCAACACCTACTATCAAGCTTACTTCTCGCATCCTCAGCTTCCGCCGACCCGGGTCTCGCCATTCGAGAGGGTGAAATAATTGCTTCTAACCTGCTCGGCCAAGCGGCTAATCCCGCCATACTGGCGGTAGGGGTGTCTGCCGGCCCCTCCATAGCCAAAAGGAGGTAAGCCATCTCGCGAGAGAGAACGACTTCCCCCATGCTTCTGGCCAGGTCGGGATCACTGTGCGCAAGACTTTTCGTCCGGGATGAGGAAAGCCACTCCACTTCCTCTATGGGACTGAGGGGCCTTCTCGCCATCCGTCAGCCAGTGGCTCTCGTCATACGGCAGGTAAGCGAAACATTACCGTAGCTCTCACTCAGTTCTCGCTGTAACTACAAAAACTGTTTTCCCAGAGGATCCGGACTCGTGAACTGGGGCCGATGAAGATTATGAAGACGATGATGAGGAGGGTGAGGAAGAGGACGGCGAGAGCTCCCCCTTCCTTTGTATGACGAGATGGAGGACATTGTAAATGATGCCGGTAGCGCAAAGAGATGAGGGAAGAAGATTGTTGCCCTCCTATCGAAGCTTGTGCGGCAGGAGCGGGCCCGCGCCACTGCAGCGAAAGAATTCCGCGAGATGGTGGAGCAGAGGCTCGAGGCCCTTGAGCGCGACTATTTCTTTGGTGAGATGGGGAGGCCGGGTGGACCTACCGCCGTGTCCTCCCCTGGGAGGTGTATCGCGCAGATTCGAGACCAGGCTCGTCAGATCAACCTAGGGTGTACCACCCTGTCTTCCTACTATAACCTGTTGGCGCCCCCGAGGACCAAACGACGGGAGCGAGGACGATGGCGCTGAGAGCCTTACTGATCGAAGAAGCCTCGCCCCTTCTCACCTCTCGGCCTTCCCTTCCCGCAATGTACCCTATTTATTGATGCTCTGGACCGTTCACTTGTAACCTTTCAATCATTGTTTATTATTATTGTTTTTTTTCTTTTTAGCTCTCGCCCGGCGAGAGCGATCCTTGCTTTGGTTTTCGTTTATGTTCCACGTGGCCGTTTCGAAATACTCGCGCAAATCTGAACCTTCGGCCGATCGCTGTCATCCCAGGCCGGAACCCGAGGCGTCGCTGTCTCAGGGCATGACGCCTGTACCGCCGCCTCTATTTTCATCATCAACATTTTTTTTATTTTTTAGAAAAGTCATCATTACCACGGCTTCCTATAAATAGATGAGTTCACCAAACGCATTTATTTCTCCAATCCGGAACCCCCATTCCTCTCCTCGTTGCTTTCGCAACTTGCCGAGAACTCCCCCTTGCTCCCACCTTCTTCTCTTGTTTTTGCCTAACTTTCGCTCTCGCCCATTCCTTTGAGATCTCATTTTCACTCTTCCCAACAAAATGTCGGGCGATAACGAGGGACGTTCGCATTGCGCGGAAGCCTTCCGAAAGCATCAATTCCCCTCTTGTCGTCTAACCCTTGAAGAGTACAAATGGATCACTTCTCAGTATGCTCCCGCCAGCTTCACTGCGAGAAATCCCGACAACCAAGACAGGGTAAACAGCACGGGAGAGGGGGAGCTCGTCATCCCCCTCGAACACTTCGAGGTGGGCTTTCGCCTTCCCCTCTGGCTGAAGATGCGCCAGGCTCTCCGTTACTACGGAATGGTTCCCGCGCAGCTAAATCCTAACTCGGTCGCCATCCTTGTAGCGTTCATCTGCTACATGCGATCGGATAAGATCGAGTTCAGCCTCCCGATTTTCCGAAAGCTGTTTATCTTTCGCGCGAAGGGAGGGGTAGTCTTCTTCTCTAGGCAACTGCTCAAGACAACCGGTCTCGCTAACATGCATCATCATTGGGGAGAGAAGTTTATCTTCATCTCTGGCGACTTTGGCAGCGTTCCTCTCACGCCTGTCCAGTATGAGGACGCCGTCTACAAGTCGCCTACCCTGGGATCGCGCGAGAGCGCTATTCTGGAGTTCTTTGGGATGAAGGAATTCGATGTCCAATTCCTCCGACGGGACGTCGACTGTCTCCCTCCCGTGCCTCCCGATGAAGGTACGGTCTCGTCCTCAACCTGATATTCCCATTCTAAATTTCAATACATTCCATTGTCGCCCTTGTAGGAGAGCGAGAAGTTCCTCTGCACCAACCCTTTGCCTAGACTCAGGGTACCGAGGGCCAGGCTGCGAGAGATCCGCTGG
Organism: Platanthera zijinensis; assembly: GCA_039513925.1. Classification (NCBI taxonomy): domain Eukaryota; kingdom Viridiplantae; phylum Streptophyta; class Magnoliopsida; order Asparagales; family Orchidaceae; genus Platanthera; species Platanthera zijinensis. The sequence continues at coordinate 90,270,022 of CM077098.1, read as the reverse complement.
CTCTCGCGAAATCCGCGGCTCAGGCTTGTCGGGACGAGATGAAAGTGAGGGGATAAGATACTTACTACTCTAGAGGGGGGGGGTGAATAGAGTATTCAAAAAGAAGGAGACTCTAAACACTTCTCTTCGAGCTATTTGTGGAATAGAAAGATAAAAGCTTAAAACCCAGCCTAATAGAGTGTAGTGAATAAAGGAGAAGCTCACTGAAGTTTCAGTTGAGCTTTTATCCTAACACAGCAATTAGCAACCTAGTTAAAACTATCACAGCCACAAAGCATTGATTAAAATAAGCAACCAGACAACACAAGAGCTTTATAGTGGTTCCCCAATTGGGTACATCCACTCTTCTATCACCCTGGTAGGAATCCACTACAGGTTTTTGATCAGGTGCCCTGCCACCAGTAGATTTACTTCAGGTAGATCTAAAGACCCTTCAGGCTTTTGACCAGGTGCCTAAAAACCAAACAAACAGGTTTTTGATCAGGTGCCCTGCCACCAATAGCTCACTTTTGAAGGGAGTAATAACCCTTTTACAGGAGGTTAAAAGAGAGAATTAAAGATGTCTTCTCTGTGTTCAGAGAAGCTAGTGGATAGCTATAAATATATCAAAGTTCCCCCTGGCTTAGAGAATGTCCAGGAAGAAGCTTTGCTTCAGGGTGTAGGATCTCCAAATTGCTTGAGATGACTTTCTGATGCAGCCTTGAAGAAGACTCTAGATTTTGAATGAATGTTCTTCTTCAGCAGCTTTTGCAATCTGGGAGAGTTTGCAACAATGAATGTTCAGCAATCTAGGAGGTTCTTCTTCTTGAAGGCTCGAACTCTGAGTATTGATTTTCCTGAAGACAGGATGAACTCAGGAAGAAGAAGAACTTTTCTTTCTCTTGAGATTTCTGGTTCTATGTCTGCTGTGTATGTATGTGTGTTATTATCTTCAGCCGACTGCTCTGATAATATAGAAACTTCTCTTCTTTTGAAAAAGTCTCGAGCCCTGTACTTGAAAACTTTCCAAATAATAAAATAAACAAAAAAATAAAACTGCACCTGCAATCTTTTCTGTCATTCCCAAAAAGGAATTAAGGATATTAAAAATATCCTATCAATTTGATTTTACAAATTGACACAGGAAACAAAGCCTAACGGCTATATTACAGCTGTATAAAATCACGATTTACTCTAATAAAACAAACGACTTTATTATGCCAAATCTCTTAATTAATGCATAAGGAATATTGCAAATAAGCAAAAGAATATAAACATTAAATTGAGCAGAATATTCTGAATAAAATATGTCTTAAACAAGAGAAAATAAAACAATGATCAAATGAAATGAATATTGATAACAACAGACATAAGTCATCGACCATAGATCGAAGATGGTCGATCTGAACAAGCAGATCGTCGACCTGAAGAAAAACTGTCTTCACAAAAATCGTCGACCAGGGCACACGATCGTCGATCTGAATAAGCAGATCGTCGATCCCACTTCAGAGTTAATATAACTCTGAGATCGTCGATCAGCAATCGAAGATCGTCGAGCGATATTCGACTATCGTCGAGCACAATTCTACTTAACCAATTTTCATTTCAATCCAATCTCAACTAACCTAACCTAAGGGTAGACAAACCTTTAGTCTAACTATTGACCATAGATAATTCTTGGGTCAATTAAGCCTAATTGAGATGACATGGCCCAAATCAAAACTAGGGAACCAACACGAGCCTGCCCCGACTCCTTCGACCAGTGCCGGGAAGCGAAAGCCCGGCGCCTTTTCGTCCCAGCCGTTAAAAATACCGAAGCCAACCGCTGACGACAAAGGGAAGTCCGTGACGACTATGCCCGCCCGACCTCTCGCACCTGGTCGGTCCTTCGAAGAGGTCCTGCAGGTGGCCAGCAAGATGACCGCTGCTGCCAGGAATAGCGCCGGGACCCTTGCCGAGAACCTTCCAGCCGCAAGCGGGGCTGGTGGCGAGGGGGTGGCTGCCAAGACCTCCACTCGGTCTCCGTCCAAGGAGGTGCCAAAGGGGCACAGGAATTTTGGCCTCGGTGTGAAGTGCCTTGACGCTGAGGGGAAGCCCTTGCTGCTGTAGGACCCTGAGACCAACCAAGTCTCCATCTCGACCCTCCTCCCAAGCTGGGTGGAGCGCGACTATATCACCGATGAGGCTTTCGCGTTGGGCTTTGGCCTTTACAGCCGAGAGTACGCCGACCTCTATGATCAGCTGCCCACATGGCTCCTGGCCTTTGACTCCGTCCGGGCTCTGATGCGTGGGTTCGAGCTTGCACACGTGTGCTCACGCCGGAGCATCACCATCGACCGTAACTTCGGCGAGATGCTTAAGGCGTGGGACCGGGCGGTGGCCCAGGCGGCGGTTCTGAAGGTATAGCTGGCGGATGCTATGGGACGCCTTTCCTTGTGCCTAACGGAGTAGGTAAGCGAGATCTTTCAAGCACTCGCTCTCGCCTCTGTAATCCACGGGTCGTCTCGGTATTGATTTGTTTCTCCCTTTTGCAGGACTCAGCTCAGAATACGGCCCTTCGCGCGGAGCTGACCGAGCTAAGATACGAGAACATCCTGCTGAAGGACCAGCTCTGACGCACGGAAACGGCTGTGGTTCCGCCTCCCCATCGCAGGACGAGAGGCTGAGGAGCCGTCACTTCTCGGAGTATGACATCGACAAGCTCCTGCAGACCAACGCTCAAGCAACGGTCAGGCTGACCCTTGAGATGTTGCGAGATGTGGGATATTTGAATGAGAGTGGCAAGATCGTCACCGCTCCTCAGCTTGTTCCCTGGCTCTTCGAGCCTATCCCGAAGCCCCCAGGAGCACCCGACTCTCCACCCCCGGATGTCCCGAGATCCCCTATGGATGCTGGCAAGACATCCGGGGAGAGCTCGGGCGAGAGCTCCCATAGAAGCTCAAGTGGGAGCTCGAGCGGATATAGCGCTTCTCCCTGATGGGTTTCCTTCTCTCTCTTTTTGTTTCTGTAATGAGCGAGACGCTCTAATTTTTGTAATCACATTTGAATATATAAATTGTAAGTGTTTGTACCTTCCTTTTTCTTTTTTGGTGTTAACGAATGCTGTTCAAGAGAGCTTTCGCCGAGGCCCCTGGACCCCTCTAGGATAGTCTCCCTTAGCGGTTGATAGGTGGAAACCTGCCGAGAGCTCAAGGCTAAAACACGTCGTTTCCGCGTTCAGCCGAGAACCATTTGTCGTGAGTGTCGTTCATAGGTCTTTTAAGGGAAGACCGCCCCTCCTTACCTTGCGCGACCGATCGGGTCTCCTTGCCTAGACTCGCCGGGAACTTCATTTGGCGAGATCCCCCAGCTGGGATCCCCTTGCCGAAACCTCTTCTGGCCGAGACCCTTTTGGGTCTGCCTTCAGGGTGTGTCTTTTGTCTAGCTTAGAACATCTGTGTCGAAACACTTCTAAGTACTAAACCTATCCCCCAAAGGTGAGCCCTCGGACATGCTAGCTAGATGAGAGCCTGCGCAGCGGGTCTACCTGGGGCCAAGCCGAGCTCGGAGTAGTGCAAAAGTAACTAAGGATTAAGAACCAAGAACCAAGGACCAAGGACCAAGAACCAAGAACCAAGGACCAAGAACCAAGAACCAAAAACTAAGGACCAAGAACCAAGAACCAAGCCTCTCCCCCACAGGCGAGCCTTCGGACCTGTCAGCTAGATGAGAGCCTATGCAGTGGGTCTACCTGGGGCCGAGGCGAGCTCGGGGTGTTGATGAAGATTTCATAACCAAAACCTCTCCCCCACAGGCAAGCCTTCGGACCTGCCAGCTAGATGAGAGCCTGTGCAGCGGGTCTACCTAGGGCCGAGCTGAGCTCGGGGTAGTGCAGAACCAAGGAACAAGAACCAGACCTCTCCCCCACAGGCGAGCCTTTGGACCTGCCAGCTAGATGGAAGCCTGCGCAGTGGGTCTACCCGAGGCCGAGCCGCGCTCAGTGTAGTGCAGAACCAAGGAACAAGAACCAGACCTCTCCCCCACAGGCGAGCCTTCGGACCTGCCAGCTAGATGGAAGCCTGCGCAGCGGGTCTACCTGGGTCCGAGCCGAGCTCATGGTGTTGATGAAGATTTCATAACCAAAACCTCTCCCCCACAGGCGAGCCTTCAGACCTGCCAGCTAGATGAGAGCATGCGCAGCGGGTCTACCTGGGGCCGAGCCGAGCTCGGGGTGTTGATGAAGATTTCATAATGAAAACCTCTCCCCTACAGGCGAGCCTTCAGACCTGCCAGCTAGATGAGAGCCTGCACAGTGGGTCTACCTAGGGCCGAGCCGAGCTCGAGGTGTTGATGAAGATTTCGTAACCAAAACCTTTCCCCCACAGGCGAGCCTTCGGACCTGCCAGCTAGATGAGAGCCTGCGCAGCGGGTCTACCTGGGGTCGAGCCGAGCTCGGGATGTTGATGAAGATTTCATAACCAAAACCTCTCCCCCACAGGCGAGCCTTCAGACCTGCCAGCTAGATGAGAGCCTGCGCAGCGGATCTACCTGGGGCCGAGCCGAGCTCGGGGTGTTGATTAAGATTTCATAACCAAAGCCTATCCCCCACAGGCGAGCCTTCGGACCTGCCAGCTAGATGAGAGCCTGTGAAGCGGGCTTACCTGGGGCCGAGCCGAGATCGGGGTGTTGATGAAGATTTCATAACCAAAACCTCTCCCCCACAAGTGAGCCTTCAGACCTGCCAGTTAGATGAGAGCCTGCGCAGCGGGTCTATCTGGGGCCGAGCTGAGCTCGGGATGTTGATGAAGATTTCATAACCAAAACCTCTCCCCCACAGGCGAGCCTTCAGACCTGCCAGCTAGATGGAAGCCTGCGCAGCGGGTCTACCTAGGGCCGAGCCGCGCTCGGGGTAGTGCAGAACCAAGGAACAAGAACCAGACCTCTCCCCCACAGGCGAGCCTTCAGACTTGCAAACTAGACGAGAGCCTGCGCAGCGGGTCTACCTGGGGCCAAGCCGAGCTCGGGGTGTTGATGAAGATTTCATAACCAAAACCTCTCCCCCACAAGCAAGCCTTCAGACCTGCTAGCTAGATGAGAGCCTGCGCAGCGGGTCTACCTAGAACCGAGCCGAGCTCGGGGTGTTGATGAAGATTTCATAACCAAAACCTCTCCCCCACAGGCGAGCCTTCGGACCTGCCAGCGAGATGGAAGCCTGCGCAGCGGGTCTACCTGGGTCCTAGCCGCGCTCTGGGTAGTGCAGAACCATGGAATAAGAACCAGACCTATCCCCCACAGGAGAGCCTTCGGACCTGCCAGCTAGATGAGAGCCTGCGCAGCGGGTCTACCTAGGGTCGAGCCGAGCTCGGGGTGTTGATGAAGATTTCATAACCAAAACCTCTCCCCCACAGGCGAGCCTTCAGACCTACCAGCTAGATGAGAGCCTGCGCAGCGGGTCTACCTGGGGCCGAGCCAAGCTCGTGGTGTTGATGAAGATTTCATAACCAACCTTATTCTAATTCTGACTTTAAAATAAAGAGAGTTGCCAATGGATCAAAGTATGGAATATATTATGATAGCATTTGAAAACAAAAATGCAATCACCTCCTCCCCCTCACGGGTAGAAGCGTTTTAGATCATCATCGCTCCAAGTGTGGCTCAAGGTCTTCCCTTCCACATCCTGGAGGTAATAACTTCCCGTTCTAAGGACCTCTTTGACTATGTAAGGCCCTTCCCAGTTTGGGTTGAGCTTGCCCATGGGGGCTAACCTTCCTGCTGCGTCAACCTTTTTCAATACCAGATCTCCTTCGACGAACTGCCTGATCCTGACATTCTTATCAAAGTATTTTGCCATACGCCGCTTGATCTCTTCTTACCTGATGGTTGCGACATCCCGCGCTTCTTCCGTCATATCTAGCGAGAGGCGCAACCCTTCCTCATTTTCCAACCTCCAAGCCTCATCTCCTTCCCCTGCGGCTGCGACCCATGGGGACCGAACCTCAAATTCCACTGGCAGGACCGCCTCACACCCGTGAGAAAGCTTGAAGGGGGTCTCGCCCGTGGCCGTGTTCAGGGTCGTCCTCAAGGACCATAGAACCGAGGGGAGCTGCTCCACTCAATTTCCCCTCAAATTTTCTACTTTTTTCTTGAGTAAGTTCACAATGATTTTGTTTGCTGCTTCCACCTGACTGTTGCTCCGGGGGTGGTGGACAGAGGCTAACCTGAGATCTATCCCCAGCTGGGCGCAGAAGCTGATGAACTCTTCGCTGGCAAACTGGGGTCCATTATCTGTCACTATTGCTTGGGGCAGACCATGCCTGCATATGATCTCTCTCCAGACGAAGTTCCTTATAACTTGTGAGGTGACTTTGGCCAAGGCCTTAACCTCCAGCCACTTCGAGAAGTGATCGATCATGACTAGGAGGAACCTCCTTTGCCCACTAGCTGGAGGAAAATGCCCGACCAAGTCCATTCCCTAGATGGTGAAAGGTCATGGCGACGAAATGCTCCTGAGCCTTTGAGCAGGCAGGAAATGGAGGGGGCGTACAACTGACATTTTTGGCATCTTTTTGCAAATTCAGCTACGTCCCTCCTCATGGTCGGACAGAAGTACCCCTGCCTTACCACCCTTGCTTCCAGCGTCCTTCCTCCCGAGTGGCTGTCGTACTCGCCCGAGTGCACCTCCCCCGGGATCCTCGGGACCTCTTCTTCGGTCGCACATCTTGCCCAGAGCCCTGATAGCATCTTACGATGCAACCCCCCTTCCAACATCAGGTAGTAAGCCGCTTTACGCCTGAATCTTTTTTGCATCCTTAATCTCCCCCGTCATCTCGTCCATGGTTAGGAAGGTTACCAACGGATCCACCTACGAGGATCGCTGACCTACCTCCATTAACTCCCCTTCCTCGATCGCTGGTCGGAATAGTTCAGTCAGGGTCCCGCCTCCCCGAGGCCCAAACTTCGCCAATCGGTCGGCGGCCACACTCTCCTCCCGGGGGACGTGCAGGATTGAGAATGATCGGAAACCTCTGATGATTGCTCTTACCTTGGATAGGTACTTTATGAGGGTAGGCTCCCGAGCTTCAAACTCTCTTCGAATCTGCGATACTACCACCATCTAGTCAGTGAAGGCCTCCACATCTCAGATCTCAAGCTCTTTCGCCAGACGAAGGTCGGCTATCACGGCCTCATATTCTATTTGGTTGTTGGTTACCGAAAAGTGGTAGGCCACCGCCTGCTCTATGGAGACCCCCTGGGGGCTTATCAGCATCACTCCTCCCCCAAGAGAAGGCTTTCCCGAGGCCTCATCAACCATCATCTTCCATACCCCCTGTGGCTGCTGCTCCCCCTCCTTGACCTCAACTACATAGTCCGCTAGGAAATCCGCCACCGCTTGCGCCTTGATGGAGAGCATCGACACGAAGGAGATGTCGAACTCGCTTAGTTCGATGGACCACTTGGCAGGTCTTCTCGAGTGCTCCACTCCTTCAAAGATCTTACGAAGAGGATGGTCGGTCACCACCTTAATCGAGTGTGCTTGAAAGTACGGCCAAAGTTTCCTTGCCGAAACAACCAGAGCGTATGCTAGCTTTTCCAGGATGGAGTAACGGAGCTCTGCCTTCTTCAAAATCTGGCTCACGTAATAGATGGGCAGCTGCTTCTTTCCCTCTTCCCTGACCAGAACAGAGCTCACGGCCTCCGCTCCTACTCCTAGATACAGGGCTAGGTCCTCTCCTTCTTTTGGGCTTTGAAGTAGAGGAGCCTGGGAGAGCTGTCTCTTCAACCCTTAGAAGGCCTCTTCACATTCGACGGTCCACTCAAACCTTTGGTTACCCCTCAACACCTTGAAAAATGATGAACACTTGTCCCCTGATCTGGAGAGGAACTTTCTTAGACCGGCCAACTTGCCTGTCAAGCGCTAGACCTCCTTGGCGTCGTGAGGTGATTCAAAGTCTAGGATGGCCTTTACCTTATTCGGGTTAGGCTCTACCCCTGTTGGGGTCAAGAAATGCCCAAGGAACTTCCCGCGGCTGGCCTCGAAGACACATTTCAAGGGGTTCAGCATCATCTTGAATCTCTGTAGGGTGGCAAAGGTATCCTCTAGGTCCCGTAGGTGTGAGTTCACACACTTACTTTTAACCATCAGGTCGTCGACATAGACCTCCAAGTTTCTCCCCCTTTGCCCCTGGAATACTCAATCCATCATGCGTTGGTAGGTAGCCCCTGCGTTTTTCAACCCAAAGGGCATCATTTTATAGCTGAAGCACCCTTCCCTAGTGATGAAGGAGACGTCCTTGACATCGGGAGGGTGCATCCGGATCTGGTGGTAACCTGAAAAAGCATCCAAAAAACTCATAACAGAAAAATCAATGGTTGAATCAACCAGCACATCGATTCGAGGCAAGGGGTAGCAATCCTTAGGGCATGATTTATTTAATAAAGAGAAATCGATACACATTCTCTAGTTCCCACCCCCTTTTGAACCATTACCACGTTGGAGATCCAGCCTGGATACTGGATCTCTAAGATGAAGCCGGCTTCTAGGAGCTTCCTGACCTCCTCGCGGATCGGCTCCTCCAGCTTGGTGGCAATAGTCCTTATCTTCTGGCGTATGGGGCGAGTCCGGGGGTCCAGGTTCAGGCAATGACAAGCCATATCCACATTAATGTCCGACATGTCCGCCGTGCTCCAGGCAAAGATGTCGACGTTGCTCTGGATGCAAGTTCTCATCTGCTCCCGGTCCTCGTAGGCCCCCGCTTATCTGCACTTTCCGCACCTGTCCCGCGCTGGTAAAGACCTCCATTTCCACCACTTCTTCGGCCGGCTCAAGTAGTGTCTACTCCCAGCCGAACCTTGCTTCTTCTTCGGGCTCCAACTCCTCCCTTCCTGTTTCAACCTTCGCTGCCTCTTCCGGCCTCCCCTGCTCAACTCCTGTTGCTTGCTCCTCCTCTACCTCCATCTCGTCCTCCCGACTCTCTTGCTGCTGCTCGACTTCCACCCCCCGGGCCTCTTGCTCAACTTCTCCCTGCTCCTCCGCGCTCTCCCTTATTGCTTCCCCTAGGCTCACCTCCTCTTCCGCGACATCTTTTACTTGCTCTGCTAGCTCCCTCTCCAGCTCTTCTGCCTCCGCCATCCAAGACACAGTGTTGACTGCTGTTACGTAGCACTGCCTCGCCACCTTTGGGTCTCCCCTGATCCTGACCTGCACCCCTCCATTATTAAACTTGAGATATTGATGAAACGAGGAGGGGACGCAGCGAAAGGCGCTGATGAGGGGACGCCCAAAGATGGCATTGAAGCTGCTTGGGGCATCCACGATCACGAACCTGTAGTTCCGCGACACGCCTCCCAACTTCACGTGCAGCCCTACTCCCCCTTCAACTTCTTTCCTCTCGCCCGAGAACCCAACATCGGTCCATCTGAGGCTAGGACCCTCTTCCCCTCAACCTTCATCTCATCGAAAGCCTTCTTAAAGATCACATTCACAGAACTCCCATTATCCACCAGTATCCTGGAGACCGTGAAGTTCTCAACTGCTGTCTGAATCACGAGGGCATCATAGAACGGATCCTCAAAGTCTGGAATGTCAACTGATTAAAAGGTGATTTTTTTTCATCTGGGGGGGGGAGCCAGAGAGGTCGAGGCGACCCCTCTTCGGAACATGGTCTGAAGGCTACGCTTGCGGGTTGCCTTAATCCCTACTCCCCCGTGGATCACCCCGATCCCTCCTCGGGTTCCCACATCTGCTCTATCCTCGCACTTATATTCCTCCTCCCTCTGTTGCACTTCAACGATCCTTACCGGCGGATCCTGCCTCCCCATTCCTCTAGCTTCCCTCATCTCTATGAACTCTGGGTAGGTGGCCGTCGCGTGACCTTCCTCCTGGTGGAATTCACATAAGGGCAACGCCACCCTTCCCCGTCTTCCTTCTCCACCTCCCCTTCTTCCAGCCCCTCGAACTCCTCTTCTTCCTCCTCTTCCTCTACCAACCTCCATTGCTTTTTGCGGCGGCGGGAAGTGATCCCTCGGTCCCTACTTCCACGCCGGCTGATCGAACCTTCTCGGCTCCCGAAGGTTATCCCTTCTCTGAAAACCTCCTCCTTGACCCTAGGGGTGACCTTTATGAGGCCTCCAACCCAACCGGTTGTTTGGCTCCTGGGCCCCTCATCCATGCTACTGCCCCTATCCTCGGGGTTCTTCCCTCCTTCTCTCTTCTCTTTGCTCCCTCTGCCTTCCCGCTACAGGTTCCTTCACATCATCCTCCGCCAACCTGGCCAACTTCCTGGCAAACGCCAGATTGGCCCTTTCTAAATCTATCTCTTTCGTCGCCCTCTCCATGGGCTCCTCGAAGGAGAGGGGGGAGACTCTCTTCAACTCCATACTGAAGAAACCCGGCCTCAGTCTCAGGGTGAAGGCGAGCATCAGCGCGTACCCTGGGACCTCCTGGACCAAGAGAACCTCTTCCTAAAACCAGTCGACGTAATGACCCAGCGTATCCTCCGGCTTCTGCCTTACTGTAAACAGGCACTCCGCCTCCTTCTTCCGCTTTTTTGACGTCGAGAACCTTAATAGAAACCCCCTGCGTAAATCTTCAAAGTTGTATATTGAGCTAGCTGGCAACTGGTGGAACCAGTCCCGAGCCTTCTCCTTCAACGTGATGGAGAATAACCGACACTTGAAGGCATCTGTCATCTGCCTGATCAAAACTACATCCTCGAACCACTGTACATGTTGCACAGGGTCATCCTTCCCAGAGTAATAGGACATGTCCGGCTACCGGAACCCTTCTGGCACCGGAGCTGAGATGATGAGCTCGCTGAAAGGGCTCTCGCCTTCTGGCTGGCGGAAGGGCACGTCTCGCGGCCTCGGCTGACTGGCCAGATCTGCGAGACCGCTCCCAGGGAAGAGTTCCCGCACAGCCACCTCCCTCTCGCCTAAATCTGCCGGAATCTCCTTTCCGGGGCGTTGGCCTGGGAAAAGTCCCACGCGGCCACGTCCCTCTCGCCGACCTCTACCGGGATCTCCTTCCCAGGACGCTGCCCAGGAGCGTTCTTGCCCAAGAGCGGGACCACCTTCACCGGAACCGGAGGTGTCGCCCACTCACTCCTCGTCGAGAAGGCCAAGCTGATGGTCTGCTGGACCTCTCGCCTGAAGTCCTCTAGCATCTTCCTTGTTGCTTCCTCTCCCCGGGTGGGGGATCCTCCTGAGCCAGACCCTTCACCGTCACCTCCAGTCATGGGACCAAACTCAAGGCTTTCTTATATCAACTGCCTTCCACGCTCACCGCACTAGAACTATTGAAGCCAAAATTGACCTCAACGTAAGTTCAAAATAGGGGTGCAGCCAACACCTACTTTTCTCAAGTCCCGACCATCGACTAGTTGCTAAGTACCTAGGACTGACCCAAAGCCTCAGCAGGGAGGTCCCATCGCACATCTAGAAGATCTCTGAGAGCTTCCCCTTCAAAGCCAGAAGCTGGGCTAGGAGCTCCTCAGAAAGCACTAGAAATTTGGAGAATAATGAGCGTCCGCTTTCTAAGGAGACCTTGTGGGTCTATTTATAGTCTTTTGCTAACCTGAAGTTACTGAAATACCCCTGGATGGTCTGCCAATAGCTAAATCCCGCTGTTTGTAAAGTACTAAATGCAGCCCCTGGGGTGTATGGGTAATTTTATCCGAGGGCGATTAAGTAATTTTACCCTGAACCCTGGGTCCCACTCGGTGAGAACCCTATACCGAGAACCCTCTCGCCTTCATTTGGCGGGAGCTAAAAAAAAGTGACGAAAGTCTCAAGCTGAGCCAGCCCCCGCCTTCCGTGAGACGCAATCCATCTCGCCGGCTCTGCCGGAAGCGGGTCCCGGCTGACCGATGGTGAACGCTCTCGCCCGTTTCCAGGCGGGAGCTCCTCTAATCTTGACGTTGTCGCTGCTGGGCGCGACGTTGAGTTAGTGGAGCTCACCCAATGCCCTTGCTTCTTACCACGATATTGAGTGAGTGGATCTCATCCAGCGCCCTTGCTGCTTACCACGGCGTTGAGTGAGTGGAGCTCACTCAACGCTCTTGTTGCTGACCACGACGTTGAGTGAGTGGAGCTCACTCAGCGCCCTTGCTGCTTACCACAGCGTTGAGTGAGTGGAGCTCACTCAGCACCCTTGCTGCTGACCACGGCATTGAGTGAGTGGAGCTCACTCAGCACGGCGTTGAGACCACGACGTTTAGTGAGTGGAGCTCACTCAGCACCCATGCTGCTTACCACGGCGTTGAGTGAGTGGAGCTCACTCAGCGCCCTTGCTGCTGACCACAGCGTTGAGTGAGTGGAGCTCACTCAGTGCGGCGTTGAGACCACTCAACGCCTTCTCGCCCGCTTCTGGTCACGGGCGGAATCTCGCCTGCTCCTAGGCGGGAGCTCCTCCGGCGCGAGAGCTCTTCTGGTCTTCAGGCCCAAGCTAGCCCGAGGCTGGTCCAACCCCGACCGTTGATGCCTCTGGGTGCCACCCAGTGAATATGGGGTTGTACAACGTTTATTTCTCAGTTTCAGCGACTTGGGCCTCCTACTTATGATGGAAAGGCAGATTTCATGATCTTGGATGATTGGCTTATATCGATCGAGGAGATGTTTTCCTACTCTGGAGTTACTGACGATCAGAGAGTGATGATCGCCGCCTACTAGCTCAAAGGGTTAGCAAAAAGTTGGTGTCTAAGGGAGAAGGAGAGCATGAAAGAAGGATGCTCTTGGGAATCTTTTATAGAGATGCTACTGGGAAAGTTTGTGCCCTCGGTCGAGCAGGACCGCCTGATGAATGAATTCTTACATTTAAAGCAGAGGCAACTCACAGTTAGTGAGTATGAGATTGAATTTAGCAAATTAAGTCAGCTTACTCCTGGATTGGTGAGCATTGAAACGAATCGAGTAAAACGATTTTTGGGTGGTCTAAGAAGTGACATCCAGCAGCTAGTTGGTGCTTATGGAACAGTGAGTTATACCGGTGCTATAGAAGCTGCCTTGAAGGTTGAGGCAATCAAATATGCTAAGAATAGAGGTCAGTAAATGAGAAGAGACAAAAGGAAATCCGTTGAAGGAAAGAGTCCCCAGCCATTCGGTGCTACTTTAAGAAAGAAGGGTAAGGAAGTGTGTAGTTTCTGTGGCCAACCGGGCCACCCTTTGGAGAGATGTTACAAAAGGGTGGGAGCTCAGAAGAAAGAGCAGGTTCATGCGATACAAGGTGCTCCCAGGAAATCTTTATTTTGTTGTGTATGTAAGCGGCCAGGGCATGATGTTGCCCATTGCTGGGGAAAGGATAAGAATAAGGTAAGAAGTTGATTTTTATGCAGTCAAGAAGGGCATATCAAGGCTCAGTTCCCGCAGCTCCAGCCTGTGCTTCAACCAGACCCACTTCAGGCATTGCCACCGCCTCAGCGATTGGATAAAGGTAAAGGAAAGCTGAATGTGATTTCTTCGGAGAAAGCACAGACTTCGACTCATATTATTTCAGGTTAGATTTCTCCCTAGCCTGAATGTTTTTATTCTTAGCGATCATTTAGCATTTGTTTTCCTTAGTTGCGTGTGTAATCTTATAGGAAGATTTAAGGTGAAGAACCGCTGGGAGCGTGTTCTCTTCGACTCTAGCGCTACCCACTCGTTTGTGACTAGAGCCTTCGTGGATCGGTACCGTTTGGATCTAGATTGAGTTGGGGATGCCTTTTGTGTCAGGTTCTCTTCCGGTGATTCTGTGGTTTCAGATCAGGGCATTCAGAGTTGTCCGATTGTTTTAGGGGATTTTCTAGCAAAGGCAGATCTGAAGTTGATCGACTTGGAAGACTTTGATGTTATCTTAGGAATGAACTGGTTGTCCAGGTATGATGTTGTTATCCAGTACAAGGGTAAGTGCTTGGACTTCAGAAAGGACAACGGTCAGCCTGGGAGTGTTTATGGTGATCCGCGCCAGGAGTCTCCAGTCATTTCTGCGGTATATGCTCGGAAGCTGCTGGCTTCCGGCTGTTTTGCTTGTTTGGTCTCAGTTTTGGGGACTGTTGGTAGTTTGCCGTGTTTAGAAGAGATTCCTATTGTGCACGAGTTTTCAGATGTGTTTCCTGATGATCTTCCTGGTCTTCCGCCTGATAGAGATGTTGAGTTTGTGATAGATTTGGAGCCTGGCACGCGTCCTATTGCGAAGGCGCCGTACCAGATGGCCCCTCGAGAGCTGGAGGAGTTGCGTATCCAGCTGGATGAGTTGTTAGAGAAGGGTTTTATAAGGCCGAGTTCGTCGCCTTGGGGTGCTCCTATTCTGTTTGTTAAGAAGAAAGATGGATCGATGAGGCTTTGCATCGATTATAGAGAACTAAATAAGGTCACTATTAAGAATGGGTATCCTCTGCCAAGGATTGACGATTTGATTGATCAATTGCGCTGTAGCGCGGTATTTTCTAAGATTGATCTTCGTTCCGGCTACCATCAGCTCAGGATCCGCGAGTCAGACATTCTGCGGACTGCTTTTCGATCGAGACATGGGCATTTTGAATTTCTTGTATTGTCGTTTGTTTTGACCAACGCGCCCTCAGCCTTTATGGATATGATGAACCGTGGATTCAAGGATTTTCTGGACAAATTCATAGTCGTGTTTATAGACGACGTTCTGGTATATTCCCGCAATGCTGTGGAGCATGACCAGCATCTGCGATTAGTTTTATCTATTTTGAGGGACCACAAGCTATTCGTCAAATTGAGCAAGTGCGAGTTTTGGTTGCCTCAGGTGTCATTTCTGGGCCATGTGGTTAATAGGAATGGGATTTCAGTCGACTCAGAGAAAATAGCTGCTGTAATGGAATGGAGTAGGCCTGGCACATCCAAAGAGATTAGGAGCTTCTTAGGGATGGCCGGCTATTACAAGAGATTTGTGGAGGGTTTCTCTACCCTGTTGCACCATTGACTAGATTGACTCAGAAGAACGCGGCTTTTGTTTGGAGCGAGAAGTGTGAGGAAGCCTTCCTAGAGCTCAAAAACAGATTGTGCACTGCTCCCGTTTTGACTCTGCCTACGGAGGGTATGAATTATGATGTTTTTGTGGATGCATCACATGTTGGGCTCGGTTGCGTGTTGATGCAAGACGGGAAAGTGATTGCGTATGGGTCCAGACAACTTAAGACTCATGAGAGGAACTACCCTACGTATGATTTAGAGTTTGCAGCCGTGATTTTTGCGCTGAAGTTATGGAGACATCTGCTTTATGGCGCACAGTGCAAGATTTTTACCGATAATAAGAGTTTAAAGTACGTCTTCACCCAGAAGGAATTATATCTGCGCCAGCGACGATGGTTGAAGTATGTTGCCGACTACGATATTGAGATCCAGTACCATCCGGGCAAGGCTAATGTGGTGGTTGATGCCCTAAGTCGGAAGAAAGGGAAGATTTTTAATCTCTCCGCTGAGCTATTAGTGGAAGAATTTCTTTTGATGGATATTTCTGTGGGAAGCTGCGACTTGCAGAGTAGTTTGGTAGTAGCAGAGCCTTCTTGAATTGCGCTTACGAGGTTACATCAGAAAGATGATCCAGATCTGCTGCAATTATATCTTAGAGCTGAGAAAGGGGAGTTACCAGATTTCTCGATTGATGATGCGGGTTGTGACAACCAACCGCGGCCGGGCGGCTGCCTCTGCCCCTATAAGGGGTGACCGCCTCTGCCCCCATTAGGAGTGGTTGGGGATGCCCACGCAAGGGGCAGCCGCTGCCATCGCCGCCCCCGCCAGGGGCATTCGACCAGCCACCCGTGAGCCGCCAATAGCGACCCCTTTTCATCGTCTGATCGTCCCGTCGTGATCGTCGCTGTCTGTTATGCGGATAACCACTCACGTAACCGCTCACGTAACCACCATGGTTAGTGGTGAAGATTATTCATTTAGTGGTGGTCTGCATGCAAGAAATATTATGTAAATATCGTATAGTCGAAACTATACATTATGTGGTTTGCACCCAGTAATTTGGGTGATTACAGTGTGCGGATAGCCGCGTAATCACTGTAACCACCTCCTGAAGCTTATAAAAAGGTCACAGGACCCCGCTCATTTCTAACTTTTTTCTCCTCCAGCTTTCTTCTTTATCAGGTCGGAGCTCTGCCAAAATCCTCCTCGAACATCCTCCTTCCGTCAAGCCACCCGAAAATTCGCCTTAGTCCACGACGCTTCAAAGAATAAAACGTTATGTTTGCCGCTCTGTGAAGTCTCCTACATGCACGACGCACTTTAAGTTCACATCAACGCTTCTCTACGTGTCAAGCCACGAAGTTCGCTAGTCAAGCAGCGTCCGTGAAGGCCCGTCTCCACCCGAAAGTGACAGAAACTGAGCTTCACGTGAGGCGGTCTGTCACCCACCAAGCGCACTTGCAAGCTCTCTCATCTCAAAGCTGTAACGAGGAGAGGCATATCACCCTTGATTCCACAAACAACCTGTAAACCGCAACAAATAGTGAAGTTTGACTGACACCGTTCCGGTCGCGTGAGTTTTTACCCAGTTGAGTGGTTTTTTCACGTTAAAATTATATCGCTTGTGTTCTGCTCTACTTATTCCGTAATTGTATCCGCGCTTGACCGCTCAACGAGCTATAATAGCCTAGTTTAGCCCAGTATACCAAAAGTGTTGAATTGGCCGCAACAAGTACAAAACTACGTCGAGAAGTATTAAAAACCTTAGGATTGATTTAGATCAATTCAGAAAGGACTTGTTTCACATGACTTGTTAGTGAAAATTATCTCACAAGGGATTATATGTAACAAGTATTGATAGACACTTAGGCTCTGTTTGGGACAACTTATGCTGATGAATAATCTCTATTCAAAACACAAACGTTATTTTTCAGCTGTTTGTTTGTGCAGTTTATAGAAAATCATAAAATTTAAAATTGATGATAAACTGATTTTACATAAGCTATTCGGGTCCTGCTTATGGCTTCTCATAAGCGTTTATCCCTTAAGAAAACTCAAAGTTGATTTTTTCGCACGGGCGTGATTTTTTTGCAATGGGGCAATTTTTTCGCCATAGCGCGGTTTTTTCGTCTAGGCGGGTATTTTTCGCCTGAGGGCATATTTTTTGCCCGGGCGCGATTTTTCTGCACAGGCGCGATTTTTCTGCCCGGGTGCGATTTTTCTGTCGGGGCGCGATTTTTCTGCCAGGGCGCGATTTTTCAGCCCAGGCGAGATTTTTCCGCCCGGGCGCAGATATTGAGCACCAGACGCGAATTTTTCCCTCCGGACACGAATTTTTCGCCCGGTCGCGAATTTTTCGCCCGGATGCGAATTTTTCACCCGACGCGAATTTTTCGCTCGGGAGTGAATTTTTCGCAGGGCCGAGAATTTTTCCGCACGGACGCGATTTTTCCGCCCGGGCGCGATATTTCCGCCCGGGCGCGATATTTCCGCCCGGGCGCGATATTTCAGCCCGGGCGCGATATTTCCGCCCGGGCGCGATATTTCCGCCCGGGCGCGATTTTTCCGCCCGGGCGCTCTTTTTCTGCCCGGGCGCAGATATTTCGCTCCGGACGCAAATTTTTCTCTCGAACGCGGATTTTTCGCCCGGACGCGAATTTTTCTCCCGGGTGCGAATTTTTTGCCGGGGCGAGAATTTTTCCGCACGGAAGCAATTTTTCCGCTCGGGGGCGATTTTTTCACCCGGGTGCGATTTTTTCGCTCGGAACTGTTTTTTTGTCGTTGCGTGATTTTTTCGCCCCATAGTGACTTTTTTCGCCCAACAACGATTTTTTCACCCAGGCACGAGTTTTTCGCTTCCGTGCAAATATATCGCGTGCGAGGAAAAATATCGCTCTCGGGCAGAAAATATCGTGCCCGGGCGGAAAATTCGCGCCTAGGCGGAAAATTCGCGTCCAGGCGGAAAATTCATGCCCGCGCGGAATATTCATTCCCGGGCGAAAAATTCGCGCCCGCGTGGAAAATGTGCGCTCGCGCGGAAAATTCGCGCCTGGGCGAAAAATTCGCAACCGGTCGAAAAATTTGCGACCGGTCGAAAAATTCGTGTCCGGGCAAAAAATTCATTCCCGGGCAAAAAAATGCTTCCGGGAAAAATCACGCCTTGGAAAAATAACCGCGCCCGAATGAAAAACCGCATCCGGGCAAAAAATTTGCGCCCGGACGACAAATTCGATCACGGGCGACAAATTCGCGCCTTGAAGAAAAAACCACCTCGGGGTGAAAATTTTTCACCCAGGTGAAAAAACCGCGTCCGGGCGAAATTTTTGCGCTCGGGCGAAAAAATTGCTGCCTTAAGAAAAATCGTGTCCGTGTGAAAAATTCGCACTCATGCAAAAATACGTGTCTGAATGAAAAAATGGCGTCTAGACGGAAAAAACGTGTCCAAATAAACGGACTTTTATGAATGAAACTTTAGATAAGTACTTATGGACAAACTTTCCAAACAGTCTACTGTTTATTCATCATTGTTTTTATAAAATTTTTATCCAATTATCAATTTTCAATTAGTAACTTATTCATCATCATAAATTGTCTCAAACAGAACCTTAACTAAATATTATTATTTTTAAATTTTGAGTTGTCTCAATCCTACTGATGTTGGCTGGAAAAATAAGACTGAGCTGAGTCTTGACTCAAGACTCGAATTGTTTAGGTTCAATATGAGCCAAAACTTGAGCCAATTTTCATGCAATCATTGATCACCTAGACGCGAAAGCAACTCTATATATGGTTCACTCAACCAAAAAGTTAGGTTCACCCAGGTTCATTTAATTTTGGAGTTCCCAATAGAATTTCATAATTTTCACTAAATATAAGAGTAATTTATTCATGCACTTCTTTTTGCCTAGAAGTCATCTATCCTAGAAGTTTACACAAAAAAAAACTTACTATATGAGCTATAAGGTGATAAATGCATACTCAGCCTTCATTAAACCATTTTTATCAAAAATAAAATATATTATGATATATTAAAAATATTACTCGTTCACAGAGCTGTTCAAAGAATGCATTATTTTTAGAATTACAAGCAGTCTGGCTCTAGATTTCGGCTCCGTTGGGAGGACTTATTTTTACCGGTCAAGCGATTACGATCGCATGAACCGGATCTTAATTAAGGCCGGGTTCATGCGATTGTAGCCGCTTGACCGATGAAAATAAGTCCCCCCAAACAGAGCCTTCCTCTAGTCTGGCACGAGTTTTCCTCTAGCATGAGCTTTCCTCTCTTAATAATATAATAAGGCGATTGATATATGCACATCTAAATTGGCTATTCACAGATCATATTTAAAGTTGGAAAATTAGAAATAGAATACCGTAACCTATCATAACCACATCCCACAATTTATTTTTCCCGATACAACCGTTTTTTTCTTTTTCGCCCAGAACCTCGCTTCTTTTGCAGAAATTTTGCCCGAGCCCATCGGAGGTGCTTCACCGCTCCCCCATTCCGCCGTCAAACATTGGAAATATCTCGTTGGAGGTCATTTTTTCATCTCCTTTGATTTAATACAAGCATGTGTTGTTGATATTTAAAATGAATTTTGTACTAGGTTTTATATTAATGAAGTATTTAGTGCATGAATGTGTAGTTTAAATTTAAAAATCTAAATGAATTTTTTAATTTTAAACTGCAAATAATATGTTGTACAAATAGCGATTTAGAGACTGCGTATATCAAATAATTGCGTATATCTAATTAAAAGATGCATATATCAATCATCTATAATAAAGTTGATTGTGACAGGAATTTCAAAAACCATTTTAATTGGTCAACATAATTTGAAAATAGATCTAAGGACTAAAGCTAATTTTATGATGTTAACCCTTGCATCACAAAATATTTCTTAATAATATAATATAGATGATTACAAGCACACAGATAGAAGCGTGATTGCGACCCTGCTAAACAGGCAGTGGTCGCGCTACAACAATTTCATAGTGCCGTGGCCCAAGGCTGCGTTTGGCACGGTGGCGGCCAGGGGCGGATGCAGAGGGGGGCCCGAGGGACACTGACACCCCCATTATTTTTCAAAAAGGTTAGTGTAATTAGATTCCTCTCGCCGAGGCAATGAATTTTGACTCCTTATACGTCAAAAACGGTGTCAAGATGAGGGAGAAATAGCTCTGATAAGATTAAAACGTTAAAAAAAAAATTTTGTGAAGGAAGTTGATGTCTGACCTCTCATGTTAAAATTTTTAGAACTCAGTGACGCATTCAAAAAAAAATTGTGTATATCTCCATTATCAATTTGTGCACCTCCATTATTAATTTTCTGAATCCGCCACTGGTGACAGCGGTCGTACACGCATGGGTTAAACCATCATTCATTAAGGATCACCTAACAAATATCATCAATTTGAACATAAAAGTGGATGAAATTTTTTAAGTAGGCGTAAATGAATGGCAATTTAACCCCATGTTCATGACCGCCACGACCGTGCCAAACGGAACCTAAGGCTCCGTTTGAGGGCGACTTATTTTCACCGGTCTAGCGATTACGACCGTATGAACCAAGCCTTATTAAGAGTTCGTGTGATAGAGCAATGGTCATTGGGAATGCAGTTATTGAGAAATGCAGATCTTATACTATTTTCACCAGAACAACATTTTGATTTTCAAGGCCACATCATCCAAGTTGGTTGGGTGTTTAGTGTCGTGACTGTCACGACTCGAAAAGACAAATCAAGCAAGAAAGGCTGCCTGAGAAGTTCCAAACATTTAAATACTGCTATCATTTAAATGTCACAGGTGTATCAAATAGATCCCTACTTCGTTCCATCTAAGCTCCGTTTGGCGGGATTTTTTGCTCCGCTGAGTTTTAACCGAAATGCCACGAATGTAAGTTCAGCATGACAACGGTTATGACCCCCACCAAGATAATAAAACTATTCTTGAACATAAAAGTGGACGAAATTCCTTAAGTGAGGTCGGGCTTTCAAGAACTACGGCTCATAACCACCGCATTCAAGAAGCCCTGATCTTATAGAGTAAAGTCCCAAGGAAAAATTCACATTAAATAAGAAAAATATATAAAGTAGAGAAAGATAAAGGTTGTAATAATAACAACTATGATTATAATAGAAAGTATCACAAAATTGTGACATGAGCTCCAACAATTTATATGATTTAACAACTAACAAAGTTAGGCCATGGAACAAAAGCAATAAAAGGTATGGCATGCCTTGCTAAAGTGGGCAAAAAGAGAGCAAAAAAAGATAATTAGACACCTTAATGAACTGACTAATGAAAGTTTTTAAGTTAATGACTAAAAAGGGTTAATTAATGAATCAATACACACTAGCAAGCAGCTGTTTGTCCTCTAATTAATGTGTATTGATTCATTAATGGAATAGTCATTTAACTATATCCACAGTCCTTAATCATTCCATTAAGATACCCAACACCCAATAATTGATGAAGCTGAAAACTATTATGGTCCCAAAATAGAGGTCACATTGGATAAACCAACGTGCAGCAAGGACCTGAGAATGCACATTCCCTTCAATATTTCAACCAGAATCTTTTCCTTGGGGTTCTTTCAGTTACGGATGCCGAACGAGAAGGCCGTGACCCAATGGAGAGACGCCTCAGGAATGGCTTGCCGAGCGAGCTCATCTTCATGCTGGAACTTGCTCCCATCATCGGACTCTTTCCACTTCTCCGGTCATCACGATTAGAATCTCGGTGAACGTCGGCATCAGTAATCTGTGAGATTTTATGTCTTCCCCCCTTCAGCTCGAACTTTGCGAGCGGTTTAAGTGCGGACGTTTCACCATTATTCGTGCACACTGGGCAAGGCGGATCATACATCTCGATCTCCGAAGTGTAGCTCTCCAGGCAATCAGCATGGTACACATGGCCGCAGAAAAGAACTCCGGCAATGGGAAGATCGCTCGTCGACAATATCTTTTGTGCGCTCCACGGCGATTTCTCCTTCAATAGCTTTGAGCATATGCCGCATGTTTGTAGATCAGGAACGGGGCTAGTTTTTAGCAAAATACCGGAACGGGATATCTTGTCGGCGACGGGGGTGAGATTTTCATGACTCTCAAATGACCATCTCTCTCTTTGAGACG
The DNA here is from genome assembly GCA_039513925.1 of Platanthera zijinensis. NCBI lineage: Eukaryota > Viridiplantae > Streptophyta > Magnoliopsida > Asparagales > Orchidaceae > Platanthera > Platanthera zijinensis. The sequence continues at coordinate 90,248,014 of CM077098.1, read as the reverse complement.
AGGCCACAAGCTCTGAGAACATGCGCATGGACCACCCGTCAGACGAACCGCCATGAGATCCTCCGGCGGAGAGGTCGTTACTGAGCATGAATGAATGTCGGTCTCGTTCCGGAGAACTATATTCGTTCATGGGCTTGAGAATCCGGCTATCAGAAATTTGTCGGCGGAGTCGATAGCCTGGAGAATGGCAGGGCTTTGTTCTTGAGGACGAAGGACAGTCATCCACCTTGGCTGATGGAGACAAAGGAGGAACAGGAACTAAGGACTTTATGAAAGATGTAGCAGGCAAACATGGAGATTTAAGTGATACATTTCCCTATTTAGAAGAAATAACTGGTGTTAGATTAAAATATTTGAGTTCTCAAAGATAAAATGTGAACTAGTTCAATTCACCTCAGAAGATGAACTGCCCGCGGTGGTGTGATCTGCTGCAGCAATGTTAAGAAGAGATTAGTTTTATTTATTATCCAAATAACATTTATGTAAAAAAGAGGAAATTATACTTGTAAAAGAAAGATGCAGCAAGCTAAAAACTAGCACAAGCATCGTCATCATCAGCATCAACAGCCTTATCCAAACTATTCGGGATAAGCTGTATGAATCCTTTTTTCCCATTTATTTCTGTTGAGTGCTGCTTGAGATATTAAACCTAAACTACATAAATTATCAACTTCCATCTATATTACCTGATCTACATGTTCTCTTACCTAATTTTTCGGGTCCATTTGGTAAGCCGTTTTCGCACATGAGTTTGGACAAAAACGACACTGTCATAAAATGTGTTTGACATGACAACAGTTATGACCATGACCGCTACCAAGAAAAAAAATACTAATTTTGAACATAAACACGGATAAAGTTCCTTAGGTGAGGTTGAGCGTTCACGAACGACGGTTCATAACTATGTTGTTAAAGGCGCGTCTAAGGCTCAAGGCTCATCAAACTCAGAGGTTTGCGCCGCTGCGCGCCTTTGGAGCATAAAAGGCGTGCTTGAGTGTGATTTCTACAGTAAATTTATTTATTTTTCAAAAAAAGAAAGAAATAATGCAAGGACTCAATAAATTTTGCATGATTTAATGTTTGTGAAACATAATCGAGCGTTGAGACAAATATGGGTCATATGGCGCAAATGACTACATTGTTTTTATTTTTTAAGAGATATAAATGATATTAATGAATGATTAATGAATAGAATAGATGAAGAATGATCAGTAAGATAACCTGATATTTGAAGTTGATTATTTAAAATGAATATGGCGGCGCCTAGCCTTCGTGAGGCGCGCGCCTGCGCCTTGAGCCTAGGCTCAAAGACCCCTTTGTGCCTTGGTGAGCCTTGCACCTTTAATAACTAAGGTTCATAACCACCATGTTCATGACTTCCACCGATATGCCAAAAGGGCACTTAGACACTAATTATATTTGCTTGGCTAATTTGTGCATCTTCAAATATTTGTTATACATATCTAAATTATGCATTTTTAACCTTGTATATTCCCAAACTACTAATTTCTAATTTTAATAACCTTATCTTGATAAACTTTGCTCTCATTGTTTCTCTAATGTAATCATTCCTAAAAGATATAATTTTTAGTTCTTTCTCAACGTCTATCGAGGAATCTTATTGTTAACACTAAACTTAGCTATCAAAGACTACTGCTCAACGTCTATCTAGGAATCTTATTGTTAACACTACACTTAGCTATCAAAGACTACTGCTCAAAAACACAATCAATAAATCGTCTGCCTAATTACGGTTAAAAACCACCTTTTCAGTCTCCAAAATACCCATTTTGTCGCATGGTACTCCAAAGTACTTCTCTATTTTAACCATTAGACCTTAAAAGTAAAGGTTATATAGCGATTTTACTTTTTAACCAACACAAACAACACACAAGAATATTTCTTTATATTCTAGATTGAACCTTAACAAAGAATAAGTATGCACAAGAGTAATTTTAAAAATATATATATATACATAGAGATGAATATATTCTATCTAGACATAAGAGGACAAAAATGAAACAAAAAAGGAAACTCTTTGCACTATGTAGCTTTACTATCATAATTCTGTAGAGACTGTATCAGATCAATGATGATTAAAAGCATAACGGTGAGCACTTTTGAAGTGAAACTGCAACCCTAATTATGCCGATTATTTTGAAAAAAAATTTATCACTTCCGTCTACAAAGAAAATGCACTTAGTGATGGCGTGCAACATCCGACACAAGTGTATTCTCGCAGGAGGCGGTGATCCGCTACCCAGTCGGATGATCCGAGTCTGTGGTTGCATCTGGATGGTCGATCCGAGTCGATTTCATATATTTCTTTTTATGTTCTGAGTTTTACTTCACGCCTGATCGGCCCAAACAGTATGAGCCGTCCGATCCTGGTGCTTATGTTGGTCTTACGGTTAGACAACGGTTATGATTTTTAGGGTTATATATATCGGCAGGCGGTTCGGGGGGGGGGGGCATCACAGGTTTTACAGTTTCGCAAAAACTGCTGGTCGTGTGTTCTCCAAGTGCGACTCCTGCAGTGATCTCCTTGGTGCGACGCCAAGGCCGCCCCTTCCCTCCTATTCCTCCTCCGTCGTACCACCCGTAAGGCCACCACCTCCCCTCTTGAGTCCTCCCATAGCCTCTTCTACAACCCACGCCGTTATTCCTCCCCCCCCCCCCAACAGTACACACTTTCGCTGTCCCCCCTCCCTTTTGATCCCCCCCCCTCGTCAACACAATCCTCCACCCCCAACAGTCATATAACGACCACTACTACTGCCTAACAGTGAACTATACCCCGTCTGCCACTCTTCAACCAAACGTTTCACTCATTCCTCTGTCGCTAACCCAAATTCCCCCCACCGTGAACTCCCCCTACAACCACCCTCTTTCTCCTAACAGCAACCACATAGCCCACCCAAGCCTTCACCAATCCAGAACTCCACTTTCGAGATCTTCCCCGCATGCTACGACCTTGGATGCCCGCCACCAACCGTCATTGTCGTCTCCTGCACGAGTAAATTGTGTTATGAAGCTTTATTCTTCATTGTTGTTTATTTTGGCACCCGACCTGTGGTGGATATTTATTTTATTTGTTGTTAGTATCTACGATTGATCGATTTGATGGATTCATTCCGCGCGCACTTGAAATAATTGTCTCGTTCATTTTGTGAACATGTTTTCTTTAATTAAAGTTTTGGGGATGCTTGTGCCGATTTTAATCTTTAAAATAATTAATTACAGTTGTATTTTTGAGCGGACCACTCTCAACACTGGCATTATACTTCATCACATAAAGGATTACATATAGAGCGTTCACCCGAGTCGACCTAACACTGCATCAAAATAGTATCAGAGTCCTACGTTAGGGTCATTTGCATGTTACGTAGCGGTGGAGATTATCATCAGTCCATGTCAAATCACAATCACACCGACGATAGGACCGCGAGTTCATAGTCGGACATAACGTCCGTTGAGTTTCAAAAACTTGTTCTTGGTCGATTTGATCGGATGGGAGCCCAATTCGAAACCCTTAAGGGTGATATCGCTAGGGTTAGCACAAGGGTGGATCAGTTAGAGACACTAGAGGTCGAGTGACTCCTCCCCCTGACAAGGAGCCTCACGACGATCACCTGAAAGACGTGGTAGACATCCCTCGCTGAGACCCCTCCTCCTGGGAGAGGGAATTTTCATCGTGGTTATGAGAATCGGCAAGATCCAGGGAGGAATCACCGTCCTCCTGATGTGTTGCGTTCACCACCCCCACCCGGTCATAGAGATCGAGCCCCTCCTACACGATACGACTATGACTTTGATGATCAGTATAGTGACTACTGTGAGCCATGCCGCGGGATGACTCCAGAGGAGGATGATATCATCCGGTGTATCCGCATCGACGCACCCTCCTTCGACGGTCTCCTGGACCCGAAGGAATTTAGTGATTGACTTATGGACATGAACCACTATTTCAACTGATTTGAGATGAGTGACGAGAGACGTATACGGTTCGCTAAAATGAAACTAATCGGCCAAGCAAGAATCTATTGGTCGATTTTGGAGAGGTCACATGAGCGGGACGACTATTACTCCATCACCCGATGGGACGAGATGAAGCGCTTGAAAGATAGATACGTCCCAGCTACACATCGTGATTAGCTTTTAGATCATCTCTATGCACTGCGTTTGGAGATTCTCTTAGTTGAGGATTATATGTCACGATTTGACGAGCAAGTAGTTTATAGCGATATTATGGAGGAGCCCATCGCCACTGCATCTTGCTTTCGTACTGAACTTAGGGCTGACATCTAAAGGGAACTGATTCCCAATAGGATTGAGACGGTTGAGCAGGTCTTTCAGCTCGCGCTGGAGTACAAGCATTATTTGTGTACTGCTGGCCCGAGGCAGGTCACCTCTCGACCTGATGCCACCCCAAGTAGGAGGCCCACTCCTGTCAAGGACACTGCCACCCCTCGCACTCCCGCAGATGCAACGGGGAAAGCTATTGTCCCTGGAGGCCCCAAACCTGGGGGCATCCAATGTTATCGATGTTTTGGCTGTGGGCACTTTGCAACGCAATGCCCAACAAGGAATTTACTGATTGGGGAATCAACTGAGCCCAACACTGAGGCTGAGGACATCACCATTGAGGAGATTACAACCGTTGTAGAGGATGGATGGGAGAGCGATGTTGAGAGATCGCAAGAGTCAAGAGTCCTCTGTCGCCTCCTCCACACCCCACATGTCGAGGAGAATTGACGCCACACCACTATCTTCTTTACAGATTTCTCGAGCACAGGAGGCCCCTGCAAGCTCATCATTGATAGTGGTAAATGTGTAAACATAATCGCCAAGAAAGGGTTGGAGAGGATGCAGCTCATTGTCGAGCCCCATCTGCATCCTTATAGTGTCCAATGGGTGGACAAGTCCACCATCCAGGTTACACAGTTATGTCTGGTGCCGATTCGGTTAGCGACCACCGAAAACCAGGTTTGGTGTGATGTTATCCCCATGGACGTCGTGCACATTCTACTTGGGCGACCTTGGTTATATGATCGTGATATTACGTGTTATGGTCGGTCCAACACATGTGTATTCTTCGACAAAGGTCGAAAGGTTACCCTTACCCCGACCCAGCCCAGGGATCCTCCCAAAGGCAAGGTTGAGTCATCAGTTTAAAGACGGGGGTTATGTTTATTGTGGCGGCTGAAGCCCCTAGCGAGACCAAGATTACTAATCGGGATTTTCGTCAGGTGATGGATGATTTTATTGATATTATACCGGAGGAGCTTCCTGATGAACTCCCTCCGTTGAGGGACATCCATCATGCGATCGATCTGATCTCCGGGGCATCTTTGCCCAATCTCCCACATTATCGCCTGAATCCGACCGAGCATGCCGAGCTGAAATGGCAAGTTGATGATCTTCTGCAGAAGAAGTTTATATGAGTCACAGTGCCGTACCGGCCCTTCTTATTTTGAAGGACGGGAGTTGGAGCATGTGCATTGATAGTCGTGCCATAAATAAAATCACGATGAAGTATCATTTCCCTATTCCCCGCCTCGACGATCTCCTAGATTCGATGGTCTGGTCGGTGCCCACATCTTTTCGAAGATCGACCTTCGTAGTGGGTACCCTCAGATTAAAGTTAGAGAGAGGGATGAGTGGAAGACAACTTTCAAGACGAATGATAACTTGTATGAGTGGTTAGTTATGCCGTTAGGACTATCGAACACACCCAGCACATTCATGAGATTGATGACAAAGGTTCTGCGGCCCTATATGGCCGCACTGAGCACTTGCGCCATATTTGTCTGGTGTTTGAGCTCCTACGGAAGAAGCATCTTTACATCAACTTGAAAAAGAGCTCGTTCATGTCAACGTCAGTTTACTTCTTAGGTTATATAGTTTCAGCATCTGGTATATCAGTTGACCCTGACAAGGTCAAGTCTATTCGTGAGTGCCCTGTTCTGACGAACATTCATGAGACTCGCAGCTTTCATGGACTTGCCACCTTCCATAGGAGGTTAGTCCGTGCCTTCAGCTCGATTATGACTCCCATTAAGAGCTGCCTCTGTAAGGGTGATTTTGTTTGGATGAAGAACGCCACTCGAGCCTTCGAAGAGATTAAGGAGAGACAGTCTACTGCTCCTGTTCTACGCTTACCTGATTTCTCCAAGGGCTTCAAAGAAGCATGTGATGCGTCAGGAGTTGGCATCAGCGCGGTACATAGTGAGGAAGGTCATCCAGTGACCTATTTCAGCGAGAAGCTGAATGATCCCCGACAAATGTATTCAAATTATGATCAGAAGTTCTATACCATTATACAGGCACTGAGTTACTGGTGTCATTATCTCCCACACAAGGAGTTTGTTTTGTACTCTGACCATCAGGCGCTGAGGTACCACGCCTCACATAAGAAATTGGGTCACTATCATGCAAAATGGGTGTAGTATATGCAGAAGTTTCATTATATTCTTAAACATCGAGCAGGTGTTGAGAACAAACCGGCAGACGCCTTGAGTCGGCATTCTTCACATCATTAGCACTCGAGTAGTGGGCTTTGAGTGACTAGCTTACGATTATCCAGAGTGCCCAGATTTTGGGGACATTTACGTTGCGCTATCGAGGGACCCTCCTGACCTTCGTGAGGGTTATATGATTTCAGACGGTTACTTATTCATGGGCTCGTACCTCTGCGTTCCTCAAACATCCCTCCAAGATTTCCTTATTTGGGAGCTACAAGCAGGTGGATCAGCGGGGCACTTCGATCGAGACAAGACGATTGCGTTAGTCGAGGATCACTTCTTTTGGCCTGTCCTGAAGGACGTTACTAGGGTTGTCAGGCATTGTCGAGTCTGCTAGACCGCGAAGGGATCCCGCCAGCCCACTAGGTTATACACCCCACTACCCATCCCCTAGAGGCCCTGGACAAATATTAGTATGGACTTTATTCTTGGGCTCCCTCGCACTTTGAGGAAGCTCGATTCGATCTTTGTTGTGGTGGACCGTTTTTCTAAAATGGCCCATTATATCCCTTGTCGAAAGACCGATGACGCCTTTCACATGGTTGAGATTTTCTTTAGACAGATATTTAAGTATCATGGACTTCCCACTTCCATAATCTCTGATCGTGACGTTTGTTTCATGAATTATTTTTGGAAGACACTATGGAAGAAGACTGGTACAACCCTGAAATTCTCATTCGCCTACTACCCGCAGACAGATGGATAAACTGAGGTTGTCAACCGTAGTCTTGGGACACTATTGCGTTGTCTTGTTGGGGATAGCTCGTCCACCTGGGATTTTGTTCTCCCCATAGCCGAATTCGCATATAATAGTTCAGTTAATAGAACCACAAGTTTGAGTTCATTCCATATCATGTTAGGGTATGAGCCTAGAAAACCTATTGACATGATGAATATTCCTCTCGAGTCCAGACTTGCGTGAGTCAGCAGAATCTTTTATCCAGCATGTGCATGCACTTTCATAAGTCGGTCCATAAGAAAATTGCATCAAGTAATGATCCATAAGAAGATCGAGCAGATCAACACAGGCGGGAACAAATCTTTGAGGCAGGAGAACAAGTGTTGATTTGCATTTGACCTGAGAGAGTCCCACAAGGACCAACAAAGAAATTAAACGCTTGCCAAATGAGCCCATACACGGTCGTGTAGCGGATTGGTACGAACACATGAAATTGATATCCCTCATGGTATGGGCATCAACCGAGTATTCAACGTAGAGGATCAGACTACTTACTACGAGGAACACGTGTATGTGAACCCTTTCTCCACACCTCTACCTGAGCCTTCACCTCCTATTGCCCCTAATAGTCCCTCCATGTTGCCACCTGAGGAGTCGCTCCATGAGGATCACATTGCACTATCGACGGTTCCACCGATCCAGCAGTCAGACGGAGATACATTACAGCCAGAGCCATTAACTTCTACAGACGGCATACTTCAGCTCATTGATCATGACTTTTGCATCGCGAGCAGACGAGATATTGTACGTTATCTTGTTCGTTGGAGTGGTTGGCCTCTACATGATGCAACATGGATTTCTTCAGAGGAACTCGAGAGACTCGCCCTGCGGCAACATAGAGAGTACGCCCATATGCACTCACCAGAGATGAGTGCTTTCAAGCAGGGCATTAACGACGCGTAACGTCCGACACAGGTGTAATCCCACAAGAGGCGGTGATCCGCTACCCAGTTGGACGATCTGAGTCCATGGTTGCGTCTGGATGGTTGATCCGAGTTGATTTCATATATTACTTTTTATGTTTTGAGTTGTACTTGACACCTGATCAGCCCAAACAATATGATTTATCCGATTCAGGTGTTTATGTTGGTCGTACGATTATGCAGCGGTTATGAATTTTAGGGTTATATATATCGGCAGACGGTTCAAGGGAGGGTCATCGCAGGTTTTGCAGTTTCGCAAAAATGTCGGTCGTGCGTTCTCCTAGGTGCGACTCCCTGGAGTGGTCTCCTTGGTCTGACGGCAAGGTCGCCACTTCCCTCCTCAATCGTCGGACCACCGTAAGGCCACCACCTCCCCACCCGAGTCCTCCCATAGCCTCTTCTACAACCTACGACGTTATTCCTTCCCCCACCCGTCGGCCCCTATGTTATCAAAGGCGCAAGGCGCGCCGAGACGCAAAGGGGCCCTGGAGCCTAGGCGCAGGCGTGCAACTAAGGACGTGAGGCGCAAAAATGGGGGGGGGAGGAAATTGAGCGAATTGGACGCCCAATTCGCTGAAATTGAGCGAATTGGGCTCCCAATTAGCTGAAATTGTGTCAACTGGGCGCCCAATTCGTTGAAATTGAGCCAACTGGGAGCCCAATTCGCTCAAATTGAGCAAATTGGGCGCCCAAGTGCGCCTAGGGGTGCCTCGGGTGCGTCTGAGATCATGTTTTGGTTCATCTCCCAAAAAATGGGTTGAAGAAAACATAAGGCCTAGGCATGCCTGGGAGCTGGTAAGGCATGCGCTTAAGCGCGCCTCAGCACGCCTGGGGCATATTGCCCGTCTCAGCCATGTTAAGGCGTGTGTGTGCGTGTGTGAGTGCACATGTATTCGAATTAATGCTCATAATTAAAGCTGGATAATTATAAAATAACAACATTAAATCATGTTTCTCAAGGAAAATCAAAGTTGGATAACATCAAGAGAGTAAACATTCGCATAATGCTCATAATTAAAAAATAACAAAAAGGTAATGTTAGCTAATAATAAAGCTAATTTCTAATTACAATACACATAAATTTGTTTAAATCAAAGATAATAAAGCTGAATTTGAAAAGCCCCTTTTTAGAAAGGTTAATTCAAGAAGCTCACCAAATCAAGGACTTGAGAATGGGCCAAGAAACTTAAACCTACTTTATGGCCTTAAATGTTTTTTAAAATTAACATGTATGCCATGCAATATTTAGTTTCAATGTTTAAATCATTTCTGGCATTGAAAAACAAGGTTATAATAATTAGAAAAAATCGAATAAGAAAATTCCGTTTTTGCCAAACAATTTTTTAAAAACAGTTTATCAAAGAGCTCTGCAAACTCTATTTCATTCAAACAATTTTATAGCAAAACTCCGTTTTCCAGAAATAACAACTTTTCAAAAGCTTTATTCGATCATCAATAATAGCTCTCTCAAACGGACCCTTAAGAGTAGTCGTGTTCAAAAAGACCGGGTCGGGCCCGACCCAAAAAAACCCGCCTGGGCCAGGGCTCGGGCAAGCCCTCCCCAGGCCCAGGCCGGGCTCTGGGGGCCCATCAGGGCCCCCATATTTGCTGACATCCCGGTCCGGGCCAGGCTAAGCCCGGACACAGGGACTGACCCAGGCCCGACACCCAGGCCAAATCAAATCCTGCATGCTGGCGGGATTTTTTATTGGAAATCCTGCCAGCTGGAGGGATTTCCAAAATAGACGGGAAATCCCGCATAAAAGGCGGGATTTTCCACTTGTTTCATAACCGGGTCGGCCTTGGGGGCTTTGGCGGGCCCCTCTTTGAGAAGGTACCCGAGCCTGGCTAAAGCGAGGCCCAGGCACGAGCCCGAGTGTCAAAAGCCCGGGCCCGGGCCGGACGGGCTTTTTGGACACGACTGCTTAAGGGTAAGGAACAATAGTTAAAGAAACATTTTGTCATTTTCTAGAAAATTCGAGTCAGTATAAATCATCACAGTTTTTCTATTAGAAGTGTGACTAAGGTGGGCAGTGAGCTGTTATCATAAATTCATAATTATTATCAATTATCTTACCCAACTATTTAGAATCAATTTTATGATTTCTCATTTATCATTCATTCCTATCTAGTACTGACTAAAGTGTTAACCATAAATTATGCACAATTTTCATCCATGTTAACTTGCATCTATCCCTTCTCCTACTTAATCTTTCAATATTAACTCTATTTAGTAGTCAAATTAGTGCATTTTATAACTTTCATTATAAATGCCTAAACCACTAGAGTCATACTTTATATTAGCTTATCTTCTATAGATGTCATTCTCAATATTCCTCTAATAATAATTTCTTAAGTTAACATTTATAGTATGGCACACATCCAGTTTATCATTCTCATTTTTGTCATACTCAACCTAAATATCAATGGCCTTTTTACAGCCCAAAACTCACTCCATGCATCCTCAGCCTTAATTATAGTTTTATTAAATTTATCGTTAAATCTACAATAAATCCTTTTACCACATAGTACTATGAAAGCATTTATTTATTTTGGTCACTCAGTCTTAACTTTGGAGATTTTATCATCATTTATATTTTTGTTCTTCTAAATAATTGGTTCAAGGTACTTATTACACTCATGTTAAAAATAGAGTGGTTGGTAAAAAAACTAACCATGTATGAAACAATTCTTAACCGCTATCGCATCAGAAACATCTAGAGGTCACCAAACTCTAATAAATATTTTAGCAGCGTTGTAGATGTCAGCCGACATGTCCGACATGTCGGCCGACATAAAGGTTTTGAGAGTAAAACGCCACGACATCAATATTTTACGCAAATATGTCGTTTTTGAAAATATCGTCCGATATATCTGTTTAACCCGATATATCAGGTGATATTTCGCGACCGATATATCGTCGAGAGTATTAAAAATATTTTTTTCATTTTTTGAAGAAACCAAACACCGGTTTGGGTGTTGTCGTGTGACCTGGAAGCAGCCTTTTACAGAAATACAGGGTAAGGTTTGCGTACATTTCACCCTTGTGGTGAGATCCTTCCTTGGACCTCGAAACGCAGGGATGCTTTGTGCACTGGGTTGTCCCTTTTGAGAAAACCAAACAGAAATAATTTGTTTTGTGCTTCATTTTGTGCATCTCACTAAGTCTAGTATCGACTACTTTCTCATATAGCTCTCGTTTGGTGATCTTTATCTCGTTTATTGCAGTCGATGACTATTTCTTGTGTAATTTATAAACATACACTATTTGTATATATGTTTATTGTGTAATTTATAAACATACATTATGTATACAATTATACATATTTATAAAAACTGTGTAATATATATGAATAAGCTTATTTAAATATTAAAATCTGGCATTGTAAAATATCACCGATATATCCCTGCAATCTGACATCCGACATTTCAAACTGAAACCGACATGAACCCGACATCTGACACCTATAACCTTGTATTTTAGTCACAAAACTCCCGAAAACTCTTAGAAACTCATCCCTGAAAACGTTTAGAAACATTTATATGATTTAAGTTAAAAAAGTTTCCAATATGCACAAGTATGCCCAATATATGGAGAAGGCAAGGTATGTGAAAAAAAGTGTTGGATAATAAACGATGGGAGTCAATTGATTAATTACTTCATTGATGACGCCTATTTATGATTTTATGATTTTGTGATATAGATAAGTCCTACTTCCATTTTGTGATACAATGATTGAAATGAAGATGACTATACATGCGCTTGAGTAAAAAGAGGTGTACACAAATGTTTTGAACTTGTGCATACTACTTTTGTGGATCGTTGGAACAATAATAACATATTGTTTTAATTTTAACACATTTTTAATAAAAGTATATCTTAATATATCATTTTTAGTTATAAATTTAGATTTTCACTATCTTGTACTATTGAATTTTGATACTTTTATTTTATTCTCTACAAAATATTACAACAAACATTTTCATTGAAATGCATTTTCTAGAACCATTTTTCATAATTCTGAATTTTTATAAGTAGGTGTGCGATGAAGTTAAATTACTGAAATATAGCACTTAATAATCTTTTAAAGTTCTTATGGTATATGATACATAAGTGCTATTTATGGGGTCATATTTTTTATGGTATTTATCTATGTTATAAAGTTATGTTACACATAATTCAATGGTCTATTTTTGTTAAATATATGCAGGTTAGGCACTCTGAGAAATGAACTCAAGCTTCTCTCAAGACAGCACAATACCATTTAGACCAAATAACCTTTTTAGATTTATTAGTTGATAAACATGTCTTCATAAAAATTGGTATATATATATATTTAAATAATGAAAAAATTAAAAATGTACAAAGTAGGTGTATTGTAGGTTGAGAACTTGAAAAATATATTATTTCAGATCTAGAGCAAAATATTATATTGCAACTCTATATATACACAAAAAGGAGTGACACAAAACACAAATAGAGGTGTGGGCCTAAAGAAAGGGAATGAAAAATGAAAATAACTGGGCCTTTACAACATACTTTTTTATATCCAACTTAACCAATGTTGATAGCTGTTTTATTATTGTCATAATAGAGACGTAAGTTTTTCGTCTTGTAACCTCAGATCACGCATTACAGACTGAAGTCATAGTCCCTCACATATCTTTTGTGACATAACTATGTACTCTACTTTTGCACTTGATTTTGCTGCCGCATTTTGTTTCTTACTTCTCCAAGTTATGAGACCCCCCCCCCCCCCGCCAGTGTTGTCAAGGCGCGCGCCTAGGCGCGCCTGAGGCGCAAGCTGGTGCGCCCTGGCAAGCCCAAGGCGGGCAATGTGCCTCAGGAGCGCCTACCGCGCGCAGTTCAGGCGCGCCTTATTGCACGAACCGGTTTTAACCTAAAAACTGGTTCAGGCAATCAAGCGCGGCCTTATAATCCCGATTCATTTCCCGCAAGCCTTTTAGGGTTAAGAATCGAGCCTGCTTCCCGCTGACTCCCGTCCCGGACTCCTCTACTCTCGTCCTTTCTTCTCACCGGAGTCGCCACCGCTCTTCTCGCCGGAGTCACTGATTTCTCGCCGGAGACGCAGAAGAAGGATTAGCCGGCTGCCAGCGCCGTTCTTCTTTCCAGAGTCACGGAAACTCCTGCATCCTCTCATTTCCTCTTTTAATTGTAAGAATCATTCTCCATTTCTCCTCTTCTTTTTTCTTCTAATTGCTGCTAGGATTATTTGTGATGAATCTTTTTTTTCTAAGCTTTACTTGTAAGAATCATTCTCCATTTTGCTCTCCTACTTCATTGTTGAGTTGTTCTAAGCTTCACTAGTTTACTTGCTTCCATTTCTCACATATTTTGCTCTCCTATAAATCAGTGAACTGGAAGAAGCCCAGTTCACTGTAAAAAAGTGAACTGGGCTTCCAGTTCAAACAGTGAACTGGGCTTCCAGTTCAAACAGCGATCTGGGCTTCCAGTTCAAACAGCGAACTGGGCTTCCAGTTCAAACAGCGAACTGGGCTTCCAGTTCAAACAGCGAACTGGGCTTCCATTTCAAACAGTGAACTGGGCTTCCAGTTCACTATTTACAGTAAATAGTGAACTGGATGAAGCCCAGTTCACTGTTTATAGAGAACTATTTACAGTGAACTATTTACAGTGAACTGGATGGAGCCCAGTTCACTGTAAAATAGTGAACTAACAGTGAACTGGGTTTCCAGTTCACTGTCAAACAGTGAACTGGGCTTCCAGTTCACTATAAATCAGTGAATTGGAGCCCAGTTCACTGCTTGACAGTGAACTTGATGCAACCCGCGTCGCCTCGTCTTTATTAGTTTTATTGCGCATGCCTTTTTGTTGTAGCGCACGTGTTTGCGCAACTTTTCTTAATTATTCTGTAGCGTAGAGTTGTATCGCGCACGTATTAGCGCTTTTGTGTATTTTTGTATCGCGCATGTTGTTCGCGCAATTTTTGTTTGGCGCGTTGGTGTGACCAGCCAACGTGACCCTAAATGCATAGGTCCGGTATTTTAGGAGGTAGATTAATTAGGGCAAGCAAATCTTAATTAACTATTTTATTTTGGGACGCCCCTATGCCTATAGCCCTCCCCACTTTGAAATTCCCATTCACATAGTCATTACTCCTAAAAGTAAACAAAAGTCCTATGTTATTATTGTGGCTGCCAATAGCCAACGCCCTCCAATTGTCAAACCTTTTTCCCTTCCCTTATAAAAGCTACCTCCCTCTTCCTGTTTGGGGCGGCTGGGAAATAGAATCGATTGAACTTTAGGGTTCGGTCGGTATTTCCCCAGCGCACACCTCCCGCTTGTTCTCCCTGCTCGACGGAAGCCGACGCCGCCTCCCCGTCCCTTTCTCCACCCCATCCAGCGTCGGCGCTGCCACTGGAGTCCTCCCTGAGGGGCGGCGAGCTCTCCTTGCCGGTCCCAGAGCCGATCGAGCTCAGTTCGGCCAACGCCGAACCTTCCGTCCTACTACATCACGGCTCCCGCGAAGCCTTCGTTTCCTCCTGGAGTTCAGCTGGCCACCAAAGATCGACGTCGGAACCACTCTCGTGTCCCTCTGGCGAGCTCTTTCTTCCAGCACCGCCGACAGCTTGCAAACCATCCAGCGACAGTTTTGGCCTTTCCTTCAGTCGGGTCCTTCTCCACGCCTGCTGACAGTCTTCCCCACCTCCAGTCCACACCGACCTCTCTTCCAGTCCAGCCTCCATTGTCCAGGAATCTCTCCAGCCACTGCCTCTCCGCCTAGAGTATACCTCTCTTCTCCTAGCTCAATCCTTCAGTTACATTTTATGCCTAGAAGTTTAAATGAATAGTTATTATTATGAGCTTGCCCTAATGAATTCCATTTCCCGATTACCGTTATTTTCCTGTTACACATGCATGCCACCAATTAATTTTTGTGCCTGTGGAATTTAAGTCTCATGACGTCATTATAATCGTGCTGTGCTTCGCGAGCGTTTATGACACTTTGGTCGTTTTAGTCGTTAGAAATAGCCCGCCAAAGTCTCCCGCGCCTCAAATATTTTGAAAGATCGAATTTTTCTATTTTAAAACTACAACCTACGTTTTAAATCACATCAGAACTGGAAGTCAGTTCATTGTAAAACAGTGAATTGGAAGCCCAGTTCACTGTTTTACAGTGAAATGGAAGCCCAGTTCAAGCCTAGTTCACTATAAAATAGTGAACTGGAAATACAGTGAACTGGTAATGAAGATAATATTTTCTATAGAATTTTTGGTGCTCATCTACCTTAGTTTTTATGTCATTTAGCTCCGAAAATGAATGTGAGTGGTTCTGGTTCATCCAGCATCCAATCAAGGATTGATCCATGCTGGAAGTACATGCGTCAGATTTCTTCCGCCAATAAAAAAAACTTGACTTGCATTTTCTGCGATAAAGTCACGAAGGATGGAATTTATCATGTTAAACAACATATTGTTGGGGGATTTAGAAATGCAAAAGCTTGTCTCAAAAGCCCCCCACATGTGCGCAACGAAATTCAAGAATACATGGAGAAAAAAGCAAGTGCAAGCAACACAGACAACCAAGCATTGCCTGAATTTCCAGATATCGACACGTTTGGCAGTGATGAAGAAATGGAAGCCAATGTGGACAAGATTCATAAAAGAGAAGGCTTCTCCAAGAGGCCTCGAACAAAAAGACCAATAGATGTGTTTTTCGCTCAAAAGGTTGGCAATGTAGGGGCAAAAAAAGGAACTAAAAAAAAGATAAAACAAACTTCTATTAATGAAGCTTGCAAGAAGGAGTTGAGAGAGCGAGCTTGTAAACATATAGCTCAATGGATGTATGATGAAGCTATCTCATTCAATACTGTAAAACATCCTAGTTTTGCGATAATGGGAGAATCCATTGGACAGTTTGGAGTTGGATTGAAGCCACCGAGTTACCATGAGATTCGTGTCCCTTTGCTAAATAATGAAGTCACTGAAGTGAAAGACATGATGAAAACATACGAGGATGAGTGAAGGGCCTTTGGATGTTCTATTATGGCTGATGGATGGACAGATCAGAAACAGAGAATGTTAATTAATTTTTTAGTCAATTCACCAAAAGGTACATTTTTCCTAGAATTTGTCGATGCATCTGACTACTCGAAGACGGGAGAAAATTGTTTGAATTGCTAGATAGAGTGGTTGAAAGGGTTGGAGAGTTGAATGTGGTGCAAGTTATTACGGATAGTGTCAGCAATAATGCGCTAGCAGGTAAATTAGTAATTATTCATTAATAATCTTAATCATCTTCAATTTTTATTTTTTGTGTACACGATTGTATGATACTTTCATGCCCAACAAACTAACACTCTAACAGGTAAATTATTGAAAGCGAAACGTTCAAATTTATATTAGACGTCATGTGCAACACATTGTATTGATCTAATGCTGGAGGATATTGAAAAAATGTCCAACATTAGCCGCACACTAAAGAGGGCAATGACCGTAAATGGCTATATTTATGTTCGGCTTGGAGTTGTGAACATGCTAAGGAGCTTTACGGGGCAAGTGGAGCTTGTTAGGCCCGCTGTGACAAGATTTGCAACTTCTTTCTTAACAAATCAGCGCATTCACAAGCAGAGAAACAATCTAAGGAAGATGTTCACCACACCTGAGTGGACTTCGAGCAAGTGGACAAAGAAAAGCGCAGGTAAACAAGTGCAGAGCATTATACTAATGATTTCTTTTTGGAGAAGTATAGTGGATATTTTAAAGATATTTGGTCCTTTAGTCCGCGTATTAAGATTAGCGGACGGTGAGAAAAGACCTGTCATGGGCTATATTTATGAAGCAATGGATAGAGCTAAAGAGGCGATCATTAATTCTTTTAATGAGGAGGACAAATATATGGATGTCCTAAAAATTGTGGATAAAAGATGGGAAAGTCAACTTCATCGACCTCTTCATGGCACGCGTCACTATTTAAATCCATAATATTTCTACTCCAATCTCACTATTGCAGAAGATAGAAAAATTATGGAGGGTTTATACAAGACAATGCAAAGACTGATTCCAAACCATGAAGAACAAGATAAAATTATTAACCAAATAACTCTATATAGAAATGCTGAAAGACTGTTTGGAATGGAGTTTGCAATTCGGCATAGAAAAATTAAGTCCCCAGGTAAATTACACAATATTCAAACAAGTTTGTTTTGATTTTTCAATTTTTAAATATTTAGTATCTTAACAGCTGAGTGGTGGCAATCTTATGGTGCTTCAACTCCAAATCTAAGAAGATTTGTCATAAAAGTATTTAGCCTTACATGCAGTGCATCCGATTGTGAGCGAAATTAGAGTTTTTTTGAACATGTAAGTTTTTAAAATTTATTATCAGTGATTTATATTTTATATATTGAAGATAACTTATTTATACGGTTATTGTTTATTGCAGATACATAGCAAAAAAAGAAACAGACTAGCTCAACAACGCTTGAATGATTTAGTATTTGTGAAGTATAATCGAGCGTTGAGCATGGTTATCAGGATCGCGATCCAGATCGTAGGATCTTACGATCCCACGATCCAGATTTTGTAAATCGATCTGGATCTTACCTAGAATCTAAATTGGCACATCTACGGCTGGAATCGCGATCTGGATCTTATGATCTTTAGGATCGCGATCCTGACCCGATTCTACCGGTATGGCCAAAGGTAACAAGAAACCTGTCCACCCCTATACTGACCTCATTCAATCGGCTCAACGTCCATAACTCATTGTTTAACCTTATCTCAATCCCGCCCTCATACCCCATCACAGAATCATATCATGTTGTTTTACCGTATCCCAAGTGTAGATTGTCGGCTGCAAATAGAGGCCAAAAGCGGCTTCTTTGGTGGCTTCCAGTCCATATTTGTTTTCATTGTTAGTAAACATTGAGTGTCTTATCTGAAACTGAAATTGAACTTAGTATGATATTATCTTTTTGATTTAGTTATTCAAAAAAATTTAATATAGTTATTCACATACTACTCAATTTATTGATTTTTTTATTAATTAAGCATGTAATTTAATGATACAAAATTCAATTTTATTTTTTTAGTCTTAATTTATGAATGTTGTAGGATCTTGCGATCATTGATCCGATCTTACGATCCGATCCGATCCAACCTCAAAACGATCTCATCTAGGATCTCAATCCTGACAACCTTGGCGTTGAGACGTCGATATGATGCACGTGATCGCATAGATCCAATTTTGTTGACAGATATTGAGGATAGCAATGAATGGTTGATGGGAAGAATGGAAGAAGATAATGATGCTGAGGCTGAGCGGGAGGACTTGGTCTTTGATGACGAGTTATTAACTTGGGGCACAATTGCTAGTGCCACTGGGGTTGAAGATGAAATTTATCGCACACGATTATCGAAAAGAAAAAATGTGGTTCTTACAAAGACACTTAAAAAAGGAGCATTTCGAAAATGAAAACTCCTACTCCATTAGTCATTAGAGAGGCTACTACTCCATTAGTCATTAAAGAGGCTAATACTTCATTAGTTCTCAGAAATGTTGATGATGTCGATGAAGAGGAAGTTGAATACAACGAAGCAGAAGAAGATTATAACGATAATGGAGAAGATGATGAAGACATAGTCTTTTCATAGGATGAGTAGCTAGGTGAGTAATAAATTATTTAAATTTAAGAGTACTTTAATTATTTTATTTAAATTATACATTAATAGATGTTTTTTGATTACACAAATAATAATATTTTTCAGGACTGATTTTCAAATGGTGCCTCTCGATCTTCTGACCGGACCACTTGATGTCGATATTTGATTGTCACTTCGATCTTCTAACTAGACTATTTGATGTCGCATATTTGATTCAAGTTTTATTTATGTTATTGAACTTTGGTGTGCTTATTTCATTGCCCTTCTTTTTGTTGTGATTTTTCATGTTAGCATTTTACTCTCGTTTTGCTCAATATAAATTTTGATGTGGTATTACTTTTTCTATAATAAGGGTGTTTGGTTCATGTTGTCTTACTGATGCCACGTTTTGAAATGACATTATAATTTCATATGGAGGTAATCTAGATGTTGGCCTAAATTGGTGGGTGAGTTAGTTCAGGTTTTTGTTCTCATAGTGTAAAAGTTGCTTGAATTGAAGAACCAAATTCAGTTCACATGCAAAGAATGACCAAACAACATGCAGTTATATGAAGACTATTCTGATATTTGTGTGTTTTTTATGGACTGTCTTTATGGATTAGAACTTGCTTATGTTTGAACTACATTTTTGTAGTATTTGGTTCCAATTTCAAGAATTACAAAATTTCGGCGAATTGGGCGCCCAATTCGCTCAGTTTCGGCGAATTGGGCGCCCAAATCGCTCAGTTTCGGCGAATTGGGCGCCCAAATCGCTCAGTTTCGGCGAATTGGGCGCCCAAATCGCTCAGTTCCAAATCGCTCAGTTTCGGCGAATTGGGCGCCCAAATCGCTCAGTTTCGGCGAATTGGGCGCCCAATTCGCTCAGTTTCGGCGAATTGGGCGCCCAATTCGCTCAGTTTCGGCGAATTGGGCGCCCAATTCGCTCAGTTTCGGCAAATTGGGCGCCCAATTCGCTCAGTTTCGGCGAATTGGGCGAGGGCCCAATTCGTTCAATTTCCTTTTTCCCCCATTATTGCGCCTCACGTGCCTCAAGCGCGCGCCTGCGCCTTGCGCCTAGGCTCCAGGGCACCTGGGCGCCTCAATGCGCCTTGCGCCTTTGAAAACATAGCCCCCCCCCCAATAGGAACAATATCTTGTAGTGGATTTCTTGTCATCTTGGCTTCCAGCCCAATCAGCATCCATATGTACTTCAACATTCACATTTTTGTTCTTGGAGAATAGAATTCATCATACTGGAGACACTTCAAATACCTGAATACCCGTAGAACAACTTCCTAATGTTTCAATCTAGGAGGGTGCACGTACCTTCTCAGAATCCCTACTGCTTACGTGATATCAGGACGAGTGTGAGTGAGATAGATAATTTTTTACACAAACCTCTGATAACTTGAGGGGTTGACTTTCTCGCTGTCCATGTCTTCATTAATTTTACAATTTATTTCAGTGGGAAGTATCTGCTGGTGCACAACCAAACGTTCCAATTTCTTCCAGAAGATCCCGCATATGTTTCCTCTAGAAATAAAGATTTCACGGTCAGACCTAGCAACTTAAATTCCTAAGAAATATTTTAGCTTTCCTGGATCCTTGACTTCGAAATCGTAATACAGCCGTACATTAAGTCAAGTGATTTCTTCTAAATCATTTACAATGATCAGAATGTAATAGACAATGAGGACAAATATTTTCTTTTTTTCCTTTTAACAAAAGGGCGTGATCTAATTGATATTGTTTGTACCCAAGTAGGATCATGGCTTTGTGAAATCATCTAAATCAAGAACTTAGTTTCAGACCGTAAAGAGATTTTTTTTAAGTTACATACTTTCCCTTCTGATCATTGTTTAGAAATTTTGGTGAAAACTTGATGTATACATCTTTCAAATCGCCATGTACGGAGATATTTTTAACATCTATACAAGAAATCCTGGAAGAAACTTCACGCATATATATTCTTCGAGATCGTCATGTAAGAAGTCATTTTTAACATCTAGTAAATGCAATTCCCATCTCAGGCATACAGCAGAAAATAAAACAATTCAAATGGAATCCAACTTGGTGGCATGCCTCGCCTTGTACTCTCTACAACTCCCTCTTGATTTTGCTTAGCAGAGAAGACCTATTTTAAGAAAAAAACAGTTTCAAGAAGACCTATTTTAACCCAACAGTTTTCTTCCCATATAGAAGAGGAGATGGTTCTCAAATTTGGTTCTTTTCTAATGCAAGCATCTCTTACACCATTGTATTACTCTATTCAGGTATATCAATCGCTTCTTGACAAGTTTTAGAAATCATAACCGAGGAGAGAAAGGAAATTAAAGTTGTATGTGTTGTGTTAGATTATGATATTGGATATAATTGGCAATAAGATATTTTGTGGAGTTTGTCTTACAGTTAAGACGCATAATGGGTTGATGGAGGTCTTCATTCAAATCTGTTTCTAAAGTTGGTTTCTGTAGTTTCGAAACTATAAAGGGTTATACAATCTCAGCATCAATATTCCTCTGTTGATATACTGAGGAAGAGGAGGAATGAGGCCAGAAATAGACATGATGACCAGAGTAGAGGTAGTAGTTGAAGGAATAGTGGGACGAGGAATATAAGATCCATAGTGGGAAGTAGAATATTAGGAGCTTCATCATCATTACTCATCTTCATTGACGAGAACCAAAGAATTTTCCATTCATGAAATGTAACATCCATGGTGCAAAAGAATCATCTGGAAGAGGGATAGCAGCCATGATACCCTTTCATAGTGAAGTATCCAATGAAAATGTGTTCGTAAGAACAAGCATTTAGTTTATCATGATTGGATTGATGAATATAGACAACAATACCCAAACACATGAGGAGGACAGTGAGGGGTGGACGACTGCAGAGTACTAAAAGAAAACGATTAATAAGACATGTTGCATTGTGGAGAGCTTCGCCAAAATTAAACTTGGAAAGATTCATTGCAATAAGAACACCGAGTAACTTCCAGGAGGTGTCTGTTCTTGAGTTCAACAACATCATTTTGGGAGAGGTACGTATCACACGTAGTTTGATAGATAATACCATGATCAACAAGATATGTTCTAAAAAACACAATCATCATGATTGGATTGATGAATATGAACAAAACCTTCATATCCAAACACACGAGGAGGAAAGTGAGGTGTGGACGACTACAGAGTACTAAAAGAAGACGATAAATAAGACATGTTGCACTTGAGGACAGCTTCGCCAAAATTAAATTTGGAAAGATTCATTGCAACAAGAACACCGAGTAACTTTCAGGAGGTGTCTGTTCTTGCGTTCAACAAAACCATTTTGGGAGAGGTACGTATCACACGTAGAGTTGTCACTTAAAACCGAAAACCATAAACCGAACCGGAACTGCAAAGAATCGGACCGAACCGTTCGTGAATTATTCGGGTTCCGGTTTGAATATTGGAACCGTGGATAACATTGGTCCGGATGTGGTTCTTTCATTTTATTATCCGGATCGGAACCGCAACCGCAACCGCAACCGCAACATACAAGTCTCAAGCGGTTTCAGAATTTTTAGATCCGAACAAAAGCAAAACCGAACCGCGACCTGTTTATTATTATTAGTATATAATATTTTATTATTATAAATATTATTATAACATTGTTATTTTTTATAATCTATATATAATATCTATACTTACTATTAAATGTGAAACTGACCGCAATCGCATCAAATGAGAGTAGTTTTGAATTGAACACAATCACACCGCGCCAAAAACGTGCAGTGTGGTTTGATATTAGTACGGTTTGGAGTCGATTTTTGCGGTTTGATTTCGGTTTTTATACAGTTATATAATATATTTTCAAATTTACTCACATATTTATTTGAAATATTTTGTTTTAAAAATATAGATGGTATATAACGATTATTTAATATTAATCATAAAAAAACAAATTTAATTATGGCTGATAAATTAGTTAAATTAAATTAAATAATATATTATTCAAGCAAAATTTTAATTGTAAAATAAGATTTCAAGAGCAACAAATCAAAGTTCTTACTATATTATACAAAAAAGTACTCTTCTTTGGTATAACGCAAAATTCATGCGCCAGGTCCCAAAACTTCGAAGTCCCTCTTGCAAAAAAACTGAACACTTTTACTTTTCCTCTCCGGTGTTTTATTTTTGACCTTCATTCATTCCTCAAATTTTGGTTTTGGTTCTGATTGGAACCGGACCGAACCGCATAGAACCGGACCGAACCATTAGTGGACGGTTTGGTTTTGGTTCTTGTTGAACCGTAACCGGAACCGTTGACACGACGGTTCCGAAAGTTATGTTGGAACCGGAATCGGACAAACCAAATAAGGTTTGGTTCTAATTTGAAGAACCGTTACCTTAGCGGTTCGGTTCACGATTTTAGTGGAATCGGAACCGTGACAGCTCTAATCACACGTAGTTTGATAGATTATACCATGATCAACAAGATATGTTCTAAAAAAACACAAGCATCATACTCACCCGCATTGTCACTTCGAAAGACCTGGATAGTACTTCCAAAATGAGTGAATTATTTTATCAAAGAGTTCAAAACAATCAATGACTTCACTTTTTTGTTTTAATAAATAAACTCAAGTAAAATGAGAAAAATAATCAATAAAGATCACAAACCAATGACGACCAGATAAGCAGAGAACGGGGGAAAATCTCCAAACATCTATATCAATAGCATCAAAAGGAACCATACTAGCATACGAAATATGATTCGGACTGTCGTAAGTGTTTTAATAATTCACGAGCATCACAAACAAAATTTCTCACAAAATTAGAGAACAGAAGGAAACATCGTTAGAAAGATAAGGCGAGGAAAGGTGTCCATGACATTGATGTCATCGTTGAACATCCGCAGTGGAGGGAGGAGCATAGTAAATACGCTACATCGTAGCCAGATACTGAAAAAACAATCATTCGAAAAAATAATACAAAGCAGTTTAAGGGTGTGATTAAGTGATAAATGGATAGAAAATTACGAAGAAAGGAATAAAACAAATGAGAGTGGAATGGTAGAGAAATATAAGCAGATTCCATTGCTAGCTATGGAGGAAAAAGACTCAGCGGTGAAAACTCTATCACAGACAGAAAGAGGGGTGCATAAGGTAAAACCTAACGATGTCTTTGTCATGTGATCAATCACACCAAAAACAATGATCCATTCAAATTGAATTGTGGAAGCAGATTGTGCGCTTGAAGTATCTGGCGTCGCAAAGATAATTGTGAAAGAATAACACCGAGAGCGCAAAAATGCCTCAGAGCATCAAACCCTTCAGTAGAAATACCTCCATAGAGGATCTTACTAGTGGTGTCTTCATGAGTTTCAGTGGTATGAACAACATATCGTGGGAGAAAAGTATTTGATTGCCTGTGAGTACTACCAAATTAAGAGAACCTCGGTTATCCCGATCACCGAACACCATGTTGAATGCTTCCTAAAGAAAGGAAAGAGGATGGCGGTGCATGTAAGCTAATAAACTTGTAAACTCATAAACCTATGTAGAACTGTCTATCTGAAAGTATGTCTCTCATCCTTGAGTCTAAATCTCAAAAGCAAAATCCATAAGCATGTAGCTGCAACTAACTAAATTAAACATGGAGTGGAGCAACCACAAGAACACCAAAAAATTGTCCTCATTCAATTTCCACAACGAAGGATCAGTACAATTTTGATTTTATGTTGCACTTATATATTAAAAAACTACGTGATCTATTAAGCAAGATGATTTGTAATAAATGCCTAAATAATCTAGAAGGCCTCATCAGACCCTTTTTTTATAACAATCCGGCTTGCTGCCTGGCCCGAGCCTAAGCCAAGCCCAGCTTGGTGAGCTATGAGTCTATCCTGATGTAGAAGATTCAATGGTAAATGGCTCTGAAAATTGGGTAAAGTATGGAATTGGTAATCAGAAGAGCTTTTAGTGAGTTGAAAGCAAACTGGGCTTGATCGATCCAAAAAAATTTGGTATTTTTTTAATAAATCACTCAAGGGCGATTTAAGTGGTAATGTTTATCTTTAATGTTGGGCAGGCCTTTAATTTTATATGGGATGACTCACTTAGAGGACCAAGTCTTGGTTATACGATCATTCGTCTCGACCCGCTGCAGGTACCATTATGCTTAGTATTGAACCTTATGTATCTTTGTTTTGTTGATTATGGATCTTGTATATTATCAAAGTGATTGACAATAATGATTGTTAAATTCTACGAAGCACTAATACTTAAAAATGCTCTACGTATCGGCTCGGACGCATATCGAATATGGAAAATGCGCGAAAACGCATTTCCGAACTCTAGGAAACGCATTTTTTAAAAATAATAAAAAATACACGATTCCCGTACTTTAAATCTCCGCTCGTATGTATTTCATTTCATGTCGGTCGAACTTTAGGTTTACACGATTCACAAGTTGTCGCGCTGCTCCACTCTGCTCCAGATCCCGCTTCAAATGCCCCGCTCCAGATAGCGCTCCCTGCTCTCAATCCCGCCATGCTAGTAACCTCTTCTTCCTCTTCTTCTTCCTCTGCTTCTTCTTCCTCCTCTTCTTCTTCTTCCTCCTATTTTCTTCTTCTTCTTCTTCCTCTTATTCTTTTCCGTCCTCTTATTCTTTTCCGTCCTCCTCTTCTTCTTCTTCCTCCTCCTCTTCGTCTTCCTCTTCTTGTTGCTTCTATTACTACTCTTACTTTTGTGCATAATAAAAAGCAAGATTAAAAGAAAAATCCTATAATCTTTGTATCCATCACACACATGGATTATATTTTATGCATAGGCGTTCAGGTCAATTATTGCCATTACTATAAACCAAAAACCTCACCTCTGTACAATACAACAACATTCAAGCATTTATCCCACTATAGTGGGATAGCCACGCCTCTGTACAATACAACAACAACACTCAAGCCTTTATCCCACTATAGTGGGGTCGGCTAGATGGATCCTTTGTCGCCAGTGTGCCCTATCTTTTGTCACAATCTCATTAATGCCTAAGTATATCATGTCTTTCCTTATAGTTTCATTCCAAGTCTTTATTGGTCTACCCCTCCCTCGTTTAACATGCATAGTGACTAGACTCTCACAACGCCTAACAGGTGCCTCTAATGGTCTCCTTTGTACGTGTCCAAACCATCTTAGACGAGCTTCTCGCATCTTCTCTGCAATTGGTGCTACTCCTGTCTTATCCCTGATACATTCATTCCTAATTTTATCCAATCTCGTGTGTCCACACATCCACCTAAGCATTCTCATCTCCACAACTCCCATTTTTTTCTCATGTACACTATTCACTGCCCAACACTCAGAACCACAGAGCATCACGGGTCTAATTGCAATACGGTAAATGCATTATTGTTACTACTATTATTTTTAAACCCTAATTCTTATATGGGATGTTAGAGTGTCAATCAAGTCCAAGAGTGTAGTGTGTCGGTCATTGGTTCTCAGCTATTGGCAACTTTGAATCTCTGATTTCTTAAGTTCAATTTCTTGGTAATTTGTATGACTTGATATGATTACTATATTTCTGCAATGATAAGCAAAAGTTGCAAAATCTCCTTTTATTTGCTATGATTTTATAAATGGTTTATATTTGTGTTTCTTATCGTATTAATGACTCTATAATCTATTCCATGCATGACTGCATCAAGGTTATATATGTATTTCTTAAGTTTATGTTTGTTAGTTGTCTTATTTTTATATTATTTAAAACTTATATTAAAATAATTAAAAATATTTAAAAACATTTCTCGTATCCTTGTTTTTTTAAAAATCGCGTTTCCCGTATACGTATCGTATCCCGTATCCAGTTTCAGCCCCTGTGCTACATAGGTTAAATTAAAACTATAATTTCTTTTTTCTCCATTTTTTGTTATTGTGGATTATACTTATATCCATTTTTGATAAACCTTCTAGCTTGATCTAATGTTACCAAGTCCCCAATAGAAATTTGAAGGTCTTTGTTGTGAAGATCCTCCCATTTTTGTTCAACAGGGACAAAAAAATAATAGATGGAGTAAGTCATACCTAGCATGAAGATATGCATTCTCAAAAATGATTTAATAGTTATCTAGTGGGATCACCTCATATATAGCATCAATATAATCTTTTAAGATGACAACCTTGAGGCAATATTGGAGTTCAATCCTAATTTTAAAGCTCTTCTAGAGCCACCGAAAAGACAAGGGTTTGGATGAGGGATGATGCCTAACTGTACTGCATCGATAATATTGATAAAGATGTTTCTCTAGTAATTGACAGATTATGGAACCAACTCCTTTTTCACTTGGATACTTACGGTAAACAAATCCTCACTTCTGTCCATATTGAGGGATGACTCTGACATGATTTCCTCACTTCTGTCCATATTGTCATCAAAGATAGTGGCATAAAAGTGATATTCACTGCAGCGTTATTGATTCTTCCCATCTTTCACTTTTCAAAATTTTTGGTGTTTTAGGAAGAAGGTTGTGGTTGGGGTAGTCTGAGAGGTGTAGTGTTAGAAATTTGCATCTTCATCCACTCTATGATGACCATTTTCATCATCTAGTCATCTGCACTTCTAAATTCAATGAAACGTCACTCTTAATCATCTGATAGTTGATACACGAATTCTTCCTATTGTTGTTTCTTAATTTGTTTGAAAATCCAATTTAAGGAAGGACTCAAGAATATTGATATCCTCACTATTCTTTTATCATGCACCAACGAATGATGCATGTGGTAAAGAATCTAGAACTAACAGCTATAAGGAGGAGAGGGAGAGAGATTAAATTCTCATTTGAATAAGAATCTGAATAACTTTACATCGAGCGATCGTGTTGACCTCTACTACTTTACTGGAAATTGGGTTCTATCATCTATCACCAATTGATTTTAGGTTGGATGATTGGATTCTAACATTATATTAAAATTGATTAACACACATCACACTCCCTCGTTCGTTCATGTACTTGTTCCATTAAGTGATAAGAAATTTATTGTGTTCCTATACATGAGAGGATGTGTCTAAATATTTAGTCTTACACGGAGAATCTCATGTTGTCTTCGGGTACTTTATTAGATTTTGGTAGCTCTACCTAATGTCAATTAGTTTTAGGTTGGATGCTCGGGTTCTAAAAATTTCCATTAGATCATAAGCCCTTAAATATTTAGTCTTACATTAAGAATCTCATGTTGCCTTATAGTACTTAATTAGATTTTGGTCGCACTACCTAACGTCAATTAGTTTTGGGTTGGATGCATGAGTTCTATAAACTTCCATTATGTTGGTACTCTAGTTTGGATTTGAGTTAAGTCTTCTCAATTAGTTTCTTGACCCAAGATTTATCTATGGTCAAAGGTTATATTTAGGTTAGATTCCATCAGTTGTGTAGAGTTGTTGCTTATCCAGATTGAAAATCTGGTTAAGTGTTTTTAGTTCGACTATGGTCGAACGCCGCTCGACTATCATCTATCAGTTGATCGACTATCGTCTATCAGTTGATCGACTATTGTCAGACAGCAGATCAACTATCTTTGAGTTAGTTCATCTCTGTTAAGCTCGACGATCTGTGGTCTCAGTATCGTCGATCGTCGAGTCCTGCTCGACTTTTTCTGTCCCGACAGATTTCTTGTAGGTCGACTATCTGTTCTGATAGTTCGACTATCTGCTCTGATAGTTCGACGATCGTCGTGATTCGTTCGACTATCTTTTTGTCTACATTTAGAGATATTGTACTCTTTATCTTCTGTGAATTATTTCTCATTTATCTGGCTTATTTTATTAAAAATTATTTCATTGATTTTATGCTTATATATCAAGGCAATTTTTGTCTCATTCTTTATGCATAAGCCAAGTTCTATCTGACAAAGTCTTTTGTCTTATTAGTTGACAAATCTGTGTGCTTTATCTGTCATGCTGTCCTTTATAGCCGTTAGACACAGATGTCTTTCTTTGATCGTAAAGAGTTTGTTTTTGATGTGACTTTCTCTAATATCTTTTGGACTTGCAGAATGGATAA